>CAWUFW010001512.1:2066580-2777370 GCA_963921515.1 Calotriton arnoldi
AATCAGGAGCTTCACTCCCAGCTCCATCTGCCCAGATCCAGCGTTACACCCAAACATGGATTATGTGGTCTGTTGTATGCATTGCGATCGGGCCTGTGACTCTCTCCGGGCCTGTTCGCTCCTCGATCGTTCCCCCGGTGGGTCATCTTCCCCCTCACAGGCTTTCTTCGCAGGCTCCGCCCTGGCACTGTCCTGACACAGCCCCGCTTCCCAGTCGCAGGCCACCGGGGACACCGTTAACATCCGTTCCCTGCTTGCAGCCCCGGTGCGATCAAGGGTGCGGGAGGGGTAAGGGGGTAGCAAGCCCACCCAGTGCTTGCGTGCTCCCCACCGGTCACTCTCCTTCTAGCTCCTGCTCCACCTTTCAATGCTGGACCACGGGTCACGCGGCGTGTGGGCCTCACGAGGCCGGCCGCTGCCGATTGCACTCACCCTCGCTGCTTCGCCTCTCGAGGCGAAATCAGGAGCTCCTCTTCCGTCTCTGTCAGCCCAAGTCCAGCGTTACACCCAAACATGGATTATGTAGTCTTGTATGCATTGCGATTGGACCTGTGACTCTCTCAGGGCCTGTTCGCTTCTCGATCATTCCCCCGGTGGGTCATCTTCCCCCTCACAGGCTTTCTTTGCGGGCTCCGCCCTGGCACTGTCCTGACACGGCCCCGCTTCCCAGTCGCGGGCAACCGGGGACACCGTTAACATCCGTTCCCTGCTTGCAGCCCCGGTGCGATCCAAGTTGCGGGAGGGGGAAGCAGGCTCACCCGGCGCTCGCGTGCTCCTCGCCAGTCACTCGCCGTCTAGCTCCAGCTCCTCCTTTCAATTCCGGATCACGGGTCACACAGTGTGTAGGCCTCTCGAGGCCTCGGCATCTCCTTCCGAGCGCTCACTTTTCCCTGGGTTTTCCGCTCGTTCCTTTGCTCCTCGGGGGTGCGGCGGTCTCCACAACCACTTTTTGCACTGAACAGGTTTGGATTTCCAGACGGATATCAGGCTTTCACGCTACCGAGCCCGGAGCTTCACTAATGTGCGGCCATTGCTGAAGACTCCAGGCCACGCCCCAATTTGGGGATTTTTTTTTACGTCATTACTACATGTACAGTACTTGCGGAGTGCACATTCTGCACGAGTAATTACCAGTATGATGCAATAGCACCCACAAGAACCATGTATTTGTGAGTTAATCTCCACGGAAGGGAAATTGCTGTGTGGACCCAGATTTAACAAAGACATTCTGCATGGCATTCCCTTTTCCAAATGTACACATTCACTACCCATTCTGATTAAAGTGTGGAGGGGTGTGCAGGGGACTGTTGTAAGGTGGGGTGAGATGAGAGGATGAAGGAGGACTGGAGAATGTTTGCTTGTGGGCGGCATGACATGCTCCATGTTTGATCTGTCGGCCTTAGGAAGGTCTTCCTCCAAACTTTTTGCCTACTCTCCTCCTGTTTGGTGAAATTCATTTTTGTTGGCTTTACAACTCTGTGCACTTTACCACTGCTAAGCAGTGCTAAAGTGCTTGTGCACAGTGCTTGAAACATGGTAAAATTGGCCTACACCAGATTGACACATTTAATTCACTTATAAGTCTGTAGAAAAGTGATACAACATGTACCCAGGTCCTGTGAATTAAATGTTACTAGTGGGTTGGCAGCACACATTGTGCCATCCACTAAAGTAGTCCTTTAAAATGGCTCCGGCCTGCCATTACAGCCTGAGTGCTGTTTTAAAATGTCATTTCGACCTGGCAAAATAAACCTTCTACCAGGCCTAAATCTTCATTTTAAATACTTATAAGTCACCCCTAAGGTAGGCCCTAAAGCTCCCAGGGCAGGTTGCATGGTATTTAATAAGTAGGACATGTGGGTTTAGGTTTTTCATATCCTGATAGTGAAAAGCTCCTAAAGTTTTTTTTACTATTGTAATGCCTATCTCTCTGATTGACTAACACATGGTTACATTATTACATTTAATAAGTGCTAACTTTAAATATGGAACAGATAGAGATAGGAAGTGTAGTCTCAAATGAATTGTAATTTTAAATCCTCTTTAATTATGAAGCTGGATTTTAGGTCACCATTCTGAAAATGCCACTTATAGAAAGTTTTATCAAACAAGAAATGCCACACTGACTATTCTTTTGCAATTTCACTTCATTCGTGGCCGCTTTAATCAATAGCAGCGGTCACCATTTATTTTTTAATTCTGTATATAAATATAATACAGTTGTTGACACACACAGAAGATCACATACAAAATGTATCCACATAAATCCCAACAACGCACTAGACAAACACAATTTTTACAACACCACAAATGACAACGTACACTACAAAACAAATTATAAATTACAAGACAACACATTATCAGTTCGCATTATTTACAAATCCAAATGAGAGCTTGAGAGTGATCATTAATGAGGTTCTAAATACAATTTGACAATTCATTGCATTGGTCTCATATCAATGGACAAGGCACCCCTGCAAAAGCATGATTTTAACACCCAGGATATAATTTGAGATGTTTAACATTGAATAATGCCCTGGATTACAGTGATATTCTTCGAATCATGCAAATATTTATTCACAGTAGGTGCTCAAATGGTGGTCAACGTGTTTCGAACTCTCTGAAGTTTCCGTTTTAGGGTTCTCCTCAGGACAAGGAACTGATGTCTGTTTTTAAAAAAAAAACATATCAACAAATATTAAGCACACTTATCTATATACTCTCACTCTAAAATGCCTCAAAGTTAGCAATGAGATTACCTCACAAGACTGATGATTTAGTCACACAGCAGGTTCAAGACTGGAACCTACCTGAAAGCTGATCTGACAAAGGTGAGATTGACCCCTTGTAGCCAACCAATGCTCCAGTGCGGTCAGCCTTAACTTTTGACTTTCACCGAGACTCGCATCACCAGATACCAACGTTAGGTGCTATGATCCTTCAGGCACTATTTTTCACTAAAAACTCTTAGAATTTATAACTCCAGTTGCATTTAATTCTTTTTGATATCATTTTGTTAGACCTGGCATCCTTGGAATGGTTCCCCCTGACTTTTTGCCTTGTGACCTCCTGTTTTGCTGACTTCATTTTTGCTGGCTTTAGGGCTTTGGGCACTTCCCCCTATTAGAAAACAACAAAAGAGTGACATCCAATTCCAAAGAAAAGGTACTTAGTTTAAACGAAACTGTGCAAGGAAAAAGCTTTATTTCTTAAAGAACCCTCACTCACCAACCTAGTTGGTGACATGCTTCATCATTGGGTTCCCACCAGGAGACCGAGTGTCTCCCTAGTGTGCTTCGACGCCTGGATTACAGCGGAGCAGGATATTATTGTGCAAAGGTGATAGTGCTAAGGGTAGTGCTATTTAAAAGAATGAAGGTTTTGCCAAAACTCAATTTTAATGATGGCAAAATCATCAATCGTTAAAATAAAAATGAAACGGACGTACGCTGGTTAATTAGGTACACCAGCCCATCCGATTTAACTAACAAAGTGTAAAAAATGTGGTCGACATGTTTCAGCTTCTTACTGGCAAATTAGCTAAGCTTTCTTCAGGACCGTCACTCCCCGGCGCTGTACGCACACTAAGGCGTACCCTAACCAGGGAGTTAGTGTGTACAGTAAAACTCACGGTTTTACCGCTGGGGGATCTGGGATTTCCAAGAGGCCCCTTTTATTCTGGAAGAGAAAACAACAAAGAAGAAGACACAGGACATCCATTAAAGCACATTCTGCTAAAAAAAACCTTGGTCTCTGATTGTCAAATAAGTTTTATAGTATATTTTCCTTGACAGTTGTATATGATTCATCAAACGGTACTCCACCGATGGACCTATAACTCCAGTCAGTAAACATATAGCCACTCTATTAACAACTTGTACATCAGTGGCCCATACTGTAAACTCACACCCATGTCTTATTAGTGTGCTAAGGACATGTGTGTGCTTAGTACAGAAAATAAGCACTATATTTTTAGTGCTTTCAAATTAATAAAAACAGCCCTTCGTCTATCGGAAGCATTGCTGGTGGAAATCCAGCTTACGGAGACCCACTTTAGGACCACACTAACTGGGTATAAAAAGCGACTGGACGAACTCAATAAAGAGGTGAATGAGTATAAAGATACTCTAACAAAAACGAAAGCACTGAAGTTCCAAAAAGATCTGAAACGGTGGTCCTATATTAATACCTATCCCTATGCCAACCCGGATTACATTCCTCCAGTCAAAAATTATCTGACGTGAAGCTACTTCGTACTTCACGTGAGCCTTAAGTTTTCCATGCTCCGGTTTTTGTGTGTACTTTTTATCTTCAAGACACAAACAATGCATCGCTGTAAAGGTCATTTATAGCGCTGTCAATTTGATTGAGAGGGTATATTACGATTGGTTGAGTCCATTTTGAGCCATTTTGTTTCATTATTTAATTTGAAAGCACTAAAAATATAGTGCTTATTTTCTGTACTAAGCACACACATGTCCTTAGCACACTAATAAGACATGGGTGTGAGTTTACAGTATGGGCCACTGATGTACAAGTTGTTAATAGAGTGGCTATATGTTTACTGACTGGAGTTATAGGTCCATCGGTGGAGTACCGTTTGATGAATCATATACAACTGTCAAGAAAAATATACTATAAAACTTATTTGACAATCAGAGACCAAGGTTTTTTAGCAGAATGTGCTTTAATGGATGTCCTGTGTCTTCTTCTTTGTTGTTTTCTCTTCCAGAATAAAAGGGGCCTCTTGGAAATCCCAGATCCCCAGCGGTAAAACCGTGAGTTTTACTGTACACACTAACTCCCCTGGTTAGAGTACGCCTTAGTGTGCGTACACCGCCGGGGAGTGACGATCCTGAAGAAAGCTTAGCTAATTTGCCAGTAAGAAGCTGAAACATGTCGACCACATTTTTTACACTTTGTTAGTTAAATCAGATGGGCTGGTGTACCTAATTAACCAGCGTACATCCGTTTCACTTTTATTTTAACGATTGATGATTTTGCCATCATTAAAATGGAGTTTTGGCAAAACCTTCATTCTTTTAAATAGCACTACCCTTAGCACTATCACCTTTGCACAATAATATCCTGCTCCGCTGTAATCCAGGCGTCGAGCTACACTAGGGAGACACTCGGTCTCCCTGGTGGGAACCCAATGATGAAGCATGTCACCAACTAGGTTGGTGAGTGAGGGTTCTTTTAAGAAATAAAGCTTTCCTTGCACAGTTTCGTTTAAACTAAGTACCTTTTCTTTGGAATTGGCTGTCACTCTTTTGTTGTTTTCTAATATAATTCAGGGGAAGAAGAGTGGCTACTCCTCCCTCCCTCTCTTGTTGATTGATACACACTTCCCCCTATTAACCAGTGCAAATGTGCATGTTCTCTTTTCCTAAAATATTGTAGCATTGGCTTATCCACAATTGCCCTATTTCATATGCTACTAGTGGGTATGCTGCACTGCTTGTGCTACCCACTTCAGTAGCCCTTTAACCATGTCTCAGGTCTGCCACTGCAGAGCTTGTGTGTGCCATTTTAAACTACCATGTCAACCTGGCAAGTTAACACTCCTGCCAGGCCCAAACCTTCCTTTTTAGTACATATAAGTCACTCCTAAGTTAGGCCCCAGACAGCCCTAGATGCTGAGTGCAGTGTATTTAAAATGTAGGGCATGTACTTTTAAGTTTTACATGTCCTGGTAGTGAAAAACGATGACATTCCTTTTTCACTACTGCAAGGCCTATCTCTCTCATAGGTTAACATTGGTGCATATTCAAATTATATTTATTTGCTTAGTTAATAAAAACCATGGCAAAACATATAAAAATGGGAATTGTCCCACAATAATCGCTACTAAAATCTTTAAAAAGCAATATTTCCAAACAATACAAGTATTTAAAAGAAGATATGCACAAGTCCATAATATCTCAGTAATCTTGTTAATACTCGTATAAGCCTCAAAGTGGCAAATTTCCAAGTGGCAGATAAAGTTGCTTAGTCTTCCTTCTTCATGGTGCTAACAAAACAGGCTACCAAAGATACACTAACAACTCGCTCTAAAGCCTGACTAGAGCAATTTCTGTTTGAATGGATAATAGCAAGGGGTATGAAATGACTTTGAACGAAGTGAACCATGCTGTGCAGAGGTTAGTTACGTTGCAAGAATCAAAATTAAAAATTCAAGATTAAAGTGCTTCAGTGTCTAGCAACTGCCTAATACAAGCTGGTTCACCTTTGTTGAATTAAGCAGTAGCCTTCCAATGTAAATGTCATTAAGCAGATCAAGACCCTTCAGTGTATGCACTGTATGAGCTGATCTCAATATACTCAAAGTGCTTCAGTGCGTTAGCATCACCACATGCAAATCATGCATTTAATTCATTAATTGACTGTGGCATACTGATTTTATGTTTAAGTGCTTTGTGCATAAAAGAGCCTTACAGTACATGCAATATCAACAGATTAGTAGTATGGTGCCTAGCCACTTCCTAGCTCCAGTCGATAAGCGATTTATAAAGTGCGTAATGTTAGCTTATCGATTCCAGTTGATAAGCTATTTGTAGAGTA
The DNA here is from genome assembly GCA_963921515.1 of Calotriton arnoldi. NCBI lineage: Eukaryota > Metazoa > Chordata > Amphibia > Caudata > Salamandridae > Calotriton > Calotriton arnoldi. Next base: position 2,073,145 of record CAWUFW010001512.1, read on the forward strand.
TGCCGTGCTAGTAATTATTAATCCTCTCAAGCCTAACTGTCAACAGATCTTATGGTGCAGTATTTAAGCCATCCACATTATCTCAGCTTTAACTTTTGTTGGCAACTTCGAAACCTTCTTCTCTACCTTCTGTAGGTATTTTACCACCAAACAGTTCAGCCGAGGGCCATTTGGATTAAAGCTAGCTACAGGCGTCTCTTTGCAAGTCCTTATACTTTGTTCATTAAAATTCCTGCAAAGAATTGTTCGCGACTCTCTAAAGTGACATTGCACATACATAGCACATGGACCATGTCTTCAGTCCCCTGTCCTCACAGCCTGCAATTACCCTGGCCCTCTGCTCTTTTCCATGGTGGCCATGCTTGAGTGCCGGCAGAACTCCCAGCCTGTATTTTATAAAGTTTTCTTTAATGGAATTGGTATTAAGTTCTCCAAAATAACTCTGGGGTTTGAACTCCGTATACTTATCAAGAGTTAATCATCCATGACTGCGCCTGGCGAGGGCAATCTGTGCCTAGTGAGGGACATATATATGGCTCTGCTATCGCATCACACAAGAGTCCACTGGGTCCAGTTTTTTGTTATATGGCACTTTATTCTGCACCTCAACCATCATTACATGCCCCTCCATCTTCAAAAGCATAATTATCTATCCAACTTTGAAGATTGGATGCACACCAATGCTAAGAACAGGGATCCATATGTTATGTTATGTTATGTTAGCCACATTTATAAAGCGTGCAGCTGCCCCAGCAAAGAGGCGTCCCGGCGCTGCCAGCAGCAGAGAGTAGCAGAGTCGAAGAGAGACTGGTAGGCAACAGAGAAGAGGGTAGGCGGCCTAAGCTTGTGGAAAGAGAAAGGTTTTAATAGCTTTCCTGAAAGCTAGTAACTCATTTAGGCAGCGGATCTGAGGGGGCAGAGAATTCCATAGTTTAGCGGCCGTGTGGTGGAAAGAGCGACCACCGGCCCGTGCACGCTTCACCCGGGGGACAGTGACTAAGTGCTGCCCCGAGGAACGCAATTCGCGCAAGGGTTTGTAGGGGGTTAGCATATTGGCAAGAAGGCAGGGTGAAGCAAGTTTCAGGATCTTAAAGGATAGGCAGAGTGCCTTAAATTGGATCCGTTTGGCCACCGGGAGCCAGTGAAGCCGCCGAACGGCGTCAGTGGCGGAACAGTGACGTGAGAGCCCTAAAAGGGCTCTAGCAGCCGCGTTCTGCACACGCTGTAGTCGCATTACCTCAGCCTGATTGGCTCCTAAGAGGAGCGAATTAGCGTAGTCCAGTCTGGATAAAATAGCCGATTGGACGATCAGCTGGCGGGTGAGCGGATTGAAAAACTTCAGCAGCGGCTTAAGACCCCGCAAGAGACCAAATCAGGTGCCAGCGACTTTTTTTGTGTGTTCTTGGAAGCTAAGGGAGGAATCCATCCAGACCCCTAAGTTCTTAACCACCAACTTAGGGGTGGGGGTGTCTCCAAGCACACTAGGCCACCACTGCTCATTCCAGAGGTTCCTGTCCTTCCCCACCATCAATACCTCCGTTTTAGTGGCGTTCAACTGAAGGCAGTTAGAGTTCATCCATTCTGCTACGGCGGCCAGGCCACTCCTAAATCTCAGGGCCACTCCTATATCTTTAGTGCAATACATTTCCTATGGGCTGAGATGAGGTGGCCAACTCAATGCCAGTCCCTTCTACTTTGTAAAAAAAAAAAAACTGCCTTTACAATTATCAGTGAATGTAATTTAATTTATTGTCTGATTAATAAAAATATCACAAAAGCTACATTTTCAATAGATATCATTCACAGAAAAATTGACTTAAAAAGCTAATTAAAATCCAAAATGCTGGTAAAACCTATCTCATTATTTTCTCAGTGACATTATTCGAGGAACATAATATAAACACTTTGAGTGATTGCTATTTTTACAGGGTCTGTGAAACATTATAAAAACATGCTGCAATATTTAAAATCTTATGTGCATATGAATGTTCAAATTCATCAGACAGTACATGAAAGAGGTGGTTTTCTACCTACTCAATCAAGGGCAAACAGACTATATCAAAGTGGCAAGTGCTTATATTGCAGATGTAAGCATTCTTTGCACAGTAAACAAACTTCATAAACTGTCATAACAGTACAATTGTTGAGTACTTAAGTACTAAATGATTGTATATTTCATCAGACATTAAGTGAGAGGGATGGTTTTCAACCTACTCAAACTGGGACAGAAGGACTATCTCAAAGTACCAAGTGCTTATGATATGTATGTAAACATTCTTTAAGCGATAGTCAAGAACTTCACAAACTGACAAATCAGTGGAATTGAGGTTCATAAATAAACATAGCATGAGCGTCTGTCAAACAGACCTCACACCTGCTTCTAGGAACAGTGGCTTTAAACGAATGTGACGTGCATCAATCAGGTTAGGAGAAATACATACAATATGCAATCAATTTTTTTTGCAGAAGCCCATACAGTCTACAACAGCTAGATGCCCATTGCTGTGTCCATTTTGGAGTGCCATCTTTGTTTGGATATCTGCCAAATCGTAATTTCAGAAATATGTCCCTCGTGCCTGACAAAAAATAAATGGACAAATAGGACTGAATTTCTAGCTTGTCATACCAGGTTATCACAGTCCAGGCATGCTTCTTTGCAGCTAAATCTTCCTTGTCAGCAAACACGGAGGCACATTTTGTCTTTCGATTTAAAAACTGTTTAAAACAAAGGTTATTCATTTCTGGAATCCCCAACTGTAAATCAAAGCTCTGGAAGCACATTGTTAGGTAGGATCTCCAGGCACCAGCATACTCAGAATGATTTATTTCATGCCAACAGCTATTGCTAAAGAGCCTACAACTGATAAAGACAAGGAATCATGCATTTTAAAAAAGTGGTCTGTCTCACTATGGCTTGTCTTTAAAGACCAAATTCTAATCATATTTCAGCTTGGCCAATGTCTTTTGGGATTCTGAAAATGGACTTACTAGCCTTGATTAACAATAAATCTAATAATTTAGCATCCTTTCTCTTAATAATGGTGAGCCATGGGCAATAGATGGAATCAGCTTGGCTCCCATAACTTTAAGGAGATGTTCATATGATTGGCACCTTAGAGTATCAGGTAATGGCTTAAAAGCAAAAATTAAAGATAATGTCCTAGCTCTTAAAACTTTGAAATGATTTTTAAAAAAAACTTTGTCATCAAATAGGATTCCCAAATATTTACATCTCTTTGCGACTTCAATAGGCCTCCCTCTCGCTTGCCAGATTCGAAGTTTGGAAATCGGCGGCCCTATTGCCATTATCTCGGTTTTCGTAATGTTCAATTTCAAACAGTTAATTGATATACATTCGTCTAATGACGAAATTAGCCGTTAGGGTTCTGACGGAGTATTATTGTGTCATCCGCATACTGTAGGTATGTTAAGTGGCAATTAGCGAGTTTGGGAGGATGGGCATTGATGACTTCCAAATGCTGCTACAAATCAGCCATAAAAAGGTTAAATATGCATGGAGCAAGCAAACATCCTTGTTTGAGGCTACTGAAGGTTTTAATTCTCCGAGTCAAACTGAAACCACCCCCTAACTTAACCTCTACCCAAGTATTTGTATCCAAAGGATAATCGCATCTAACAGTTTTTGAGGGATTCCTCATTCTGCTAGTTTTATCCATATTATAACTCGTAGAACAGAGTCAAATGCAGCTTTTAGGTCAACAAAGCAAATATATAGGTTATGCTTTTTTCAAACAGCATGCTCCGCCACCAAGGTGAGGGTCAGTAGGTTAGTAATTGCAGATGAAACATTGCAAAACCTGACTTAATAATTGATATTAAATCCTGTGCCATTACCAGTTCGTCTAAATCTTCCAGTAAACAAGAGGCAAAAACCTTTGCCTCAAAATCAGTAAAAGCTATTAAATAGCAATTTGAAGGAATTTGTAATGGACCACTTTTGTAGATTGGCTGTAGATTACTTCCTTGCCAGGACTTGGGAACTGTATTAATAGGACTTCATTGAATAGGGGAGTCAGAACCTCTGCCCACAAAGCAGAGTTGGCTTGAAAAAGACCATTTGGGCCCGGGGATGACGAAGGGAAGAGACTATTCCGTCTTTATTTAGAGGTTTGTGACTGCAAATAGAAGTAAGGTGTTTTGGGTACTTAGATTCATTTGAAATGGCACATATTACTCAGCTTCAATGCCTCGTAGTTCGGAGATAAGGTGATTCGTAGGCGTACCAGTGGGGGCACCGGCTCTGGGACTATACAGATTGGTAATAAAGTCAACCCATATATTCGCCATAATATTAGCACTATAAGCCCCGTTGTCTCCCTTTTCCAGTTTGTTGATTATCCTCCAAGAGTCCTTAGGGTTATTTGTCTTGGTTGCACTTAATAGCCTATTCCATAATTCCTGTTGATACTACATCTTTGCCTTCCAAACCTCTTGTTTATATGACCTCCTTAGTGTCCTCCGCTTTCCTTTAAGTGAGGAGTTGATTAACAAATGTCTTTGACTAAAAACAGCCTTCGTTGCCCTATTGAGAGCCTTAGGCATAAACCACTTATTGACAGTGGAACTTAGGGGTTAGCCTTGAGTAAATTGTTTGCAGCAAATTTATCAATTAAATATTTATGTAGGGCCTTCCATTTATCAACCATGTTTCTTCCACTTGTCTCAACCAAGCCACTAGATCTTATTAAAAAACCTGCGAAATTCAATATTTCAGCCTGTTTGTCAGAATACCCACCATCTTTTCAAACTGTAAGAAGATGAAATTGTTGGTTGGAGCACTTTGGATTTATAGTTGCAGCAGACTGGCAGACCTAGGGTTAATGACTGTGGATTATGGTCACTTTCTACTCTTGGAATGATCATATAACCATCGCTTTTGGTAGCCAAATCCTTCGTTATAAAAGTATAGTCAAGAATTGAGCTATGCTTAGTGCCTTTGAAAGTTGATACCTCACATGACTTTGATGAAAAATTCCCATTATGCATAGTTAGGCCAAGCTGCTGGAAATGGTCATGGCAAAACTTAGCAGTACCCTTACTTGACCTATCGGGTGATTTTGGTGAAACAGAATGAAAATTATCACTGAATGGTTTAAAACATGAAATAGAATGTGCGTCTTGTATATAACACTTATCATGGGAAAGGGACATGGAGCTAAGAGGTAAAGTAATAGTGAAATAACTCTTATAAATACATTTGAGACAACTGTAGGAGCCAGACAATGTTTTAAATTGAAGTACAAGGCATCTGAAACCTTGAAATGATAGGCTCCTGGTCAGAAGTTGAACACATTTATTATAGGACAATCCTTTTCTTCCTGGAACCTGAAAAAAAACCTTGAAGGATATCAAACTGCAGAACCTCCTTGGTCAGGAGTGTTCTGAATTAGGAGGGATGCCAGCGATAAGAAAATTACATTAGTTGCAGGTCTGATAAATAACCTTGTGACTGCAAATACATTTACCGTTAGGAGGCAACATTAGCGTAACATCTACATTAAGTACCATAAATAAATAGCATTTGATATAAGTGGATATAAATGTCCTTTAACACTGGTCTGACTGTCACAGTACTTAATAAAGTGGAGATACTAGTTAATGTCCACCTTGTCTTCATGGTTTTGTTTACCTTTTGTAGGGTATTGTCTCAGTCCCCGCCTTCTTAACTCTTCATTTTCATCCATTTGGTTTTCCAACCACCCGCTGCGAGTCTTTCTTTGCAATTGGTTTCCACTTTCATTTTTCTCATGCATTCCTGTTTCACTCCCACAGCTTCTCCAGGTTCACCCTTCCAAGACAAAATCTTAGTTCCCCTCCCCAACCCACTAGCTCAAGTGTCTCCGGTTCCCACTCCCTTAGGGTCTTCTTCCCCCTTCATTCCTCCCAAATAGAGGCCAATGCACTGATGTCTTCTCTTGGCCATTCGTAGCCAGTGTGTCGTGCAGCTCTAGTGCAAGGAAGGAGCAGGGTAGTAGCTTGGTCACTTGGATTTGGGGGGTGAGCTTCAGATTTTCCAACAATAAGTTAAAATATATTACACGAGAGGTGGGGCGAATGAGAGGGGCTTAAGCGGCAGTGAAAATGGAGAGGAATGAATATTGGTAGGGGTACTAGGCGAGAGAAATCACAGTATTTTGTAAAATAACCAACGTTTTTGAAGATCTTCAAAACTGAGAGAGGGAAAGGGTAGGTGTGTTTTTGTCTGTATTTATGTAAAAAGTTCTAGTGAAATCCAACAAACACCTCACCATGCCTGACTGAAAGCACCTGTACCCAACTATATACCAGAAAATATATGTATTAGGGGGGTGTAACACCCCCAAACACCCCCCTGAAGCTAACCCCTTGGGAAGGAGCTGGGCCCCCTGGCTGCTGTAAACTATAAACACACATAAATAATCAGGGTTCAGTGGGCTCTTTAGGCCTGTGAGCCCCGGTGCTCTACACCGGCAGCACCAATGGAAGCTAAGCTCCTGCTGCAGTATTTTATTCACTTGTAAAACATCCAGTATTGTCATTTGTTTTGGATAGTACGTGTCTGTTATGTTATTTTAAATTTTTAGCCAAAAGTGAAACCCATAACTTCTAGGTTTTACATATTGTTTTAGGGACTCATAATACACACAGCACAGGGCATCTATTAAGGTGAAAGGCGGGGTAGCACTCATAGGGAAAAAGGTGTCAGCAGAATAATCTAAATAGTACATTACCAAGTAAGATTTGCAGCATTATAGAATGCAAACATGCAACCAGAAGTAGCCACAAAAGCTATGTGTAATCTAGATGCACATTACACATAGCTAGGACAGAGCCATGCAACTTTTCAGTCATCAGTCACCTTGTTCACAATGATGAAAATATGTAGGTTTACTAATGCAGGTTTGTCAAGCAAGGTGAGTGTGGTTCTTTGAGCATGTCCAGCTATTTAATTGTAACGTCAGTTAATACCATGTGCTTGAATCCAACCCTAACAACCGCTCTGATAAAAGGGGAATTACATAGATTTCCAGAATAATATTAAATCACTCTTCTTTTCTTACAGCTATTTTTAGGTTTTCGTATTTTTGTTGCAACTTTGATCTTAAAATATTTATGTACATATGAGTTTCCGAGTATGCGTGAGAGCAATATCCTCTTCACCATGGACTTCTTAATAAATATGAAAAAAAGTGAAATTATGCTTTGTGAGAAAGAAAATGCACTTCTAATCACTGAGAGAGCAGTAGAGAAAGGGCGCACCTAGGAGGAATTAAACAAATACGCTGGCCCTAACTCACAAAGGGACCATGGAACATTTTCCAGGTGCAAAACATGCAAATGGTTGTAAATATGGGTTCATACTATTGAAATTAGACCCACGCCCACCACCTAGGTGTGCAGCAGGATCACATGCATACTTGCCCACATTTTAGAAGACCAAAGTGGGGGATAATTTTTTTTTTTTTTTTTTTTTTTTAAATCGGTACATTGTATTTCCCCCATTGACTTCTATTAAAGCGGAGATAAATTCAGACGGGAGACAGCCAAAATAACTGCATTTTTAGAAAATTCGGGAGTCTCCCATCTGAATCGGGTCCATTGGCATGTATGCACATGCTCGGGATTGCTTACTTCCAAGCTTATCTCTTTATGAATGAGGGATGAACTCCCCTGTGAGTTGGCGCGCCATTTTGACTAGTCCAGGTTGTGTAATTGTGCGTGCACATCCATAGAAGTGCACAGGCCTTTTTGTCAATCAGGGCATGCGCAATAGGTGCATTGTTTTTACTTAGACCAGAGGTTGAAGTGGGCGGGGTCGGAGGGGCATGATGTGCCCAAACGTTTTTGATTTATGAAAACCTACTCCCCTACTTTTTGTAAGAAGACAATCAGCCTGGGTCGGTTAATTACGATAGTTGAAATGCGTTAGCTGAAGTGTCATTCAGTAAGTCTCCTGTGCTGTGGAACTGAAGCCTGGTAGACAGCTAAACAAGCCTTCCTGCCAGGATGCCTGCTTGCCTGAAAGAAATGTAAATGTATGGATATAGCGCTTACTACCCTTGGCTAGGGCAAGACCCCCTGGGCTCTGCTCTCCCAGCACATAGCTCCGCCTCAGCTCTGTCTGCTAGTGCCCCTGCCTCCCGCACAGAAGAGCACGGTTCGAGTCTCCAGGACTCTCCTTTTTGCCTTCTGTCTTTGTCTCTGGCATCTCGCCTCGCTTTTGCCTGCTTCTTTGTTTTCACTTTATTGTGCATTTGCTTTCTCATTTTGAATATATTGTGACTTATAGTGTGTTTGCTTATTTCATTTTGTTTCTTATTGTATCTTTGCTTTATTTCTTTTTGATTAATCTTTGTGCCTTTTTTAAGCCTCTCTTGGAGCTTTGCCCTTGTTTTTCCCGCTTCCTGCCGTTCCTGCCCCCTTGGCCCCTCCCGCCTTCCAGCTGTTCCCGCCCGCCCCTCCCCTACTTAAAGGCGGCCGCGTCGCTGGTGCGCCAAAGGCAAGCCCGTCTGCGCCTGTCCACGACCCATCCGCGACCAGCACCAGGAACCCTGGTCCTCCGACCCGCCATTGCTATGACTCAGCAACACTCCACGCACTCAACCCCGGAAGAAACAACAACTGACAGCTGTCAACACCGAACCACACCCAAGGCCATTTCTCCTGCCGACTCTCCTCCGCACCTTCATCCACCTCCGGATGCCCACCGCCACCATCAACCCACCGGATGCCAGCGCACCCAAACCCCTGAGCTGCATCCTCCTCAGCGTTCGCTCCCTGCACAGACACGCAGTAGAAATCTGGGACCTCCTTAGCACCTTCTCGCCCGGCGTCGCCTTCCTCACAGAAACCTGGACCAACGCCAGCTCTGCACCCGGCATCGCAACCGCCGTCCCCGACGGATACAAAATCCAGAAGAAGGACTGCCCCAACCACCCAGGAAAAGGACTCGCCATAGTACACAAAAACTCCCTCCGACTCACCACATCCAGCACGAACGACTCCACGTCCCCCATGGAACACCTGCATTTCCAGATCCAGATCAACCCCAGAATGACACTATGCGGCACCCTTGCCTACAGACCTCCTGGACCACACGCCACGTTCACCACTACCATCGCAGACCTCATCGCACCCCATGCCATCGCATCCACGGACTACGTATTCTTCGGAGACCTGAACTTCCACCTCGACAACCCCAGCGACCCAAACTCCACAGCCCTCCTGAACAACCTCTCCAACATCGGACTGAGACAGCTTGTCAACACCCCCACCCACAAGGCAGGACATACCCTTGACCCCATCTTCGCTGAAGGACACAACATACGCTTCAGCCACACCACACAACCAATCTGGACGGACCACCACTGCATCCACTTCTCCTTCAAGCCCACCGCACACAGGCTCACTCCTCGCCCCCACACAGGAACTGGAGCATGATCACCGAGGAGCAGCTCAACTCCGCCATCAACCACGCTCCTCCCCCGCCACATCTGACGCCAACTCCGTGGCCAACGCACTCCACAGCTGGATCACCGACTGCGCAGACACTCTCGGCCCCCTCCAGAACTCCGACAGACAATGCACCACGAAAGCCACCTGGTTCACCACCGACCTCCGAGAATCCAAGCGCACGTGCCGATGACTCGGCCCCCCTCCAGAACTCCGACAGACAATGCACCACAAAAGCCACCTGGTTCACCACCGACCTCCGAGAATCCAAGTGCACGTGCCGATGACTCAAGAAAGCTTGGAGGAACAGCAAAACCCCCGAAGCACACTCCGCCTACAAGACCGACATGACAGAACACCACCAACTCATCAGAACTACGAAGAAGAATTTTATCCAGAGCAGGATACTCACCAACTCCCGCAACTCCAAGGAACTCTTCAGCATCATACAAGAATTCACCAAACCCCCCAGCGAATCCTCCAATCCCCTCCCTCTCAGGACCTCTGCGAAACACTCAGCTCCTTCTTCCATCTCAAGGTCAGAACTCTTGACAGCAACTTTGATGAGCAGAACCTAGACACCGACCCTACACCTCCAAACAACAACGCAACCCAGCCTACCATCACCACCTGGACCCCTGTCACCACAGAAGACACCGCCAAGACCATGAGAAATATACACTCGGGAGCACCCACCGACCCCTACCCGCCCCACATCTTCCACAGAGCCACCTCCACCATCGCACCCGAACTACGACGTACCATCAACTGCTCCCTCGAAGCAACCACTTTCCCCGATGACTGGAAAAGCGCAGAGGTCAAGCCCCTCCTCAAGAAGCCCTCCGCAAACCCGGCGGACTTCAAGAACTACCGACCCATCTCTCTCCTCCCCTTCGCAGCCAAGGTCACCGAGAAGATCGTCAACAACCAGCTCACCAACTTCATAGAAGCCAACTCGATACTCAACTCTTCCCAACCCGGATTTCACAGCAACCACAGCACCGAGATCGCCCTCCTAACCGCCACAGACAACATCTGCACCCTCCTCGACCAGGGCCACACTGCAGCCCTCATCCTACTATACCTAACAACAGCCTTCGACACCGTCTCCCACCGCACACTAACCACCAGACTCCACGATGCCGGCATCCGGGGAACCGCCCTCGACTGGATCTGCTCCTTCCTCACCAGCCGAACCCAAAGAATCAGACTCCTACCCTTCCTCTCCGAACCCACGGAGATCAGCTGCGGAGTACCCCAAGGATCCTCACTCAGCCCCACGCTCTTCAACATCTACAAGGCCCCTCTTGCCGCCATCGTCGGAAAACACGGACTCAGCATAGTATCCTACGCCAACAACACCCAGCTCATCCTCTCCTTAACCAAGGAACCCGACATCACCAGGAACAACTTCCAGGAAGGAATGAAGGACGTCGCATCCTGGATGAGCAGCAGCTGCCTGAAAATCAACTCGGAGAAAACGGAAGTCCTCATCCTCGGATCCACCCGCTCTGCATGGGACGAAACCTGGTGGCCCACCACCGTTGGCGAACCTCCCACACTCACAGACCACGCTCGCAACCTCGGCATCATACTCGACTCCTCCCTCACCATCCACCAACAGATCAACGCCATATCCTCCACATGCTTCTACACCCTCCGCAAGACCATCAAATGGATCTTCCCCGAATCCAGAAGGATCGTCACCCACGCACTCATTACCAGCAGACTGGGCTACGGAAACACCCTCTACGCCGGAATAAACAAATCTCTACTCCTCAAACTCCAGACAATCCAGAACCCCCCAACTAGACTTGTCCTCGGCATACCACGACAACACCACATCACCTAACACCTACGAGAACTCTACTGGCTCCCCGTAAAAAAGAGAGTGACCTTCAAGCTCCTCACTCACGCCCACAAATCCCTCCACAACATCGGACCCCAATACCTCAATGAAAGAATTTCCTTCTACGCACCCAAGAGAAGCCTCCGATCCGCCAACTTTGCCCTAGCCGAAATCCCACGCATCCCCAGAGCCAGAGCGGGGGGGGCGATCCATCTCCTACATCGCAGGCAAGACCTGGAACGAACTCCCTCTCAGCATAAGGCAAACCCCCACACTGCAATCTTTCAGGAAGAGCCTCAAGACCTGGCTCTTCGGATGAGACGAAGCTGCGCAAACCCCCGCCCCCTCCCCCAGCGCCTTGAGACCCTCGCGGGTGAGTAGTGTGCTTCACAAATCCTTGATTGATTGATATAAGGGACAGTTATGTAAAAAAAAAACATTACATACAGACTGGGTACTACTAAAATCTATATTTTGGTAGCACCATTTTATCTTAAACCTTTTTGGGCATTTTGTATCAGTCTATCTTACACTGTCTGCAATGCAAGTTTAAAGTAATGACTTACATATTCTCAGTGCTTTCTATTGACAGGCTGTGACCTCGTAGCACTAAAAATACACAAGACACTTCTCCACTGCACCAACCAAGATTTAATTCTGTGGTTCTCTGGTTACACACAGACCTCTGCAGTGCATTAACTACTAGCGATTTCATAGTGAACTATAGAGCATTTTACACTGAGTAACATTTTTTATTTACTTTTCATGTACTGCACGTTATTTTATATGCACGTTATTTTATATGTAGCTACCTGACAGTGAAAGACCAAAAAAAAGTACTGAATATTTTTTTTTTTAGCCACAACTTTGACACAGCCTCCACGCACCCTGACCCCGTCCCATTGCATGCAGCATCACAGTTCCCATACGTTTTTTTAATGCACTTAACAAATAAGAAAAGATGTTTTGCAAAACAACCGTTAATTCTTTTATAACACCAAGGTGTATGAAATAACACAGGCTTGGAAATCAGTGTAAACGAGTCCGCAGTAACACATACCATGAGAAAAATATGACCTATTTTATACTCAATAGCATCTGGCTTAGAGCGTGTGACTAAATTAAAGGCCCATCACCTCTTTAAAAAAAAACACAATAATGCAATCGCAAAAGTAAGACAGAAATACAAGTAATTGTTAGAAAGTTACCTTTGTCTTGTGGAGGAATCCTTTCAAATGGAGCCATTTTGAATTTTATATAAGCAGAATAATAACTCCGAAAATGTTTTCCCTTCAGCATGATGATATTAAATTAGCAATGGACGGTTATGGATAGGTCCCGAGGGCAGCATAAAGTCAACAGGTCTGTTTCAGTAAAAAGATTTATAAATGAAACCTTCCCATGCCCTCTGGAGGAAGGGTTGGAGATCTCCCACAAACAAAATGGAGACTAAATTTAGAGCGGTCTGCGCTGTACTTTGTGAGGCTGTGCGGCTCCATGGTCTGTAGACGTGTTGCCTTTTCTCTTTCTAACCTACTTTAGAAAAGGAATGGGACACAAGCAGTGCAATTTTAAGGAGTTTTGGGGAGGCGGGAAAGACATTTCAGGGGGACGTCCTTCTTCAGTACAATTTTAAATGTATTACCTCTTTTCATCTGACACTAGCACTCCTGATGCCAAACAATATTCCATTCTATGTTTAACTTTTAGAAATGGAGACACACAACAGCAAAAAGCTTAGACTGCGGAGTCTGACAGCAGACTACCAAAAGAAAGTTTAAACAAGCAATGATAAAGCCAGTTCTTTAAGAATTAGGCGCTAGATATTTATTCTCTTTCAGCTACAATATTTTGGAATTCAGTATCTAACCATCATGTTCGGCCCATTGTAGGAAAGGCACCAGGAGAGTGTAGGATGTTTCCTGGACTATTGCATAATATTACAATAAGTCTTGTGAAGATAAAACTTGAATTGTAGTTTAATTGTCAAATATTTGTAAACACAAATAAACCAGCCCACACCATCTTTAAAACCAGCCATCGTGAGCAGCACCTCCGCTTATCTTGCAAACAAGCTCACTGTCTCTGATGGATCTCGGCACACCCGCAGCCAAGACAAAATCAGACTGCAGACTAACAAGTGTAAAAAAGTAAAAACAAGTCACATGCCTTTTCCAACAATGCATTCAGGTTATGGACCAACATCACTTTATCAATCAGGACTGCCCCATTTCTGTTCCTTATTAGGAAAGAATTGTAGGCGTGCCTCTTTAAAAAAACTCTACATCATAATACATTAAACATCCACAACCCAGTTTCCTCTACTCTCACTCGTTGACTTTATGCTTGTCTTCTTGCTGCTATGCTTGAGTGCTCGCTGCCTTTTGGCTAGGTTGGCACAGTAGAAATTCCATATACATATATACATACCATCTTCACAACAGACATTCTCATTTCAACAGTAAAAGCAAATAACTTATGAAGAATTTCACCATAAAAGCTGATATTTTTTCCTTAATTTTCTTCCCCTGCTTTGTCTCTCCTCTTTTGTGTATACATTTCCCTGGCTAGGCAGCGACCTCTCTGATGTGTAAGGAAATGGAAGGGGTGGGAGACTGGAGACAGACAGAAAGGTTAAGAGAACAGTACAGGGAGAAGGGAGGTAGATAGACATGACATGGGGAAAGATGTAAGGTAAGAAGGGAAAGGTGGGTTAGTCACAAAGGGCGTATGAGGATTTGAGTGTAATATATGAGATGGCAAGACAGCCTTACTGTGTAATACACTCACAAAAACGGTCTTGGGTCGAGTCAGACTCGCTTGCAAAACCTTTAGCTCACCCCTGGGTACCAGTGGCTTCGAATAGCAAGGCTTAAAGAAAGGAACTAGTGTAAAGCATTTAAAGCAGCACACAACAAAATAACAAAGTCACACAACATGAAAGAAATCCAACACCAATTTATAAAATTAGATTACATATTTATGAATCTTTAGAGACCAAGATGAACAAAATCCACTCGAGGGTTCCGGAGATATAGATTTTCAAAGGAAATATAAATCTCAGTACTTTTAAGCACAGCCGCAAACAAGCATTATTGACCCCAAAGTTTGGAAACTTTTGAAAGTTTGTAAGAGTTGTGTTTGGCTACCCCATCCTGACTAACATCCATGTGACCAAATTCAAAGCAAGACGAGCCCTCACCAACAGCCTTAATGCTTTATGTTTCAAGTGAAACACAACTCAGTAGACCTCCCAGTGTATTCTAAAATGTGTTCGTCATATGCAAAGCTGCAGTTCCTTCATTGAAGCAAAACTTCATAACTAATAATATCTTCCAATATTTCATTATCGTAGCTTGACAACTATTCAGTTCTTCCAATGTTTCATTTTCTTAGCCCCAGTAATCAATCAATCAATCACAGAATTTGTAGAGCGCACTACTTACCCGCGAGGGTCTCAAGGCGCTGGGGAGAAAAAAAAGGGGGGGGGGGTGCTGCTACTGGTCGAACAGCCAGGTCTTGAGTAGCCTCCTGAAGGTCAGCAGGTCTTGGGTCTGTCGTAGGCTTAGTGGAAGGGTGTTCCAGGTCTTGGCGGCGAGGTGTGAGAAGGATCTGCCGCTGGTGGTTGTTCTTCGAATGCGAGGGACGGTGGCGAGGGAGAGGTCGGCGGAGCGGAGCTGGCGGTTGGGGACGTAGAAGAAGAGTCGTCTGTTGAGGTAGGCTGGGCCAGTCTTGTGGAGTGCCTTGTGTGCGTGGATGAGGAGTTTGAAGGAGATTCTCCTGTCGACGGGGAGCCAGTGCAGGTTCCTCAGGTGGGGGGTGATGTGGCTGTGGCGTGGTACGTCGAGGATCAGGCGTGCGGAGGCGTTTTGTATGCGTTGCAGTCGCTTGATGAGCTTGGCCGGGGCTCCCGCGTAGAGGGCGTTCCCATAGTCGAGTCTGCTACTGACGAGGGCCTGGGTGACTGTTCTTCTTGTATCTGTCGGGATCCACCTGTAGATCTTGCGAAGCATGCGGAGGGTGTTGAAGCAGGAGGAGGAGACTGCGTTGACTTGCTTGGCCATGGAGAGCGTTGAGTCGAGGATGACTCCCAGGTTGCGTGCGTGGTCGGTGGGTGTCGGTGCTGCTCCCAGCATTGTTGGCCACCAGGAGTCGTCCCAGGCTGAGGGGTTGGAGCCGAGGATGAGGACCTCTGTCTTGTCCGTGTTCAGCTTTAGTCGGCTGATCTTCATCCAATCGGCGACGGCCTTCATTCCTTCATGGAGATTGGATTTGGCGGCGAGGGGGTCCTTGGTGAGGGAGAGGATCAGTTGAGTGTCGTCGGCGTAGGAGATAATGTTGAGGTCGTGCTATCTGGCGATGCGTGCGAGCAGGCCATGTAGATGTTGAACAGTGTTAGGCTGAGGGAAGATCCCTGGGGTACGCCGCAGATGATCTCGGAGGCTTCGGATCGGAAAGGTGGGAGGCGGACTCTCTGGGTTCTGCCGTCGAGGAAGGAGGTGGTCCATTCCAGGGCCTTGTCTCGGATCCCTGCGTCGTGGAGGCGTGCGCGTAGAGTGCGGTGGCAGACAGTGTCGAAGGCGGCGGAGAGGTCCAGCAGGATGAGGGCTGCGGTCTCACCGTTGTCCAGCAGGGTCCTGATGTCGTCGGTGGCGGCGATGAGGGCAGTCTCAGTGCTGTGGTTGCTGCGGAACCCTGATTGGGATGGGTCCAGGATGCTGTTTTCTTCGAGGTATCGGGTTAGCTGTTTGTTGACGATCTTCTCGATGACCTTGGCTGGGAACGGAAGCAGGGAGATGGGCCGGAAGTTCTTGAGGTCTCTCGGGTCCGCCTTGGGTTTTTTGAGTAGGGCGTTGATCTCTGCGTGTTTCCAGCTCTCTGGGAAGGTCACGGTCTCGAAGAAGAGATTGATAACGTTGCACAGGTGGGGTGCGATGGAGCTGCTGGCTTTGTTGAAGATGTGGTGCGGGAAAGGGTCTGACGGGGAGCCGGAGTGTATTGTGCTCATGGTCTTGATGGTGTCATCGATGTTCACGCTGGCCCAGGCTGGCAAGGGGTCATGGTCGATGGTGTGCGGCGGGTCTGGTGTATCTATCTTAGTAGGGGCTGTCTGGGTGTTGAAGCTGTCGTGGATGTCGGCGATCTTGCGGTGGAAGAAGGTGGCGAGGGAATCGCACAGGGCTTGCGACGGCGGGATGTCGTTGGTGTTGGAGCTGGGGTTGGAGAGTTCCTTCACGACGTTGAAGAGCTCCTTGCTGTTGTGTGCGTTGTTGTCGAGGCGGTCTTTGAAGGAGATTCTCTTGGCGGACCTGATGAGGTGGTGGTGGTTACGGATGGAGTCTTTGTGGGCTGCGTGGCTGTCCGGTGTCTTATCACTGTGCCATTTCTTCTCTAGTTTCCGGCAGGTACGCTTGGAAGCTAGGAGTTCCGGGGTGAACCAGCTGGCTCTTTTGCTGGTGTCGCTGTAGGTGAGTTTTTTCAGCGGGGCGAGGGTGTTGGCACAGTCTATCCATTGTCTGAGGTTGCAGGCAGCGTCGTCGGTGTTGGATGGGTCGGAGGGAGGGCTGAGAGCGAGGTTTGTCCGTAGTTGGTCTTCGGTGACTTTGCTCCAGCAGCGGCGTGGGATCTGTTGGGTGCAGTGGTGTGTGGTGGGTTTCTGGAAGGTGAAGTGGATGCAGCGGTGGTCGGTCCAGAGGAGTTCCGTGGTGTGGCTGAAGGAGACGTGGGAGCTTGAGGAGAAGACGGGGTCGAGCGTGTGGCCGGCGGAATGAGTCGGTGTTGTGACGAGCTGTCTCAGTCCGAGGTTGTCGATCAGGGTGGTGGAGTTGCTGTCGTTGTTGTTCTCCAGGTGAAAGTTCAGGTCTCCGAGGAGGATGTAGTCGGTAGAGGTCAGGGCGTGCGTGCTGAAGAAGTCGGCGATGGAGTCGCTGAACTGGGGTCGGGGCCCAGGGGGTCTGTAGACAAGGGTGCCTCTAAGGGTGGTGTTGGGGTCCGTGTGGATCTGGAAGTGCATGTGTTCAGCGGTGCAGAGAAGGTCGTCGGTGCTGGTCGAGACCCTGATGGAGTTCTTGTGGACGATGGCGATTCCTCCTCCTACTCCGTTGACGCGGTCTCTGCGGGTGATCTTATAGCCGTCTGGGATGGCTATGGCGATGTCAGGTGCGGAGGAGTCGTTCATCCAGGTCTCTGTCAGGAAGGCGACGTCTGGTGATGATGTGTCGAGCAGGTCCCAGAGCTCGACGGGCGTGTTTGCGTGCGGAGCGGGTGTTCAGTAGGATGCATCGGAGGTGGTTGAGGTCCTTCTTGGCGGGCGCTTCGGTGGCTCTGAGGCTGGTGTAGCTGCAGTTCCGGCAGGTGAAGGGACCATGAGTGCGTTTCGGGGCGGCCTTGCAGCAGTTGTGTGTCCGTCCGGGGTTGAGAGCGTGGAGTGTGGTGGCATCGTAACGGCGTCGGTCCTCGAGGCTGGAGCGGGGGGCGCGCGGCCCAGGAGTTCTGGCACTGGGCGCGGTCCAGGCATGGACGGGCGCAGACGGGCTTGCCTTAGGCGCGCCCGCTGCGCGGCCGCATATGTCACTCTCCATGAGCTGCTCGGTGGAGCACAGCAGGCACAGAGTAACAAACTTGTTTGAAGCATAACATTTAAAGACCAGTGTCTTCTTAACCGTTGATCAAACAGAATGTCACAGCAATGGTCCTCCCTCTCTGTTGCATACCCATTAGTCCCACAAACTACTGTATGCAACAACAACCTCCATGTGAGAGGTGGGGTAGAGAGGTATATTAAGCGAGAGATGCGGTAGACATATATGAAATAGAGAAAGTAGAGAGAGTCATAGGAAGTAGTTGAATAGAGAGGAGTGACAGGTAGAGAGAGATAGAAGTAGAGAGAGGATGGTTTAGAGAAGGTGAAGTCAAGTGAGGAGAGAAAAATTAGACAAATACCCCTTTAAAGTGAATTATCACCAACTACCTGAGATCGCAGAGGTTAAAACTGGACACAATAAACATCTGTAAAATACATACCCAACTGTCAGATTAAAAAAAAGAATCAGTTTCTTTAATACACACTGCTATTACTTCAATGCTTCTGACTGTCCTGATCACATGAGCAGGGGCCAGCCTGGTAAAGTGGGGTCCCTGGACAATAGCCCACATAGCCTGCGCCTTAAAACTGCGCTGCACACAGGAAATTAATAACACTACTGGTGTTAAAGTTTGCATATATCTAGGTTTTTTGAAAGTTATTATAAAGATAAGAATTTGCTGAGGGGCAAAATCTCCGCATTATTACAGACTTCAATATCCTGATGGTGAAAAGTCCGTAACTTTGGAAGGGGAGGGTCAAAGCTTTTCTACCTAGTCTTGATGCCATCTTATGTCACATTCTGAACACCTACACTTCATGTATTTTAATCTCACTTTTATGAGTCTTTTTTTTCCTTTTTCTCAACTTGTGTTTGCTTTGCTATATTTCTCTTCCTCCTTTCTTCGCCTTCTTCTACCTTTCTTTCTCTTGCTCTGGGTCAAAATATGCTGATGGAAAATAAGTCCTGACTTCTGAAAATGTGTGCTGGTGTGAAGAAGTTCTGTCATGTGTGCAATTGTGTGTTTCAAGGTGTGCTTGATGCATGTATGATTGATGACTGATGATTTAGTGTCTGTGAAGTTCCGATTGTTAAGTCACTGTGCAGTGCAAAGCGTGCATCTCTTCCCTCCTATATACCCATGTCCACCCTCTACCTTTTTATTTTGGTACACTACATTGTGTGTTGGGACTCCTCAAACACACCCCCACCCTAATTTATATTATCTAATAAATGCCCCTGATTGCAACTCAAGTGTTCAGCAGTTGCCTGAAAGAATCCTACAAAGAGATTACAGAAATCAGCTACTTCAGTGCCAAATACCTTACAATTGAGGACTCTGAGAAAGGTTAAACCGGTCCTCTATCCAGATGATGGCCCAACACGCAGGTATCCATCCAATGGACCCATTAACCTGTATCATTATATTTATGTAACAAAGGGCCTCATGTACTAAGAATTGATCTGGAAAAATTGGTTGCAAATTGCGCAGCGACTTTTACCTATACAATTCTGGTTTTGAGAGCCTACCTATGTATTAAAAGATTGATTTACAAAATCACCATTTGTAGTGGGTCATTAATATGCAAGAAGTAGGCCACAAATTGAGGCAATCTTATTTTTAAATGAAGCCTAAAAGGAAAACGGGATGTGGTTAAAAAAAAAAATGGAAACTCTTCCAAACATTTTTTAAAGAGCAGGCAGTGGTTCATGGCTGCATTGCTCCTAAAACATGTTTTTGTCCACATTCACAGACGGGAAGGGGTCTCTGGGGACCCATTTGTGAATGGGCTTCCCCTTCCTTTGATGCAGTGGTGAATATGAGTATGTCTTTGTGACTGTATTTCAGTCGCAAAACATTAGTATTTACCATAAGGAATCTGTGTTTGGAAGGGGCGCCCTTAACATGCCCCTTCCAAATACTGATTTGTAATGGTTTCTTAACTCATTGAACAATGCGGAAACCTTTTCCAAGTACTTAAATGGGCTTAGTACATGTCAAAAGGGTTTTGGCATTCACAAACCCTCTAATTTAATGAATAAGAGGGTTTGGGAATGCTAAAACCCTTAGTATATGAGGCCCAAATGTTCTCTAACCTCACTACAAGTAATTCATATTGAGGGGTGTCACTAATAGGCTCAGCAAAACTATTAGGGACACAAAGGAAAGGCAACCAGTCTATAATCACTTAATCTCCCGTGTGTGCAAATGTTTTATTTTTTATAACGCACAATTTAAACTTTTAGGTGTCAGCATGTTTCACAGTGAGCAGGAGAGAATAAAGGAGTGAGTGGTGTTGAACGCAAAGATTAAGAAGATTGAAAAGTTACTTGTACAACTGTAGTTTAAAGAGAGGTGCTTTTCATTTTAAGTAGAAAGGTAGGAGATCATTGAAACAGCTTAGGTCATTAGGCTTAGTGTTCCAGAGGGAGAGAGTCACGCCAGTGAAGAATTGTTTTGCAGCTGATCGAGTAATAATAGCTGGTCTCATGTCTAAGAGTGTCTTTGCTCCTTCACACCTGAGATTTTTAAAGCGGAATGATGATATTTAGGTATTTGTTGAGAAAGTCTTTGAAAAGCATGCATGCCATCTTGAATTTGATTCTCACTTTGAGGAACCAGTGCTTAAACTATGACCATAGCTGTAGACAGTGCCTAAATGTTGCCCAAAGTTCACAAGAGGAAATTGCTACATGAGCAGAGCATCTCTATGTAACACGTGTGAAGAGGATTCCAGTCAATGAAACATAGGCAGTACTGACTGAGACCTAGGGCCAGATGTACGACCGTTTTTGAATGCGCAAACGGGTTTGCCAACCCGTTTGCGCATGCAAAAACAGCATGGGCCATGTACAAAGCCTATTTAGCGAGTCACAATTTATTTGCGACTCGCTAAATAGGTTTTGCGACTCGCTATTAGGAAGGGGCGTTCCCTTCCTAATAGCGAGCGCAAGCCCATGTATGAATGTTTTGCTACCGCAATTGCGGTCGCAAAACACTCACAAATTACCACCCTCTTCAAGAGGGTGGTAATGCACTCGCAAAAGGGAAGGGGTCCCCAGGGGACCCCTTCCCCTTTGCAAATGCAGGGGAAAATATTTTTAAAGGGCAGGCAGTGGTCCCAGGGACCACTACCTGCCCTTAAAAAATGAAACTAAAAAGTTTAATTTTTTTCTTTTTTAAATGCATCCCGTTTTCCTTTAAGGAAAACGGGCTGCATTAAAAAAAAAAACTGCTTTATTTAAAAGCAGTCCCAGACATGGTGGTCTGCTGAGCCCAGCAGGCCACCATACCTGGGAGGGCCTGCCATTCCCAATGGGGTCGCGAATTGCGAGAGGCTCATTAATATTCATGAGCCTCTCAATTTGCGACCCCATTGGGAATCGCAAACAGTGTGATACACACTGTTGTACATCCAAAATAGTGCCTCGCAAATTGCGAGTCGCAAAAAACTCGCAATTTGCTAGGCGCTATTTTGCGCGTCGTACATCTGGCCCCAAGTGCCAATCAATATATTATGAAGACACCCACAGGAAACAAAGACTTGGGAGACGCAGGGACAGCAAAACAGAAGATGTTACAGAATAAGCACAAAATATCAACTATTTAACTGGAAGCATACAGCACTATAGATCCAGGGACATTTTAAGGATTCTGGGGCCCTGGGCCAAGCATATTTTGGGGGCCTCTGTTCAGAAGAGTTCTGAATTAATGATCCAATTTCAGCTCTTTCATGCCCTCTTTGGCCAGGTCATTGACAGTGCACTTGCACACTTGTCCAAATCCTAAATGTCTTTGCATCTAATACTCAGGGATAGTGATGTGTGTTTTCAATATTGTAACACAGCAGATCCTCACTAAATTTACTGAGAATAATCTCTGTGACACTTTCCCATTCCTCATATGTGATGTCCTGATTTGATCTTTATTAATTTCTTTTATGGATGTTGCATCTAACAAACAACATTTCTCTGTAACATGCACATCACCCACGTTAAAAATATATTAAAGGAAAACGGTATTTAGAACAATCTGTTTAAGAATTATTCAAGGTCATCAGGGCAAGACTCTATGCAGTACAGAGGTCTCTGTATAGATCTAAGCAGAATCAGAGTCCTCAGGGCAATGACCTCGGAAGAGACCCAGCAGCAGCAGAAACTGAAAACACAATCTGCACATTCTACATGGAACCTGTATACCCAGAAAACCCCAAAGGCGACCCCTTTCCTTCTCATGAACAACCTGAGCATACAAGGAGTTCTAGTAAACCACCAAAACAAGAAACACAGTAACGGGGAACAGATAAACTTCTTAAACCATCAACCACATGTAAAGAAAATAAACTTCGGTTGATTATTTGAGACATTTTAGGCGGGAACCCCAAGGGGAAGGTACTCTTAAGTAAAACAATACCAACATGTGAATGAGTAAAATTCCAAGCTTACACCAACACACTGTCAAAAAGATTGAACCGTGTCACCAGAGAGGAGCAGTTAAGAGCATAACAGCAGGCCTAAGTCAAGTAACTGAAAAATATGAGGTCACACATGCCCACCCCGAACAATAAGGATAACCTGAGGAATGCAGGCAAGAAAGAAACAAGGTCCAATGGTGAACGGCTCACAAGAAAAGTCACAAATACAAACAATGGCACGAATATATATGTGCTTCATTTGGGAGTATGCCAGATCAATGCAAAGGGATCTGGAAACCTGCTACATGAATGGAGCAATCCTAACAGAAATACACCTAGGAAAAAACACATGGGGCTTACACCGTGCGCTGTTCATGCGTGCACATACACACTTGAAAAAACTTGAGAACAATTCTAAATGGGCGCCTGTTGATGGCACGGCAGGCGCCAAAACATAACAAGCATTTGCAATGGTCTTGCATTTGCTCGAGTTAGAGCTATTGGATTTGCAAATTATAATATCTTTTACTTATGTGTTATGAGTGTATGTATGTGGTGTGTAGTGGAATTATGTGGATTGGATTGGAATTGCTAATTGTGGAATAGTGTGGCGTTGAATAGTATGGTGTGGAGTGGATTTGTGTACTGGAATTATGTGGCAAGGTGCGCATTGGAATTATGTGGATAGCAATTATGTGGTATTGGGTGTACTGGGATTATATGGAGTGGGATTGTGTGTTATGGAGTGCAATTATGTGGAATGGTATTTTGTGGAGTGGTATGTAGTAGAGTTTAATTATGTGGTGTGCTGTTGAATTTTGTGGCATGATGTGGAATTCTGTGGTGTGGATTGGATGTATGTGGTGTGTTGTGCAATTGTGTTGTTGAGTTGAATTTTGTGGTTTGGTGTCGAATTATGTGGTGTGGATTTGAAATGTGTGGAGTTGAATTGTGTGGCATGGAATCGTGTGGATAATTTTGCCTTCTGTTGATGAAAGAAAACCAATAGGTAGGAGTTAAACTCCAGATGTTTTAGGGTGTTGAAAAAAAAGATCTAGGTTCAAACGGTCTTTAGACAATAATGATACAGGGAAAATGTATCAGTCTGTAATATCCATTACAGAAACAATAATATTAAATGACAAATGGGTATACTGTTAGCTTTTTCCTAATGTAAAATGTCTATTGCACTGCATAAATTAAATAAGCTGGACTGCTCCTTAAAATCAATGGCAACAGTTAATTCCCGGTGAGTAGGCTCTTACAAAACAGAAGACCGTCATTGAAGGGTTAACTCACATTGGTAGGGGAGTGCATGATGAGCCTGCCCTGAGGTGTCAGAGGACTGGCTGCAGTGGAGAGAAGCTTGTAGGGGAGTCTGCTCTGGGGGAAGGCTTGCAGGGGTGTCTGCTCTGTACGAATGGAGGGAGTACACGTGAGGCGACGAGGAGGGGCAGAGAAGGATGCCTAATCTAGAATCAACCCAGGAGGCATACCAGCTCCCAAACCAGGTGACGAGAGCACAGAAAGATGCCTGCCCCGGAGGGAGCAGGGTAGAAATGTCTCCTCTGGAGGAGTTGGATGGAACAAGTACAAATGCCAGCTCTAGGAGTAACGGCAAGTGCCCCCTCGTGCCATCGCTGCTCACACAAAGCAAGGGCTGGTATGGTGGTCTTTCGTAGCCTGTGCTGGATCAGAAACGCTAAAATACACCATGATTTCATGGGGGCGCCTGGCCTGCCCCTGCATGAAGTGTGAGCACCTACTGAGCAAAACGTCCTCCTGTCTTTTTTCATTTACAATTCTTTTTTTTTTTAGTAGCTGGAAACTTCGAAGTCTGGTATAGGAACAAATGCGACATTAACCACAAAAAAGAGGATGTATTGCCTTTAAAACATCAATGAAAATGCTATAGTAGTGACACTGACATATAAAATGCGGTGTGAATATTATTAGAAAAATGACTGTTGATGGTGGGTGGAGGTGTGTCGTAAGCAGGAGATGAAATGATCTGGGAGGGTGCACCCGGAGATTGGAAGAGCAACTCTACAAAGGGGGAGAGGGGGGTGGCTTCCTTTTATTTTAACTGCTGCCAAACTACTTTAGAAACTATGTTGCGCCTCGGTGCCTACAAGGAACGAACCTACATTAGTTGCAGACGAACTGTAAATGTAGTTTGCAAACATTCACTGATTGCGTTGTCGAGTTGGGTGTGAACAATGTGGCATAATGTGCGTAGGTAGAAGGGAACAGGGAGTTCTCTGGACATTGGGCAGCATGGATACAAGGTTCAGTCTTGGTGAATGTAGAAATTAAAAGCTAGGTTTATTTTATAGGCAGATGTTCCCCCTGGAACGTGGATATGTTGAGTTGCTTGCTGTATTGCGAAACCTAATTATTGTGCGTGGGTTCCTACAAAGCAGCCAAAGAAAACCTCTCTTGAAACACAGCACCTCTCAGGAGCAAAATGTTTCAATGCCCCAGGGAGTTCTGTTTACCAAGAGTGGATGTCAGCGGTAATTGCGCTCGTAAATAAAAATGCCTCTTTGTTTTTAGCAGAGAGCACCAGTGTCAGCAAAGGAGTTGTGCATAGCTCATGACCTGACTTTTCGCTTCTTTGATACCACCGGCTTCTGGAGTCCTGGCACATCTGGGAGCTGGGAGGCGGGGGAGGGTCGCTGTTAGTGGTGCCTTGGAATAGTGGGTCTCAATGCAAGGGTGGGGAATGCGGCTGTCCGCGGCCCCCGCAGGGGGCCACCTCAGCAGGGCGGCCCTTTAGTGCCATTTCGGCACCGCCCAGCCGCTCTAGTCTCTGGAGGGGTTCTTGGAGCCCTCTAGCTTGGTCACCTCAGTGACGTCCTTCCGGTGCGCCGAGGTGGGGGGGAGGGCATATATGCCTCCCCAGCCCCTCCTGGCGGCCTCTGTTGCACCAGCCACGCCGTCTCTACAGCCTCGCGGTCGTCGTGTTCGCCAGCCATGCAATTTCTACAGCCTCGCGGCCGTCGTGTGCCCGTCTTTGTCGGCTGAGTCCCGGGAGCTGCGTTGGGTGGTGAGTGTCGCGTTCTCACCCCCCCCCCCATGGTGTTGGCTGGAGCACAGAGCTGGGGGCTTATGCCGCCCAGCCGGCGGGTGCGTCGACTAGCAGGGAGCGTACGCTGCCCTTTATGACCGGGTGGAATTGCTGGTCTCTGGCTGGTTTCGGAGGTCTGGCCCCCGGGGCGTTTGCGCCGGGGGAGAGCGGCTTTCAGCTATTGGAGTATTTGCCCGACCCGGGCGTGCGGTCCTGCTGGCGAGGTGGTGGGGCTGGATGGAGCCTCCTGTCCCGGTGCTCCCAAGCAGTGGGGGTACGGGTAGCGGGGCGGAGCTCGCTCCCGCGATTGCCGCGGAACACCGGCCCAGCGGAGCGCCTCGGTCGGGGATACATGCAGGCCTTGGTGGGCAGCGGGTGCCTGCCCCTCCGGTTGCAGTGGGGGCGTTTCGGGTTTCACTGCGGCCTAGCGGTCGGGGCCTGACTCTGGCTCAGAGGTTTGTGGTTCGCATCTTGGCATTTCGCCGGCGTATTAGGGGCATGGAAGGGTACCAGACAGGCGTTTGGATGTTGTGTGCATTGGGTGCCATTCGGCGGGTCGCGGGCCCCCCGGGCATCCCTGGCAGCCTGGCTATTGGGGTCTGACTCGGTCTCCGAGGATTATCAGGGGCACAAACGTTTGGATATCACCGGCGTGGGGTTATGTGCGGGTGCAATTGGTCACGTTGCGTGCCTACTGGGCAGCCTCCACCCCCGGGAGCTGCTGCGGCATTGGAAGACGAGTGGGGGGGGGAGGGTGGTGAGCGCGTGCCTCTCCCGCCCCCCCCCACGTGGGGGGGCTAAAGCTGCCTTTGAAGAGGGGGAACCGGGAGCGAGCATGGCAGACACTTTCCCCGGGGTAGTTTACTGGTCGCTGGCAGGGCATTTATAGCGGGTGTGCAGCATGCGAGGTCCGTGGCAGGCGTGCCACCCTCACTCGCGTGGGTCGCTCTGGCCTGCTGGGGGGGTCCGACGTTAAGACCATATGCTGACTCCATATCTTGAGGACATTAGGGTGCCGCCGCGGTTTGGTGCGCCATGGGGGTCCTCTCGTTGCTGCGCGCTCATCACGTTTGGGGCCGAAATGGGAACAGTGTGCAAATTATGTAAATCGAAGAGCTGCAGTTATTTCTGCCCCGCACTGCCTGGTCTGACTCGCGGGGTGCGCGCGTCTTCACCGCCCAGCGGCTCCTGGGTCCCTGTTGACGGGGGCACACCTCATAGCGCTCCGGAGCGCGCAGGCTCCATCCAAGGTACCGGGGCCTCAGTAGGTCGTGGTGTCTGTCCTCGCCCCCCTTCCATGTCACGTGGGCATACCTGGGGTGGGGGGGGGCTGCTTCCTTCCTTTGGGCACGTTGCGATAAAAGGTGCTAAGATACTGGTCCTGGTGCGGTTGCGAGCGGAGCATTGGGGACATTTGTGGAGAGGGTGCTACGCTCACTAAACACTAGTCTTCTCGGCATCCCAAAATCGTGCGGCGAGGTCAATTTGGGGAACGGTTCTTGGTTTCTTGCCATTTATTATGCTTTTGAAATTGTAACTTTTGTTGAAGGGCAGGAAAATGCAACCGAAAACAGCCATTACAAACCGAATGTCCTAGCCTTTAACAAGGGGGGCATCAGGACAACACTGCGGGGCTCACGTACTAGCACCCTATTGTCCATCTATGTACATCCCAGAGTGCTAGGGGGTGTTTACGCCACTGGGTGGCACTGTTCAACGGTTTTGTTTATCCTTCCTCGACAGGCTTATAATGGTATAAAACCACGCTGGTCGTGGCATGGGTGGGTCTGTGTGCTTGCTGGGCATGGGGATATAAAATTCCTGTGCAACCCGATTGCACCGAACGAGGCATCTACCGCTTTACGGCATCAAGGGGCAACTCGGCAAATTGGGCCTGTTTACGGGAGCTTAGTGTGTGGCTCCATTGGAAGTGTGCTTGCCAGTACTGTGCGTGGGGTTTGTAGGCGCCTCTGTGGCCTAGTAGTTATGGGTGCTGACACTTGCACCAATGTTAAGTTTCAACTGAGGCCGTCAGTGGTGGTGTGTTTTGCTTTCTCTCAACGAACAAAGGACAATTTTGATGCGGGCTTATATTGGGGGGGGGCACCAGTCACGTGAGGTGGCACCATTGTGCCCTCCCTGAGGGTGTGAGGGGAGCAACATCTGTAAATTGGGTCAGCGGGGTTAGAGCGGACCCTGTCGGATTGTGGCTGACCTCATGATGATGGGGAAGGTGCTTTGTTCTGCATTCCGTCCATCAATTGTGGGTATTTTAATTCCAATCAAGGGGGTGCAAGTGCCGGTAGTAGGAACCGGTCGTTCCCGGCGGTAGCTGCCGGCCTGGCCCGAATTCCAACTCACGCATGGTGTAGCCAGCATTATCACCGGTCAGGGCAGACAATGGGGAACGGGAAAGACCGCTTGAGTCTTGTGCATCTGTGTTGGTAGGATGATGTCTGTTTTATATTAGAGGAGTCCCCTCTGGCCACGTGGGTGCGGGACTCCGGCCTACCATGGAGGCCAGGTGGTTGGCAGGCAGGACGCGGTGCGTTGGCATGATGAGGCTTCCGGCCAGGGGGTAAACCAGGAAGCCTGTCGAAAACGCGCCTCGGACAGGGCTGCCAGGTGGTTTGTAGGCTGGCTGCGAAAATGTAGGCCTGGCGCTATTGGTATGAGTGGCACACTTTAGGCATTGGAGATGCGGCTCCAAGGCAGGATTGTTCTGTTATCAAAAGATATCACATCGTTGAGTGCAGTGTCTTCGGTGTGGCATACCATGTTTACTCAACGCAGACGGATGGAAACGTGCTCAGTACAAGTTAGCCTATAATTTCCACGGACAGCAGCCAGCTGGCTATTATCACGCGGATGTTGAGTGTCAAGGGAATATAATCTATGCCTCTTTCCCTTGGGATCTGGAAAAAGCATGCAAACTTGATACTTACAAACACTGGGTTTAGCTATTTTGCCCTGTGGACCACTCACCAAGACGAGTTTTCTGTATCCTTACTGGGGGGGGGCAATCTGCTGCAAAGATATCCCTGGCTTAGCAACAGCACTCTGATGTGTGCAGAGAGCCTGTCGAGGCCTTTTCTATGAATTTTGAGCAGTGACAGGCCGGGCGCCTCCAGTCTGTGCTGCGAATGAGGTGCCACTAATTGTAATTTGAATAGCAATGTACACATGTTCCAGATTGCCACGAAGTGTTAATTTATTGATGGAACTTCACGCCCTGCAATTGTCCGCATATTGAGCGTGAGGTTTTGACTCCTTTACGTGCGCCTTTTTTCTACAAGTTGCCGAATGTAAATAACGGTGCATGGTATGAGGATTAGCATGCAAATGTGACACATTGCCACGAAGCGGTAGTGTCTTAGTCAATTTTAACACGCAGCTATTGTTGCATATGGTAGTGCGATGTGAGTCTTTTTACGTGCGCAGCTTTGTTACAGCTGTCCATATTTACAAATGGTGAATCGTATGATCCAGAAGGCCACAGGGTGGCTCGACAAAACATTCAAGCCCTCGCCATCGCTGTAAGGGTGTTGCAATTCTATAATTGCAGGTAATCATTATCCGGTTTAATTGATAGATTCGACCGGGTGGTTTCCGGTACTCGGCACCGTCATATAATTATCATTGGTGGCAGTTCGCCACCACTTGGCCTTGTCTCTCTATTTTAAAGTTGACCACAACATCGGACAATTATTAATTCAATATTCATTAAAATTACTATTGCCTGCCGCCCATGCCATTCTTATGCTCTGGGGGCCTGGAATAGTCTGAATTGTCACACTTACACAATAGCTTGGGTTAGTAGCTGTGATGTTGCTGGGACATTCAGCAGGGCTGGAGCTTTGCTGGTGCAAACTGTAGTGGCCTCCTGCCGCCCTCTGAGGGCAATAAAATAAGTACCATTAACTTGGCTAGCAATAAGACCTGCAAGCAGCGTTGGATTATGCCTTGGGTGGTGGAGGTGAGCACCAACACATGTTATGTTAGGCATAGCAAGGTCAATAACATTTACCTGCCTTTCCTCCTTTTGGTAAGGACAGGAAACACCCACGGAGGGTAGCACCCACCAGACACAGCACTGGTCCATTTACAAATTCAAACGGACCAAAAAACTGTGATGGCCACAGACCGGTTTTAGGTGCATTTGTAGGGGCGTCAGTTACACTGCTTAGGTTAGCAGCAGCAGGGGTGTGGTATGTTCAGCAGCCTTCTTGACCGGGGAGCACATTTTGCCTGCAGGGACGTTTTCCTCGTGGCTGGGTTCATAGCGTGATCAGGAATACAATTTCCGCCTGCTGCTACCACCTGGCAAGCCTCCCTAGATCAAAACGGGACCTCACTTAGGAGAAACGGGGGAGTGTCAGATTATTTGCAGTAATACTAAGGAGCTGCTGCTTTGCTACAATGTTTAAAGCACAGCAATATCTCTGTTGAATTTTAGATGTAAACACATATCAGAGACTATTAGCAGGGCAGGTCACAGCAATTCCCCAGTCGCACCCTGGCACTGGTATCGAGCAGCTACCCTATTACGATAATGGAAATCCAGATTAACATCGTGCCATATGGGCCAACCTAGAAAGCCATTTAGCCGCAGATTCCAAGGCAATGCACTTTTGGCCTGGCTGATACAAGAAGCCTGTTACTTGCTTAATTTCATTGGACACATATGGGCACGTTCTGGTCATGTATTGTTTGTGTCTTAGCAGGAGGGCCTGCAGTTGTTTCGGCTGGTATGTACTTGCAAGGTCCGTAACTGGACGGTGCGGCATTTTCCAATATGCGTAACCCCCCTGCATGTTGTCAGGTTTGAGATTCAGTTTGAGAGCCACTTCATAGGCAGAAGCGGAAATTGTTAATGAATCTGGTGAATACAGTGGGCTCACTCAGCAGGGTAGTAAGCGAGAGCCCAGCACAATTTCCATGGGGCTGAAGGGTGGCACAGGCAGCATAGTTGACAGCCAAATCAACGTTTCATTAGTGCCGCAAGTGCAGTGGCATTGGGGCCCCAGGAGATTAACTAGCCCACTGCATCCTGATTAGGTACGGTGTAACCCAAATTGATAGGAAAGGGGGAAGCCTTGTCTAGCGGGCTGCTCTGAGCAGAGCATCTGCAGGCGTAAGTAACAGTATCCGCTACCAGTTCAAATGCGCATCTTGCACTAATTTACTCAGTCCTGGGACAGGAAGTAAGGTGGGCTGGATAACTCTTGCTTCTACCTGCATTGGCACATCTTGTCAGAAGGATTGACAAGGGATTGCACTTCAGCCAGGTAATGTTAGCATCCATCCACACCAAGCAGGTTGTT
The DNA here is from genome assembly GCA_963921515.1 of Calotriton arnoldi. Lineage (NCBI taxonomy): Eukaryota > Metazoa > Chordata > Amphibia > Caudata > Salamandridae > Calotriton > Calotriton arnoldi. Next base: position 2,103,840 of record CAWUFW010001512.1, read on the forward strand.
CAAGGTCACCTGGGCCGCATTTACACAGCCCAATAGTAGGCCCTTGTGGCTGCCAGTGCCAGGAATGACTAAATTGAACCAAACAGGAGGCGTGCCCGCGGGTTATACCAGCAAAGTTAGCGGAGTGCTAGACTCCGCTCATGGTCAAAGGGTGGTTTAAGTCGTTGGAGTGGCACCCTTATTTACCAAGGGTTCAATGCGACACGAGGGCATCGCCGAGTTTCGGCCAGAGCACGGGCATCGTGTGTTTCCCAGGTCAGCAAGTTTAGGCTAGGCAATTTCCAAACCTGGCATCAGAACACAAGGTAGGCAGGGCCAACTTGCTTGTTGGGACTTGGGTAGGCACCTGGGTAGTTGACACTCCTAGAAGAGGTGAGTTGTCTCAAATAGTGGGCACAACATGTGTGGCTCTGGCCTCACAGCAGTGTGGAGCCTGTCTCATTCATAGGTACGCACAGGCGAAAATTGTGTACTTAAGGTTCGCATGACCAATGGGGTTGTGGTATCTCCTAGCCTACCCACTGAAGGTGTACTTCAGCTAAACAGGGAACTGGGAATCTTGGTTTCCGTTACTTTGGCAGGTTTTAAGCAGCCAGGGTCTGCAATGGACAGTAGGTACTGTGCATCTGTGATCTGACAGCAGTTATGCAAGCGGGGTGCGCTGCTTAAGTTGTGATTGCACGAAAGGGTGAGGTGTCTCCAATAGTGGGTACAAGACAGGTATTGTTTCAAACCAGCTTTGATACCATTGGGTGTTAACCAGGGTTTAGCAAGCAAAGGGGTTTGTGCACCCGTCTGGTCAATGGGGGAAGTAAGTGCTCCCAGAACCTGGGGTAGGTGACAAGTTCCTGCAGTAAGCGATGCCCGCCCAGTTAGCTGTGGTAGCCTCGCTGGGTGGTGTTGCAGCCAGCCAACATATCGCTCAGTACGCACTGTACTGAATCAGACAGATTCTCTCAGCTGGTATGCCTAGGGGGTCTCACCTCAGAGGGAGCTGAGCTGGCGGAATTCCTATAAGGGATGCATGGCATGGGCAGGTGGGCCCCCCCATGCTCATTGTCACATACTACTAGTTGACATTCCTGGGCGTCATGATCTAGAAAGCAAAGGGACTGCAAGGTCAAGCATATTCCTCCTCGCCCGAATAGCCAAGGCGGGAGTGGGAGCGGTTACCCAACAAGGGGGCTGCTGTCCCATAGATGGGGGACACAGGGGTTCAGGTCACACAGTGCTAGTAGGACAGCAGCTAGCTGGGATCAGCAAATAGATGGGGCAATGTGATCCTGGGTGGTGGAAATCGCCCCGCCCACAGTTGGCACGGGGCTAGGTCAGGTGAGGCAGAGGAACTTTCCCGCAGGAGGGTGTATAGTTCCTGGCACAGTTTCACAGGACAGAAGAGCTCTGGTTTCTTCAGACACTAGCTGACCGAGGCGAAAGTCAAGAGCTACTGTGATAGAGATGGGGTTCACCTATCACCAGTAGGGGGTGATCTCTTCCCTTGGAATTGCAGGAGGCCTGGAAATGAGCGGTCGCATGTTAATGTGCTGTTTGGTGAGTTCAGCAGCTACATGGGGCAATGTGAAGCTCTGATGGGCGGAGATGACCCCCGCCAGAGGTGGCACAGTCCTAAGTCTGTCGAGGCCGTGAACATCCCTGTTGGAGGGAACTGTTCAGGGCGCAAGCTCGCAGACCAGAGGGGTCTGGGTTTCTTCAGACACGTGCTGATTCGGGCTAATGTTAGTGGCCACTTTGCTAAAGATGGGGTCCATTGCCAGCCAGGCGCACGCCTAAGGTGAAGTTGACAAACATGGAGTGCATCTGCCACAGGCGGGCAATGACACATACCACTGGGCATGCAGGAGGCCCTAGAAAGCAGGTTGCTTTGGGGAGGACGGGGTCCACTGTCCCCGGTGGGGATGGACTTGTTTCTCCTGGATGTACAGGAATATTTATTTGGAAAGGGCAGGGCAGGTAATAGGAGGTTCAGGGGTGGGGGGCCCTGGCTGCGACGGTGGCCGCCTCCAGGGCTGTGGCGGAGTTACAGGGCGATCTGGAAGCAGACCGGTACAGTAAGGGTACCTCTGCGGCAGACCGGTACAGTAAGGGTACCTCTGCGCGGCACAGTAGGGGTGCCAGAGCCAAAGACCAGGAGCCTCAGGGCAGGTTCCGGGAAAACCGCGACGGCGCCCCGTTAGTCCTTCGGGCGGTTGGGGGCCTGACCAACCGGGGGTTTGCCCTGCTACGCTCCGCCCTGAAAAGGGCGTGAGTAGAACAGACCAACGTGTCACGTGATCCGGAAGAGGATCATCAAAGGTAGCACTGACTGGGTGTCCCACAGTGCTGGCTCACCAGGCGGGCGGGGGCAGCATAGGTTGGTACAGCTGCCCGCCCTTGGATCGCCCGTAAGATAACCCACATATTGCATACTCCTGTATGGAATAAACCTGCAGCAATATTTTCCCACTACAAAGTTGTCTCGTGTATTTATTCATTCTTGCATGCTCAGACTGGGGGTGGGAGAAGTTGCCGGTAATGGCACTATGCGGCTGTCCGCGGCCCCCGCAGGGGGCCACCTCAGCAGGGAGGCCCTTTAGTGCCATTTCGGCACCGCCCAGCCGCTCTAGTCTCTGGAGGGGTTCTTGGAGCCCTCTAGCTTGGTCACCTCAGTGACGTCCTTCCGGTGCGCCGAGGTGGGGGGGAGGGCATATATGCCTCCCCAGCCCCTCCTGGCGGCCTCTGTTGCACCAGCCACGCCGTCTCCCACCCCACCTCTTACCCGGCGGACAGGCTGGTGGACAAGCTACTCAGAATGTTTTAATGTTTTCTTTTGTGTTGCAGGCGGAGTTACAGGGCGATCTGGAAGCAGACCGGTACAGTAAGGGTACCTCTGCGGCAGACCGGTACAGTAAGGGTACCTCTGCGCGGCACAGTAGGGGTGCCAGAGCCAAAGACCAGGAGCCTCAGGGCAGGTTCCGGGAAAACCGCGATGGCGCCCCGTTAGTCCTTCGGGCGGTTGGGGGCCTGACCAACCGGGGGTTTGCCCTGCTACGCTCCGCCCTGAAAAGGGCGTGAGTAGAACAGACCAACGTGTCACGTGATCCGGAAGAGGATCATCAAAGGTAGCACTGACTGGGTGTCCCACAGTGCTGGCTCACCAGGCGGGCGGGGGCAGCATAGGTTGGTACAGCTGCTCGCCCTTGGATCGCCCGTAAGATAACCCACATATTGCATACTCCTGTATGGAATAAACCTGCAGCAATATTTTCCCACTACAAAGTTGTCTCGTGTATTTATTCATTCTTGCATGCTCAGACTGGGGGTGGGAGAAGTTGCCGGTAATGGCTCTATGAGCTCATCATGGTTTTGAATTGCTGGACCGCACTGGGCTGCAGCATTGACTGGTATGGGCAGGGCCTCTCTATCGTGCGTGTCCCCTTTTAAAAAACAATTATTATAAAAGAAAGTAAAAGGGCTGCTTGCTGATACAATCCCCACGCTGGGCTGCAACATTGACGGGTACGGGCAGGTCTCGCAATCGTGCGTGTCCCCTTTTTAAAAAACACCATTATTATAAAAGAAAGTAAAAGTGCTGTTTGCTGATACAATCCTGAAAGATAAAACATGAAAAGATAAACCGCGGTATATTCCCTTTAAAAGATCCACAACATGCAGCACTATGAGATGCAGATAGCGGAGTTCCCTTTAAAACATATTCTTATTTAAAAAATTTAAAGCGCTGTTTCCGGATACCATGCTAAAAGAAAAACGCAGAATATTCCTGTTAGAACTGGGGGTCTCTAGTTGGCAATGGTATACACCTTGGACCAAATAGGGACCCTTGCTTCTAGTCAGGGTAAGGGGGATACACTATTAAAATAACCCCTGCTCACCCCCTTGGTAGCTTGGCACAAGCAGACAGGCTTATCTCAGAGGCAGTGTGTTAAGCATTTGTGAACACATACAGTAATACAGTGAAAACACTACAGATGGACACCACACAGGTTTTATAAAAATAAGTATGCTCTATATAGACTTATCACAAGACCACAAACGACAAAAATCCACAATACTGTAAAAAATAATACTTCAAGATGGTAGAAATAGTTTAAAAATAGGTTCTTCACTTAAAAGCAGTCTTTAGCAACAGATAACCCCAACTGGAGTTATCACGACGTCGAGGTCAAAGAAATCCCAAAGTACGGCGCCGACCGCGAGGTGCGCGGCGTCGGGCCCGGAGTCAAATTAGACCCACAAAGAACAGTACCTTGGAAAAGCGACAACAAAGACAGCTCACGGCGTCGGGGAGGTGCGGGGTCATTGGCGCTGCGGCATCGGTTCCTTGCTTCGGGGGAGATGATGCGTCGGGACCTGGATGCTTGCGCAGGCAGGGGAGGAGTCGGTTCCTGACCGGAGATGAGGTGACGTCACGATGGCGCCGAAACCACGGTTCCGTACGATGTCACGATGTCGATGGATTCTTGACCACCCACGTCGACTATCGGCTCCGCGATGATGTCGGCTTCGGAGTCAATGCGGCACAGCAGCAGGCGTCGGGCCGGCGTCGCAAGTCGGAGCAGCGCTCACGGCTATGGAAGGCTTACGATGTCGTTCGCTGGCGTCGATGTGGCACAGCGGCCGGCGTCAGGTCTACGTTGCAAGTCGGAGCAGCGCTCACGGCTTCGATGCAGAAGACGGCGTCGCTCGCCGGCGTCAGTGTTGCAAATTCCTTCTGTAGCACCAGAACACCAAGTTCCAGATGCAGGCAAACAGAAAGAGTGAAGTCTGGTATCCCTGAGACTTCAGTCAGGAGGCAAGCTCAAATCAAGCCCTTGGAGTAATATTCTGCAAGATGAAGAAAGTTCTTTAAAAGTTCCTTCTCCTCTCCTTGGCACTGAAGACACCACTCTAGGCCAACCCAGCAACACAGCACACTGGCAGGGGGGGCAGTCCAACTCCTACAGCTTCCTTTGGTTCTTCTCCTTGGCAGAGGTTCGTCTTGTTGTTCCAGAAGTGATCTAAAGTTCTAGGGTCAGGGCCCCAATATTTATACCCCTAAATCCTTTGTCCTCTGAGGGCAGAGGGGCCTTTACCTGGTCCAAACCAGTTCTGTGCAGTCCTGGAGCACTTTGTTTACAGGACTCCTTCTTTCCTTCGACAGTGTGGGCCAGGGACATCAGACGCACCACAGGAGGTGGAGCCAGCATTGTGGAAGGCAGGCACAGCCATATTCAGACCCAGGTGCAACTCCTCCCACCACTCTACATGCAGAAAGGTCTATTCAGCCCTGTGCTGACTCACCCTGTCTCCTGGAATCCCTCCCAGCCCCTGTCACTCACAAACCAGACAAGGAATACACAACCTAGCAGAGGCAGGCTTGGACAGTAAGGCAAGAAAATACCTACTTTCTAAAAGTGGTATTTTCAAACACAGAGGGGCCGATTCCGATCTCGGTCGGAGGCGCACCCAATACCATTCGGTCGGGAAAAAAGCCATGCGAATGCCTGTTTCCCGACCGATCCGTACAGCATACCGAACGAGTAAGTACGATGCGCACAACAGCACAGAATCCGGCCGAGGCGTACTCACCCAATCCAGGTCCTGTTCTCCGACCGAGGCGAATCCGGAAACGCAGAATCGAGTCGCACGGAAGGGAAAATGCAGCCCCGTCCGGCCGAACAAGTACGATGCGCTTTCCGTACACGCCGAACCCGTCGCTACGCACGGCACGTCAAAGCATCCGGGAGAGGCGCACATAAGCTCCGATTCGCGCCACAACACGATCCACGGCTACGAGGCGAACACGCCAGCGACGAGGACGACGCGAAGCGACGAGAAAGACGAACGACACGAACCAACCATGAATCCCTTCGTCCCGATCATACCAATATTCTACATTTACTACCGGAACAGGCACGGACGCGTACGGCGCAGAAGGTAAGTCAGACACCAATCACAAAACACATACAACACGTACACGACACATCACACACACACACAGAGGGATGCAGAATTTACTTACACCAGCAACAGCAGCACCATAGGGGCGGGATGCCCATCTCCAATGCCACATATGCACACAGGGGCCTGAATGCGCACCACCACCACCACCACCACCCCTACCCAGGGGGGGCCGGATGCCAACCACCACTACCACCCTTAGCCAGGGGGGTGCCAGATGCCCACCACCACTACCACCCTTACCCAGGGGGGGCTGGATGCCTACCACTACTAGCACCCTTAGCCAGGTGGGTGCCAGATGCCCACCACCACCACCACCCTTACCCAGGGGGCTGGATGCCTACCACTACTACCACCCTTACCCAGGGGGGCTGGATGCCTACCACTACTACCACCCTTAGCCAGGGGGCAGGATGCCTACCACTACTACCACCCTTAGCCAGGGGGTGCCAGATGCCTACCACCACTACCACCCTTACCCAGGGGGCTGGATGCCTACCACTACTACCACCCTTAGCCATGGGGGTGCCAGATGCCTACCACTACTACCACCCTAAGCCAGGGGGCTGGATGCCTACCACTACTACCACCCTTAGCCAGGGGGTGCCAGATGCCTACCACCACTACCACCCTTACCCAGGGGGGCTGGATGCCTACCACTACTACCACCCTTAGCCATGGGGGTGCCAGATGCCTACCACTACTACCACCCTTAGCCAGGGGGCTGGATGCCTACCACTACTACCACCCTTAGCCAGGGGGTGCCAGATGCCTACCACTACTACCACCCTTACCCAGGGGGAGCTGGATGCCTACCACTACTACCACCCTCAGCCATGGGGGTGCCAGATGCCTACCACTACTACCACCCTAAGCCAGGGGGCTGGATGCCTACCACTACTACCACCCTTAGCCAGGGGGTGCCAGATGCCTACCACCACTACCACCCTTACCCAGGGGGGCTGGATGCCTACCACTACTACCACCCTTACCCAGGGGGGCTGGATGCCTACCACTACTACCACCCTTAGCCATGGGGGTGCCAGATGCCTACCACTACTACCACCCTAAGCCAGGGGGCTGGATGCCTACCACTACTACCACCCTTAGCCATGGGGGTGCCAGATGCCTACCACTACTACCACCCTAAGCCAGGGGGCTGGATGCCTACCACTACTACCACCCTTAGCCATGGGGGTGCCAGATGCCTACCACTACTACCACCCTTAGCCAGGGGGCTGGATGCCTACCACTACTACCACCCTTAGCCAGGGGGTGCCAGATGCCTACCACTACTACCACCCTTACCCTGGGGGGCTGGATGCCTACCACTACTACCACCCTTAGCCATGGGGGTGCCAGATGCCTACCACTACTACCACCCTAAGCCAGGGGGCTGGATGCCTACCACTACTACCACCCTTAGCCAGGGGGTGCCAGATGCCTACCACCACTACCACCCTTACCCAGGGGGCTGGATGCCTACCACTACTACCACCCTTAGCCATGGGGGTGCCAGATGCCTACCACTACTACCACCCTAAGCCAGGGGGCTGGATGCCTACCACTACTACCACCCTTAGCCATGGGGGTGCCAGATGCCTACCACTACTACCACCCTTAGCCAGGGGGCTGGATGCCTACCACTACTACCACCCTTAGCCAGGGGGTGCCAGATGCCTACCACTACTACCACCCTTACCCTGGGGGGCTGGATGCCTACCACTACTACCACCCTTAGCCATGGGGGTGCCAGATGCCTACCACTACTACCACCCTAAGCCAGGGGGCTGGATGCCTACCACTACTACCACCCTTAGCCAGGGGGGCTGGATGCCTACCACTACTACCACCCTTAGCCAGGGGGGTGCCAGATGCCTACCACCACTACCACCCTTACCCAGGGGGGGCTGGATGCCTACCACTACTACCACCCTTAGCCATGGGGGTGCCAGATGCCTACCACTACTACCACCCTAAGCCAGGGGGGCTGGATGCCTACCACTACTACCACCCTTAGCCATGGGGGTGCCAGATGCCTACCACTACTACCACCCTTAACCAGGGGGGGCTGGATGCCTACCACTACTACCACCCTTAGCCAGGGGGCTGGATGCCTACCACTACTACCACCCTTAGCCAGGGGGTGCCAGATGCCTACCACCACTACCACCCTTACCCAGGGGGGCTGGATGCCTACCACAACTACCACCCTTAGCCATGGGGGTGCCAGATGCCTACCACTACTACCACCCTTACCCAGGGGGCTGGATGCCTATCACTACTACCACCTCTACCCATGGGGGGCTGGATGCCTACCACCAACACCACCCCCACTCATAGGATGGACAATGCATGACACAACCAGCACACCACAACCTAGGGAATGCAAGAAAAAGACATCCCCCCAACACCATGACAAGCGTGTGTAGACTGTGTCAAATGCCTACAACACTGAACATGACTTTGAACATACAATGTGACCCCCTATCACATGTGCCACACATATATGTGTGTGGCCCCCACAATGCAAGCAGGCCATGACCATTGTGGCAATGGGGTCCAAACCCCCATCATCACAGTGACCAAAATGTAAGTGTGGGGTCCATAGCTGAAGCACATTTTGAACAGTGTGGCAATGGGGTCCAAACCCCCATCATCACAGTGACCAAAATGTAAGTGTGGGGTCCATAGCTGAAGCACATTTTGAACATTGTGGCAATGGGGTCCAAACCCCCATCATCACAGTGACCAAAATGTAAGTGTGGGGTCGATAGCTGAAGCACATTTTGAACAGTGTGGCAATGGGGTCCAAACCCCCATCATCACAGTGACCAAATTGTAAGTGTGGGGTCCATAGCTGAAGCACATTTTGAACATTGTGGCAATGGGGTCCAAACCCCCATCATCACAGTGACCAAAATGTAAGGGTGGGGTCCATAGCTGAAGCACATTTTGAACAGTGTGGCAATGGGGTCCAAACCCCCATCATCACAGTGACCAAAAGGTAAGTGTGGGGTCCATAGCTGAAGCACATTTTGAACAGTGTGGCAATGGGGTCCAAACCCCATCATCACAGTGACCAAAAGGTAAGTGTGGGGTCCATAGCTGAAGCACATTTTGAACATTGTGGCAATGGGGTCCAAACCCCCATCATCACAGTGACCAAAATGTAAGTGTTGACAAAGAAAAAGCTGCAACTGCCAAACTGCATGGATGATTCCTGGTCACAGAACATAAAACACATCAGTGGCAAAGTAGTGCATGTGTCCCATAGCAACATAAATTGGGGGAGGCAAATACTGCAGTGCAAATAAGACATACCTTTGGCCATGTGCAGACAAACAACACCCATGGGGGCTGACACTGTCAACATTCATCAATGACACAATGACAGAAGTGACCATCAGAATGCAGACCCACATATTTGCACCAATGGGCACACAAATGCAGATACCCTGTGGAGACTGTAGATGTGAGGTGAACAGATACCATACCATGGCAGCAATGGGACACACAAACCATGATCATTGTGCTGACCGATGACCTAGGAGTCCCAGGGACAGCAGGGGAAACCCACCAAACTACATACAGCCAATGGCACACCCAAGATATGCCAATGCAGTGGTGCAGATGCACAAACACAAACAGGCAGACCCACACTGCACATCATACACAACAGGTGAGGGGGGGGTGCCAGTGTCCCCAGGCAACCACACAACACATGATGAGGCCTGAATACCAATCATACAGATGTGCATACAGTGCCACACAAAGGTAACTCATGGATCCAAATCCCCTATGTGGGCAAGCAGGCATTGTCAGATGAGAGGGAGCACAAATCACACGTCACACAGGCACGTAGGAACAGCAACTGACACAGCAAGACACAGACACACCACAGCACTACCCCCAGGGCCCCCACAATGTGGTGACCCTGGGCTGCATTACAATCCCACTGTGATGACAAAGCTAAATGTCGTTCACACTGTGAACCACAGTCATGTGTCCTGAGCAACAAACTACCATCACACCTACACAAGCACAAATCAATCAGCACGGCCAGTAAGCCAAGGCCAACATGGAGGCAGGGGCCTAGCCGGGCAACAACTCTCATCTGCACACACTCAACACCACACCCCTCGACCTCCAACAATGTGCAGCAGTGAAGCACACATGCACTGGTGACATTGCACATGCACCCATGACTATTCCAGGGTGGTGGGTGGGAACCAAGGTGCAGAAACACATCACACATGGCCACTCAACAAGACTCCTGAATGTCTGACACACTGCACACTACGCTGTACATGGACATGACGGCAATACCACACCAACCAATGGGATCCCAGCCACAGTCACACACCAATGAAGAAGCCAAGGTCACCCACAAAGAACACACATAGACAACAACCAACATTGCAGCCCGGACCCTGAGGAGTGCCAGCAGTCACACACACAACGTGTCACAATCACTGAAAGATAACACAAACTGGAAATCACATGACAGGGGCAAACAACAAGTGCCAAGGGGAAACCTGACTGTGACCCATCTGCGTCTGCATACAAACTCAGCCCTGACAGCAAACACACCTATGGGTGACACCCTGATGACCAGTAATGTGCCATGCACCCACATCACAGAGAACCCAGGGAGAAGACTTTGGGGGAACATAGGTCAACTCAGCAAGCATCACAAACAGGTACAACACTAGGGATCACAGCATGCACAGCTAAACGGAAGTGAACACACAGACATGCTCATACAACACACACCTTGGGCGCAGGCAATGTCACAGGAGTACACACTGCCATGAGGGGACTCCACTCCTGTGTGAGGAAAGCTGTGCCATATGTTGCCTCAGTAGGGCCCCATCATGTCAGCTGAGCACTTGGTCACACAATCAACAATTAGCACCAAATGAAGGCTCCTGTCACATCAGCCTGGTCATGGAAGTGCCAACGAAATCATCAGCACAGATCCAACACACTTGTATAGCAATGTTGCACTGACAACACAGATGAGTCCTTCCCCATTGATGCCCAAACCTGCATGTCCAGTGGAGATGGCCACACGGTCAGGGAAGTAGACAAATTGAACAATGGCAGGCACAACAGATGTGCAGGGGTGGAAGCCACAGATGTGAAATTGCTAATGTAAGTAGGAAATCCCATTGCCAAATACTGAACACATGACACCCTCAGATGCTGCTAAGGATGACATGGATACACCACAGGATAGGACACATTCCCCCTGGACCACATGTGTTCCTGCACAGTAACACTTCATTATCATGAGACCAAATATCACCATCACTGCAGCAAGGGCATGGTTAGCATCATCAACAACATGTACATCAGAAGCATAAGCACTAGAGAACAGAAAGTTGCTTTATTCAGCATATGTGTGTATTGAAAACTGAAAGTCCAGAAAAAACACAAAGGCCAATGGCCAGTCCATTGTCAAAGTCCAAACAGGGTGACAGTGGCAGATGTCACCCTACGCATGCCTGCACTGCACAAAACCAGGGACAATCCACTAGGAGGGGCAACCGGGGGGCAGGCCAGGCACCGCAGGGACAGGATCAGGGCTCACCAGGAGGAGGCAGGGAAGGGGTGGTGGGTGCTGGAGAGCCACTGACAACTGCAGTGGAGGTGTCTGACATGGTGTGTGCCAGCACAACTGGGGGCATGACTCAGATGTTGTGGGTGCCGGCACGACTGCAGTGGACCCTGCAGATGGAGTGGACAGGTCCGCCACTGCAGTGCCCAAGTCAGACAGGGTGGTAGTGGACTCCACTGCAGTGCCTACCACCAGGGGAGGAGAATGGGGAACAGGCAAGGTGGGCTGGACAGAGGGGAGGACGCCCTCACCACATCAGTGGCACAGACAAGCGCAGCGGGGGGTGTGGTGCCGGGAGAGCAAGTGGCAGGGGGAGAAGGCCGGATCCTCTTGGGGATGGTATATCTGTGGGTGGGGGAACCTGGGGCAGGGTGTGGTGGGGGCACCTGTGGAGTGGGGGCCTGAGGGATGGAGGAAGGAGACCTGGTGCCTGAGCTGCAGGGCGGCGGCGGGGTCTTGCTCTTACGACTCCGGGGGACTTGCGGGTGGGGGCCTCAGTCTGTCTGCGCCTGGGGGAGGGTGTCCGGGGGCGAGGGGCACTCTGCTCCGTGTGGGTGGGCTTCCTCTTCCCCCTGAATGCTGTATCAGCTGGATCGGAGGGGAAGAGGCCGAGGTCACTGAGGAAGAGCCGCTGGGTCTTTGGGGTTGCAGGTGAGGCAAGGGAGGGTGCTTTGGAGGGAGAGGCAACTGAGGACTGCGCAGTGCTCATGGATGTGTGTGTGTGTTCCAGGGCCCCATCCCCTGTGAGTCTGGTTTCAGTCCCCTGACTGTGCGTGCGTGTGCGTTTTGTTTATGGCGTGTGTGTCTGTGTGCTGGACGTGTGTGTGCTGGTGTGTGCCTGTGCCGGTGTGTGTGTGTTTGGGACGGGTAAGGTGCTGGGGAGTGTGGATGGAGCAGAGGCAGGAGGGGTGAGGGACTGTCTGAGGAGGGACACTGCTGCCGTCAGGGAGGAGTCCATGGACCTATTGCCCCTCTATAGGTCAGACATGCCCGATGAGATGCCCTCCATGAACGACACCAGCTGAGTCAACAGAGCGGTGTGCGCATGGAGGACACTCAGCATGGCTGTCTGCCCTACATGGAGCTGGCGAAGGAGGTACACAGACTCCTCACTCAGGGCAGCAGGGGACACAGGGGCAGGGGGTGCGGTGCCTGGCCCAAAGGAGACACGCTCCCGAACATGGGAGCCTCCACGGACCTGGGGAATGGGAGCCGATGGGAGGGCGGTGGTGGTGCTGGTGGTGGCGGGGACAGCAACACTAGCTGGGGTGTGGTGGCTGCTGACACCCGCCTCCATAAGGGAGTCATCCTCCGAGTTGCTCTGGTCCTCAGCTGACGTGGATGGTGCTGAGGACTCCTCAGTGTGGCTCCCCTCGCCCTCTGTGCCACTGGGTCCCTCCGACCACTCCTCGGCTGCTGACCTAGTCTGGCTCTCCGGCTCCTCCTGGTCCGTGGAGCTGTCCCCTTCCGTGGCCGTGGATGTATCTGCAAACAATGGGGAAACAGACAGACATCAGTCACCTGCACCAAACGCACACACCACTGTGAGCACAGCACATTACAGAGCAAGCCCTGGCATCATTAGTTGAACATTGCTAAAAGTGCCCCAACTGAACAGGAGAAGCCAATTGTCAGTCTGATGCCAACCATGGCACTCACATCCCACATGGCCTTGCACCCATCTGTCTGGTGTCTGTTGGATAGCACACCCCAGTGTGGACACATGCACCACCTACACAGTAGTTGGACAGTGCAGAGGACACGGTGTAGCATGTGGACATGCACACATCACAACTCTTGCCACTGAGTCAGTACAGGTTTCCGGATGAAAGGGATGCCCAGAGTCAAATAGGAAATGCATGTGATGCATACCAGCGACAGACACCATGATGCACCCATGTCCTGATAGCCATCGCCACAATGGTGTGCACTCCCCTGCAGGATCACCAATAAGTAGACACATGCCATGGCGGAGGCATGACTGCTAAGTCATACATCACTGTCTCAGTGATGTATGACTTGGCAGCCAGACAACAACACTCTGCACTGTGTCACAATAGTAGGTCATGGGGAATGCAAGTCCTGGAGCTGCACAAGTGCACATGTACATCCCCCACACAACACATCATCTTAACCCTCATCTGTCCAGGTCATACCGATTGGACATATGGGAGACCTGTGACACTACCCTCTGAACCTGAGCCCCTCACAATCTGCTGTGAATGGGAAACAGCTGCCTGAACTTCACATTCGCATACCCCAGTCTGCACGGGCAGCTGATCAAACACCTATGTGACACACAAGTATCGTCTCCTATGGTCACATCTCCAGTGGCATGCTGAGCCCCTACCGAGAAACACCCCAGCAGTCCTGGCAACAAATCCACAGCACACTGACACAGAGGCAGACACCTGAGGGGTCAAATCACTGCGCACAATGTGTCAGCTGATACACGGGAGTGGGAGTACAGAGTGCATTGCATGGCCTGGAGTAGGCATGACTGTCCTGCCCCACATGAATGAGGGATGAGCCCTGGACAGTGGATAGCTGGCTATGTATGTGTGACACACGTAATCTGCACACTCCTGGGGCCCAAACATTGTTCCCACCCGCTGCATGGGTGTGTGCCACATACCCCAGGCACATGTGGTGGCTCAGCTCAGCAAGTGGACCGCATATCAAAGCAACACGCAGATTACATGTCTGAACACAGGCGTTGTGTGAACAATGGACCCACCCATGATGCCCACAACAGAGTTAGGGAAACAGATGCTGTCCCCCACCTTTAGTGAAGCAAACTGCAAGGACACAGTCCCAAGTGACACAATTCCCTGAATGTAAGGGCCACACCTGGGTATCAGATGAGGAGTGGGCAGTGCACAATAGAGGGACATGGCTCCTGGACAACATGACTGCTGTACTGTGGCAGTTTAACCAGGCCAGAGGAGGGCACATAGCATGTAATACAGAGTTCACAGTGCAGTCTTTGACTCACCCCCTCCTTGCTGCTGTCTGGCCTTCAGCTGCCCATCCAGGTCTGGAAACACCACCGCCAGGATCTGGAGCATGTGGGGGTCAGGGTCCGTGTTCCGCCCCTCCTGCGAGGAGGCGACAGCTTCAGCTGGACCCATGCAATCCTCCGGGTCCAGCCCCGAAGGTCCTGCCACCTCTTCTGGCAGTTGCGGATCCGGCGCTTGTAGACCCCCACGGACCGGACAGCCCGGACGATGTCCTTCCAGATCTCCTGCTTCCGATGGGCATTAACCTGTCAGGATGACATAGTGAAAAGGCCATTACTACACATGCAACATATCCGTGCATGACACAGTTGTATATACATGTCTCAATCACAGGGGCACATGATGTACACAGGCAGTGCAACGCTGCCCATGGACAGTTTGCCAGAAGTCACTACATGGTATCATTGCATGGGAAGTAAAACCTTGTTCAAATGCACTGTCACTGCACCATACCTGTCCAGTGCATGTCACTACACACTATGGAGGGTGACAACTACTCAGTGAGCCTGCTAGCCAGTGGCGTGCAGACTTTCAGCCTTGCTAGTCAGACAAAATGCACATTCAGAAAGGCAGTGCACAGAACACTCACCTGCTCCCCTGGTGTCCCATACAGCTTGCTGTACTGTGGAAGTAGGCTGTCCAGCAGGGCCTGGTTCTCCTCAAGGCTGAAGGCTGGGGCTCTCTCCACAGTATGTGCCATTGCAGGGTCCAGAGGGGGCAGAGACAGCAGCAGTGCAGTGGCAGATGTCGTCCTGGAGCATGTAGTGCAGGCAAGTGAGCTCTCAGGGGAACAGCCAGCAATATATATGTGCTGCAGAGGCAGATACTGTCCCATGTGTCCAAAGTGATAGGTCCAAGTCGTTTGCATCTTCTGAATCTGGCCAATCCATGGAATAGCAGCACCAATACACGCCCACAGCATCCTTCAAATCTTCAACTTCATGACATACATGATTTTGCAACATTGTTGTGGGTGACCAACTGAATTTCCAGCAACCGACTCGTTCGAATTTCGAAAACGCGTCCGTTGCCAGGCTAGGCCATTGTCAATGGGTGCGCACCGATCGGTCCATTGCTGTTCAACGCGTACAGGGGTACAACGCGTACCCGCACACATTGAATGCAATGGGCCGGCCGGGGCACCGATCGGTCCATTGCGGTACAACGCGTACAGGGGTACAACGCGTACCGCACACATTGAATGCAATGGGCCGGCCGGGGGCACCGATCGGTCCATTGCTGATCAACGCGTACAGGGGTACAACGCGTACCCGCACACATTGAATGCAATGGGCCGGCCGGGGCCACCGATCGGTCCATCGCGGTACAACGCGTACAGGGGTACAACGCGTACCCGCACACATTGAATGCAATGGGCCAGCCGGGGGCACCGATCGGTCCATTGCTGTTCAACGCGTACAGGGGTACAACGCGTACCCGCACACATTGAATGCAATGGGCTGGCCGGGGGCACCGATCGGTCCATTGCGGTACAACGCGTACAGGGGTACAACGCGTACCCGCACACATTGAATGCAATGGGCCGGCCGGGGGCACCGATCGGTCCATTGCTGTTCAACGCGTACAGGGGTACAACGCGTACCCGCACACATTGAATGCAATGGGCCGGCCGAGGGCACCGATCGGTCCATTGCTGTTCAACGCATCCCTGTACAATTGACTGGCATATGTCACCATGCCTGTCTCAGATGAACATATGCCAGCCACAGACAGCTCCCAGGGAGTGAGGGGCACACCTACAACACGACAGCCTGTCCAAACTGTATCATAAGGCATGTAAGGCTGCATTTCCTATTGTGTGTATGTTGGTGTACATGTTGTCCTGTGGGTGTCACCTGGGGGCAGCCACCCCCAGGCTGTGCACGTGTTCATGGGGACAGGATCCTGGGTGTTACGTGTACATGACCACTGTGATGTGCAACTGTTCATATCTGTGCATGTGCCATGGTCACATTTCACGGTGGTGTATGTGTATGTCATGTCACATACCCCGTGAGTCCCATGTGGGATGGTATGTTTGAGCCAGGGTGTCCCAGTGGCACAATAGTGATGGTCCTCCACAGTCTGTGTGCATGTAGTGTTTACAATGTCTCTGATTTCATGTGCACAATGGGAGACAGTCTCCACATCCACGTTGTGTGTGCATGGACTTTGATGTTGTGCGTGTGTGTGTCACAGACGTCCATGTCTGTCCTGCAGTGGCAAGTGGGACCACTACCTGTGGGGGTCATGGTTGTTTTGCTCTGGTGTATACCTGATACTCCATGTAATGCCAGTGTCCATGTGGCAATACAGGGTCCCTGGGAATGTACCTGTCGTTGAGCTGTGATGCCTGGGGCACATCTGTCCTCACATGTCACTGTGGGGGGTGATTGTGACACGGCAGCAGGAGATGGGAACTGTGACACGGCCTCATGATATCCAATGGGCCAACCTGGGACTTATTGTTGCCACTTGTTGAACCGTGATGACAGATGTTGGCCATGTATGTACCATACATGTCCTTACGGAACTGCACACTTCATGTAGTTGTGCCTCATAATGATGTATGTTGTGATATTGAGTGTGTTCAATGCCGCATATGTGGGGTGACTGACAATCTTGCTTTCTTCTCCTCTGCACTGCAGGGCTCCTGCTGTCCATCGACCATTCCCAGACCTGGCAACGATGGTGGAACGGGACAGCATCCGACGGTACCGCTTCACCAGGCAGCTGATTGAGGATTTGGCAGTGCAGTTGGCCCCACATTTGCAGCCTGGCCGGCCGTATCCTACAGCGCTGACCCCCAAGGTGAAGGTGATGGCAGCTCTACACTTCTTTGCCACCGGTACCTTCCAACATACTGTGGCGACTGCTGGTGGGATGTCACAGACCATGTTGAGCCGTGTGCTCCGCGATGTTTTGGAGGCAATGTTGCTATTCCTGAACCGGTACATCTATTTCCCTAGACTGCAACTACTCACTGACGTGAAGAGTGACTTCTATGCCCTGGGGAGGATGCTGCATGTCATTGGCTCCATTGATGGGACACATGTGGCTTTGGTACCACCACAGGCCCAGGAGCAGGCCTACCGTAACCGCAAGCACTACCACTCGGTCAATGCACTGGTGGTGTGTCTTGCAGATATGAGCATCACACACGTGTGTGCCCGTTTCCCTGGTTCAGCACACAATGCCTTTGTGATGAGGAGTAGTCGCATCCCCAGGATGATGGTACAGATGCAGAACCAGCGTGCCTGGCTTGTCGGTGTGTACTGACTTTGTGCCATTGTGTGTGATCTGATCTGTAGTATTCCGCCCACTTTTCCAAGTCAGCTAATGTGCACTTGTCTGTCCGTAGGGGACTCGGGATACCCCAACATGCCGTGGTTGCTGACACCCCTCAGGAACCCTGTGACACCAGCCCAGATGCGCTACAATGAGGCACATGGTCGGACCAGGAGAGTGATTGAGCGGACATTTGGTCTCCTGAAGAGCCGCTTCCGCTGCCTGGACAAGACAGGAGGGTCCCTCCCATATGCCCCAGCGAAAGTGTGCAAGACTATCATCGTCTGCTGCATGCTCCACAACCTGGCAGTGCGGAAGGAGTTGCCTCTCATCCAGGATGACAATGACCAACATCCGCCACCTGTGGAGGATCCTGGCCTGGACCACGATGCCAGTGATGATGATGATGATGATGAGGGTGATGTCCGCACACAGCTCATCACCAACTTCTTTAGCTGAATGTGAGTATCCTGAGGTGTCATGTCAATGATGTGAGTTGGCATGATATGTGTAGGTGGTGCTCTGGTGCTGTTGGAGTGTGTCCATGGGCTACTTGACTGGATGTGTGTAGCGATGTGTGCTTACAGGTGGTCTGTACTCCCCAACAGTGTTGATATGCTAACTTGGTTCTGGGTGGGTATCTTGTAACATGTATTGTGCATGAGTTTTGCTGTTCTGTCCTGTTCTCCATTGCTTTTGACTGTGTGTCATTTCTGTCCTTCACAGGGTACTTTCAGATTCGTTTGGTCAACTGTGTCCACCGACGACGTGATTGTACTTCCAGGGTGGTAGCTGTTGTGTCCCTACAGGTGATGTGCACCACACCCATGGACTTCCTTCCTTCTACAGTTGTTGACTGTGTGCCCGCTGCCAGGTGGGATTACCTTGCATCTGTAGTGGTTACGACATGTTGCAACTGTGTAATAAACCTGTGCTTCACTTTGTGATGTGCGTTGTCTGTGGTCACACATTTGACTGCCATTTGCTTACTGCACCTGTGGGCTACTTGACTACAACTGGGAATAGGTGTGGTGTCTGTGCATTGCACCGTCTTCCCTGGCAACATCAGTGTAGGCAATGAGTCAGATGGCCTAGGTGTGTATGTGTTGTGTAGCCCTGGTGGTGTGTCTCCCTCATATGTGTCACGTTGCCTTTACTCACATGCCTGTGTTGTACTTGCTGTTGCAGTTCGCATACACAGTGTAATTTTGCAGTTCATCATCCCCATGACAGCACCCATGTTGGAATCACAACACAGGCAAGTATGGTGTATTAGTGTGTTTATTGTGATACATTTGTGTGAATAGTGCATAGGATGGTTAGTGCTGTACATATATCTTGCAATCAGAAGTTCCTAGGTGAATTGAAAGTCCTGGTAGACAAAATCCCCAGTATCGGGGCCACAGTTGTCTGAGACATTGGTCCAACTTGTACTCCCCATGTCATGTGTGGGAGTTGTGTTGCCGTCAACAGGGTGAACAGTTTGTGCACAAAGGTGAACATCCAGAACAGGTTCAGGCTTCCTGGGGGTTGCACTTGGCCATCGGCCTCTCACTTGCCCCTCCTCGGACGACCCCTCTTCTTTGGGGGGGCCCCTCAAGTACAGGCTGCTGCGGTGCAGGGGACTCTCCGCCAGAGTCATCCTCCCTCCCTGTGGCAGTTGCAGTTTGTTCAGCACCAGATGTTGTTGGCACACAGGGAGGTGTGGACTGGTTGCTGTTCATATGGCGGAGGCATTGTAATATGTCCCTGTGCACCGCCGTCATCTCTTGCAGTGCGTCCCACTTGGACTCCACGCGGGACATGTGTGAGTCCAAGCGGGCATGATGGGCAGCCTGCTGCTGTTTCATGTCTCTGAGGAGCCCCACTACCTGGCTGAGATCTCCGGTGCTGGACTGGTACGCATCGGCTATGCGTACCAGTTGTGGGTCATCATGCACACCAGCAACCTCTGCAAGCAGCGACCTCTGTCTCCCACCCCTCCCACCACCCCTGCCGACATGTGCAGTGCGTGCAGTGGCACGCACAGATGACCCTGGTCCCCCTTGGGGGTGGTGGTGTCCATGGCCCCACGTTGGTCCAGGGTCCCTGTGCTGGTGGTGCTCCTTGTTCTGTCCATGTCGGCAGGGATGGTATTTGTGGTGACAGTCGTTGGAGGGGTGGGTGCAGGGGTGCAGCTGGTGGTCCTGCTGGTGCTGCAGCTGGTGGTCCTGCTGGTGCTGCATGTTGACTTGCACCGGTTGTGCCAGGTTGGTCTTCTTCGTCCGAGGAGGGCAGAGGCTGTACGACACCAGTGAGCTCCGCATCCTCTTGAGCCTGGGACTGGGACTCCTCAGCGTCTGCTGCTGTGTCCCCATCATCACCTGTTTTTGGGAGACACACACAATGTATGTTATGTTTCTGCAGGCATCAATGGTTGACACACCTGACAGTTGTGACTGTGCCTCTGGGTGCGGGCCTGTACATTGCATTGTCCTAAGTTGTCACAGTCAGGGGTTGATATTGGTGTAGCACATTGTCCTGCATTATTTGGGCATTTCTATGTATTTGTTGGGGTGTGATAATGGTCTGCATTGGTTGTATTTGGTTGACAGCCGGCCCTCCTTCCCACCCAGCCAGTCAGTTATCCCACCATGGACTGTGCTTGCATTGCAGGGAGTGCAAGTTGTCTTTCAGGATGTCAGTCAGTGGTGTCCTGCTGTTGGTTGTTGCACAGTTGCCAGCAGGGCCTTGTGCTCCCCACAGCAGTAGCCAGTGTCAGCCATCTTGTCAGTCCTTATCCACTCCCTGTGATGTGAGCATGGTTCAGGGTGGTGTTGATGGGACAGTTGTGGGGGTGAGCTATGTCTGTGACTATGACTCCCATCATGCTATTGCCTCACCCCACTTCCCAGCATTCCCATACTTACTTGCTTTTGTGGGGAGTTCAGTGTGTGTGGGTGTGAGAGCAATGGCAAGATGGCTGACAGTGGTGTCCTGCTGTTGGTTGGTGTGCAGTTCCCAGCATGCCCTTGTGCTCCCCACGACACAGCAACAGTGTCAGACATCTTTGATGGGCCTTTCCACTCTCTGTGGGATGTGCATGCGTGAGTGTGAGCTTGTTGGGCCATGTGGTGGGGGATGTAGAGCTGTGCCTACGACTCCCATCATGCTATTGCCTCCACCCCCTTCCCAGCATGCCCATGCTTCCTTCCTTTTGACTCTGCTTCCCTGTGGGGTGGGCTGCCTGTGCTGACAGGATGGCTGGGAGTGTTGTCCTGGCAGTTGTTTGGCTAAAAGTCCCAAGAGTGTCCCTGTGCTTCACACAACATTACCCAGGGTGGAGGTTCTTTGTGGGATCTTGAGTTAGGATGTGAGGCATTGCATTCTCCCAGGTGGGTTCTGTGGAGTTTGTGTTGAGGGGGTGTGTGAGGGGAGGTGCTTGTGACTATGGTCAGTGCTGCGAGTCCTCCTTCCCACCCAGCCAGATATCCCACCATGGAACGTGCTTCCATTGCAGGGAGTGGAAGTTGTCTCTCAGGATGTCAGTCAGTGGTGTCCTGCTGTTCGTTGTTGCACAGTTGCCAGCAGGGCCTTGTGCTCCCCACAGCAGTAGCCAGTGTCAGCCATCTTGTGAGTCCTTTTCCACTCCCTGTGATGTGCACATGGTTCATGGTGGTGTTGATGGGACAGTTGTGGGGGTGAGCAATATGTGTGACTACGACTCCCATAATGCTATTGGCTACACTGACTTGCCCAGCATACACAGAATTCCTTCCTTTCAGTGGTCTTCACTGTGTGTTGGTGTTGTAGTGGTGGCTACATGTCTGGATGTGTTTGTTAGTTCTATTTGTGCCACTGCCTAGCTGTAGTTGTAGTTGGGTTTGTACATGTGATGACACGGTTAAATGTAACTTTGAGATGGCATGTGTTGTGTTTATCTGACTGACATACACATTTTGGGATGATTCTGTTCTGGTTGCTGTGTAATTGCTATGAGTGCATGGTTTGACTCTCCCCTTGACAGTGATGTGTGTGTGTATTGTGGCAGAATATTGTGTACATTTGTTGTGTACTCACCAGGCTCTGGGATGTTCTCTAGTCCATAGACGCTCACTGGCGGAAGGATGGCCCGCACCTTCTCCTCCCAGGGCCTGAGGTACACTGGCTTGGTAGGAGGGCCACTGCCGGTGTATTGGCTCAGGAGGTAGTCCTTCTTGAGCAGCTCCCGTACCCTCCTGCGTACGTCATACCACCTGTTCTTGATGTCAGTCTTTGTGCGCAGACATGGTGATTGTGCGTTCACCCTGTTGATGATCCTCTCCCACATCTTGGTTTTCTGGGAGATGGGTGTCTGTTGGACCAGTGTGCCAAACAGCTGTGGCTCTACCCTGAGGAACTCGTCTACCAGGACTTCCAATTCACAATCTAGGAACTTGTGATTCTTCTTGGGGGGCATGGTGATGGGTGGTGATGGTGAGTGATGTGTGTGTTGGTGTGCAGGTGAGGGTGTGTGAGTGTGTGTTTTGCTGGGTGTATATGAGGTAGCTATTTGTTGGTGTGCGGATGGTGTGTGGCTTGTGTGAGGGATGAGCTGTGGGTGTGTGGTTGCTGTTTGTTGAGTGCTGGCAGTAGAATGGCATTTGCAAAGGATCATGGTTGGGATTTGTGTCCTTTATATGGGTGGAGTTGTGGGTGTGTCTTTGTTCTCTGTCCCCACCCCCCCCCTAGTATTTATTGGCTTTGTAATTGCTTGTTTGGCCTTTTTTTGTGTATTTTTCCTTAGTACTTTTTGTGCATGTTGGAAACGTTCTTGTGACCGAGTTGGACCCTGCATTTGTCTCGTACGGTCTTCTCCGTTTCGTTCACGCTGTGTTTGTGCAGTTTTCTATGCTGCGTACACGTCGGTCGCGGTGTTTTGTGTTACTTCGGCTCGGTTTTGTATGCGTGTCGGTCGTACGGCTTGTCCTCCGTTCGACTCGGTCGTGGTTTTCGCGCCTTGCATCGTACTTAGCGGTTTGGAGTTCGCGTGTACGTTTCGGTTGGATTTGTTCCGGGTGCGTGTCGGTCGGTTCGATTCGCGTGTTTTTCCGGCCGGATTGCTGTTTTCCGTGCGGCTCGGTCGTTCGGCTTGGGTTCAGTACGTGTCGGTCGGATTTTGCACGCCTTGCATCGTACTTGGCGTGTCGGGCGCCACAGGTACGTGTCGGTCGGAATAAATTCCGGCTCCGAGTCGGTCGGTGCTTTTTCCGGCCCGAATCGGAATCGACCTCAGAATGTTAAAACCAACTTTACTAAAAAGATGTGTTTTATCATTCTGAGTTCAGGCATACTAAATTCGTTTTTCTACCATGTCCCCTGGGTCAGTTAGAATTATAAGATGTTATAATCAAACTGCCCATTCTGGCCTATGGGGAACAGGTAGCCTTGCAATAGTGAAAAACAAAAATGGCTGTAATTCACTATTAAGACATGCCACACACACCAGGGCATGTCCTACCTTATACTTACAATGCACCCTGCCCTTGGGCCTACCTTAGGGGTGTCTGATATGAAGATAAGGGAAGGTTTAGGGACTGGCAAGTGGGTGCACTTGCCAAGTCGACATGGCAGTCACAGACTGCACACAGGCTCTGCAATGGCAGGACTGAGATACACTTTACAAGCTGCTTCTGTGGGTGGCACAACCAGTGCTGCAAGCCCACCAGCAGCATTTGATTTACAGGCCCTGGGCACACCTGGTGCACTATACTAGGGTCTGACAAGTAAATCAAATGATCCAATCATGGAGTCACTAATCAATACATCAATTTAACATAGGGAGCACTTGCACTGTGGCACTGAATAGCAGTGGCACAGTGCCCAAAGCATCTAACACCAGCAAACAGATCAAAAACAGAGGAGGCAATCAGAAAAAAGTGGAAGGGAGACTCACGCCAATGGTACCAGGTCTAACAATTCCCATTAAAACATTAGCAAAAATGTGGCAAAAGTGAGATGTCAATAGCGAAATTCCCTTTGCAGAGTTTGATAGTCCAAGACCTCCTCCATTATTCTTCAGCGACCGGCTGGTAACACCGTGGATGCTCACCAATCACAGAGCGAGTAACGAACACAAAACTAAAAGCTTGGCAGAGGGCGTGTGGACCTTCAGCACAGTAGGCAGACCGCAAGAAAGTGACCGAGCCCAGGAAGATTTGGAGGGCGGGCTGGTGGCACAGAGAACGAACCGAGCACAGCAGTGGGGCAAGGGTGTTGTAAATGGGACTAACATAGCATGATTTACAGCCCTGTTTACAGAAACAGCGTTGCAGCGAAGCTAAGCTCAGAGCAAGAATCATCTGCAAATGAAAAGTGAAGCTTTGCCAAACTCGAGCAGGAAACCAAACAAATAAAAAGTCCCCAAAGAACAGGTAAACACGACAAAGCGTAATGATGCCGTAGTTAGTCCCTGCTCCTGAGAGGAACGTAAGAGAAAAGGAGAAACAAAGAGGCACGACTGACCACTAGCAAGCAAGGATTTTTAACGGACACTGCAACAAACAAATCAAAAGCAAGGGGATGGCTTTAAGCCCACAAGAGGAGTATACTAAAGTATACAAGTGGTTGTACGCTTATGCTCAACCTAAAAACAATAAAAATAAAGTTGTAAAGCGGAGGAGGTGCCAAGTGAAGTGTCAGGCAAGGACGTTGCAGAGGGAAGTGGAATATTTAAAAAACAACGAGCGGTATAGATAGGGATGGGAAACCAATGAGCAAGCTGCCTGGAGGGGGTTTAAGCAATACCGAGAGTAAAAGGTGTGGGAGGAAATTGGAGGGAAAAGCAATGATAGATGAGGAAAACATTTTCGCATTAGTTTAGTTTGTAGATTTATATAGCACAGCTTATCACCCATGAGGGTATACAGGCACTGTCCATGGGCTTGGGGAGAGTAGGTGATTTGCCCAGAATCAAAGGATGTTGCCCCGAAACTCGAACCCAGATCCCAAGCTCCCGAATCGGCAGCTCTGGCTCAATCAGTGGATATTATCTTTGTGACCAAAACATGGTTACATGAGGCATCCAGCCCAGATCGGGCATTGGCGATTCTTAAAGGATACTCGATTGCGAGAGTTGATTGCATTAATGAAAAAGGTAGTGTACTAGCAATTGCGTACAGGGAGGCGTTTTCCTGTTCCACAGACTCTATTGCCGTAGAACATAGGTATTGACTCTAATACTAATTGGCCAGGAATACTGCTGTTTCAGCCTCCTGGACCATGCATTAATTTTGTAATGAGTTTAGGGCGCTTAGTAGAACCTTTGTTAAGTAAACCCCACTTTGTGGTTTTGGGGGATTTTAATCTTTATTTTGATTAGACAGTGGATAAAGCAGTGTCTGCGGTCCTTGAAACACTGAAAGGTTTTGGTTTCAATCACTTAGTATAAGGGCCCACGCATTCTGTGGGACATGCTATGAATGCTATTTTTACTAATTGCCCTCAGATAGGTTTCAGAGGAGTGGGACCAATACTTTGTTCGGATCACAGGATGGTCTTTTTTGGCCTAGATTTTCAGAAATAAAAAATAAGCATAGGATAAAGGAGAAAGAGAAATGTTTGTGGGCTTGGAAAAAGTTTAATAGTGACAATTTAAGGGACGCATTAGGGAAAGCAATGATAACATGCCCAAATTAGGCGGAGGAAGCAGCAATAACATATAACAGATGACTGAATGTGGCATTAGATTTGGTTACATTAAGGAAAAAGATGAAAAATAAGCGAGCAACCACATCTGCCCCTTGGTTTTCGGAAAAACTGCAGCGCCAAAAACAGGACTGTCGCAGACAAGAAAAAGTGTGGAGGAAAGAATATAGGCAGGACGTAAAGGAGAAATATAAGAAGCTGATCTAGAAATATAAATGTTCAATTAAAGAGGAAATGGGTATCTATTTTACTCAAAAAAATTGATATGCAAAAATCCTGCCATGGAACTCTTTCTGTAGTTAAATTACTTATGATTCAAGATAATTCTCCATATAATTGGTTTGCACAGGAAATCTGCGATAAATTGGCAATTTTTTTCAATCAAAAATTTGCCACATCTAAATGAATTTCCAGTTCTAACTAAAAGCGAAAGGAAAAAGATCAGGAGGCAGCACAGCCATCAGACTCAATATTAGAAAAATATTAATCTCTAAGAGCAAAAATTTCAAACCTCATTTGCACAATTAAATCAGGCTCACCATTGGATCCTTTGCCTCCGTGGATTCTTCAGTTAGCTCCTGAAGCGATTCCTAAAACATTAACACCTATATTTAACTTGATTATTGAATAAGGCACTTTTCTAAGTATTTGGAAAAGTGCTAAAATAATTCCACTCATTAAAAATTAGTCTGCTAATCCAAGGGAGCTAAAGAATTATTGCCAAGTTTCGCTATTACCCTTACCAGCTAAAATGATAGAGAAGGCTTTGAATTCGGAATTAACTACACTACTGGATAAGTATGAAATATTGGATAAACACAATCTGGGTTCAGGAGTGGACACAGCACAGAGTCGGCTTTAATTGCTGCCACAGATGATATCAGGTGGAGAGTAGATAAGGAAAGTTCTGCTGTACTTATACTTCTTGATTTGTTAGTGGCGTTTGAAACAGTTAACCCCTTAGTGCTAATGTCCCGTCTGGCCCAGTTAGGGATTAAAGTTAAAGTGCTACAGCTAGTGAAATCATTTCTCACAGATAAATGTCAGACGGTGGTCTGCAGCCAATCCTGTTCTCTGTTGCGGGGTGCCACAAGGTTCCTCATTAAGCCAACTTTACTACATCTTTATGTGTCTTCAACAGACACTTTAATTAGATCCTTTGGTCACGATCTCAGAGGACGTTCAATCAACAGCCTTGAACTTTCAAGACTGCATGAGAGGGGTTAGTGAGTGGATGTAGAGAAACTGCCTCAAATTAAATGCAGAGAAGACAGAGGTCATCATCTTTGGTAAACAGCAGAATATACGGTTGTCTGCCTCGTAGTCTGAGGAATTTGTCTTGCCCCAGTCCCAGCTAAAGTGGCTAGGAACTTGGGGATCATTTTTGATAATTCATTAACGTTTACTAAGCAATTGAGTTCTGTAATATCTGCTTGCACCCTCATTTTAAAAATTCTTAGGAAAATCTTCCAGTATTTTCCACAAAAGTGCCGCAAGACAGTTGTGTCTGCTTTAATTTTATCCAGGCTGGATTTACTGCTATGCCATGTACTTAAGTATGAACTCTGAGATGAAGCGACTGCAAATAATTAAAAATGCAGCAGCCTGCCTGATTTTGAACATACCTAAACGTCATTCGGTAGCCACCGAACTGGATAATCTGCACTGGTTGCCAGTAAGGAAAAGGACAATATTTAAATCTTATTGCATAGCACACAAAGCTATGCATTGGATAGGCCCCAGATATGTGGAGGAAATACCCCAAAGATATGTCCTAAAAAGGACATTGAGATTGGCGGCCAGAAAAAAGGTGGTAGTACAGAGAGTGAGATGATGCCATGGGGGGAATTTCAGGGGGGGGGGGGTCTTTTAGTTATGTAACACCAAAACACTTTGGAACTCTTTACCTCAAGATATACAGGATCTGGACAGCCACCTGTCCTTTAGGTAAAGATTGGTAACATGGTTGTTCAAGTGTAGAGTATAAACATGCGTGGCTGCTGCAGGGGTTTTGTTTTTCTTTTGTGGCAGCACCAAGACACCTCTGGTTATCGAGCACTATATAAACTGTATAATATTAGTATATTTTACTCATTTTTCACCACATTAGATAAGAGCCACAAGCAAAAAAGTTATTTCTTTGATTCCTCGTGTACCTTATGGGTTAAACAAAACTTACAAGTAACAATGTTAACAATATTTGCACCAGATGGAAGTTTAGTCATAGCAAACACAAGGAGATGATGGACGGAGCGCTGAAACTTTTCAGACACTCACCCCCAGTCACAGATCTGGGTTGAATCCATCATCCTTCTTTAGCTCACTTCGCCACCCCAGTTCAGAAGTTTAGTCATGGCAGATAATCAGACCATTCAGTTTCCAAAATGTAATCCTTTTCAAATCAAAGACTTGCGCTTCTATTGACGAAAAACCAGAAACAAGGAAACAAAAATAACTGGCGCTGGCATACACGATTTAGGCCCATAAACCAACTGACCCAGGGGGAAAATGACTTTCTGTGTGGGAAAAATGCCGGCAATGAAGAGCTATGTGAATCATTCTACTAGTGTAGCTTAATAAAGACAGTAAGAAAAAAACATAATGCAAACAAAAGAGCTCACAATTCCCTACAGCTACAGAAATAGCTGCTATTTAATAACCGGAAACCATTGTACTCTACTAGTCTTATTGACAAAGTATTTTTTACAGATGGTCTAAATATGAAAATCAATGCTTTGGGTTAGATTCACAAATCCTTATCATGAAAACAGGACTCCGGAGGTGCTAATGTGTGACAAGAAATTAGTGCACATTTGCTGTGTGGCATTATTTTGGTGGTGATGTGTTCTGTTATATTGTACCGCAATCGTTTTGTTCTATTTTGACTGTTCTGCTGTGATGCACTCTTATGTTTTAATTTGTTTTAATTGTAATGTTGCGTTTGTTTTGTGTACGTAATTGCATTGTCTTCTGTTGTTTACTTTAGATATGTAAAAAAATGCTGTAATGTTCTACATAGTCTGAACTTCTCACATTTTGCTGGACCCTAATATTTTTACTGGTTTTAGAACTCTGCACACTATATCTCTGCTAACCAGTAGTAAAATGCCTGTCCTCTCCCTTTAACCATGGATAGATTAGCTTGTTACTTATGAGCACATTTAACTTGCTTGTAAGTCCCTAGCATATGGTGTGCACCCAGGGCTTGAAAGATAAATGCCACTTGTGGCTGCAGCACCTATTGTTCCATCCTCTACAGTGCCAATGCAAACATGAGTAGAGTGGTGTAGAGTTGAGTTGAGTTTTATGGTGTGTTATGGAGTGTAGTGTTTTGCAGTGTAACGAAGGGAGTATAGTGTTGTATAGTGAAAGGGCGCAGAGTTCATCGTAGTAGTTTGTTAGAGTGGAGTCGAGTTTTAGAGTGGAGTAGAGTTTTGTGAAGTGCTATAGAGTGTTGTGGAGTGGTGTAGAGCAGAGTTGTGTGGCGTAAAGGGTGTTGTGTAGATTGGTGTAGACTGTTGTAGAGTAGTGTAGCCAAGAGTTGAGTAGATAGCTTGAGTGGAATGGCAGAGTGTAGTGGTGTGGCGAGGAGTGGTGTGGTGTGGCGAAGAGCAGAGTGGCATGCCGTAGGTTGGATTGCAGTTGCGTGGAGTTGCGTTGTGTAGAGTGGAGTGATGATGCATAGAGTGGAGCGGAGTGGGGGTTGCACGGAATAGCGTTGTGTACAGAGGTGTGGCGTAGAGTGCAGTGGTGTGAAGTTGCATGGAGTGATGTAGTGTAGAGTTGAGTGGCATGAAATTCCCTTTCTATGGAATGTGTCATTTAGGATGGAGGAGGTGGGAGGTTAGTTCAAGCCAGGAGGTATTATGATTTACTGAATTCCACAGAGGGGTATGGAGCATCTTTGGTTGCTTCTCCGAGGCCATCACGGACAACCACACCCTTCTGCCTCCTGGATGTTACCACCTCCTTGCCAAATTCAAAGGGCAAGTGACTTCAACTATGCTGGTCTATGTGAACGTCGGGGACTGTCCAAACAGGTAGCAGGAAAGGGTGAGGAGTACATCTTTTGATTGGAGGCATAAGGAGGATCAGAGATGACTGTGTATGTAGGAGCATGAAAACATGGGGTCAGCATCATAGACCAAGAGAGATGAATTTGACCTGGGAAGGTAGGAATAAGTGGGTAACTAGCCCTATCCCCTAGTCTTCTCCCACACCAGAATGACCCATCACTAAATGTGCAGGGCCAAAAATTCAGTAGCTCATCTTTCCTCCAAACCTCTCAAAATGTTGCCCCGTTTCGCATCGTTCAAACCCATCCTCATGGCATTCACTGCAAAGTGACAGACCCATGAAGTGCACAAAGTAGGTCGGCTGACAGACGCCAGACTCCCCCTGGCATTTGTTCTTGGGAGTCTCCTGAGGTGGATCAGCATGGCAACTTCTCTAGTAGATCCTGGACGACCCCATCATCCCACTGCTCTGACCTCTCGTTCTCTCAGCCTGCAGGACCTTGGGGGCTGATATTCAGGATCAGTGGGTTAGAGCCACCGGAAGGACATCTGCCACAACCTGATGTCCCAACAGAAGGATGAGCAGTAGAAAAAGGCATGCTATGCCGTCCTGGCAGCTGCTTCTGCAGCACTCTCCCTTTCCAAACAAGGAAGATTGACAAGATGCTGCAGTCTGACTGCGATTTCTGAAAGTGTGGTTTTGTGAAAGATTTTCTCTGGGATCAGGATGATCTAATGAAGGTGTTCCATGCATCATCTGTTACAACTGGGAAGTTAGCTGAGGAATAGACACTGATGAGCAGCAAAGCTACAAAGAATAAGAGATGGGAACAGATCTCATGTATCTGAAGAGGAGAAAAAGGGTAGAAATGGCAGGTAAATTGACGAAGGCAGAACGACGCATGTACCTATTTATTTGTTTTATTTATGATATTTAAAGAGAACAAGCCTATTCACAGGGTAGTGGGGAGCTTTACACATACAATTCAATTGTAATAGAACATAATGCAACAATAACTAACTTTCAACAGAATTCGAGGTGAGTCAGAACAGCTGCGGACAATCGAGTAGGTATAAGTTAATTATGTTATGTTAACTGGGATTTGTAGAGCGCATAATCACCGGCAAGTCTCTTAGCGCTTCGAGAGAGTGACCAAACCCCACCAGCAGTCACAAATACAACACTGGGAGGGGCTTTATGCTGCGTCCAGAGCCTCCTTAAACAGAAGAGTCTTGAGTCGTTTCCTGAAAGGGAGGAGAGTTTCCTAATTATGATAGGAAAAAGTATTAAAAGGAGCATTTTAAGAGTTTTTCAGGAGGTAAGATGTTTTGATAGGGTTCTTTTGGATTTTATTATCTGGTTCCAAAGTCTGGTGTTTAGGCAAGAAACGTGCCTATCAAAGTTCCCCTAAAGTTTTCTGTCTGAGTGTACGATAATATGAAGACGGAACTCAACGGTAGCAAGAAAGGTCAAGAGTGCTCTGGTTGATCCCGAGTAGATATAACAATCCCCTGTGCAACTACAGCAAGGCAATTGGTGCTGATGATGAGGTGAGGTGGCTTTGGCGATCTAATTGTACAGCTTGGTTAAGGCGATTGGCTGTCCTGGGATAAAAGAGGTGAAAATATCCAAAATTTAGAGATTTCATTAGTGAAATGGTGTAATGCCAAAAGAGAGAGCGCCAGACAGCCTCATGAATGCCCAAACGCAGAGGGTGGCCCAAGAGTTAAGGGAGCGTCAATACGCTGCGAAGGATTGAATGGCTTAGTACGAAGTAACGCAGAAAAGTTCAGTGCATGGGATGCCCAGCACAGACTTGGCTAACCCAGACTCGGCTGGTGCAGGGAAGGGCTGTGGGGTGGAGGGGCGGGTCTGGGGTGGTGGGGGGGGGGCTTAGGGGGAGTCAAAAGACGACAGAATAGGAAAAATAAAATAAAAAATAAATAAAACTACTTACCTTGCGCTCACCAGATCGCCCAGTCGGTGATGCAGCCAGAATAAGTTAGTGGTTTTCTTTTTTAAAAATTTTATTTTCCCTATTTTAGCGTCTGTTGACTTTACCCCACCCCCTGCCCCGCCCACCACCCCACCGCTCTTACCTGCAGCGGCCGTGGCCGCGGCTGGGCTAACCATAGAAAACCATCTGCATTAAATGAGGCAGGAGTCAAATAAAAATGTATGGAAGACAAGTGTTTGTGGTGGAGCTGTGGTTAAGATGTTTGAGATATGAATGAGCAATGTCCCAGTGAGGTAAACTCTGTTAAAGACTTATTGCAACGGTTTATAGCTATTATCGATTAAGAGGGTGACGATAAGACTGTTGATGGCTAGTCATCCAAGGATTTCGGAGACATGAGAAAGAGTAAAAAAGTATGACAGCAAAGGCATTTATTAAACAGTTAGTGGGGGATACAAGCCATTGTGAAGCAGGGAGGGTAGTTTCTAGCAAGAAGCAAACATATTCAGGGCAGATGTAGTTGCAGGGAGAGTGATTTAATAGTGTAGGGTTAAAATAGTTAATTGGACGTAGGAAGCCTGGGCTAAGAAGAGGAAGGGGTGAGTTGGACTGGGGGTGTGATGGTGGTTTGAGGTCAGGGTAAGGCCGAGGGGTACAAGGATGGGGTGATGGCATGCAGTGTGGAATGGGAAAGGAAGCTCATGCTTCACTTTTTTAAAGAGAATGAGGTCGCAAAGTGATTGGGGGAAGCAGAGATTGTGTACAGGACTGCATAAGGAGCACATAGAGGAACCTAATAGCACAAATTGGTAGAGAGAGGTAAGATCAGAGTTTGGGAAGTGGATTTTGGTCCTAATGCATTGCATTGAAGATGTAGTGCAGGTGTTTAGTGATTAGTGTGCGAGTTGCAAAATCTAGGAACAAGATTTAGTAAGTATGAAATTAGCACATACTTCAGGATGTAAAATACCCGGACTGAAGCCACGCACGTTTGAGCTTAGGCAGTAAAGTGATGCAAATTTCCGAAAAAAGCATGTCAATTAAATTCACAGCACCACCACATTTTGCTTGTCTTCAACTTCTTTTGTTTTCTTGTGTCTCTGTCAATAACATACAAATGGTAGATGAAGCAAAAAGTCTCCATGCGTTCATTAAAGGATTTGTTGAGGGGCATAATGCAGGCCTTGCGGAGCAGGGGGTCCCACAACCCCTCAGGGGTCTCCCATTTAGCCCAAAATCAGTGAGTATCTGAGATATGGGAGACTCGGGAGGATGGGGAAGCTCATGGTGGGGCTCATGACATTCTGGAGACGGCATAGGTGTCTGGGGGGCTACATTTCCTGCTTCTTTATTTGGGCATTCGAATTATGTTATTTTTGGGATAGGACATGAAAGCTCCTCATGTTATCAAGATAAACGAGACAAACTATTTGGGGCCTCATTTACAAGAGGCCTACACCACCAAAGCGTCAATTTTTTTTATGCTCCAGTGGTGCAGGCCTTTCAATCATATGTATGAGGTGGCGCAAAGCCACCCTGCGTGACTTTGCCTGGCCTCATAGATATGGAGTAAGACAAAGCAGCGCAAGTAGCTGCCTTGCCAAACTCTGCGTCAAGGAGGCGATTCATGGGCGTTGCCGTGGGTGTTCCCACGTAACACCCATGGATTTTTACGCTGCCCCAGATTTACAAAATCACGTAACCTGGGGCAGCATCAAAAGCCTACGCCTCCCCAGAGGAGGCGTAACGAGGACAAATTACTTTTTTCTCCTCGTTTTTTCCTCTTTCAATGTGTGCTGCATTCTGCAGCACACATAGAAGGACAACGCCTCCATTGATTGTTTTTGTGCAGGAGGTGTCCCTTTCTGCACAAAAACAATAATTCCTACAAAGCAGATATACGTGCACCATGGTACAAGGGTGCCTGCGCTGGCGCAAGGCAGACAAAACGGCACCAGCGCAGTGGAAGAGGACAGACAGGAATGTGCTGTATCTCAGAGATACAGCACATTCCTGCCCTTTTCTTTTGACACAGGGCAGCGCAGTAAAGTGACTTGCTGCAGTGCCCTGCATCAAAAAAGTGTAAATGGGGCACTTAGTTCTTTACACTGGGTCCCAAGGGCCTGCGACATATCTGTGTCCACATGGGCAGCTTCTGCTCCACTGTGCATGACCCCCAAACTTTGCATTAACCTTACACAGGGATATAACGTTACCGGTTACCTCTGACTTACAACTGTTCTGACAGACAAGTGCTGAATTCAGTTAACTCCTTCCTTTAACTGGGAGTAATGGAAACTGACAGCTGGCACAATGACTAATGCTTCATAATTAAAATAATTTCTATTTATTAGAGCGCTCACTGTTTGCACTACTTTTGAGTTACATATACAACCGTCCAGTGGTCAGCCCTGGATAATGCTCGCACTTCATCACATTTAAACTGCAGTTCTACTAATATGCTGGTTCAGCTGGATGTATGTGAGGGCCACTTAGAGAGTGAATTGATAACCATAACCAAAATTTGGTAAAATGGCTCTGAAATTTAAGAGCAATATTCCAAGTTAAGCCAAGTCTGTATTTAGAAACGTACTATATATATATATATATATAAAATCTAATATAGACCAATAAAAGAACACAGCAGCAGAAGTCAGAAGTCTCATTTTATACACTTTACTGGTACAGCAGCCCTTCTTAGAAGGGCCAGTGTGGAAAAGGTAACACTGGCACAGGATTCTCAGCTAAACAACCGAGCAGGTCCCTCAGTTGTAAAATGAAAGGGGCTCACCTATGACAACACTTTCAAGTAAAAATTCACCCTTATCGGCCACTCCTTAACAACAGGTCTTTCCTTTTATAAACGAACACGAGTGTGCATCAAATGTACGATAATGCACTAAATGTCATTGCAATGGCAAATGCAACCAAAGACCTGAGCCTGTGCGCGCCAACCGGTTGTAGATGCCACACGTGTTCACACACCAGGAGCCGCCTCACAGCCACAGAACTTTATGGACAACAGTATAGGAATTAAAAAAGAGGCCAAACTTTTTTTCCCCAAAATACAAGTGATGAGCAGGAAAGAAAGGAGGTCTACATTCGACAATCCCTTGTATAATTACTTAATGCAATTCATTGTACACTTACTTGGTGCACAGCATAAAATCACAGGTCTATATGCATTATTATATAATGAAATAGCACTCATTAGTTCGACCTGGTAAAGATAAAGGGCTCAGTCAGTCATGCAGTTATACAACGGGTGAGTGCACAGTTATCTTAGTACTTATTCAAAAATACAGGCATGCGTACCATGCCTCAGTAGACTAGCATGGAAGCCATCTGGATGGTTCCAGAGAAGTTTAGCTGGAGTCGTCACTCTTTCTGAATACTACAGTTTTCATCCAATTTTAGATAGATTTGCACAGATCACTTGCTGTCACATGAGCCACTGAAAGTTTTATGGCAGCGTGAGCGTATATGTTTTATGGCAACGTATATCACAACAATCAACGGACTCCCTTCAAATCCCAAACAAGTACCCTGAATTCGTCCCGCATTGATGCAGGTTGAGGGCCAGTGGCTCTGGTGCCAAGGCTGATCTTCGGAGTTGGGAAGGGAGCCGTGGGCTATCTCACCTTGTCCCATTGCAACTTAGGTCCTGAGATTCGAAGCTGGCGGACTGGTTTGTTTTTCCATTTTCTTGCCCTCGCTGCTTCTGTCTCTCCTTGGATGTCGAGGCTGGCTCACAAGCAACTCCAGTGGCTTTTCAGGCAATAGACATAAATGTAGGACTATAAACGAACGCACACGAAAGGGAGGGGGTGGTGGGATGGCTGAAGCAGCGAAGTGGGCGGGGGTGTGGAACGGCAGAAATCCTCTTACTTTGAAGTCAAAGAAGGTAAATTAAAATGGCCCCTCAAAAACAGCGTCTGACATTCTCTATGAAGAGATAAAAACCAGAATTACAGCTCTGACTCGGAACCACTGAAAACATGGAATGCTCATGGCAAATGCTCTTAGAGAAAGGGTAAAGTCATCCCTAAACAAATGCTGCAATGAGACAAGTGGAAGGGTACAAGTACTGGGGCGCTGCTCCATGGGAGTTAACAACCGATGAAAAGGAGGGACAAATAGGAAAGATTAATCACTTGGCAGCAAGGATTTTTAAAGGACACTGAAACAAACAAATGAAAAGCAGTGGGCGGGCTGTAAGCCCACAAAGTATTTACAACATGTTTCGAAGAGACAGAGCAAGTGCTATCTAGGCTCGACCTAAAAATGAGACACCATGTACTTGGGCTTAGATGGAATGTTGGACTTCCAAAGAAACCTTGATTATTCTAGGTATCTTGGCCGATGAGTCATAGTATAGCTCATGAAGAAGCTTGAGTCAGTATAAGGCAATTATTAAAAACACACAATAAATATGAAAGTTTAGACAGCGTTATTACTAGGTCTGGGTGGGGTTTGCGGAGTTCTGCCACATGGAACACCGTGAAGTGACCAAAAAACTCAGGCGCATTACGGTACGGAGTTCAGCAAGCGGCGGAGTGCATTAGGGTGCACCGTTTGCGCTGATTGTTTGTGCCGGGTGTTTGTCTCGTGCTGGAAAATCAGCAAGAGGGCGCTGCTTCTTTCTGCCATTCGAGTAGATGTTCTACTCAAGCGCCAGCTTCCTCAACGCAAACGGAATGTTTCTCAACACAAGCTGTTGCAACCATCCACGACCACCCACATTGAAAAATCTCGCTGGGAGGTGGTCAAGCGTTGGATTTTGGAGTTACTCTGAGTGCTCTGCGGAGTGCGGAAAATTCTGCAAACTCCACGAATGGAGCAGAGTTCTCCACCCACGCCTAGTTATTTCTTAAAAAGAACATACGTTTTCATAAAAAACGCATTAGATCTGGAGGAACAGAATTTCAGGATAGCCCTTCATTATCTAATTGAACTCCTTTTATATTCAGTGTAAACTATGTTACATGAATATTCTGAAAAGCATGGATATATCCTTCCTGGACCTACTTTGGACAATGCTTCTTTGAATTTTAATAAAAGTAAAGTAAAACTGAAGTGAATCTTTCAAGTCTGTAGCCTACCTGTTCCACTTCCAAAGTTCGTTGAACTTGAAGCTCATATCTCCCTGGCATACGAACATTACAAGCTACGGAAGGATAGGTAAAATGTAGCTCTCAAATTGTTGTAATGTGGCACTAGCTTTTAAGATCATTTCAGGATAGCTGAACAGGAGGCTACTTCTTATTAGAAGGGATCGATAGACCCAAGGTGTAGGTGCCAGGAAATCAGTTAATACAACACCTTTGCAATCTCACCTGGTCTGAAGTGTCATAAGTAGATCGAGCCATATCCTAAAATGTAATGCTCAAGCAGATCAGAGTAGCCCTTCTAGCAAAAATGGATTGCAACAAGTCCTGCTCTGGGGTAGAAGTAGAAGGAAGAACACTGGAAAAACAATCTCCTAATTCTTATGAGCCAATGAAGCAAATGTAGCAAAAATAAACAGCAAAGAATTGGGAATATTCACCTCCACACCATCAAGGATCATGTGTAAAGAAGGAGGGAACACAATTATTTCTAATTTAATATGAGGAGCAGAGGTGATTGCGATCAAAAGGCAACCTTAAAGTTAAGAATCTTAGTTCTACTGATCCAAGACGTTCAAAAGATGATGTTAAAAGATGTAAATCGAAACAAGGCGCAAATGGTCAAAGCAACAGGATGGGATAAGAAAAAAACTTTCAAGACACAGGAAGCAAGTAATTCACCTTCACCATGAATTCCCCATGAATCATAGAAAGTCTTGATTGCTGCCCATTGTTCATGGAAAGTGCATAAAGACAGCTTTTCTCACACCACTCACAGTGGAACTAAAGGTTAGAAGGGAAGACATAATCAAAAATGTCTGGAATTCTGTATGACCTTAGCTAGGTGACCTAGAGAACCCCTGTTTCTCAACTCAACCCTTACATCCTCCAGACCAATAGACAGAGATAACTTCTCTGAAGAGACCCCAGTGACTGAAGAAGAGAGGGGGCCAGAGGGAGTCACGAAGCAGGAAACAGGGCCATGGACTGAAGGAAAGGAAACTATGGTAGGTGAGGTCAAATGGAATCATTACAATGACAGCTGCCTCCTCATAAATGGTTGCAGAATTACAGGAAAAGGTGAGAAGATTCACAGAAGGTGGCATGGTCATGGTGTCAACAAAGCGTTTCCCCTCCCCTAGTCCTCAGGGACAGAAAAGCAGGTACAAAATCGAGGAAGTTGAGCATTCTCTCGGGAGACAAAAGGTACACATAGTAAATTACGAACCTGTTGCAAATGGCCTGGAAAGTTGAATGAGAGAGACAGATCCTGGAAGGACTGGAAGATCCTGTTCAGCTTGCTTACTCTGACATTCTCCAGTTCTCTGATGTAGTTAGCCCTAAAAAGCAACAGATGAAGTGGCATATGTACAAGGGGATTGCGCCACAGGGACGTTACTTTTACAGACGTTCCGGTGGCGCAATGCCCTACTGCATATTTACAAAGTGGCGTTAAGCCACTTTTTGTGGCTGAACACTGCTTTGTAAATATGGTACCCTTTCACACAGGTATCTGTGTGAAAGGGGCTTGTAATGGGTGTTGCTGTGGGCATTCCACCGCTACACCCAATGCTTTTTGACGCTGCCCCATATTGACAAGGATCTGTTAATTGAGGCAGCGCCAAAAAACTAATGCCATGCAAAAGCAGGCATTAGATTGGTTCAACAAGAAATACTTTTCTTTTCCCCCGTTTTTGCTTTTTCTATATGTGCTGCATTCTGCAGCACACATAGAAAGAGCAAAACACCATTAATAACTGTTTTTGTGGATGAAGGTGTCCCTTCAGGCACAAAAACAATCATTAAATAAGGCCGATTTGCTACTTCTATGTGTACTGCAGAACGCAGCACACATAGAAATAAAAAATCACCATTATTGTTTATGTGCAGGAAGGGACACCTTCCTGCACATAAACAATCATCCCTGCAACGCAGGCACCCTTGCACTATGGCACAAGGATGTCTGTGTTGGCGCTAGGCAGCTACTTTTAGCGCTAGCGAAAACACGAGGGTGCGCTGTATTCTTAAAAATACAGCACATCCCTGTGTTTTGGAAATGTCGCAGCGCGTTGCTGCAAAATTTGATGCAGCGCCACACTGCACCATTTCTTTGTGCATACACTTGATGTGCCACCCATGTCTATAATAGCACAGCACCATATTAAATAATCTATAGAGGGATCTGGAGGGAGTCCTCCTTTGTCTGTTGATGTAAGCAATAGGTACTACTTTGTCCGTCAATACCAGTACATAACGGTCCCTCGCATTAACCCAAAAAATATCTCAAGCTTGGAAACAGCAGACAATGTCCTATGTTTGAAAGAGTGGCAACTTTCTAATATAGTCCTACACCCCATAGGTGAGGGGGTTACTCGTGTGATCCCCTCCCTCACCCCCATCACAGAGAAATAGCATTCTTAGTGATTCAAAGGCATGCCAAGATGTAATTGAAACACCCTTTCCAAAGACCACAATTGCAGCTGAAGACAGAGAAAAGGAGACAATAGAATCAAATTAGCATTCTACTAGGATGCTTGCAACCAGTACTGATGAAATTAGGCAAACAACAGTTGAAGATGCAGATGAATCCCCAGGCAATGTAAATGCATATAAGGCCATGTGACCATGGACATCTGACCACAAGTGAACACAAGCTTTTTGGCAGGCCATCAATGAAGAGAGAGACTGAACTTCAACTTCACCGCTTGGATGGCAGGAAGGAACAGTGTATCACTGTCTTTCCTAAATGATAACCAATAAAAACCCTGTCTTTAGTTGGCTTCAGTTGACAGTTGAGATTAAGGAGAAATACATGATCGGTTAAACAGATCTGAATTACATTTAGTACCCTCAGGGCCTCCTCCAGAGCCAGCTGTTCAAAGATGGGAACAGATGCCAAAAGTATTAGTAAAGTACAGCCAAAATGGGAGCCTCCACCACCTAAGGGACTGATCCAAGTCTAAAGTGCAAGACCGAGCTCTCATAATGTTGATCCTGAATGTAGAATTTCAGAAACGTCTGATGACAATCTACTACACATGTAGATAGAAATCCATCAGACATCCATAGTCACAAAATACACTTGCCTTGCTACAAGTGGAATGATTGATTGGAGGGTTCCCATGTTGAAGAGAGCTATCAAGATCCAATGTGTGACTCCTCTCAGATTTATGATAAGTTGTAAACCTAGTGTTGCCTTGGGAACTAGACAGACTATGAACTAACCTCATGACTGGTTGTTTTGTTATTAATGATTGCACTTCCTAAGTCATGGCAAGCTTCTTCTGTGAACACTGAGGCCATAAGATAGGACTTATCTCAGAGTCTGGTTTAAATTCAGTCACATTGGCCATCATTGGCATAGTCAAGAATGCTGAATGTTTTTGCATCTACATAAGTCTCTTGATTACTGTTTCTTGATGCAAGAGCAAAGGCAGAAGACTGGAACAACGAAGATTGCTTCCCTTCCTTAAACAAGCATTGTAACATCATCAAGTTCAGCTCCAAACAGCCTGGTACCCTGAAAGGTTAAACTAAGAGCTGCAGCCTTTTGAGAGGCACCTGTCTGCCAATCCTAGAAAAGGAAATTACAACAGGCAGAGACAGACGCACCTTCTGCCTGAGCAATAGCACAAACTACAACAATAGAAATATCTGAGAGAATCTCTACCTGATGTTCCATTAATTCCAAAGTGCAGAAGATTTAGACCTGTATTTATGAAGCCTTTGCATTGTCCTTACGTCATGCAGGGCAATGCAAAGGCTTTGGTTATATTTACTGTTAGAAATGGGGGTCTCTAGTTGGCAGTGGCTTGCACCCTGTCCAAGTATGGACCATTCCTTCTAGTCAGGATAAGGGAGTTGCACGCCCAAGTAACCCCTGCTTATCCCCTTGGTAGCTTGGCGCGAGCAGTCAGGCTTATCTCAGAGGCAATGTGTAAAGTATTTGTACATAACACACATAAACACAATGAAAATACTACAGATGGACCCCACACCAGTTTAGAACAAGCATTTGCAATGCAATAGGTCTCACATTTACTAGAGTTTGAGCTATTGGCATTGTAGATTACAATGCCTTTTATTAATGTGTTGGTTTTTGAAACAAATAAATAAAAGGCATTGTCATTTACAATGCCAATAGCATAAACTTTTGCAAATGCGAGACCTATTGCATTGTAAATGTGACAACCTGCTTTCATCAGACTGCTCAGATGCGCGCACACACAAACACATTGAAGTGCACTCGGATGACCCAATTAGACGCAAGAGTCAAATTAAAAGATAACATGCATTAAAAACACCTCAATTTCGTCCCGAAGACGTTTTAACTGAAAGAGGCTGAGAGTATGCTTTTTGGGAGGTGAAGCGCGCACACACAAACACATTGAAGTGCACTCGGATAACCAAACTAGACATAAGAGAAGAAAAATATGTCAGGCACTAAAACCATCTCAATTTCGTCCCGATGGCGTTTAAACTGAAAGAGGCTGAGAGTATGCTGTTCGGGAGGTAAAAGCACATACAGAAACGGAAATTGTTTTTACTGACTTTTATATAACAGACCAAGACTAAGTTCCTGTGTGTACTTTTTAAAATGAAAGTGTAAACGAATTACCTTGAAATGTACACTTCGTCGTGTGTTAGTTTTGGTATGCTGCAGCAGCGGCGCTGCCTATCAACTTCTTGACACTGCATGTCTTTCTTGCCATACCTCTCAACATGGTAGGCTGCAGCAGCGGGGACACGGGGGCGGTGATTTAGCGGCTCCCGTTTATATAAAATGCTGTAAGTGAAGTAGTGCAACCCTCTCCACCTACTTCAAAACGTGAGAGCGGAGGCACTGTAAAGACGGAGTGACTCTATGTCACTCCCACGCCTGGATGCATCTGTTTCCATTTGTAGGGACGCTGTCGATACCTCGCCAGGTCGAGCCACCGGGTCCCCAGACAGTATAAGCTCGAACACCGAATCAACTGATTGAGGGTCTCGAGCCCCTGCC
The DNA here is from genome assembly GCA_963921515.1 of Calotriton arnoldi. Classification (NCBI taxonomy): domain Eukaryota; kingdom Metazoa; phylum Chordata; class Amphibia; order Caudata; family Salamandridae; genus Calotriton; species Calotriton arnoldi. The sequence continues at coordinate 2,145,478 of CAWUFW010001512.1, forward strand.
GTGTGCCGTAGTCTGTCAGCAAATTCTCAAGCAGGGTTAATCCCCTGCCAATGGGGATGTTATTGTAACCCTGTGAATTGCGAGGAGGCGCAGGGCGGAAGCAGCGTTCTGACCGGGATGCCTGAACACAAACAACACAAATAAAAGTCCTCAGTGGACTAATGCATCCACTGCTCTTAAAAAGAAGGAGTGAATGACGTCATTTGTGGGCCAATGCGCCAAGAAAACCTTGGAAGCTGGCGTGGAGGCTCGTCACTGCACAGACAAATCTGTGTTTCAAACCCCTGCCGGTTCGCACTGCCGGGCTGCCTGTGTGTTTCATCCTTCCGTGTAAACTGCTCGGTGGGCAAAGAAGCATTGGCAGGGACCTTTTTGTTCGACACCAAGCACAATGCAAAGTAGCAGCGCCTTAAAGCATCACAAGCGAGGCACTTTTCATTAAAAAAAAATGGCGTGCTGGTAAAACGTTTTAATTTCAGAACTTCAAAAACGTCAAAATGTCTCAAAGATGTAATATATGTTTTAAGCTAAAACAAAACCATGCAGAATTGTCATAAAGAGGAATGCATGTTTTGTTAGTAATCTGAGCACGGGCTTTAACAATCCTGTCTGCGCTCGTCACCTCTGACAACGCACACCATGAAGCGGGCGCCGTGGCGATTAAAACAAGTGCGAGCGGACGAAAACTGTAGTTAGGCGCCGCTGCTTCTGGACTACACGGAAGTTACTATCGGATCAACAGCCAACAGAAAGCAAGATAAGAACAGCAATGACACAGTTAAACGAATCGCAAGCGGTATGACAAATTACACAGAGTTTCACCCAACATACAGATTACGTTATGTCTCGCTGAGACAGCGCATGCAGCGCATGCACTGCCAAGGCGAGACCTAAAAATAAAGTATCTTTTTCTAAATCAAAAAAGACCAAAACGAAAAAAATCCAACATACACAACTCAAAATATGACTTTTAAAAGGTTTCAAGCAATTCTGTCCATAGAACTCTATAGATGAGGTGATTTTACACAAAGTACCTCAAATGCGTCAAAATCCACAAGGCAAAACAGCCGCAGAGGAGAGAAGCGTTGGAAAAAACAGCAATATGTCAGTTCCTGAGTCCTTGGGGAGGCAATATGTCAGTTCTGCTGCATGCAGAGAACAATCCGGACTGTAGGGGGAAGCGATGTGTCGAAATCCAAGACGGGTCTGGTCTGCAGGTGATGCGTCTGGAAACTTGTCGCACAGGTACGATGCGTGGAAATCTAGACGCGATGGAAATTGATGCGGGAGCGGCAAACAGGCGCTGCGTCGGCTTCTTCTGCTGTGGTTCCACGATGTGTCGATCTTGTCAACCGCACAGCAAGGCCTGCATCGGAGTCAGTGTGGTGGTCTCAGACTTTGGAGACACAGTGCACTGAACTCAGGCTGCAGCAGTTTCTTTGGCTGCAGGCAGGTGCTGCATGGTTTTCTTCGGCCGCACGGCGGTGGTGCCTCGAAATATCTCCGGCATGGTGGTACTGCATCAGAAAACTAGGCGCTGGAAGGGCGGTGCATCGATTTTGATGGTTTCAAGCAGATCCTTGCAGCAGGAACAACCTCTGAGGACCCAGAACTGGAATTGGCACCACTTGGCAGGTCAGAACTCCCAACAGTGGAGTTCAGGGATGTTGCAGGTGAAGTATTTGCAGGCCCTGCGACTTCTTAACAGGAGGCAAGCACACAAGCAATTGGAGAAACTTCACAAGCAGGATACAAAGCACAGTCCAATCCTTTTCCTCTCCAAAGAAGCAGCACCTGCAGGCCAACCCAGCAAAACAACACACAGCAAAGGGGCATTACTCCTCACAGCTCTTCTCCTTGGCAGAGGTTCCTTTTGATCGGGAAGTTTTCTAAAAGTCTGGGGTTTTAGGTCCAATACTTATTCCCCTTTTGGCCTTTGAAGTAGGCATTCTTCAAATGATTGTCTTAGTAGTACACAAGCTCTTGTCCTTCTTGTTCCTGGCTCCAGACACACTCCAGGGGGGTGGAGACAGCATTGTGAGAGGCCAAGTACAGCCCTATTCAGGTGCAGGTGACAGCTCCTCCCGCCACTCTAGCTCAGGAAGGCCCAGCAGCCTAGTAATGGCCATCAGCACTTGCAGGTCACACCTCAACTCCCTTTGTGTGACTGTCTAGAGTGAATGAACTAACAAGCCCCTGTCAGTCTAAACCAGACATTGATTCCATAGGCAGGCAGAGGCACAGGATGGTTAATCAAGAAAATGATCACTTTCTAAAAGTGGCATTTTAAAACACACAATTTAAAAACCACCTTCGCTAAAAGATGTGTTTTTAAATTCTGAGATCAGAGAACCCAAACTCCAAATCTTAGCTGTTCCCAATTGAAAGTTACACATGTAAAATGTTACAAGGCAGCTCCAATGATAGTATAAGGGAGAGCTAGAACTTGCAGGACTGAGACAAGTTTACAGGGCTACTCATTTGGGTGGCACAACCAGTGCTACAGGCCCACTAGTAACATTTGATTTACAGGCCCTAGGCACACACAGTACACTTGACTAGGGACTTACCAGTAAATCAAATATGCCAATCATGGACAACCAATCACAATTACCATTTACACAGAGAGCATACACACTTTAGCAATGATTAGCAGTGGTAAAGTGCCCAGAGTACTGGAGCCAACAAAAAGAGAGTTAGAAAAATAGGAGGCAAAAGGCAGAAAGTCAGGGATAAATCTCCAAAAAGGGCCAGGTCCAACATTTACCAAGCCATGCAAGGCCTGATTTGTGTGGGCTTGCATGGCTTTGTAAATAAATGTAACGCAAGGCATCTGCTTGTGCTGCTCTATGTTACATTTCATTCCGGTAGGCGTTCCATTGTTGGAGCATGGGTATTGCCATGCATCCACCCATGGATTTTGGCACATTTCCAGATTGACAAAGACTGATAAACCTTGGAATGCGTCAAAATGTTAAGCCTTCCCAAGTGCAGCATAAAAAGAAGATATATCTTTACTTCTCCTAGTTATTTCCTCTTTTCAATTGTAGAAAGAGGAAAATGCCTCTAAGGATTGTTTTCGTGCAGGAAAGTGTCCCTTTCTGCATAAAAACAATCTTGCCTGTAATGCAGGCAACGTTGCACTATAGTGCAAGAGTGCCTGCATTGGCACCAGGCAGCACAAAGCACCACCTCAAGGATGAAGCAGAAATGCTCCAAATCTTTGTAAATATGGAGCATTTCTCCCCTCTCCCTTTCATGCAGCACAGCAAATTTGCTTGCTGCCCTGCATGAAAGTTTAATAAATGTGCCTCTAAGACTCTTCTTGGACAGCCTTGAATAGAGATTTGAAATCAGACAGTAGAGGCTGCAACATGCATGCCTATTCTGGCTCAGATTGCTAGATGAGAAGAACCAGAATAGACCTTCTCTCTGCGAAATCCTCAAAGACAGGGCCCTCAGCAATAGATGTCAATCCAAATAGTCTGGCTATGAGACAATCATCTGGGAACCGATGCATGAATGATTTGTTATCAATAGAGTGGAGATCAGAGATAAACTTGAGTAAGTGCCAGGGTCTTCTCCACTCACTTATAATAACATCGTGCACATGATGATGAAGAGGTAATCCTGACTGAGGAAAATGGAGGAATGGGTGTAGATCTGCTAGTAGATGTGCCCAGAACATCAGTGACGGTGAACCCCATATTTTCATCGATCCTGGCTGGGAATCCAAGCTTGCACTCTCTCTGTCAATGTATTTCCTTCTCTGGTCTGTGGGGGAGGCTTCCTCACTCCCCACCTTGGATGCTAATGATTAAGAAGCAGAGCCTCTTTCATGAGATTACTTACATTGGGTACAATGTGCTTGCTGGGCAGAAGGATAAGCTGGAATCAGGAACTGTGGCAAAATCCAGGTCCTCCTCCCTATGCTCAGAAGAAGTTCTACCTTGTTTGTTTGGAGGAGAAGAAGACTACACCAGAGAATGAAGATTACTGAAAAGGCCTACCCTTTCCCATGATTTCAGGAATCACATCACAAAATAACAAAGGTAAATGCTGGCACTTACCTTAAGTCACCATTCTCAAATGAGCTTCTGGCCTGTGAAAGCAGTAGAAATCTAAATTGAAGGTATGCACATTCACTGTAGGCTCCACACTCACTGAACCACTGTGCAGGCCCTGTGCTGAGATACTCCCATCTCCTTCTACAAACAACCAGAAAAGACCTGTGCAATATTAACACAGAGGGAGATCCTTAGCCTATGTCTCCAATGAGAAGAGCGCCAGCTCAATTCCAAATGTTTCTAATGTTGTGGCAAACATGAGTACACCACTCATTGCTCAGAGCATACATCCGCATAGTGTAACCAAAAGATAACCTGACAGAAATATTGTAATATAAATATCATCTTAGAAAAATGTCACCCCCATTGGAGTTAATAATGGAAAATCTGCACCCAATGGGATAATATTTTTGTAGATGATTTTTGGGACAATGTTTTTCTTTCAGAAGATATTTTTGTTATTACTAGTCTAGCAGTTAACCATACTTAGGTCATGAGCTAGGCTTTACCAATATGATCTGGGCACGTGTGTTTATGGAAACACAGAAGTATCCTGTGTTTTTTTCCATGTGATCGGTTTGGTTGGCCCAATAGGGGTGGTGAGGGCAGCTTCTGCAAGTACATAAAAACCATGGAAATGTCCATTGTATGCTCTTTTTGTGTACTGTTGGTTCAAAATACGGCGCATCCTGTTTGGTACAATATTGTCTTGCATTCATAATGTTATTGCTTAGGGTCACATATCAAAGTTATAGTTGCGGATGACAAAGTCTGCCACTTTACATCTCTTTATGTGGGAAGGCAAGTCTAAAAAGAAAATATGACTTTATTTTTCACGGTAAATGGGTTTATTTGCCTGCAAAGTACCAGTAGCACCTATTAACGTTTGTGAAAAGTGGGCATATTGGACTAACTCAATGCTAAAGCTTTGCTACACTATGGGACTTTAATAAAAAAAATTTGCAGAAGGGATACTTTGTGACTAATGTGGTAGAAGTCCCATCACTGCTTTACAAATGCATTATAGCCTACAGCAATTGTAGACGGGAGATGGGACATCCATTACATTTTAATGGAGTATCCATAGGCGCTGGAAGTCAGGTTGCCGGGGCGGGTGTTGTGGGGGGGTTGCAGCAGCCCTAAAATAGTCTTGATGGAGTTCAGAAGGTGAATTAACTACAAAGATGCATTTTGCATTTTATCTTGTCACATTTGCTGTGCTCCAAAGACAGATGTCAAATGTCATTCTGAGCCTTCTGAAAAATTGCTGCTTATTCATTTAACATGGAGATTTGTGTTTACTTCCTCTTACTGCAAAGTGAGAGGATGTTCTAAAGCGAGCATGTGTCAATCTGCTGGGGGACAGGCAATTGAAAGGAAAGGCAATAGGGTGTCATTTTTTTCTAACACAGCAATATTTGCATCCCTGTAAATCAACTGTACAAAATATAAGTACAAAATATATTAGCAGCTATGAAGCACATTTTCTTTTACTCTGAAGTGTGATGGAAGCAAAGAAAGATTTTAATTAGATCAAAACATATCAAGACGCAATACTTGGTGATGCACAAATGATAAATATTCACTCAAACTCGATTGCCACTCATTATCATTTGTGCGCTATATTGTTTTATCAGCAAAACTGTAACTTTGTGCAAATATAGTGGTTACTTCAATGGAAAGTATGCTTTCTGGAATTGACAGTGCGCTACCACACCATGCTTTAGTAATATATTTGCAACAGGGTGCTCCAAAATGCAGCACCATCTACATATTACCCCCTTATCACTCTTTTGCTGAATAAATTTGCTACACTTGGTCTTTGGGCGAAGCTTGAAATTTTTCACAATCCCTATGTTTCCAGTGATGTAACATTGATGGCAGCAACACCACTCTGAAAATTGTTCCAGTGCCACTTGGAGTATCCCATTCCCCAAACTCAAAAAAAGGCTGTAAGTACTGTGAAAGTCATTAGGCTTGGATTTTTTTTTTTTAACAAAAGCAGCAGCATAGCTAGACCTTTGGCCGTCCGTGGCGGTCCCTGTGTTTGCCGGCCGCATGTAAGGAGGGAGTGTTGGCGATTTCTGCCTTTGCTGCCCCGCGACAGTCTCAGGTAAGAGCGGGAATGCTGGCGATTCCTGTGCTTGCCGCCCTGCGACAGAAGCAGGTCTGAGCGGGGAGGGAGGCCACCACGCCCAAACCTCGTGCCGCCTGGGGCAGAACGCCCCCCCTTTGCTAAGCCACTGAACAAAAGTGCTTCTTCGTTGATTGCCAATTTTGTAATGTCTGGCTGTAGGAATGGCAAGTGGGTAAATGTGAAAATGAGTCATAAGGTAAATGGATGAATGGGTAAATAACTGGATGCATTCTTGGATGATGGGATGAGTCAAGGAATTCATGAATGAGTGAGTGCATGAATGATTGAATAGGGAAACTCACTCATAGAAGGATTGATCAACCTGTGAGTGCATGGAAGGATGGATGAAAGTCATAAATGAGTGCCTGAATGGATGATTGTGTGAAATGATGAGTGAGTGTATGATGGTTGAAGGCAATATTGGGGATGGGTTCAATTTTGTTTGTAGCAAGGGACTCATTTACCCTTCCACCACTGCTCTTTCTCCCATCCATGCACAATACTGTACTGTGTGTGCTCAGTCACCAGTCACTCACCCATTCATCCCTCTGTAACCGACCCAGTAACTGACCCATTAACTCATTCTCACATTCACCTGGTCACCTATCTAGAGGACCACACACAAACTCACACAAACTCACTAACGTATGAAGAAAAAATTCTTGATATAAAAAGACAGAGTTATTGGCTTTATCAATGTTTGTTGTAAAGTTGAAACGGAATTTTTCTCTACGTTGCAATACATAACGTGAGAATCTGACCATCAGTCCTTAGAAAGTACACTAAAAAACGTGTTGAAAAAAATGGGAAGTTTTCCAGCTCCTTGTTATATTGATAGTAAGGGGAAATGATTTTAAAAAGAGTAAAGCAGACAAATAAATAGAAAAAAATGTTGTTTTCATTCTCTGCAACCTAATGAAACACAGTTAGTCTGGAAACAAGTGACCACGTATCCCAACACGTTTTTAAAGCCCTTGTGTACTTGCATGTCACGAGCATCCCGGATGATGGCATAACAGTTCTCCACAATAATGGACATCTGTATCCGAAATAAAGGGTCTGGTTACCACTGCTTATTTTTCTCATATTACAGAGTGGTGTTTACTATAATCTCTGCAGGATGACTTCACTTTCATCTAAGACTCAATGTTCTCTTGAAAATATATAACAATGCCAAGGAATAATTATGTAAAACAGAGCCACAGTCTAATGAGTCATATTATGAATTATGACACATGGTGCCAGGAGACATCAACATATGAAATCTCTATCCATTCCCTTAAAACATGTATTGTTATCAGACAGATGGGGGCTTCTACATGGCATGAGCTGTGAGCTGACAGAAACTCTTCTACCCTCCTATTTCACAGAATGTGCGAGTGTCTGAAGGCTCAGATCACCCTATGGGTCGTAACTCGTAACCCATTCCTCGGTTCACCGGGTATGTACGTGTATGGAGGTCAGGGTACCATCTGGCTGCATTTCAAGTGTTTGGGAGTCCTCTAATGATCCCAGAGCCAGCAGTCACTGTAGGTGCACTTGATACAAAGGAGCACAAGAAAGGCAGAGAGAAACCTGTGGGGCACAGCATTTGTTTTGAAGTGTAGTATCAAGTGCTGAGCCTTGGGGATGGGGATGAGTATATGTCATGTGTGGAGGGGATGGATGGAATGGAGCACCTCAGCTAAAGGTGGTGGGTGGGGGAAACAGGGGCTGGGGGCAGAGTGCTCTGTGGAAGGCAGATCCATCTTGTGGAAGGTGCCGGGAAGCACAGAGTGGAGGCATGGCATGGTGGCAGTATGCCAGAAGTGTACGGCTTTGCGTATGCCAGCTGTCACAGACATTAGAGGGCATGTGGAATGATCATGGTGATCGCAGAGCTGGGTCGAGGGTATAGAGAGTATGGAGCGTGCAAGGGCAGGTGCAAGCATGGGTGGAGAACCGCATGGTAACATTACCCATCTTTGAGGGGAGGTATTGAGTACAAGGTTACATGAGGAAGCAAACCAATTTGGGGGCATGGAGGGGAGGCAGTATGCCAGCTCTTGGAAGGGATAACAGATGCCATGTCTTTTTGCAAGCAGGAGAGAGTTGGCCAGGTGGGAGATATGGAGTACAGGTAGCCATCTGGGAACAGTGATGCAGGCGTGTGCCAGATCGGCAGCGATAAAGTCCAGTGCATAACGTCTAGATGGATGTGGCATTCTAATGCCCCCAGGTCTCTCCTGCCCTCCTCTTTCAACTTCCCCTGTGTTTTCACTCCATGAGTTCTTTTAAGTTGTTTAATATATTAATTCATTAAAACGAAAATTTCAGTGAAGGTCTTTCATTAAGGGGAGTCTAAATTAAACATAAGAGACAATACTGTGTTTCCTATTTAACACCCCCTTCGGAAGCAGCCAAGAGTAAGGTGCAAATATTCTCAAAGTAGGAGAATCACATTCTTCTGTCACATTAGAAGCTCAGGGACAGACATGGAATAGTGCTAGATACAACTCCTAGAAGTTCTGAGTCATCAAAAACCAGCAGAATTACTGCAGGCTGTGTAATGTGTGAGATGGAGTATGCAGAAATAGCTATCACACACCATCTACCGCTACACGCACTCGATGCAGGCCAAGGATAAATTAAGTACACAGTCACAGAACTTTACATGAGTAGGTCAGTAGGCTTCATTCCACGGACACAGGCAAAAAGGCCTGTTCACATGACTGAATCTACTGAACACAAAACCGGGTATTGGTCCACCACTGTGTCTGTGTCACTTAACTCCAGATAAGGGCTGTAGCCCTCTACCTTCACAATGGTAGCACTTGGTGCGCCCCTCACACTCCAAACAGACCACATTACTGAGAGTCTGGCCTATGCCATGGAGCACACATATGATTCATGTGCGCCCATGACCAGAAATTAGAACCAGGATCCAGATATCCATGCAGCTGGGGCACTCAGGGTAGGTGTGCACGTCTGTCACTATACAGAGGACTTCTCCGTCCCAACACCTAAGGTACTGGAGTTAAGACTTCAAGGTCCGATTTTGTGATACAAGTGGAAATTGAACACTATTTTTGGAATAAGGTCACAACAAATTTTCATCATCTGGTTTTCATGCTTGAGCAGCAGAATATTTTGAATCAGACCACACCTGTTATTCATTGATCCTTCTAGGTGATCTGCTATCCTCCAAAGAAGCTGTCTTCAGAGTTAAGTGGTTAGGCTAAGAGGTTGATATCTGCTCAATCTGGAGTTTGGGCTCCCCATCAATTATAACGATAAAGAACGCCTGCAAAATATGCCTGCTGGGAACTGAGAAGATGATTCAATTGATAAACTAATCTAAACATCAATAGTGTAATGGTAGTGCATTTGTACCAATGTCTCAACATTTTAACACACCATATAGAATTAACTAAAGGCCAGCAGAGGGTTAACATACATTTGTTTCCATGTATCAATAATGAAAGAGGCATTTTCTTTGTTCTGATTTATGATATCTTCCTTATGAGGTTGCTCCTTAGAGCTTGTATTGAGACATGCACATTCACATGTTCAGACAAAGCATTAAGGGGTAGATTTACTAAGATTCCGCGCTGTGTTAGTGTCACAAAAGTGACGCAAAACGGCGCAAAATAATTTTTTCTCAATTTACTTTCCAGCGCTAAACTTGTTTAGCGCTGGAAATAACAGAAAAGTAATGCGAAGTAGCGCATAGCGCTGCTTCGCATTACTTTGCGCCATGGGGGGGCGTACCAAGGGTGGTGCATGGGGGTTTCCATGAAACCACCCAAGGTTTCTCACGCTAAACCCAATTTACTAAACAAAGTAAACAGGGTTTAGCATGAGAAAACTGCGCCCTTTCAAATTAGGCGCAAGGAAGGAGAAATGCTTTCATTTCTCCCTCCTTTTCCGACTTTGCATGTGTGCTGCACTGCACAGCCCACATACAAAGTGGGAAAATGCTTCAAGTTAGTCTAAGCTTAGTATTTTTGTACTGGAAGGATTCCCTTCCAGTACAAAACCTATACTACACTCACGGAGACACCCTTGAACCCTGGCGCAAAGGTGTCTCCGTGGTGCACAGCAGCTGATTTCAGCACCAGCGCAAGGGAGAGGAAAGTGCCTTATTTTAGTAAATTTGGCACTCTCCTTTTCACGCAGCGCAGCATTTGCGGTTGCTGCAGTGCGCTAGGTGAAAACATAGTAAATCTCCCCCTAGGCAGTTAGGATGAGATGAGCTATAATAACTGGTGATCTGTCACCTACTGGATTTTCCTTTTACAGGGTTTGATAAAGCTGATCCCTATCCAGGACATTATCCATGTTTTTCAGGAGCTGTACGTGAGTCTGTGGATATTTGCAGGGCATGTATTTATGGATAGCTGGAGGTAGAAATTGCTACCTCACTGTTGCTTTTTGCTGCCCCTCTTAGGTTCTCTGAAATCCATGTGATTGGACCAGCATGGTTATTAATAGTTCAAAGTATATATGCTTTTAGGTTTTGCTGGTAGGCTATTTAAACACACATGGTTATGAAATATAGAAACAAGTGGAAACTAAGGTGATTGAGGTCCAGCATGTCTATCCCCTTGGTAATATGGCTAAGTTTGGTACACTTAGCAACTGTCTTAATGGCAGAAAGGGAGGTGGCTGTAAAGTAAAGCTACATTACTAGAGTCCCCGAAATTTCCAGGGTATGGGGGAAATAATGAGGATTAAACATTTTTGGGGAATAACATGAGGAAACCAGATTTTCCATACTCATTCATACTTGCTTAATACCAGTATTCTACATGAAGAGCTAAGTAGCTTGCGGCATGTGAAATCTCAGCGTTGAATACCCTTCACCAGCCATGTTCCTTCAGAATTTGCAATTCCGATGGGAATAACGTTTGCAACCTGGCCCATCAGTTTTAACGGGCCACTCGCGATGAGGGCCCAAGTAAGCAATCCACCTTTTTTCCAATCAATCACAGAATTTGTAAAGCGCACTACTTACCCGCGAGGGTCTCAAGGCGCTGGGGGAGAAAAAAGGGGGGGTGCTGCTACTGGTCGAACAACCAGGTCTTGAGTAGCCTCCTGAAGGTCAGCAGGTCTTGGGTCTGTCGTAGGCTTAGTGGAAGGGTGTTCCAGGTCTTGGCGGCGAGGTGGGAGAAGGATCTGCCGCCGGTGGTGGTTCTTCGAATGCGAGGGACGGTGGCGAGGGAGAGGTCGGCGGAGCGGAGTTGGCGGTTGGGGATGTAGAAGAGGAGTCGTCTGTTGAGGTAAACTGGGCCAGTCTTGTGGAGTGCCTTGTGTGCGTGGATGAGGAGTTTGAAAGAGATTCTCCTGTCGACGGGGAGCCAGTGCAGGTTCCTCAGGTGGGGGTGATGTGGCTGTGGCGTGGTACATCGAGGATCAGGCGTGCGGAGGCGTTTTGTATGCGTTGCAGTCGCTTGATGAGCTTGGCCGGGGCTCCCGCGTAGAGGGCGTTCCCATAGTCGAGTCTGCTGCTGACGAGGGCCTGGGTGACTGTTCTTCTTGTGTCTGTCGGGATCCACCTGTAGATCTTGCGAAGCATGCGGAGGGTGTTGAAGCAGGAGGATGAGACTGCGTTGACTTGCTTGGCCATGGAGAGCGTTGAGTCGAGGATGACTCCCAGGTTGCGTGCGTGGTCGGTGGGTGTCGGGGCTGCTCCCAGCGTCGTTGGCCACCAGGAGTCGTCCCATGCTGAGGGGTTGGAGCCGAGGATGAGGACCTCTGTCTTCTCCGTGTTCAGTTTTAGTCGGCTGATCTTCATCCATTCGGCGACGGCCTTCATCCCTTCATGGAGGTTGGATTTGGCGGCGAGGGGGTCCTTGGTGAGGGAGAGGATCAGTTGGGTGTCGTCGGCGTAGGAGATTATGTTGAGGTCGTGCTGTCTGGCGATGCGTGCGAGCGGGGCCATGTAGATGTTGAACAGTGTTGGGCTGAGGGACGATCCCTGGGGTACGCCGCAGATGATCTCGGAGGCTTCGGATCGGAATGGTGGGAGGCGGACTCTCTGGGTTCTGCCGGCGAGGAAGGAGGTGGCCCATTCCAGGGCCTTGTCTCGGATCCCTGCGTCGTGGAGGCGTGCGCGTAGAGTGCGGTGGCAGACAGTGTTGAAGGCGGCGGAGAGGTCCAGCAGGATGAGGGCTGCGGTCTCACCGTTGTCCAGCAGGATCCTGATGTCGTCGGTGGCGGCGATGAGGGCAGTCTCAGTGCTGTGGTTGCTGCGGAACCCCGATTGGGATGGGTCCAGGATGCCGTTTTCTTTGAGGTATGGGGTTAGCTGCTTGTTGACGATCTTCTCGATGACCTTGGCTGGGAACGGAAGCAGGGAGATGGGCCGGAAGTTCTTGAGGTCTCTCGGGTCCGCCTTGGGTTTTTTGAGTAGGGCGTTGATCTCTGCGTGTTTCCAGCTCTCTGGGAAGGTCGCGGTCTCGAAGGAGAGATTGATGATGTTGCACAGGTGGGGTGCGATGGAGCTGCTGGCTTTGTTGAAGATGTGGTGCGGGAAAGGGTCTGACGGGGAGCCGGAGTGTATTGTGCTCATGGTCTTGATGGTGTCCTCTATGTTCACGCTGGCCCAGGCTGGCAGGGGATCGTGGTCGATGGTGTGCGGCGGGTCTGGTGCATCGATCTTAGTTGGGGCTGTCTGGGTGTTGAAGCTGTCGTGGATGTCGGCGATCTTGCGGTGGAAGAAGGTGGCGAGGGAATCGCACAGGGGTTGCGACGGTGGGATGTCGTTGGTGTTGGAGCTGGGGTTGGAGAGTTCCTTCACGATGTTGAAAAGCTCCTTGCTGTTGTGTGCGTTGTTGTCGAGGCGGTCTTTGAAGGAGGTTCTCTTGGCGGACTTGATGAGGTGGTGTGTCTGTTGCAGAGCTTCCCAAATGAACTGAGGTGCATATAAATGAACCCCCTGAAAGGTATTACTGAGAATCCCAATGGAGTGCAAATAAGGCTTACTTGATGGATTCGCAAAAAGAGTTCCTGGGAACTGAATCGATTGACCATAACTGAATGAGAGTGACCCAAGATCAACGCTTACCGAGGGTGTTTGGCTGCAGCAGTAATACATTTGATGAAGACTTTGGAAGCTATTTTTTATTATAGCAAATGAGCAGTGTCTTGATAATGTATTTCCCTTACCATTAATTAGAGGGCATGCCTTTGTGATGATTTTTGAAACAGAAGATATAATATTAAAAATACACAACACAGAACCTATTATGCTATATGTGTTCTCAGAGGACCTGAGGCTGTATTACCGATAGGTCTCCAAGGCACAACAGATATTTGTGCCTGCTTCTTGCCCCCCGAGGCACTTTGGTATAATAGAAGGGGCTGCAGATGCTTTTGTGCCTTACTTATAATATGGATCATACTAGTGCACGCATGCAGTGGTGTTCACTTTTGTATGTGGCATGGCCCCTTGCAGTGGAAGCATTTGCCATTGCGCCCATGCTGCATTACAGATGCTGACAGAATGGCAGAGAAGCAGTCAGGAGGAGCACTGACTATGTACCACATATAGGTGGCACACAGTCAGAGCACCCCCAGGCACCCCCTTGCAAGTGGATGCAGTAGCGCACTGACCCAAGCGCAGAAGGATGCCTTCCCTCCTCTTTAATTAGAGGCCCTTCTGCTTCTTTAAGCTGAAGACCTGTCAGTGCAGGCATGAACAGTCTGAGTTCACACCTGTGATGAGTGTGATGAGGAAAGTCATATGTAGTATAACTGGCTGTACAGTTCTGGTTTATGCCGGTAGGTAAGGGCCGCTGTGGCTCAAATAGGGATGGTGCACCTGATCTGTAATTTGGGCCCTGGACTACTAAAAAGGTCTTAAACATGTCCATTATGGAAAATCGTTGCATGATATAAATCAAGCCCTAGTCATTGACTTTCCTCTTTCTAGGCACAGTAACATTTTACAAGCAAACACAGTCATTCATCTTCAACTGAAACTGTGTTTACTGCGGGTTTCCTAGAAGAGTGGTCTCTCGTAGTGAAATAGCACACTAACTTCAGAAAGAGGAAAGAGTAACTATAAAACTATAGAGAGAAAGGAAATAATTCGCTAAATTAGCACGAATGGGCTATGAATATAGAAGCATTGAGCTTGAGCCAGGTCATTTGCAAACAGTGTAGGAACAGTGTGTATGTAACGGATTAAAATGTATTTTTTCGGACAGCCTGTTTGGCCTTAGCACTGAAGAAGAAAATAGAAGCAGTAAATTGCCAAGAAGATAAGAGGAATAGTCCATTTCAGGGAATCTGGCAGTTCAATATTGTTAATGACATTTAATGCCTGGAACTAGATTTACATAATAAAGAATTTGGGGCACTGTAATGGTATAGAAAAGCCAAATTTTCCACACCCCACCATGGTCTCGCTGGATGAAAATACTCAGAGTGGAGTGGCACTGACTACATGGACAGAGACCTTCAGGGAGTTCATGTCAGTTTTGGTTGACACACTAGGAAAGGTTTCAGGATCAGCTCCAACTCAATCAAATAACTAAGGTTAATCTCAACACCTCACTCTGTCTATCCTGGACAGCTCTCCTCACTCAATTCCAAACTTGCTATGTCAATTAAGGGCCCTACAGCCACGAAGAGTTCACATTTTCCCTTGTATCATTAGGGGTATGACAATCCCATCACAACCCATGTTTGAAAATTCGTTTTTGTGTTCCCACTTCCAAGGCTCTTTCTAGATACTCAGGTGCTCGACTACAGGTCAACTGCTATTGCAAGCTATCTAGGGTATGTTAGATTTGCATCAACTAAATGCTGATGTTAAGGCTTCTTGACATTTATCAAAGAGGTTCTTAACATTGCTTCTCTTTAATTTGCAATTTAGCGACTTTAATGTAGCCGCCACCCAAGCATCAGTATATGCAATATTCTCCCTGCATTTCCTTAAGTACTTTTCAGGGATAAGTCTAAACTTTCTCATAACAGTTTTCTTTATGAATGTGCACTATGTGCAGTGTTTTTCTGCTCCTGTGCCTCGTAGACACACCCCCTACCACTATAAAAAGTTGCCGACCCCTGCTCACCTCCTGGACCCTAACAAGCCTCCATAGACACAGTTAGCCTGACAACCGGGAGGGAGGGTCGTATTGGAGTTGAGCGAGAGTAGGACACGGAGTATTGCAATTATCGGTAAGTAATAAAAGCATTACCTCCTCATCCCTCTTGCTCATCTCAATTACGCCATGAGACGTACCAAGCCAAAAAAGACCAGACTGTATAATTTCATGCCGAGATATGCTAAAATAAATGCACAGAAATGGTCAAATAAAAAGGAAGGACAGCCCAGTTTCAACACAGTGGACAGAACTGCGGAGCCAAACACATGAAACAAAGGAGAAAGACAAGACAACAAGTCAAGCACCCCCGCCGGCGAGCAGACATTTGCCTGAAAGATCCAGGAGACCAGACCAAGACTGATCAAAAGACCCCCTACAAGGGGTCCAGAATGCCTTAAAAGCCCACCCTGGATGGATTCCAGCACAGGGGGCAGAGAAACCAATAGCGGAACCACATGCAGCAGAACACACCAAACCCGAAACAACTCCCAATGCCAAGCATTAGAAGACCTGGCAAAACTTGCCGAACACCAGCACAGAAGAGAAGGCAGAGGGTGAGAGACCCTGCACATGAAGCCACCCTGCACATGAAGCCACCATGCACAACAGCCCAGACATCAACTAGGGACTTGCCAGAGAGGGCATCAGCAGACTTGGAAACCCCAGGAGAGACGGAAGCAAGCGAAGCCGTCACTCCAGACCCATCATCATTAAAGCAACAGCGGAAACCAGACAGAGCGGGACCATACCAGAGCCCCCACCCGAACCAGACCACTGATTCAAAGGAAATGGAGGGAAGCGAACAACAAACCGACGGTCAAGGATACGGACGGGCATCCATTTCCGAAACCAACAAACTGTGGCAAACACCCGGGGAAAAGGCAAACACCTCCAAACGGAGATTGCCTGAACAGGAACCGAACCACGCTCCAGCAGACATCAATGAACCCACAGCATCCATGAGGCCTGCCAATGTCACACAATGCCCAGAACCATCCAGAACTGGGCCCCCAACAAAAACGTGACCCGGTAGGGAACCCACTGCGACCACAGCGCAGTCACACAGAAATCATGAGAAGACCGAAGAAGCAGCCCGTCACCATTTGTGAACAAAACAAGGGGAGAGAAACCCTAATCACCCACAGTCGCCCAGACACGGTAAGAAGGAAATCCCCCACAGACGAATAACTACCAACAGGAGAGCTAGCGTGAAGGCACGCATCAGACCCAATAAGTGCAGTCAGGCAGACCCCAGGAAAGAAGTGCTGTTGCAAGGACAGCCACTAGAACGGAATAGACACCACATAGACATAGACGAGCGCCAGAACCAACAAATGCCGAAACCCTCCAACACATAGTGCAGCAGGAACCGACAACCAGTCAAACACAAGACTTGTGACTCCAGAGACAGCCATATGCAGGAGCACTGACCCGAGGGCCCCTGGTGACATCCAGCAGCCAAGCCATCCCGGACCAAAACCGAACCACACGGAAAGAACAGGAACAGAAGCCTTCACGAGGGAAACCCGCTCCTCCCAGCCTTCAAGCAACACTAAGGCACAGAAGATGTGCTTGAAGAGGACTTGTAAGACCAGGAGACCATCCCCTCCTGGAAGAACGCCTACCAGGTCCGCAACCAGAGGAACCATCTGGCCATGAAAAACAGACAATGGCAAAGTATAGCCGCAGACATATCAGTCAGGAAATTAGCCAGTAGCCCCACCAGGACCAGGACATCCAATACCCACAGCCACCCTGTCAAGACTTACGCCTGAGCTCAGAGGCCATGATCCTAGTCCACAGGCCCCCAACAACCTTGCGAACCAAGGACAACCGACATCCAGAATTAAGAGGACCTGGCAAAAAGGGGGGCCAAGACGGAAACAATAGCAACAGAACGGGGCAACAATGTATCCTCACTGACCCAAATAAAGGACTGATGAAGAAAACAGGAAAGCAGGCAACGCCCAGGAGCCACCCAGGACTCGATGATCGCCACCCCAATCATTGTGTGCAAATGCAAAGCCAGCACCCCAGGCCCAGCCAAAATGCAGAAAAAGAACCGCAGCAGCCCCCTCCACTGGAGGAACACCAAGCCCAGACCGACACCAACAAGATGAAAAAGGTCCGCCAGAACATACCCGGAAAGGACTACCCACCAGGAACCATCCACCCCACAGGGATGGACTCAGCCGATGATGCAGAATCCGGATCAACCACCTACGGGACCGAAGCCCGCAAAGCGTAGGCATGGAAGACAAGACACCAGCGACCTCAGCACCAAACATTGCCTGGACCTCAAAACCAAACCACTTTACGGTGCACAGTGTAATGCACCAGGCAGAGGACTACAGAGTCAGCAATGGCACAAACACGCATCTCCACCTTGAGAGCATAGGTCCGTAACCACTAAGCCACAATGAGTCCTATCACCTGAAAAGACGGATCAAAACTAATCATGCCAGAAACCTAACAGAGTATTGAGTGAAACATGGTCCAAGGGCATTGAAGTGTCGGCCCTGAGTACCAGACCACACAAGCGACACAAGGTCAGACCCATGTACCATAAGATCAGGGAAATATCGATTGGCCTAGAAACACTGGAGGCAGAGCTGACGCCAGTACTCGAACTTCCTACCCCAAGTATTGGGTGGGGTTCTGCAGGGCTACAATAATCTGTCTTTCACATTCAGCACTGGTGCATTGAACCAAGTTCACCTGTGTCACCCATGGGTGAGGAAGCAAACCTAGTAGAACTTCACCAGAGTTGTAGTTTACACAATTGCACAGATCATGACAAGAAATACTTATATTAAACTGAGTATGTACTAGGCAAAGAATATGTTGTTCAAGGCGATATATTCTAGATTTATATAGGGACAGCTAACGCCATGTTGAAACTCAAGCTCCTGACATGGAATGTGTACGGATTGAATAATTCTAAGAAAACTCATCAGGTGATGGTGTATGCCACCAGACACCGGACAGACTAATATCTTCAGGAAACATATCTTTCTAGAGTCCAGGAATATAATATTGCTAAAAGCTGGAGCTCTTTTAGAACGTTTGCATCATATGCAACCTTTGTGAGAGGAGTTGCAATATTTATTCAAAAAGTAGTAAGGTACACTCACATATAGGAGGTGGCTGATCCAGAGGGTATATATTGAATAATATAGGGAATGATCCAAATGCAAAACATCACTCTTATTAAAGCTTATGGTCCAAATTATGATGCTGCTGAGTTTTTCCAAAACTTGAGCGCACACTGGGCACTGCTTGAGTCAACCACTGTGACATGAGGTGATCATAATGTGATGTAGCACCCTGCATTGGATAGTATGTGTAACAGGGAAAAGACACATCTTAGAACTAGGGACATTGCAAACAATTTTACTACAGTAGGAATTAGTAGACATTTGTCGAACATGTCACCAACAGATCAGAGAGTATACATACTGCAATTTGCGCACAGCTATGCTGCTAGAATAGACTATTGGCTAGGAACCAAAGATGTGGTAAACTTGACATGTGAAATAACACATATGCCATGCACATACTCTGACCACTCTCCGGCGCAACTGATAATAGACATACCAGATCAGACGCACCATCATAGAATATGGCACTTTCAACATACAATGCTGACAAACTTTTCAAAGAGATCAGGCAACCCATCACAACCTTTTTTGATATCAATAAAGACTCTGTGAATACATATGTGGTGCTTTGAGAGGCCTTCAAGGTGGTCATAAAAGGGCGAATGCATAGCCAAGGGACATGGTATTCTGAGATCTATCCGGATAGGCTGACGAGGCTGGAGGCAGAATTCAAGCACTTGCAATATATTTGTGTATCTTTGCCTCAATTTATATATTCTAAGACACACATGTCAAAATACATTAATATAAAGCTGAATCGGACAGGGAAATTGAAATGATAAACAAATATGCAGTTGCAAGAACGAACATATGGGGAAGGAGAAAGCTCGGACCATAGATTAGCTAAACTTACTGGGCCACAATAGACGGCATCAGACCTGGTGGCAATAGAATCAGAAGATAGCATTATACATCAGAGATCTGGGAATATTATGGATGCATTTACACATTATTAAACTAAACTATACAACACTGTAAACCCCAGAATACCACCAACATAAATAATTATTTGGCGAAAGCAACACTCGCCTGGGTAGAAAGAACTGAATGTGAAACACTATGCTCCCCGATAACACTAGAGGAAGTAAAAAATTCTATTAAAGACCTGAAAAATAGCAAGGCGTAGGCTAAGGGCGGCTTTAAGAAACAGTTATATAAAGAGTACAATAATGAATTTGTCTCTGTCCTGCTACAGGTGTAGGAGATTGTGTGAATTGGGGGGTTTGGCCCTTACTAACAACCACCTTGGGCCTTAGAAAATTGTATACACAAAACAACATCAGATGGTTGTGAGATTTAAACACATCTTTACTTATGCATGAGGTACATTTTACTCAATAATCAGGACCTCAAATTTGTTTTAGTAATGATTGAACACAAATGTTATTCACATGTGGTGCGATAAAAGAAAGGACAATCCACATTCAACTCGATGGATATACAGTGAAAAATATTTGAAAAACATGTGGGAAATATGGAAAGATAAATCAAATATACATTGTGATAAAGCAAAATTTATACATGAACTAGGCTAAAATTGCATCTTCACCAATCCAAGATTTTATAAGACCAGAGCATTACATTCACAGAAAGTGCTCTTAGTACTGGAAAGTATAAAGGGTCCAAAGGTATCTAATATGGGCTTCCAATAGTTTCTTTAGGCAAATGAATCTATACGTCCATATTGATACTGGTTGAACTTGGATTCCCTATTGATCCCGGTCTACGTGTTTCAAACCCACACTTTCTTTGGGGGTTCTCTTCAGGACAAGGGTTTTGGTGAATTCTTATGGGGCACGACAAAAGGCAGGAGGACGATGTGATCCAGAGGGAGCCCTGACAAGCTTTTGAAAGGGATCACACTGGGATCCAGAATCCACTTCTAAACAAATAAAAATTACAGAGACTCACAGAACAACATGAGCAATCCAGAAAAGCCAGTCCTGCTCCTTTGATTTGGTGCACAAGTACAAATCCCTAATAACTTGGACAACTGAGAAGTCAGAATCAAAACCTTTTGTAGTGCCCCCTAAGAATTCACCAAACCCTTGTCCTGAAGAGAACCCCCAAAGAAAGTGTGGGTTTGAAACGTGTAGACCGGGATCAATAGGGGATCCTAGTTCAACCAGTATCAATATGGACGTATAAATTCATTAGTCTAAAGAAACTATTGGAAGCCCATATTAGATACATTTGGACCCTTTATACGTTACAGTACTAAGAGCACTTTCTGTGAATGTAATGCTCTGGGTATGTAAAATCTTGGATTGTGAAGATGCAATTTTAGCCTAGTTCATGTATACATTTTGCGTTATCACAATATATATTTGATTTATCTTTCCATATTTCACACGTTTTTCAAATATTTTTCAGTGTATATCCATCGAGTTGAATGTGGATTGTCCTTTCTTTTATCGCACCAAATGTGAGTTTAAAAAACGTTTGTGTTCAATCATTTCTAAAACAAATTTGAGGTCATGATTATTGAGTAAAATGTACCTCATGCATAAGTAAAAATGTGTTCAAATCTCACAGCCACCTGATGTTGTTTTGTGTATAGAGGTGTAGGAGATGGCACAGACAAAAGGCTACTTGCCACTTCAATGCGGGAAGCCACAGTAGTTACACTAGTGAAACCAGGTGAACCCAGATAAATGTGGCTCTTATAGACCATTGTTTCTTCATATAAATAACAAGATTCTTGCTAAAATAATTGCCACCAGATTGCTCCCCCAATGCATGGCCTGGTACTGCCAAACTAATCAGGTTTAATACCCGATAACAGCAGTTAACTCAAGAATCCCTCACCATTTTGACCCAGACATTAAGGAGGCAGCTGTATTCGTAGATGCAGCCAAAGCCTTCGACTCAATTGAATGGGTGTTTTTGTTTGCCACATTCAACAGAATGCGATTGGGTAGAGATATGGTGAAATGGATTAAGATACTATACAGCCAATTTATAGCATGATTGAGAAAATGGCATGCTCTCCGAACCCATAGAGATAAAGTCTGGCACAAGACAGGGGTGCCCTCCATCACCTATACTGTTTGCCCTCGTGGTAGAACCTCTAGCAGGCTTGCTCAGGGTACTCCATAGTGAAGCACCTATTTGGTTTGGGTGTCACAGAGTACTTCCGTCATTACATGTGGATGATATATTACTTATGGTGAAAAACCTGGAAATCACGCTTAACCCAATAATTCGCAAGACAATAGTGTGGTGTCTTTCACACAGGTAAATAAGGATCGTACACCAAGTTGAAGTATGGTCCGGTTTATTCACCTCAGCCATCCACAACTGCTCAGTAACTGACAACTTCAGAACCATTACATAGAGGATTTCCACATAGAACCCATGGTGAGGTTCTACACAGAACCAAGCATGACGTCACACATCTTTCCTCTTTACAACAAAAGAATGCTTAACATAACCTAAGAGAAGGAAAGAATTCAACAGTGAACTTACAAAGAAAGTAAATAAAATCACCATCAGAGAAAGGGAACAATTCAAATAGGGAAAATCAACAAACATAGTCCTTCATATACAAAGGTAATCTACGCACCCTCTGACTTCTCTCTCTGACATTAATGGGCAAGGAATGTGAACTCGTCATAGAGGAATCAGCATCACTTGTTGAGGAAAACGAGCTAGCGATACCCCTCAGACTAGCAGCTGGATTAGGATTAGAATTGACCAACACTACCCGGCTCTTATTCCAAATTCTGCCATCGTCGGTCTTCACTGCATTATTGAAAATCTTGACAACATTTCTAACTTTGGTGTATTTAGACCAGGGTTGACAACCAACAGGTGCCTTAATCTTCACCTGGTCACCCACACTCACATCAATTGTTTGAGCACATTTTCTATCATCAAAATACAGTTTCCTTGTCAACTGCTTACCAAGCTCCCTTCGTCTCCAATCACCTATCTGATTGTCCTTCAACCCCTTGTTCAAACTCATCCATCCTGGACACAACTTGGAGTTTGAGGCTCTACCCTTGAACAACTCAAAGGGAGATCTTCCTGTGGTCATGTGAGGAGACATGCGATAAGCCGTGATCCTGTCTTGCAGGACAGCTTTCCAGTTCAAATTATTCACCCTAGCCAATTGTATGCTTTCTCTGAGAGTCTTGTTTACCCTTTCCACAGCCCCATTAGTTTCTGGATGGTAAACAGAACTTCTCTTATGGTTAATGCCACAATCTTTCAGATAGGACTGGAATTCAGAATAACAAAACTGTGACCCATTATCAGAGAGAATGCAATTGGGAAAGCTTTCCCTCTTGAATATTTCCTCCAAGAACTTTATGACATTCGCTGATGAAATATCCCTGACAGAAGTCACTTCAATCCATCTAGAATACACATCCAGGAAGACTATCAAATAGGGAGTATCACTAACACCATGCAAAGGTCCAACAATATCAATGGCTATCTCATCCCAGGGATGTTCAGGTAACTTCCTACAGACCATGGGCATCTGTTTGGTTTTCAATATTTTATCACTGGTACAACACTCCAGGCAATCGCGAACCATCCTCTCAATCTCCTTATCCATCCCTGGCCACCAGAATTGCATTCTCAAGTACTCCTTCGTTTTCACTATACCAAGATGACCAACATGCGCAAGACTTAGAAGCTTACTCCGCACACCCAATGGTGGAACAAGCTTGGTACCCCGAACGAGCACACCATCCACAACAGACAATTCCTCACCAACTAAAGACCAGGGTTTCTCAAGATGCCTGTTTTTTCCCAACAGAAGCAACTCAATAACTTTTGCAATTTCATGATCATTCCCAATTTCAGTTTTCCACTCAGACTCATCTACCGCACCCAATGTGATTTCACAGACATTTATCACATCATCCACCAGACTCGCCTCATCCATATCAATTACCTTTACATCAACTAACCGAGATAGGCAATCAGCAGATTTGTTGATAACTCCTGGAATATAATCCACATCAAAATCAAACTCTTGAAGTGAAATGATCCACTTCTTAATTCTTGCAGAAATAGAATCTAGCCCTTTCTTTGAAAACACATCTTTCAAGGGTTTATGGTCCGACAGAACTTTCACCTTGGTACCCCAAATCAAATTTCTAAACTTCCTCAATGCCCAAAAGATGGCCAAAGCCTCTTTCTTGATTACTGAATAATTAAGCTCCGAGCCCCTCAAACATCTCGAAGCACAAGCAATCAAACGTTCAACGCCACGGTTCTTTTGAAGTAACACCGCTCCCAATCCCTTGGCACTAGCATCAGTCAAGATGAGAGTCTCTTCACCTGGCACAAAAGCTTGTAAGGAGGGAGCTTTCATCAAATCCTCCTTGATGGAGACAAACTCTTTGGCACACTCAGTGCTCCAATCAAAAACCACACTCTTACCCGTCAACCTCCTAAGACTTTGCGTCTTATCCGCATATCCTGGAATGAATTACAGTAAAATTCTACCATTCCTAAAAAAGACAGCAACTCCTCCTTGTTAGAAGGCTCACTAATGTTCACAATGGAGTTAACCAGTTCTTTCTTTGGAAAAACACCCTGCCCAGAGATGCAATGACCCAGATAGTTTACTTCTTCCACAGCAAACTTGCATTTCTCCTTTTTCAGCGTCAATCCGGCCTTTCTCAGGTATTCAAAAACAGTACAAACCCTTGAGAAATGCTCAGCCTTAGTGCTACCATAAATCAACAAATCATCTTGATAGCACCTCACCCCTGAAAGACCCTTAAGTGCATTAGACATGATCCGTTGAAAAACAGACGCAGCTGAAACAAGCCCAAATGGCATCCTAAGAAATGTAAAGGTTCCCATGGGTGTCACAAAGGCTGTCAAATCCTGCGAAGGCTTGTCTAACTCCACCTGATGGTAGGCTGAGGCTAGGTCTAGGGTGGTGAAGTACTTTGCACCTACCAAGGTGCCAACCAACTCATCGATGTTGGGCAGTGGAAATCTATCCACAACTACTTCTTTATTGAGTGAGCGCAAGTCAATGCAGAGGCGTATCTCACCACTGGCCTTCTTGGCAACAACTATCGGAGCCAACCACTCTGTTTCCTCAACAGGCACAATGACTCCCATGTTGACCAAGCGTTCAATCTCTTTCTGCACACCGGCTTGCTCATTTAAAGGCACTCTCCTAACCTTTGCAACAACAGGGACAGCACCCTCTCTCAATTTTATATGATGTTTATACCCCTTCAGATATCCTAATTTGTCTTCAAAAACATCAGCAAAACGTTCTGCTAGAATAGCAACAGAATCATCCACCACCTGAACTTGGACTTGGGGCACAGCATTGGGGTTGAGAAGAACACCCAGCAAACGTTGATGAGGCCACTCTAAAAGTGCGTCCCCTCTCTTGGCCACATATATTTTACCAGCAGTCATGCGTCCACTCACTTCGATACACGCTAAGAAATAACCTAGAATGTTTATCGGTAATCCGCCATAACCAACAGGAGAGATGTCATTTTTTAGAAGCGTGACTTTGTCTCTAAAATGCACATCAAAAATGTCTTTGCAAATCATGGTGAGATGCGAGCAGGAATCAAACTTCATCTCAAGCTCAACACCTTCAATAGTGACAACATGAGAGGGATGTTTTGCTTTTTTGTCATCTACCCGATACATGATTTCTTTTACCTGAGGTTGTTCTTTGATTTGAGGCTGTTCCCTCCTTTTTACCTTGCTTTTACAACATTTGGCAAAGTGACCCTTCCTCCCACACGCATTGCAACTGAAATGTAGAACTGGACAGAATGTGGCATTCGCTCTGTGGCCTGTTCTCCCACATCTGAAACAAATGGACCTGTTGTCCAGTGAAGAGACACCTTCAGCAACACAAGAAGATTTGTCTCTGTCACTGTCAACAGATGTGTTACTTTTTACTTGACATACAACTTCTTCAACAGTATTGCTCAAAACATTTGACTTGTTTTTAACAGAACTTAACTCATCAACACATTTCATCATGTGTTCTACTCGTTTGGCAATTGCCAGAACCTCATTCAAAGGAGGCTCATCTTTCAACCACAACTCCTCTCTAATTTTATCATGAGCGCTTTTTAAAACAAACTGATCCCTAATTCTTTCCTCCACAGCACCACCAAACTTGCAGGAGGCAGCAAGTTTTCTTAACCCTGTGACAAACTCCTCTACTGACTCATCTTTCTTCTGTTCACGTAATCCAAAATGGTATCTCTCCATTATTGTACTTAAACGAGGGAGGTAGTGCTGATCCAATTGAAGAATGCAAATCTCATACTCATTCAATGTCCTCTGGTCAGCAGCGCTAAGCTCTGGCAAATGCTCAAGAACCTCCTGACCTTCCCCTCCTAGACAGTGAAGAAGTAAAGAATGTTTTCGCTCTGCGCTTAAGTTTGTCCCACAAACCCTCGCATAGTTCACGAATATCTTCTTCCACTTTTGCCACTTTATAGTTGGTTCTCCTGGACTTGTCAAGAAAAAAGGTGGTTGTGTCACGTTCTGCATTTTGACTTGGTATAAGAACAAGTCAAACAAATGACCCTTAACACCGTGAAAAGCACAAAAAAACAAAACAAATTTATAAGTTAAAATAACAAATAAAACGTCTCAACCACCTTGTTGTAATTTTCTGTACTTTTTTTTTTTAAATGAGCCGCCCACAACCTTTTTTAGCTCACCACAGATAAACAGTCAGAAATCACTTTGCCCAATGAGCAAATATCTCCGCAAATTTTATCTTGCTCTACTCACATAAACATACAGGTGTGCCAATCACGCTGTTCTTGCCATCTGCACAAAAACTGATAAAGGGAATTGAAGGTGTGCCAATCACCGTTGAAGACTGTGACCCGTTAAGTTGTCACACACACCCTTGGAAGAGAGATGCAGAAATTCTCAATACTGGCACTCTAACCCTGATGTGCCAATCGCCATCGATAAGCTTGCCGAGGTTCGAAACTGAAGAATGAAGTTGCTCTTCCAAATGCGTACCAAAAACACCTCAATAAACAGGTTTTCTGCCGAAAGTGCTCCCAACTGCACAAGATGGCGCCCATGCGTGACGACGCAGGTCAGGACGCTCTACCGTTCTTTCGTTACACTTCCCAATGCTTTAAGATGGCGTCAATGCGTGACAACGCACGTTGACGCTAAGAAAGTTCCTCGTCATCTGGAACGCGGGGGCGTTCCAGCACACGTTGCGCAGTTGTATTAAGGCCTGAACACACCAAACCGATCAAACGCATATGCGTTCCACTGCACTCCCTTCCCGCTCACCTCCTCACCAGTTTAAAAATTCTTCACCAGTGAGCCGAAGACCACTTACAGCCGCTGGAGAAGTGTGATGACACCTTCTCATCTGTTCACTGATCTGCCGCTGGAGGAGGGAGACACTGCGCCTCACAGCTTAAAAATGATGAAGACAGAGAGACGATCTCTGCTGAATGTTGAGGTGAGACCACGCTCGTCGCCAAATTAATGTGGTGTCTTTCACACAGGTAAATAAGGATCGTACACCAAGTTGAAGTCTGGTCCGGTTTATTCACCTCAGCCATCCACAGCTGCTCAGTAACTGACAACTTCAGAACCATTACATAGAGGAATGCCACATAGAACCCATGGTGAGGTTCTACACAGAACCAAGCATGACGTCACAAATAGCATATGGATGATGATCAATTGGGAAAAAACGATCATGATGCCATTGACAAGGAAGGCCTCTAACTTTGCACTAGACTACCCCATACAGTGGAGTGAGGTCCCAGTTTGGTACCTAGGAATACAGGGTTAGATTTATCAAGATTTTGAGTTGCCCTTGCATCACGCAAGAGGAAACAAGGGCGATGCAAAACCTAAGTGAGGTTTACGAAGCCATGCAAGGCCACTTTGCATGACCCTGCATGGCCTGATACATCTAGAGTAACACAAGGCAGCACAAATTGCTGCCTTGCGTTGCTCTACCCCAGGGAGGCGCTCCACGGGTGGCGCATGAGTGTTCCCCCGCATCTACCCATGGATTTTGGCACATTCCCACATTTACCATTAGTGGTAGACCTGGGAAGGCATTAAAATGCTACGTCTCTCCAGGTGAGGCATAAGGAGGAGACATATCTTAATATCTCCTCATTTCTTCCTCTTTCTACTTGTGCTGCATTCTGCAGCACACATAGAAAGAGGAAAATGCCTCTGAGGATTGTTTTTGTGACGAAAGGTGTACCTTCCTGCACAAAATAACCCTGCCTATGATGCAAGCACCCTTGCACCATGACGCAAGGGTTCCTGCATTGGCACTAGGCAGCCAAAAGTGTGCAAGCACCAGGAAAGGCCAGGAATGTGCCATACAATGTTAAATATGGCGCATTCCTGCCCTTTCCCTTTCATGCAGCGCAGCAAGGTGACTTCCTGTTTTGTGCTGCATGAAAAATTGATAAATATGGGCCACAATATCACTGGGATATAGACACATTATATTGCACTAACTATGGGATATGCATAAGTAAAATTGCCATTAATGTTGATAAGCGAAACAGATTACCAATAACTATAGCCAGACGCATTGTTATCATGAAATTGATAGTCCTGACTTATTGCTCTTTTTCAAGATACACTGGTGCCATTAAACTCCAGGCACTAACACTCTAGACATTTATCCATATCGTCAGTTAGCTCACACAGTTAAGGAACAGTTTCCTACTTACCCAGAGGAACCCATTGAGTGGAGGCTACTGACGTTAATAATTTTGAAGGTTACTACCATTTCAACTAGTTACAGTAATGCACGTTATGATAACACAGCACATGTCAAGAACAGAATATCAGTATAGAGTAAAAGAGCGGTGAGCACTAGATCTAGAACATGAGCTATCGTATGAGTAATGGACATATTGGTGGACTTTTACCACTTGGCATAAGAATAACCAGGGATGAGCCGATATGGGGAGAGGAGTGCAAAATAACAGCTGATATGATATATACTGAAGTAGATCCATGGCCAATTATGGCGCTGCTTGGTTGCATAAGCATATCCCTGATAAAGCACTTTGCTTTGTGCAAATTCTGGTGCGAATTCAGGCTCATAAAGACTGTCCGATTAATCTTTAGTTCCAACTGAGGCTAACATCAAATTTCAATAACGTGCAGCACATTTGGCTCCACAAAGACGGCAAAGAGTGGTTACATTCCAAACCATAAAGGTTAATTAAAGGATTAGCAATGTTACAAAGTCCAATCATCAAATTTGTTGTAAATCCTTAATCAATATATTAATGTATTAGTCAGTATATTTCAAAGCAATCCAAAGATCATAAAACAAAGGGAAACTATTATCAAGTTGTCTCAAAGGAAAGATCAGCAAGAGCAGTTCTCCCATACATGGAGAAAGCTACTCTGCTACGTTAGGGAAAGGTTCTGCTAATTATTTAGGAAAGAAAGTTTCTGCTGTAAAGGTACCCAAAAAGTATCTGCTCTAAAGACAAGTGAAGGGAGTCTGAATCGCCGTCTACATTGCATTAGCTTAAATCACACAATTCCAACTGTTAATACGCCTACACATAGTTCCCACATAACTGAACAATCAGAGCTAAGGCACAAGTAGATAACTTAATTCATTATTTTCTCAATCTGCTCCACAGGGAGGCAAATCTAAACTTCCTGAAAACTTCCAGTTATCTTCAACATAACATGTTACATTTGGGCCAGGCTATGCTCTGCAGGTGCATTGCAACAGCTCTTTAGCATATTCTATAAAGGTTGCATAAAAGAAAACATTCACATGAGAACAGCAGCAGTGTTGCCAGTGTGTTGTGGCCCTAGTGCAAGGAAGGAAATGGGTCCACTGCCTGCTATTTGAATTATACAGTACAGCAATATTCAGGGTTTAGTGGGCTTCTCATGTCTCTGGGCCCCAGTGCCACTGCGTCTGCTGTACTAATTTAAGCAATGGTCCAGGACTGGCCACACTTGAAAGAATCATCATATTTCCATAGTGTGAGACAACAGTATCCGTGTGTCCCTGCTCCTCTTCATATGGGATATTCAGGGTTCGGTGGTCCCCTGCCCCTGCACCTGCTGCAGAAATTGATGCCACACCCCTGGAGAACAGAACACCAACGGCACATAACATAACATACCTGGAGTTAACTTATTCTGAAAAATCAAAAAAGCAAGATGGCAACAAGACGATAGCCATTTTTAAAATGCGGCCTATATTAGCTATAAATAGACAATCAGTACATTTGCGTTTTACATGTTGATGTCCATATGTGTGTAACAATTATGAAAAAAATTGCCATCGTCTCCAAGACACATTGAGGTTTGTGGCATTATCAATATTAATGGCGAAAAGGAAGAGCGCGATGTGTTTGGGTAGGCTGCCCAAGAGCGAAGACTGGATCAATGATTTAGTGTGGTGTAACATTCAATCTGAAATGTATAATACAACAACACTGCCAATAAAGCCCCGACCCAAGGATATTTAGGACCCATTAGGTCAGTACTTATTAACAAGAGATGGATATGGCGACGAGAGTGATATATGGACAACAGAAGTATAGCAGGCAATATCAAATGATAAGGAGAGTATGAAATTGATATACGTCATGCTGTATTAGATGATACAGTGTATGGCATGATACTCAGAGGTCTACAAGTTGCATGCATACTGACCGTATAAAACAGCGTATTACCCAAACGAGCTATACTTTATTGTTTATCTGAAAGTGAATCAATAAATAAAACAATATTTAAAAAATCCATATACAGGATAAATTTATTCAGTTTCCACCAGATTAGAGCAACCCTTTGCTTGGATCTTTCATCATTGAGAAAGTGCGATATCACCAGCTTGGACAGATTTAAAGCCAGAGCTTTATCACCCCACCTCACCCTTTGCCTCATATAGTTTTTAATACTTTCTATTCTTCATGTTCACAATAGCACAGCATACCAAATTTCAATTCTCATTGTACCGCCACAGTATACAGTAGAAAGAAGAGGCAGCAGCCGGCGGTATCAAGGTAAGTGCTATTTTTTTAAATTATCTCCCCCTTCCATGCCCCCGCCCCACAACCCCTGTTCGGTAGCAGCCGCTACTGTCTGCTACCCTCTTTTTTAAAGAAAGTTCTCAGTTCAGAGTCAGGAAAATTGGAATAACATTGTTCTGTTTCTGTCTGGCACCAACCAAATTTCTCTTTAATAACCTCGTCCATTTGGGGAAAGAGGGAGCTGATTTATCCCCTTCTGTTGAAGGTGCATTAAGAGAGGCTCTCTTGTTTCACTTTTTACTCACTTCTTACTCCTTCTCTAGTGGCATGACTGCACAGACTTTGAAGCTCCTTCAGCAACAATAATACATGCTACCAAGTGGTACTTAGACCGCACAGCAGTCGCAGCTCAATCAATGCAACCATGTACTTCTGCGTTGAGTGTTTAGGGACTGTACTCGTGTACAGCTTATCTCCCACTTACTCACAATTAGCTGCTCTTAATTGTTCCTAGGATGCATCTCTAAGGTATCCCTGCTGTATTTGTTTGGGGACCGTCCTTTTGTAAAATGCTCTGATGCCTCCGGGCCATGTCGCGGTATATAAAATCACAAAGATAAACAAAAAAAAAAAACTCACACCAAGTAAGATCTTCTAGCCAGACATGGTCTCATGCCTCTCTCTTCTAGATATGGGTGCACAACTCTCTCGTTTCCCTATGTGGCTCCAGTGCTGAAGTTGCATCCTCAAGCAAGCACCTTCACATCTGCACTCCAGCCATCTCTAGATACATGGAACAAAACCTTGATGAGTGCCCTGCAGCCATGTGAAGAAGCATACAGTAGTGCCTTTGAACATGGGAAGAAGCACAGAGAAATCAGGGTTGGACTGGACTATAGGCAATCATGCAGTACATGGCGGGCTGGTCGTCATAGGTCAGTGTGTGGGCTAGATGTTTGGGTGTTTGTGGGCTTGTTTTATGGTCTGCTGTCCGATGTTTACTGTTTACCTCCCTGATATCAAAACAAACATTGGCTGAAGCAAGGTCAAATCAATGCAGTCTTTCATACTTTGCAAAAACCTTATACAGCTTGTGTAACAGATTGGGTTACTGGTTGGGGGAAGGGGTGAAACCCTACTCAAGCACCAACCACAATCCTTGTCAGGGTGAAGTCACAAGCAGACCCCAAATAAACCTGTGCTCAACCATCTGGTAGCTTGGCATAGAGCAGTCAGGCTTAATTTAGAGACAATGTGTAGAGTATTTATGCAGCACTTCAAACAGTAATAAAGTGAAAACACAACACAAGAAAAATCTCATACCAATTTAGAAAAATAGAGTACGTTTTATTTAATAAAGCAAGACAGAAATGACAACAATCCAATTGTTAGAACAGGAGATATGCAATTTTAACAATTTTAGTGAAAATGGCGCCAAAAAGCACAAAGCGCAAACTGTGGTTATCTTATCGTGCCGGACCATAACAAAGTCACAAATTTAGACCTACAGATATGGAGTGAGGGCTGTTACAGGGACCCAGTTAAGTCTGCTGAACAAGAGCACCTTAAATACTGGTTGCGAAGAATTGGAAGATCCCGCATCATGGATACGTTGTGCAGTCGAGGCGATGCGATGTTCAGGTCAGAGATGTATTGCACAACATTGGTTCCATGGAGCTGTGAGGCCATGATGTGAGGTCCTGCATCATCATTGAGGAGGTCATCGACGAGAGGGCTTCCGATGCAAAGTCTAGGATGCGTTGTGCACCGGCTGGTTCCGAAGAATGAGCGTACCTTGCGATGTGGAGTCCTGCATTGTCATTGAGACTGCCCTCGATGAGGGGCTTGTGATGCAAGGGCCTGTGTCGAGGATGTGTCGCGCAGCGTCAGTTCCAAAAAGGCTGCGAGGGCAATAAGAAGTCCTGGTGATGGGAAATTCCATGCAGGAGAGAAGATGTGTTGGTTGTGCTCACGGTTGTGCCATGCAGCAGAGAAAATGTGTTGGCTCTGCCGGGTCACAGAGTACCTTCAGACCCACTCCCAAGGGTCCAGGATTGGGGTGGCATCACTTGGCAGAGTAGGAACCACAATTGTAGAGTCCAGGTTACAAGAGACCAGCTCTTGGAGTCACTACGGTGTTCCTGGATACAGGTTGCAGGCCCAGTCCTTCTCACCCAGGTAAGAGGGCATCCGGGCAGCAGGTCAGCACAACAGAGCAACAGCTGCAGTCCAGCATATTAGCAGCCCTTTCAGCAGCAAAGCAGTCATTCTCCCTGGCAGAGTCGTCCAAAGGTCCAGAAGTGTACTGAAGAGATGGTGTCTGAGGTCCAAAATTTATACCTGGTGCCTTCTTTGAAGTGGGAGAAACTAAAAGAGGATTCCTTTTGAGGTGTGCAGGTTTCCTGCCTCCCCTACCCTAGCTCCAGACTAACTACAGGGTCATGCAATCCTTTGTGTGAAGGCAGGACACAGCCCATTCAGGTGTAAATGGGGCTGTGCCCAGCTCCGCCATCCCGTCCTGCCAGTGATGGCCCATCCAGGCACACCTAAGCTCTCTATTGTGTGTGGCTCTCTAGGAGGAATACACAAAGTCCAACTGCCAGCTACATCTAGCCATGTGACCCAGAGACAAATCAGATGCCAAATCACACTTTACCATAAAAGAGGATTTTTCATTGCAATTCCAAAGACACCAAACAAACCGTTTACCTGTTCCCATTTGGAAGGTATCCTTATTAAAGGTAATAAGGGAACCCCAATGTTAACCTATGGGAGAGGTGGGTCTTGCAATAGTGAAAAGCAAATTTAGGAGTTTTTCACTATCAAGACATGTAAAACTTGAAAGTACATGTCCTACTTTTTAAATCCATTGCACCCTGCCCTGTGGGCTGCTTAGGGCCTACCCTAAAGGTGACTTATATGTACTACACAAAAGGTTTATTTGGCTAGATCAAATGGCAGTTTAAAACTACACACACAGGCTGCAATGGCAGGCCTGAGACAGGTTTGCAAGGCTACTTAAGTGGGTGGCACAATAAGTGCTTCAGGCTCACTAGTAGTGTTTACTTTAAAGGCCCTGGGAACATGTATTACCACTTTACCAGGGACTTATAAGTAAATTGAATATGCCAATTGAGGATAAGCCAATGTTACCATGTTTTAAGGAGTGAGCACAAGCACTTTAGCACTGGTTAGTAGTGGTAAAATGCACAGAGTCCAAAGGCCAACATAATTGAGATCCGAATAATATGGAAGAGTACGGCAAAAACTTTGGGAGAAGACCACCTTAAGGCTGACAGGACTAACAGTGATTCTTTACAAGTTCAAAATTGACCCAATTTGCGAGCATGGACATGTTTTTTAGCTTTCTAATTCACTAATGGGGCCAACTCTATTTTGGTGCCTGGGCCTATTTTCACTCCCAGTACGACCATGCTTCACATGTCTATTCCAGGCTTGTGAAAAAATGGACCAACTTAATATGAGATACCTACAAATGTGATGTTGTTTAGGGAACTATCCCCACATGTACTCTACAGGCATGTGAGGAAATGTAGAGTGGCACCTTCACAGGTGTTCCCCACGCTTGAGAAGAGCCATGTGAAACATTTGCATGTGACTTCCGGCTAGGTAAACAAGATGATTTTTAGCAAAACTGCAGCATATGTTTCACCGAGCATCTTGTCAAGAAGGAAAGCTAAATGAAAAGACAGCACTTAACTGAAGTCCAGAGCATCACTACCGTATTTGTAATTGCTGCCCCTGGCATTTCTTTTCTGACTCTGATGGGTTCTGATTCGCAATGAGAGCAACCACCGTTTAGATTGGCGGGAGTTTGTCAGTTTATACCCCCAGCTCAAATGTAATGTCATCCCTTAAACATTAATTACTTCCTGTTTCGTTTGAAATAACTACAAAGATGTCTTTTCACAAAGTCCTTTAGCAGATAACGTGATGCCCTTCTCCTTAAAAGAGTTCATATAAGGCAAGTTCTTCTAAATTCATATTATGAATTGAACATGCAGTTGTAGGGCCTGGAACTGTTCAGTCATAGCCTTACAAAAACTGGACTTTGTAGCACAACATACTAAAAATAGAACATATGGGGGCTGTGGATACATACTAAAGTTTTGCACCAAGGCTCGCTTGGCGTTTCACAAAGCAAATCGTAGCTTTGATTTAACATACATTAGGAAAGCTCTGTATAATGTGGTCCTGCACTCTTGAAATGCATTACATTATATTTATGTATTCAATTACAATAAACGAGGAACACAAGCTGGCACATTTCCATAAGAGATTTCTTTTTTTTTTTTTTTTTTTTTTTTAAAGAGTGCCCGAACAATGCAAAAGTCTCTTGATAAATTATAGCTTATTGATGGAAGAATTTCCAAGCATGTTTCTCTGTAGCCAACGCATTTCGTACTATGTGAACTTCATCGGGGCTACAACAAAATATAATTAACATTAGCCTCATACAAAAATACAGATAAAAACATATCCAATTTATAACTTTTAAAAAACCCTTTTAAATCCAGTGGGAAATGTATACAAACATACCAACACTTTCATTGTAATATATTTACACCTCATTCAGCACACCAATCTTTGCACATCACCACCATTTCAACTTCTCAGTCAATAAGACATGATTGTCAATTCATAGTCATCGTTCCCCATTCTACGTAAAAGTGTATATGGTCAGTCAACCACTAATTTCTCATTACATTCTTTCACTGGGTAATCTCTTGATGAACAAAAGGTCAGACTAGGAATGTATCTTCATTATGACATTGTAATCACGAGAGTAAACACACAGAACGTGCCGAGGGCTCAGAAGATTATAAAAGCCAGGCAATAATAAGTGTTTGCACATATCCAATACGCAAACATATGCAACCAACTGAAGGCATGCAGAGCCCGCAGCACCCGTGTCAAAAAGTGAAACAAACCAAATATACGAAAGGCTCATACAATTGAATAGTGAGAAGGCCATATTCGCATGTGTCTAATGTAAAGAGCAAATAGCGCCCGCTTCATAGACATAAAACAACTAGGCAGTGAGGAAAGATATTATTAGCATATCAATAGGGCCCGCAACCTCCAGGTAAGCAATCAAAAAAGGAAAGAGCTGAATTCACGTGTACAGTGACTACACATGTGCAGCCAACTAAAGGGTTATTAGTACCTGCATCATAAACTTAAGCATACTAAGTGATAAAGATGGCCATTATCAAATGTATACAAGGCCCACAGCATCAGTACATCTGAAGCAAGCATTGGCATAGCCAATAGGTCTCGCCTTTGGGACCTTATCAGTGTTTAGCCATGCAGCACATTATCCTGGATGCTGTGCCACCAAGGATTGAAGAGCTATACAATGACTACACACTGGGTCATGCGGTGTGATTCAGGAATACATGCTTGCCTCAGGAAACATTTATGGGCACAATCCAAGACGTTTTAAAGCACAGACAGAAAGACAAGTGCCTCAATGAAACGCAACAGTACTATAACATTCTGTGTGCGACTGCATCACTAGAGTATTGAACAGCCTATGAGAAGAAGCAGTTAAGTACTTTCCAGTGGCAGAGACGTCACATCCATCCTCTCCCAGGCTTCTATTCACCAGGCACCCTTCTCCAGAGTTTTCCATTCAAAACACTGCTCGCACCACCATCCGTTTACCAGCAAGCCCCCGGCCCTCCCTCTGTTCCGCCCTCTGTTCCGCCCTCTGTTCCAGCCCCTTGGGGTATAGGAGCACTTGACATAGCAACAACAACAAAATGCTCCCATTTGTCAGGTAGAGGGGAAATAATAAATAAACAGGGGTGTTGTCATCATCACTTAATCTCCGCGCACCTAAAAACAAAACATTAACTGACCTTGTGTAATGTAACTGGCTGTTTTGAAAAGCGCTTCAATACCTGTGGGTCAGTCGAGTTTGGGCTCTATAAAAATGCCCCCAAAAATTAATCTGACATTGTGTAATGTAACTAGTGCTTATGTAAAGCACTCCATCACCGTCAGCTGCTCGAGTTCACATAATATAATAAAAAAATGCCTAACAGTCCCTGGGGAGCTGCCGTGAATGTGCTTTAAAATTAGAGCTCTGAGAGGAAGAGGACAACAGGTAAAGCGCTCCAACACCTTCGGGTCGCTCAAGTTCACATTATATAAACAAGCATCAGAGAAAATACAACAGGAGTTACCCAAGCCTTGTCCTTAACTGTGCTGCAAGGTTGGGCTGCTGAAGGTTTGGTGACCGAGGCTTGTTAAAGCAACATGCAGCAAAGCGGGAGGGGTTTGGGAGAAATCTTCGCCCTTTGAAGTCAGAGATAATTAAAGAGGGAATTTCGAAAACAACTTCTGAAGCATCTGACATTTCATCTCGGTATTTGAACGGCACGGGGAGATCAAGTGATGGGTGCCAAAGCACCGAAGATGGGCAAACAGTGACAGGCCTTCAGAATTAAATGACAGAGTGCACTCCTATTAATCCAATTTATCCGCTTTTTTGATTCATTTTTAACCTGTTTGCGTGCAAGCCCGGAATCGTGCACTGCCCATCACGTGAAGTTAAGTCCATTCCATTAACTGGGGCATTTGTACGTGATGGGCAGTGCACGATTCCGGGCTTGCACGCAAACAGGTTAAAAATGAATCAAAAAAGCGGATAAATTGGATTAATAGGAGTGCACTCTGTCATTTAATTCTGATGTCGTATCTCTTTACTGCCCAATCGACGAGTAGCACCCACGGATTTTCAAGACATTACAAGCAGATTAACTATTTGGTCACATGGCAAACCACGA
Organism: Calotriton arnoldi; assembly: GCA_963921515.1. Taxonomy (NCBI): domain Eukaryota; kingdom Metazoa; phylum Chordata; class Amphibia; order Caudata; family Salamandridae; genus Calotriton; species Calotriton arnoldi. The sequence goes on from CAWUFW010001512.1 coordinate 2,182,734, forward strand.
GAATTGCTTTCCTCTGATGAATCATGGCTTTAAAACAAAAAATAACAAGACTATCACAAGTTGGATACTTTTCAAGTTGTGTGAGAATGCATTTTACATAGTAGTAAAGATAGCGACCTGCACGAGAGACCAATTAACATACTGTGCCAACAACGTTTAACATGACAGCTATGGGTGGGCGGGGAATTCTATGTTTAATTGTCTATTATATCTAGGATGTGTGTTACTACTCAGGTGAATGTAAATAATCGCAGTTGGAGTCGTAGATGGGAGAACACTTGCATTAGATCGTTTTTTACAAGGCACTATGGGACCCGTAGTTTGATGTACTGGAGGGAAATACTCGTAAGTATATGAAGGGGCGGGATTACTGCGTAGGTGTTTAAAATGAAATGAGACCGTTAGGAACTCAAAGATTTTTTGACAAGAAGAAGCGTGGAACGCTTCCTTCAAGGTACGGGGCTATGTTGGAGCTTAGAAGAGGTCATTTACATGCCGGGGAACAAAATAGTGGGTGTTTAAGTCGTGTTATTTTAAATTCATTAGAATGAGGTAACGGGGATATTTCGAACTTAGCATTCATTTAGTGATATTTGAATTCAGCGGGCAAAACGTTGATGGTGGGAAAAGCGGGAGCTGCTTTAATATAGCATTTGCATTTGTTTTTTTAGAACACAGTTAAACTGATAAAATTTCTGTGAAAGCACAACCTGACACAAATGTTTTAAATTTGTAGATTTACCCCTGACGAAGAGCCAAGAGGGGCTCGAAATGCATTGGGTGACACAGGCTATCTTTGGAGGAATACTTATGTTGCATACCACGCTTTAGGAATAAGCTACGTGCATACCTACAGCGGTTAAAGGAAAAGATGTATTCATAAGCGGTTTACATGTGATTGAAGAACATGAGTGAAAAGCACAACGAGTGATAAAAATTGAATAAATCCTTTGATAAAATGAAACAATTTTGGCAATTTTGTCATGCATAGTGCTGTGCGTCTGGATTGGGGCGTACAAACGCCCCAGTTAATGAAACAGTGACAGGAGCAGGAATCATAGAAAAAAATAGTCCCCCAAATGAACACAAACACAGAAGTGTAATGTTAACAGTAGTGGGGCGGTGCTCTGTGGGAGGAAACCAAACACAAAAAGGAGGGACAAAGAGGAAGGATTAACCACTAGCAAATAAGCATTTTTTTTTCTCTTAAAGTTCTTTTTATTAACCAGAAAAAGGAAACAAAACATTTGCTTCAGAAATCAATACAGCTTACATAGTGTGGAGACCGGCATACACAATGCAGAGAGAGCAAAGAAATTCAAATCCCCCAGTGTCTCACCCTCCCACCAGGCAAACAAAGATTATAGCCACACTGTATCTGAAAGTGTCGAAAATATTTTAATTATGTTGTAGACTGATCAGTTCTATAGGTCATCCAGGCCCCCCATATCTTCTCCCATTTACTCGGGCATCCCCTGCTTTGGTATACTGTCTGCTCAGCCCACTGGCACCAGTCTAAATCGTTCTCCCAGGCTTGCAATGTTGGGGCTACATTGGCGCCCCATGCTCGGGCAATATTTTGCTTCGCCACCACCCCCGAAAGGGCTAGCCACGTGGTGGCCCATTTAGGCCATACTGTATCTCCCGTCGCCCCCAGGATGTGCCATCTCGCCTCTACCAGGACCTGCTCCCCCACCACCGCTGCCATTACTTGAGCCACCTGCCTCCAGAATGTCTGACTCTTGGGACAATCCCACAATATATGAAAAAACTTTCCTATCTCCCCACAACCCCGTACACACTGCGCTGACATACAATGGCCCATGCGGTACTGCACTGATCGTGAAGCGTAGGATCTATGTAGAATACGGAGCTGGATCAGCCTGAACCTGGCCCGTACAGCAATCTCTCTAGGGCTCTGCGTGGCCTCCCCCCAATCCTCATCTTCCAGGAGACCCACGTCCGATTCCCATGCCGCCCGCAGGGGTCCCAAACAATCAGGGGTATTATTTAAGAGTTTTTTGTACGTAAGGGATATTGCTTTGTCAATCATTGGATCAAGGAGGAGTCTGTCTTCAAGTGGTGTGTACTCCGGCAGCGAAACTCCTTCTTTTAAGTGGCAATGGAGTGCGTGCCGCAACTGTAAGTACCGAAAACGCTCAGTCGGTTTCATTTGGAATTCTACTCTCAGACTATCAAACAAAATCATTTTCCCCTTCTTCCAGATATCTCCCAGGAGATCAATACCAATGCTGCTCCAGCCATGGAACCCCCTCAGGCGGCTAACCTCGCACAAAAAATCTCCCTCCCAGAGGGGGGTCTGCTCAGTCAGCCGGGCCTCCCATCCAATCATTTTAGTCGCCTTCCACCAGGCCATAACCACGGTCTGCGTGTGGGGCGGGAGGGATGAAATGACCTTTGTACCCCCATATAGGATTGAAAGAAAGCTACCCCTGTCCATGGCATAACGGTCGACCCGGTATGCCGGTTCATCAAGTGGTGAGAAAACCCATCCATTGACGTTGACCAGCTGTGACGCCCAATAATACTTCCTTATATCCGGTACCGCTAGCCCACCTTCGTAAACCCCCCTCTGCAGTTTCTTCAGTGCGATCCTAGGGCAGCCGCCCCCTCCATATTAGTGTCCGCTGTTCGGACTAAACCGCTCGGAAGAAAACTTCCGAAATCTGGAATGGGGTGTTTTGAATGGCATACAAAAGACGCGGTAAAGCCATCATTTTGAATAAAACCGCTCTCCCCATAAGGGAGACCGGCAAGCGCCACCAGTGGACGACATCCCCTTTCAATCGTTCTAGCTATGAGTATACATTCAGGCGAATAAACTCCTCTTTCGTTTTAGTAATCCCTATGCCTAAGTATTTAAATAGGTCTCTGTGCACCAGCTCCGTGCATGCCGACGTCAGCACCGGTGGCTCCCCCGCCAAGGTGAATACCAAGGACTTATCCCAGTTGATGCGGTAACCAGAATATTAAACGATTGTATAATGTGGATAAGTCTATGGAAGGTCTGTCTAGGTCTATGGGCATACAATAGGACATGGTCCGCGTACAGGGGCAAGATAGTTATTCCCTTTCAGGTGCGTCTCCTGTAGGAGCACCACGTCTGGAGAATGTCTGCGAAGGTATTGGAGCACCATGGTCCATTTAATTTTATCACCCAGGCCGTTCACATTCCATGATAGCATCTTCAGGTGTTTACTATGCTGCGAAGCCATCAGAGAGAAACAACTGTCGAATCACCTCCCCCCCTGCATACGGCCACCCCCCACCCCCATGTATCCGTATATTGCCATGTGTCCTAAGACACAAGTCAGTGCAGTCGTCATCAATGATCTGAAGCAAGTGTAACACAACTGTGAAGAAAAGGACCCCATAAATTACTTCCCCCCCTCTCTGCTACCCTGCTACGTAGGCTTGAAACTACCCACATCCCCAACTAGCAGAGCGCCTATCACCCAAAAAACAGTTAACTAATAAAGGGGTTGCCGAGCGTCGCCTTCCCATGGCTCCGCGAGGCCCTACTCCAGCCCATGTCCAGGAGAAAGCCGTTGCAGTGTAATAACAAGTCAGCAGTGTCAATCATCGCAAAAAGTGCAATCAACAACTTACTGCCCCAAGCAATATACATTACGTGATACAGCAATGAGTCCTAGAACCAGGCAGCTATAGCGGCGGGATCATTTTCTGTGAGTCTCCGAGATCGCTGGGCTCAAAGATCTGGACCGCCGGGAACGCTGGTCAAGCACATCCAGTCCCTCTCGCCCACTTGAAGAGCCTGGTGAGCGCTCGCGGGTATCTCTCCAGTCATCCCCCTCACAGAGATTAACCTTCTGCGGGCGCCCCTCGTCCAGCCAGGCCTGTACGTCCGATGGAGTCGTAAAGAACCAGGACCTTCCGTTAGCGATGACTGATTTTCGCCGGAAAGAACATCATGTATTTAATGCCCCTATCTCTTAGGGCTCGCTTCACTCCGTCGAAGGTGCGCCACTCCTGTTGCACCTTTAAAGTAAAGTCCGGGAAGAACCTGACCATCGTGTTCTCGTACGGGAGGTCACCATGTTGTCGAACCGTTTGTAAGATGGCGTCCAGGTCCCTATAATTGTGGATCCTGGCAATGATCGTTCTGGGGGGAGCCCCAGGTTTCGGTGGTGGGACCGGGGCCCTATGCGCCCTCTCTACTATGAAGAAGGTGGATAGCCGTTTAGGCTTCAGGTGAGTCAGTATTAAGTCCTCAAGGAAAAGGTCCATACTGGGGCCTTCCGCCCCCTCCGGGACCCCCACCACGCGGATATTGTTCCGGCGGGCCCGCCCTCCTGGTCCTCCAGCTTCAGGGCCACCTGGCGGTGTTGATGAACCAGCTGCTGGACTTTCTCTTCCAGCTTAGGCGTGGTAGATTGAAGCTCAATAATGTTCGTCTCCACCACTGTGACTCGCTCCAAGGTCTTGTTCATATCAGCTCTGAGAAGATTCATTTCAATCGAGACTGTCGATTTTTGTTTCCAGAGTCGTTCCCAGAACCTGAATGGCCACCATAATTGAACTAAGAGACGTTTCCGAAGTTTCGGCCTTGCCGCCTATAGCGCCCTCCTCCGAGGGTAACTGTTTCGGGACCGCATACTTGTCCAGCTTATTCGACTGCACCAGTTGGGCCCCTTTCGGCTTCATTGTGCAAAAGTCCCAAACTCTGTATAATCAGCACACGATAGGCCTTCAACGCAGCCCCGTCTCCCTCCACCACTTTCGAATGGCGCTGGTTGCACGGGCGGGCTACCGTCGAAGTAGAGACCCCCGTGAGAGGGGGGTCACCGCAGACTTCACACGCCCCTCAGGTGTACCACATCCACAGGTCTAGAAGGGAGTGCCGGGGCGCAAACACGGGTGTGCCACGTCGGTCGGATACGCCGATGGGTCCCGCCCAATTGCAATATCCCACAGCTGTCCAGAAAATAACACAGGATGCAAGGGCCCTCAACTACACACTGCTGCGCAAGCAATCACATGGGGCCAACGCACCGCTGATCAAACTGGCCACCAGCCAAAGGTTAGGACCACGGAGCAATGTCGGTGGAAGAAGAACAGATGGGGCACACAAAAAGCAAACCCCTGTGGCCAGACGTAAATGGGGGGGCCCTTGGTGTAGTCGGCTACTGTGGAGAGGCAGGCCGTCGGATAGAGTCACCCTCTCGCCTTCAGGGGCCCAGGGTCCCAAGCCAAATGTTATAACAAAAGCGGAGGACGCCACTCAGCCCATGGGACGTCCTCCGCAAGTGTCCCACATGTTATCTGGGCCAGAATATCAATGCGGGGGGCTCCTCCGCTCCACCCGCTCAGGACCGCGACCAAGGGGCTAGCCAAATACCTTGAACTGTCTTGTCCGGCCACTCGCCGCAATCCGCGGCCTTGTGGAAGCCGCCCGGCACCTCAATCCCAGTCAGGCGGGTGCGGCCGTTCACCACCAGATCCTCACCGCCTCGCAGGGACCAGGCAGCACAGGGGCGATATCTCGTGGGCGAGGGGGCCCCCCCCGTCGCCTATACAATAGCGGGGCTGCATCTCACGAACCTTCCAGATGTCACCGGATGTCAGGCACTCTCTCTGGGGGTCCCAATCCACCCCGCTCACTCGGGGGTACACACAGGGGGTCGCCACCCCCGCCGGTCTCACCATAGTCCTGCAGCCACCCGACACCACCCGGCGCCCAAATTCGTACCGGGTGGGTACGGCAGCGCGGCACACAATCTTTGGGGCCCAGTTCCGGCGCCCACGGGACAAACACGGCGTCGCCTCCGCCGCACTCGACAGGATAATGCAGCCACTCGCTGCCGAGCACCGCCCAGGAGCACCGCAGGCCTCTGCGCATGTCCGCTTCTGCGGCTTCGTCGTCGTCTAACTCGACGTTTACAGGGCACATCTCCTTGTGGGTGGCCGCATTCAGTAGCGTTTTACTTCCCGCTAATATGTCGACAGTATCAGCGCTGCAACTAGAGGAGAAATGCAGGATATCCCGGGCTTTTGTCCCGGCCTCGGCGGAGCTCTCTTCCTACGCTGCCATCTTGGCAGACGCCAGGCCACGCCCCCCTCGCAAATAAGCATTTTTGAACGACAATCGAAGGGATGAATAAAAAGGCAATGGGTGGGCTGCTAGCCCATAGAGTGAATGCAGCATGTCTCGAAGAGACAGCGCACGTGCTGCCTAGGCTTGACCTAAACAACCACTAAATGACAAGTGTCGCCAACAAAATAAATTTAAACAAAGTAATTGATAAAACAGCTGTAATTGCGTATATACAGCATCTACAGCGCCCACATCTTGAAATTAGGCAGGCAAAAGAGAGTGGGGGGCTGTATCCACATGTATATAATATCAAAACATGTGCAGGCAGCTAAAAGGCTAATAACGCCCACATCATGAAGCACAAATCACTTGGTTGTGTTAGAAAGCCATAAACAGTTGCCCACAGAAGCTTTACTAAATATACCTAATTGTCTAAGAGATATTACCAGGTGTAATCTTCTATCCGAGAAGATCACGTGCTTTAACACATATAAGAAAGTAGAAGCATCTTGTACAAAGCAGTGATAAACATAGTCGGTATGGTAAGAGTGCCTAATATGACCAACTAAAGGAGCACATCATTAATTCACGAGAAGATTGTTAATGGAGACACTATATGGTTTGTTTCAATGGCTCTGACAATATACCATATTAATTGGGGCAGTATAGCCTAGATTTATCATTGGATTGCATTGCCCTTGAGTCACGCAGGGTGATGCAGCGCAACGCAATCCTTAAGGCATGTATTTTGGTGCATTCCCAGATTTACCAAGACAGGTAAACCTGAGAATGTGTCAAAATGCTATGCCTTCCTGATAAAGGCACAATGAGGAGAAATGTCTTTATTTGGCCTTGCTTTTTCCTTAGTTTTAAGTGTGCTGTATTCTGGTGCCCCTTCCTGCATGAAAACAATCCTGCTTACAACACAGGCACCCTTTCGCCATGGCGCAAGGATGCCTGCGTTGGTGCTAGGCAGCACACAGTGCCCCAGTGCAGTATTGCGCCATATGTTGGTAAGTATGGTGCATTCCTGCTCTCTCCATTTGGTGCACTGCAGCAAGCTGTCTTGCTTGTTTGCCTTTAGTCAAATAATGATAAATCTGGCCCGTATATGTTTTGCTTTTATTGGTTAAGTTGTGATAAACAAAAGACACCTTACCAATACACATACACTGATGTTCTTATAAGCAAACAGCAACTTACTAAAAATAGGAGATAACAAATAGAGCAAACAGTGTTAATCCTGAATACATTTAATAAAAGAGCTATGTTAAAAATCAAAATCCTTATTGTAGTAAAATATACAGTCACCTCAGAACTGGTGTCCTCTTAAGGATTTTGGGGGCCCTGGCCAAGAAATAATTTGGCAGCCTCTGTTGAGAACAAAATTCAGTTTTTTTTTACCCAAGTTAAGCTAATTCAAGCACTATGATGCAAAGTAATATTGAACTCTATGTCAAAAGGTGAGACATAGAAGAAGACAAAGGTGAGAAAGAGAGAAATCTCACTCTCCCAGGGCCCCATGGCAATTGCCCACTTTGCCCATGCCGTAAAATGTCGCTGCTTGGAACTGATTCACAAAGCTATCTTCCAAGAGTAGTAGTAAATATGACTTGCAACTGGGTAATAAGTGGGGAGTAAATCATACCTAATTACAGAAACATCTTTGCAAATTGGGCATCTTGAGTTATTGCTATTCATTTGCCTCATTAATATTATCTCTAAAGAACCAAAATATGCCTAGTGTACATTGTACATGTGTAGTAGTGAGAGGAATGTCTGCTGTTTGTCACCTCAATGAGAATGGTGCACACCAGAAGATGTCCGTCGCTCCATGTGTGTGTATATTTAGAGTGTCGCTGGTGTTGAGAGTGCTCTATACTGGAGCTGCTTTTTACCTAAACTTGAGAACTACCGAGAGTTCTCTGCTTCTTTTTTTGTGTGTGTGTGTGTGTGTGTGTGTGTGTGTGTGTGTGTATATATATATATATATATATATATATATATATATATATATATATATATATATTACCAAAAACGCCCAGAAGCTTGAGGCCGCACACAGCTGCAGGTGAGTTACAAACTCCATTTTTGCATCTCCTCAGAGGCCGTCCATAATTAGCTGCAGCGGAGGTAACCCACCAGAGGGCGTTGTTTGGCAAAATGAGACCTCATATCCCAGCGTGCATTTGAAAATGAACTTCCACCAAGGGAGGAGCACTGATAGCTCACTAACCACAAACACGCAGGGGAAATGCGGCAGCCATAAATCACCTCCGCTGACACGGCCTCTGAGGAGATGCAAACAGCGGCATCGAAACACGTCAGGCATGGACTTCAAAGGGATGTTAAGCTGCCTGCTTGGTTCAAATGGAGTTTGTAACTCACCTGCAGCTGTGTGCGGCCTCAAGCTTCTGGGCGTTTTTGGTTATATATATATATATATATATATATTCTCTGAAAAAACCATAGGTTTTAGGGACAGTTATAGTTAGTTGGACATTGCACACCACACAGGTAATTTTTAAAAAAAATAAAAAAGAAGCCCCGGGGGGTGGCGGTCCCCGGGGCTGCGTGAAGGCCAAGAGCCCTCCCGCACCATTATTTTTTAAAGCCCCGGGGGGTGGCAGTCCCCGGGGCTTGGGGGGCCTTCGAGGCCCCCCAAAATTAAATATAAACCCACCCCCCGCATGCACCCGGGACTTGGCCCACCCGGGGGCAAAATAGCATCGAAGCGCGGGAGACCGCGCTTCGATTTTTTTTTTTTGTCGGCGGGATTCGCGCACCCTAAGCGCATCCCGCCAATTTCTTTTTCTTAAAAATGCTTTTTTCTGCCCAGGGGTCCTTGTGGGACCCCCTGAGCAGACCTAGGGGTCAGGGTGTTTCTACCCTGCCCCCTTTGTGCGTTTTGCGCACTTGTTTCTGTCCCTCGGTTCTACCGAGGGACAAAATGGCTGCCAACACTTCCTGATTTGGAGTGTTGACAGCCAATTAGCATGCAGCTCGTGATCGGGAGGGTACGCGGACCCTACTCGACCATAGATATGTATGTGATTTTATTTGTGATTTTCTCAGAAACTACTGAACGGATTTACACCATTTAAGCAAAAGGCATGACACTGAACCAAGGGCTACCTCTTTGCCAAATTTGGTGTAATTCCGTTCAGCAGTTCGGGCTGTAGCTGCGACTAAAGGTTCCCATGGAAAAATGAACGGGGAAAACGCGTTTTGGGACCCCCCTTTTTTCTCGGCCCCCGCTTGACGAATCTCCCCGAGACTTTCAGGATAGGAGCGGACCGGAGCGCCCCAACAAGTTGGAAACATTCGCAAAGATTCGTCAACCGGCGCCAACGTTATTTCAAATAGAATGTTGCGGATTTCCTATGGAAAATAGGTCCTAACTATAACTATCTACTGGCGACTGCCAGTAGATAATATATATATATATATATATATATATATCCAATTACCACTCCTATGTGCATTCACGCACGGCAAGAGAAACGGACGACTTTGTGAGCTGGTTATGCCAATGCAGCGTTTATTTTTAAGTTTCAGGTGCAGTCGATTATATATATATATATATATATATATATATATATATATATATATATATATATAGAGAGAGAGAGATATACATTTTAAAAAAAAGATCATCCAACCATGCCGGTTATTTATTTTATTCCAAAAGTCCACAAGAACTTACAGAAGCCACCGGGCAGGCCCATCATATCGGCATGTGATGGCCCTTTTGAAAATATGTCCAGATACTTTGACTGTTTCCTGCAAGACCATGTGAAAAATCTACAGTCTTATGTACAGGATACCGGTGACTTCTTGCGCAAAATTCTAAATATTCAATGGCGCCCTGGGTACTATTTGATGGCTCTTGATGTTACATCGTTGTATAGGAGTATAAAGCACAACGATGGAATTAGGGCAGTTGAATATTTTCTGAATAATCGTCCTGTAAAATTTGCACAACATAGCAAAATGTTAATGGATATGCTCTTGTTCTGTCTTGAAAATAATTTATTTTTGTTCAAAAACCAGATTTACCAACAGGTTCGAGGTGTGGCAATGGGGGCCAGCTTCTCTCCCAGCTATGCTTGTTTACATATGGGCTGGTGGGAGGAGCTGGTCCTCAAAAAACAATTTGGCCACATACTCCAGAGAAATATAATAACCTGGTTAAGGTTTATTGATGATTTATTTATAATCTGGCATGGTTCAGAACAGGCAGATTTGGAATTTGTCTCACAGATCAATGTAAATAATATCAATTTGAATTTTACGGCTACCATTAGTCCGAAAAAGGTGACTTTTTTAGATGTCCATGTACATATTGTTAATAATGAAATTACAACTTCCTTACATCATAAAGAAACTGCAGGAAACTCTGTGCTGCATGCAACAAGTTCCCACCCTGTTCATCTAATACAAAGCATTCCTTATGGGGAGATGTTAAGGATAAGAAGGATATGCAGTGATGAGACAGATCTGGCCATTAAACAGCAGAAAAGCAAAAGTAGATTTTTAGCAGGGGGCTATTCAATTAAAATCATAGATGCTGCTAAAGCAAAATCCAAAATGCGCACCAGATCAGACCTTTTAGCATGCCACTCCGAGAGGATTAGCCTGGATGAGGATAAATCGATTGTACAGGAGGATGAACCCACCAGATTAATTTTAACTTATACTAAGCAAGAAAAACAGCTTAGAGGCATAATAAAATGTAACTGGCCTATAGTTTTAGATGCTCCAGTAATAGGCCATCTGTTACCTAAAACACCATCCATCTCCTTCAGGAAGACATCCTCTATGGCCAATGCCCTAGTGAAAAGTAGCCCAGAGGACATACAAACAGGGACCTGGCTCACTGCAAGAAAAGGTTTATTTAAGTGTACAGCTTGTAAAGCCTGCAGATATGGTATTAATAAAACCACATATAAAACAGCATTCAATGAGAAAGTACAGACATCGACAAACATTTAACGTGTAAGACAGATCAAGTGGTCTACATATTGGAATGTAGCTGTGGACTACAGTATGTAGGCAGCACAAAATTACAAGCCCACAAAAGAATATTGCAGCATACTAGGGCTATAGTCAATCAAGATCCCTATTATCCTGTAGAGAGGAACTTCAGAGAAACTCACAACAGTGACCTCAATCACTTAAAATACTTTTTAATAGATCCAGTCTTTGCACAAAAGAGAGGAGGGAACCGAGAAGAAAAACTAAGGAGATTGGAAACACAATATATTTTGGATTTGGATACAAAAATGCCGGGAGGTTTGAATACAAGTGAGGATTTGTTTACGTATTTGTAGAGAAAAAGATCATGGAAAACCTCAAATATTTTAACAACGTGAAATGGTATCCCCTTTAAGCAAATCCTTTGTATGTGTTTTAAGGTTTTAATATTTGTATTATTCTAATCATTTTTAGATGAACTAGTTTTATCTGAAAACAAAGCACTTTAGTAAATGTAAAACCTTAAATGAATTTATTCTAGGCATTCACAGTAAGATCATAGAGAGTAAGCTAACTACAAAATAATATGGCTTTATAAATGGGGAGTCATATCTAGATGCTGCAGCTGCTATTTGTAATATAGAATTATGAACAAGCACTTTTTGGCATTATGCACTTTAGTAACAAAATCCTGGTTGGGAAGGATATTGGAGCACATAAATACTTTATTTTGCACAAAATGTAAGTCGAACAGGACTAAATTTGCAGCAATTTTAATGAAATTACCTTGAATATTTATATTTGATAAATGTTTGGTAAACATGGTTGGTCATAAGAATTGTTAAGAGAAATTGTATTTAAACAAGCATAATGACCTATCTGTACATTCCAAGTCTTTCGACTAGGTTTATTATTGAATGAGCACTTGTCACTTTAAAAGAACCGATCCAAAGAGAATAGCGTTGTCATGTGATCAAAGCCAGTATCGGCCGCAACGCGTTATGGCGGAGAATACTCACTGAATAAATTCAAAGGCACTCAACTTGGGGTCCATGCTCTTTTCTTTCCAACACGGAGGTGCATGTAGCAAGGATTTGTGAGATATATATATAGTTTCTAACAGCCGAACCAACTGGTATGGCTCCTGCCTTACCGGACAACACAGGAGAGGATTGTTGAAATATATATATATATCCAAGCTCCCAACTTTGGAGCATGGATATATATATATATATATATATATATATATATATATATATATATATATATATATATAGATATATATATATAGATATATATATATATATATCTCCTACTGGCAGTCGCCAGTAGGTAGTTATAGTTAGGGCAAACACAAGGAGATGATGGACGGAGTGCTGAAACTTTTCAAACACTCATCCCCAGTCACAGATCTGGGTTGAATCCATCATCATTCTTTAGCTCACTTTGCCACCCCAGTTCAGACACAGCTATATGCAAATCAGTCTTGACCTTGTGCCTCATGGGAACAGTCCAGCCCGAACTGCCAAGCCATGTCTTCCCTGGACCGAAAACAAGCATCCTGGGACTGGTTTTGGGGTAACACCCCTCATCAGCCAGGCTAGCTTGAATCCAGTGGCAAAGTGAGCAAGGGACCCATGTCTGGGCATACCCTGCCAACTTAGGGCGAACAAAGCAAACACAAGGAGATGATGGACGGACTGCTGAAACTTTTATAGTTAGGACCTAGTTTCCATAGGAAAAGCATTTTTTGACATGCCTATAACTTTGGCGTCGTTTGACCAATCTTCATGACATGTTCCAAGAAAAGTTTCAAGGTAGGATCTGGTTGTTATGGAAAGTTTGGGGGTGATCCATGTAGTGGGGACCGAGAATTTGGGGCGCGAAATGAGGGTACATTTGTAATGTTATTTCCCATAGGAACCTTTAGCCACAGCTACATCCCGAACCGCTGAACGGACTTACACCAATTTTGGCAGGGAGGTAGATGTTTGCTCAAGGAAGTGCCTTTTGCTTATTTGCTGTAAATCAGTTTAGTAGTTGTTGAGAAATTTAAGTTTAAAATTATAGTGATATCTCTGGTCGTGAAGTCTTTGCGAAAAAAGATGAGCTTGTGCAGGGAAATGCACTGCTCTGATTGGCTGCCAACACTTCAACCAGGCAGCCATCTTGGGACTCGGCTTCACCGAGTCCCTAAAAAGAAAAGTGAAAGCAAAGAAAAGGGAGCAGGGTAGGAATACCCTGACGCCCAAGCCATGGTCTTGGTGTCCCCCTGGGACCCCGTCACGGCATAAAAGCATTTTTTTTTTAAAAGAAAATTGAAGTGAATATGCGAAAAAAATATTTAAAAAAAAAGAAAGCGAGGCTCCCACGCTTGCTTTAAAATAACCCCCGGGTGGGCCAGGTCCCGGGGGCATGTAATCTATGTAGGAGGGGGGCACACGTGGCCCCCCTCCTAGGGCTTATTAAAGCCCCGGGGACCGCCACCTCCCTGGGGCTATTATTATCATTAATGCGGGCAGGCCCACTGGACCCGCCTGAAGCCCCCAGGACCACCACCTCCCTGGGGCTATTGCGTCTTATGTGGGAGGGGCTCGCAGACCCCCCTTGCCCCAGGGATTGCTACCTCCCCGGGTCCAATTGAAACAATATGGGGGCCTCACGGACCCCCCTGCCCCGGGGACTGCTACCTCCCCAGGGCTAATTTCAATAGTATGAGGGAGCCTGCCCCAGGGAACACCACCTCCCTGGGGCCAATTTCAATAGTATGGGGGGGGGGTCTTGCAGGCTGTCACCTCCCCGGGACCGGCTCCAGCAATGTCCCAGGGTGCCCACCCTCAGGAAATTGCAGTTTGCTATGGGATGGCAGGAGCTCTGCTACCGCCATCCCATAGCAAACAGTGTGCTCCACTTTGAGCAAACAGGAGCATTATGCTATCGCTTGCTCAAAGCGGAGCACACTTTGCATTTTACACCCAGGGAGCTGCATGTTAGCAGCTCCCTGGGTGTAAAAGCAATGCCGGCTCCTGCAGAAGGCGGGAGCTGGCCAGGACTGCGGTGTCCTTCAGGCTCCCCCCGCGGTCACCAACAAGATGGCCGTGCCCCAGGTGATGGGGTCCCCGGGGCCGAAAATGGCCAGAGAGGGGGACCGTGTGGCCCCCCTCCCCTTTAAAAAATAAAAATATAGAGGCCTGGCCCCGTGGGATGGGGTCCCCGGGGCCAAAATTGGGCTCAGGGTCGGGGCCACGCGGCCCCCTTCCTTTAATGAAACCGAAAAAAATGAAAAGCTGGGCCCAGAAAATGGGGCCGAAATCGCTCCCCCACGTTTTTCAAATAAAAAATATAAAAAAAGAGTTAGGCCCCGGGGGTGGGGTCCCCGGGGCCCAAAATGGTTTAGGGAAGGGGGGCCACAAAGACCCGCTTCCTAAAAAATAGCAAAAATAGGTGGGGGGATGAGATCTCCCAAGCAGCAGTGCGCCATGAGGTGCGTTAGCAGAGTAGTAGAGAAAGGGGGTGTGGCCTATGACAACCTCTCAGCAAACCAGCTGTGTGGGTCTTACTGGAGGTAACAGGATGGCTAGTTTGCCCCCAAGGACCCTCAAGAGCCAAGGGGACTTCATCCACCAACTAGTCGTGAGCCAGGAGGCGTGTTTGCAGAGTGGTAGAGAAAGGAGGTGTGGCCTCCTACGATGTCTTAGCAATCCCACTGTGTGGGACTTACTGGAGGTAACAGGAGGGGTAGTTGGGCCCCACAAAACGTCCTTGGGGGCCAACTACCACTCCTATTACCTCTAGTAAGTCCCACACAGCGGGATTGGTAAGATGTGTTCGGAGGACACACCCCCTTTCTCCACTATTCTGCAAACGTGGCACTAGGGATTGGGGGATGACGTTCACTTTACTCCTGAGGGACCTTGGGGGCCAAGAAGCCCCCCTGGTACCTCCTGTAAGTCCTACACAGCAGGATTCCTAAGAGCTGGTTGGAAGCCCAGCCTCCTTTTTGTACTACTCTGCAAACGCGATTACTAGTTAAAAAACAAAAGAAATTCACTGAAAAAAACAAAGGTAACAGGGACATTATAGTTAGGAATTAGCATTGAAAAAACCTTAGAAATTCACTGAAAAAACCAAAGGTTACAGAGACGTTATAGTTAGGAAATAGAATTTAAAAAACCTTAGAAATTCACTGAAAAAAACAAAAGTTACAGGGACGCTATAGTTAGGGTTAAATTTCACTCGTACAAAACCAGTGAAATTCGGCAGTTATAGTTACCTGAGGTAACCATAACATACGCCCCTGCAATGCACTGCTTATGACCTCACATATTACATCACTCATGACATGGTCAGTGACATCACTGATGACATCACAGATACCCCATACCCTGGGGCTAAAACATATTTAAGGCCCTGTGGTCAACCCCCCAGCAGGCAGCTAACCTCTTTGGGCATATTCAGCAGGGGCAGCGAACCCCTTCGGCAGTGCACGGTAGGAAGCTGACAACAGGCCTGGCCTGCGTCCAAGCCCTGTGACCAACCTACCCAAAGACAGTCAACCCCAGGATGTGCAGAGCCGTTCATGTGTGCGCCATAGGGTTGACCTCAGGAACCCCATAACCTGCGGCCAAAACATATTTTAAGGGGAGGGTGCATGCAGCCCCCCTCCCTGAGCCTTAATTGACCCCTGGGACTCCATCATCCAAGGCCAGATTGAACAAAATAGGGGAGGGGCAGATGGCCCCAATCCCTGAGTCTTCATAGGCCCTGTGGAACCCCATCCTCTGGGACCAGAATGCAATAAAAAGGGGAGGGGGCTGCTGGCCCCCTCCCCAAGCCTTATTAGGCGCTGGGGACCTCAACCTCAGAGTTCTGTTGTTATTATAAAGGGTGGGAGGGCCGAGCAGTCCCCCTAACCGAGCCTAGTATGGCCCCGGGGACCCCAACCCCTGGGTCTTGCCTTAAATATAGGTGGTTTCCCCGGTGCCCACCCTGGGCACCCACTAACCACCATGTTGTGGGCTATGAGGGGACCTCCAGGGCCCCTGCGGCCCTAGTTGCTCCCGGATATTGGAGGAGCAAGCATTGCTCCTGCCTTGATGGGGCAGCTATTTTCTGCTTGCTTTCCAAGCCCACACTCCTGCAGGCAGGGAAGGCATATTTGCTCCCTGCCGCCTGACAGGAGATTTAAAAATGCTCTCACTGTGTGGGAGCAGACATATGTTTCCCTGTCCGCTGTACTGCGGGCAGGGAAACTACTGTATCTCGAGGGTTGGTGCCCCCGGGCACAGTAACTGAGAGGCCCCCCTCCCTTTAAACTTAAGTGTGGCCCTGGGGGATGGAGTCCCTGGGTCTTCTAAGGCTCATGAAGGGGGGCCTCATGGCCCCCTCCCTTTTGATTAGCTTTACAGCCATGGGTGATAGGGTCCCCGGGGACTTTTAAGGCTCGGGGAGGGGGTCTGACCACCCCCTCTCCCTTTTTAATACATCCCAGCCCCAGGGGATGGGGTCCACTGGGTATTATAAGGCTCGCAGAGGGGGACTGCGTGCCCCACTCCCAGCATTTTCGGCCTCTGCTCGGGGGATGGGGTCCCCGATGTATCAGCCAGACTTGCGGAGTGTTGCCACATGCCCCACTCCCCAAATTACAATATACGTTGTCTTCACCTTGGGGGAGGCATTAAAACAAGCGCTGGAGGATGTGCTTTTTATGCAAAAGATTTGCTGATCCTGCACAAATTCACAACAAAATTAAAAAAAAAAAAATGGGCACCCTGGCGGTGTCACTCTGGGGCCCCATTACCAGGACTCAGGGACAGAGTATCCCTAACCTGCCCCCTATGTTTTTTAAAAACTTTTTTTGTAGGACTCAGAACTGAGTCTGGAGTCCTAAGATGGCTGCCACAACTTCCTGCTAGATGTGGTGGCAGCCAATTAGATCTCAGCAGGAGATCTGTTGACTCTGCGGATAAAATATACAAACGTTTTGAGATTTAATTGCTCAAATACTACTGAAGGGATTTACACCAAAACACAAAAGCACTCTTTCTGCACTAAGATCTAGCTTTCTGCCAAATTTTGGTGTAAACCCATTCAGTGGATTGGACTGTAGCTGTGTCTAAAGTGCTTATGGAAAAATGAATGGGAAAACCCATTTTGAGACCTCCCTTTTTCTCAGCACCTGCTCGACAGATCACCCCAAAACTTCCCATGTGCAAACTAGTCAAAAAGTAGCCCCTTTATGGACAGTTTCATGGAGATTTGTCAGACGTTGCCATAGTTATTAGCAACACAAAAAAGGCATTTCATATGGAAATATGATCCTAACTATTACTACCTAGTGGTGACTTCATTGGGTAACACATATATATATATATATATATATATATATATATATATATATATATATATATATATATATATATATATATATATATATATAAAACATACACATAAATTTATATCGTGGATGCAATAAGTTAGTGTATCCTTTAGTTACCAGAACATAAACCGGCAGAGGAGGTATAACATACACACTCCACATATTGTGTGGCAGTTTGTGTTGTAAACCACTGGGCAATGATTTCAAATTAGCGCACTGTTGTACATGCTGTATGTTTCCAAAACAATTTATTTTGCTTTTTTGTACACCCATGGCAGGAAATGGTACCCTTGAGTCATTCTACTATCTTGTCTTCCTTGGGGCAGATCTCAGATGTTCCTCCGCTTTTTTGTCAAACTAAACTGTCTGGCGGAGACGGTTCTGTCTCCTGAATAAAGCAAAAGACAGATTCGGTCTTCCTTCCCAAACTTCAGATAGTCTTTTTTTACTAGAAGGGAGTTTCAACATTTTGCCTCCTGTACTGAGAATGTTGTCCCACTAATTCTCTTTTTCTCTTTGCGGTGATGGACAAGTGAGGTCTTTTTTACAACTGGTTATTCTGTTGTGTACCTATGTTTGGAAAATAGCTCGGAGGAACAGTGGCTCATTGCCTCGGATAGCCCAGTGGGTAATGCAGAGTGCCATGGCAATCTGGCAATAGGCAGCAACTTTTTGCCCACTTATCCTGATCATACATACAGTAGCGGCTGGCACAGATGGGGGGGGTGGGGCTGGTGGGGGGGATAAAGATAAAAAAAAGAAAACTTACCTCCTTGTGTCTCTCCACATCATCGCTCGTTGTCGTCCTTCCGCACCAGCCTGATGATAAAGCAGCCTGGCTCCCCTGACCAATCACAACACTGCAATGCAGCGTTGTGATAGGTCTGAGCATTGTGGTTAGGCGCTCAGATGGGGAATGGGGGCCTGGGCATGTTCACCATGCAGGCTGTAATGTAGCCTGCATGGAGAACATGCAAAGTGCAGATGACTGTTTGGCCTGCCCTAGAGGGCCGGTAAAACATTCATGCACACTTTACAGAGTGACACCACTCCTTCCCCTGCTCTGAGAGCAGAGCAGCCCCACTCCGCAAAGACGCAGGAACAAATAAAATGATAATAACGTCCAGTTATTATCATTTCATTTTTCCTTAATTTCCACTGCTAAAAGCAGTGGGGCGACGCTCCTCCGCCTCATTGGAGGAGCTGCCACTGCATGCATATATGAGATATTCTTTGCCTCTCGGGTTTATAAACAAAAATTTTAGACTCTTAGGTTCTCATCCCATCCTTGATTTCTTTTTATTCCCCATTTCAATGCTGGTCACGACCCCTGCCCTTTGTTTTTTTTTAGTTCTCTGGCTAGTTGGTGCTCATCTAGGTAAGTTCGGTGTCCACTCTGCACGTGGTGCAATGGTGTTGGCACCTTCATCATATATTAAGGCGGAGACTAGTCCCTTGCTCCTACATTTAAGACTTTCTTTTCTGTCAATGTTCCTTGAAGGCATTTAAAATTCATAATGTAAGCTTCTTTAGCTTAAGGTAATATGTAGATATCAAATAAAGAGAATAAAGCTAATTTTATAACTCCAAGGTCCAAACTCACCCTCACTCACAAACTCACTTCCCATTTACTGTCAATCACTAAACCTCTACTGAAAAAGGGTAAAGTAAAGGTTGAGTAAAGTGGCAATGTGTTGTTATGCCAAAGGCAATATCGCTCATATGATTGACAAGAAAAAGGTATGATCCAGTTCACTCAATATGCAAATGAAAGATTTTAATGTAACACTCAATGGCCATTTAAAAGCAATCCAAGAATATTTAGAGATTGATAGCACAAAGACTGCATTTGGATAATAACAGAATGAGACTTTGAAGTGCACGGAAGCTAATGTAAACCATTTAAGTGGTACAGTTTTGGCTCAGGGTGCAACGGATATTGTTCCTATCACAGAAACATAGACATATTCCATTAAGGGTTGCACTAATCTAAGGTTTGCATGGCAAAGTACAGCCAGTATCACTGGCAAACACAGGGGAAGAGGTTTCATCTTTTTCAAAACTTTGGAAGCTTCGCAAAGTCCACGAAGACTGCAATATATATTTTTTTAAATGCGGTAAACCTATCCTGCAATTGTAGGTTTTATGAGATAACACCTTCAGCGAAAACCCGTATTAAGTGTAAGAATATTTGCACAACAATCGTTTTTGCAAGAAAAAAAGGCTTCTACAAAATGTTTTTTTCTGTGAATTTCCATTCATATTTATTTCACAAAGGTGAAGAAGTTAATCAACTTAGCAATACATCAGTGCTAAAAAATTAAAATATTGCACATCGATAGTCGAGGTTCCCTAAAGTCCCTGACTATAGTTAATGGGTCAGGGTACTTCTCAATGATGTGGACAAAAAAGGAAACAATCTACTTACACTGTACAAAGCAACAATGTGATCTTAGGGATTTTTGGGGCCCTGGGCAAGACATATTCTGGGGCCCCCTGTTCAAAACAATTTTCAATTGTATTACCCATTTGTGCTAATTCAAGCTAGCATATTGTCCAAAAATATTAAAGTATGTTAAAGTTTCAAGACATTAATCACACAAACAACAGCTAATATATACCTTGAGCGAGGCCTCAAAACCCTTAACATTAAGATTAAGATTAACATTAAGATTTAGCGAAATAGATGTGATGTGGTGGGAAAGAGCTGCTTCCTCATGGGGGGGACTTTAATTGTGGGGGCCCTGTGCAATTGCCAACTTTGCCTTAAAATGTCTCTGCAAATGAATATGGCCCGGTGTTGAATTTGGACCTTTCTACAGGGTAAAATCTAAACTTTTTGTCTTCCTTCCCCTGTTTTTGCTGACTTCTTTTTTTCCTGGCCTTAGAACTCTGTGCATGTAACCACTGCTAAAGTGCTTATGCTCTCTGCTCAAAACATGGTGATATTGGCTTATCTCCAATTAAACCTCAAACACCATCACTTCAGTACACTTCTGGACCTGTGGCTACTCTGCCAGGAAGAAGGACTGCTGTGCTGCTACAAGGACTGTCACTCTACTGGACTGCTGCTCTGAAGGAACTGCTGCCTTGCTGTGTTGGCCTGCTGCCTGCTGCCCTCTTGCATGGGTAAGAACTGGACCTAAAATTCATCTTGAACCTAGGACCCCAGAGTTACATGAATGGCTATTCTGCTGGCCTCCTGATCTGAGTATAAGGGACATAAATTGTCCCCAACAGCTACTGGAACCATCTTCAGTGACCCCAAGTTGGGCCCCTCAGGTCCTGGACCCTTAGTGTGGCTCAGTGGGCTCTTAAATAAAGCTTTTGGGCTCTTCATGTCCACAAACTGCCCTTTCACATCAGAACCTCCCTGCTCAAGCCTAAAATCAGTGCAAGCCTCCACCAGCCCGTATCTTCACACAACAGTATCAACAGCCCACGGGGCACCACTAACACGAAGTTCCAGCCCGCCCGTCTGCAATGCAAGGCGATGCTCTCCTTGCTCCTAATGGCCCACTCCAATGGGACTCTGGCACCAAACTTGTGAAGGTAAACCTTCAGTGGGACTAATCTGGAACTGTATCCGACCCACGCTCCATGGAGGTCGGCCAGAGCTTTTGAATTTAACCTGGTCCAGCATGACCAGATAGCTGCAGTTGGCGCTTTATGCTTTTAGGTGCAATGTTGCAGTTTATTATTTAAAACTTCATAACTCCAGTTCTACTGATTAGATTTTTGTCATTTTGATCTTGCTTTATTTATACAATTTTGCTCTAGATTTGCAACCTGGTGTGGGATCTTTTTTGTGTGGTATTTTCACTGTGTTACAATTTGTAGTGTTGCACAAATACTTTACACATTGACTCTAAGTTAAGCCTGACTGCTCTGTGCCAAGCTACCAGTGGGTTGAGCACAGGTTAATTTGGGGTTTGCTTGTGCCTTACCCTATCTAGGATTGTGGTTGCTCCTTGACCAGGGCTCACACCCCAGTTAACTTATAACCCAATTTCTAATATTGGTGATCAGCGGTGAGGATAGGACTTGTGTTTGTGCAGTCCCATACAGTGTTTTGGTGTACACTACCATCCCATATTTAAGACCAATTTGAGTTTTAAATTCTCCCTGATTGGCCTTTTTGTTTTAAATTCAATCCTACTCTACCTTACTGATTGTATCCATGACCTCACCTGCAAAGATGGAGTTTGAGCTTGTCAACCTGGAGAGCTACACTTGGAAATGGAAGAGAGGAAACAGGCCATGGTGGAGAGGAAGCTGGCCATGGAGGAGAAAATTACCTTGGAGCATTTGGCTCATGAGAGAAGCCTTAAGGAGCTGGACATCAAGGCCTAACAGGCAGAGTCCAGCAGTCATGGAGGCAGCATTTCTACAGTGCCCTCTGAAGACAAGAGGGTCCATACCCCCAAAGGTCTGGTGCCTGACTTTGTTATGGAGGACTTTATTGAAAGGTTGTTTGAGGCTTTTGAGATTGCCTTACAGATGCACGAGATCCCTGAGAAGGGCTGGGGGGGGCTAGTCTGTCAAGGCATATCCCTAGGGAGGGGATGGACACCCCACTGGCCCTTGAGAAGAGAGACACAATGAGGTATCTTCCATGAAGGAAGGCCTTGTCAGGAAGTATGGTCTGACCCCAGAAAAGTACATACAGAAGTTTAGGGACAGTCGGAAACTGGCCCAACCGACCTGGGTGGATTGTGTGGATTCCTTTTGCAGGGCCCTGGATGTGTGGGTGAAAGGCAGTGAAGTAAAGGATTATCAGGCGCCTGTACAATTTGATTGCAAGGGAGCACATGTTCAGTCTTTGTTTTCCAGATCTGCGCCAACACCTGATTGATAGTAAGCTCACGACCCCAGGGAGCTTGCTAAGGAGGCGGACTGCTGGATAAACACCAGGATCAAAAAGAAGGTACCTGGGAGTGACCCCAAGAAGGTTGGTTCAGGTTCCTCCCAGCAGAGTGAGGGGGACGTCAAGAAAGACAGACAGTGCCCAGAGTAAGGGAGGAGGAAAGGATTCCCGTGCCTCTTCTGAGAAAGAGGGAGGAGGTTCTGGTGGGGGATAGCACAATGCGCCCCATTTCCAACCCCGCTGTTTGATTGTTGCAGGGGGACTCTGTCTGTCCTAAGAAACTACTCACTGGTGGGACCTCTACAATGGTGGCCAAAGTTGTAAGTAGTTCTCAGGGCAGGTCATAGACCGTGCCATGATCTCTCTTAGCTGGGAGGTTGACACAGAGGGTAAGCTGATGATCCCTAGTGTGGGAGTCATCACTTCCACCAGGTGAAAGTAAATGGGGTCCGCGTCACTGCTCTGAGGCACACCGCGGCTAGCCAGACCATTTTAGTGGAAAGGCTAGTTTCCCCAGAACAGGACACCAGTGTGTAGGGTAAATCAGGCCCATGGCCAGGACTTTTTCTGCTTTACAGCCCTGGAATCCCTAGAGTGGGTGGGGAGGTGACTCAGAGGAGGGTCAAAGTTAGTCCCCAGATGCCCATAGACTGCATTCTGGGGAATGAGTTGCCCCCGTTGTCTGGGAAACAGAGAGGCGGTCCTCCAGGGCACCCCGATGGTTCAGTTTTCTGGGGGTACCACTCCCAAGAGGAGGGTATGGGAACCCAAATGGATGGGCAAGGTGAAGGAGGACTCACCCCTCTTCCCTGTTCAGCCTCAGGGTACAGACCCTGGGCTGATTGGCCAGTATCAGTAATACCACCCCTGTACTGGTGGGAAGTAGAGTGGAAGAAGGATGCAATCTACCCGGGGCTACTACCCCACACTCTGAGATACCTGTATAGGCTGGGGCATGGCTTTTGACAGTGGCCTCTGTTGGTTGCTGTCCTTATCGGCAAGCATTCCTTGGGTTAGAGAAGGAAGTCTGATCAAATGGGCGGAATGGGCCACATCACCTTGTTGCACATGGTGGTACTGTCTGCCTACTGGCATAAATCTTTGAGCAAGTTATGGTTCGGTGCTGCACAGATGGGATCCACAGATGAGGAAAGGGTTCCCTGTGGGTCAGCTCAGTGACTCAGGAGATTATAGACAGAGGGAAACAACCGAGTTCAGAGAGTCGAGGAACTGACAAGTGCCCCTGCAGCAGAGGGCCATTGTCCACGTTCTGTCGCCAAAGCAGGGAAGTCCATCAAGGTATTGATTAGTCTCCCCTGGCTTTAAGCTGGGGGTGGTTGTGTTGGACCTGGCCCTTTCTGCCGGGCCATCCCTAGACTTTTTTCCTTTCTCCTCCTGTTTTTGCTGGCCTTAGGACTCTGCACACTGCTAACCAGTGCTAAAGTGCTTGTGCTCTCTGCTCAAAACATGGTATACTTGGCTTTAACCCAGCTGGCATATTTAATTTACTTATAAGTCCCTATTTAAGTGCACTACATATGCCCAGGGCCCTCTAAACTAAATGCTACTAGTGTGCCTGCAGCACTGACTGTCTCACCCACTTAAGTACCCCTTTAGACGTGTCTCAGGCCTGCCATTGCAGAGCCTGTGTGCATTTGTAACCGGCCATGTCGACCTGGCAAAATAAACCTATTACCAGGCTCAAACCGTCATTTTTAATACATATAAGTCACCCTTAAGGTAAGCTCTAGACAGTCCCTTGGGTGGGGTGCAGTTTATTTAAAAAGCTGAACATTTACTTTTATGTTTTACATGTCCTGGTAGTGAAAAACTCTGAAATTCATATTCCAATACTAAGACCTATCTCTCCCATAGGATAACTTTGGAGTTACCTTCTTACATTTTATAAGTGTCATTTCCAAATGGGAAGAGATGACTGGTTAAAGTTTGCTGTCTCTAGAATCCTAATTTAAAATCCACAACTTATGGTGAAGTCTGATTTTAAATTGCAAATCTGAAAATGCCACTTTTAGAAAGTTATAAACCAGACCACTGGAGGATACCCGTAAACCCAGTTGAGACCTGGGTGATTAGTATGTATAGCAAACAACAATGTCCCAATAGGTAGTATTTAAAGACAGTATTGGAAGGCATGCACGTTAACTGCAAAAGGAGGAGATAGGGAGGCATTAATGGTTGTAGCAACAAAGTGAAAACAGCGAAAAATGACGCAAAGGGAACAGAAATGTCAATATATCGAGATAACTTTTGGTCCAATTCATTAGCAAAGAATCATAGAAGGTAGGTTTATTAAGTCGTGCCCTCTCTCTGTATTCTCTTCCGTCCTCGACATTGCCTGATTGGAACATATTGGTTGCCTTCTCCCCCACTTGGACTCCACCCTCTACCTCAGCACCCCAAGACCAAGGTGCTTTTCCATTCCCCCACTGGAATTGGCATCCAGTATTCACGCAGCACTCATTAATTCGTAACCTGGTCCTAAAGATGAACTGAACTGATTACAGGTCGAAACGCCGTCGACCTCTCAGTGCAATTTTGGGTGCAACTTTCATGGTTCATCAAAATTACCTACCTTCTCTAATTCTTTGCTAATGAATTGGAACCACAAAAATGTTCTCTGTATATACTGACATTTCTGTTCCCTTATCGCCATTTTTTCGCTGTTTTCACTTGTGCCGTTCACCTTGTTCTTCACGAGCACAAATGAGCACAAGTCTGTACAGGTTACACATACATTCAATGTAATAGAGTGCCGTTATTGTTTTGTCACTACTTTGTTTAAATATAGACTACTCTTTGCATTTGTCTTTAAATGCTACCTGTTGAGACATTGTTGTTTGCTATACATACTTTTAGAAAGTTGGCATTTTCTTGCCTTAGCCATTTGGTACCTGTAGCCGGTCTCAGGTCACAAGACTGGGTGTAGTTGGCAGTTGGGGTTTGTGTATTCCTCCTAGACAGCCACACACAATGGGAACTTAGGTGTGACAGGATGGGCCATCACTGGCAGGATGGGAGGGGGAACCGGGCTCAGCTTCACTTACACTTGAATAGGCTGCATCCTGTCTCCACACAAAGGGCTGCGTACCCCCTGTAGTTAGTCTGGAGCCATTGCAGGGAAGGCAGGGCATCTGTGCACTTCAAAGGCATGCCTCTAGAAGCTTCTCCCCACTTCAAAGGCACAACTGTGTATAAAAGAAGGACCTCAGACACCCCCACTTCAGTACACTTCTGGACCTGTGGATACTCTGCCAGGAAGAAGTACTGCTGTGCTGCTAAAACAACTGCCACTCTGCTGGACTGTTGCTCTGAAGAAACTGCTGCCCTGCTGTGCTGACCTGCTGACCTCATGCCTGGGGAAGAAGAACTGAACCTGCAACTCATCTTGAACCCAGGATCCCAGAGTGACTCAAAGGGCTAGTCTGCTGGGCTCCTGATCTGAGCCACCGGCACATAAAAGGCTCCCAAACAGCTCCTGTAACTGTCTTCAGCGAGTTCCTGGACCCTTGGTGTGGCTCAGCAGGCTCTTAAATCAGGCTTTTGGGCTCTTCACGACCGCAAACTGGCCTGTTCACACAGGAACCGGGCGCTCGCACCGAAGATCAGCATGAGCCGCCGCCAGCCCGTTTCTTCACACAACAGCATCGACAGACCATGATGGACCGCAAACACACAGCTCCAGCCTGCTCATCCACGATGTCCATCCTGCTCTTCACGTCATGCCGACTACAGTCTGCGATGCTCTCCTTCCTCCTAATGACCCCTTCCAACAGGACTCTTGGCACTAAATTTGTGAAAGTAAGTGGGGCTAATCTGGGACTGTATCCGACCTGCTTTCCATCGCAGTCGGCCTGAACATTTGAATTAGTTCCAGTCCAGTGCGACCAGATAGCCGCAGTTTATGCTTTTAGGCACTATATTGTAGTTTATTCTTTAGAAATTCATAACTCCAGTTCTACTGATTGGATTTTTGTTGTTTTCCTCGTGTTATTTATTACATTTTTCTAACCTGGTGTGGGATCTTTTTTGTGTGGTATTTTCACTGTTTTACTGTTTGAAGTGTTGTACATGTACTTTACACATTGCCTCTAAGTTAAGCCTGACTGCTCAGTGCCAAGCTACCAGGGATTTGAGCACAAGTTAACTTGGGGTTTGCTTGTGCCTTACCCTAACTAGGATTGTGGTTGCTGCTTGGCCAGGGCTCACACCCCAGTCATCCAGTAACCCAATTTCTAACACCCTGTGTCTAGAATAATGTTCTGTGTCTGAATGCGGAATGTACGTACCAAGGAGAACTGCGAGTTAGCAGTGGGGTAGCAAAGGTGCCACTAGTAGTAATGGAAGTAAGAACAATGGGCCGACATCCTCGGTCTTGGTATCCCATATATTTCGAGTCCAGGGGGCTCCTCACATCACATGGGTCCCGCTGTCACTGGACCTGCACTATTGATAGCAACCTCACTGCAAGTTAGAATATAAGCTGCAAACAGCAGATGTCACAAACAGGCTCTGTGTTTTTGAGCTCTCCTACCTGTAGCTCGTTTCTGAAGTTGCTTTGCTATGCAGTTAACACGTGTAGGCCCAGCACCACGATGTCTTTTAAAACGGGGCACAGCTCCATTGTGGGCCTCGCCGGAGAACACACCAGGTTTACGTTTCGGTCCATGGTCTCTATCTATTGTGATGCGGGCAAACGGGTGCTGCAAACAAATGAATTGCTTCTGGTTCCCTCAGAGTCCTCAAATAACCCAAAACCGACATTGAGCTTTTTTGAGCAGCATGATTCGTGGTTTGATAATGTTTTTATGTGTCTCTCTTTCGTACCTCACTGTTTTCATTGTTTCACTTTTTTCTTTGGTGTGTTTATTATGACGTGATGCCTGGACAGCACCTGTTTTCTTTTATCTACAAGTCTGATCTCAATAGTAAACCTCTAGTAGCATTTTTTACCTCCCTTATTGGGGTTTGATCAGACCAGCTCAATACTATGCTCCTACCTTATTAAATTGGTTGCTATGCAGATGTATCTTAATAAACAACCGTGTCTTAAACAGCTTCCTTCAAATGTAATTTAATGCATTGAATGGTTTCACTAATGTTTACTTTAATTTGTTTATTCGTAAGGTCATGTTTGCTTGCTTGAAATGTGCCCAGCCTGTCTGTCTCTGTTGCTCGTAGCCTGGTTACAAGCTGGATGCATTTGTACTTTACGCTAGGGCATACATCAAGTTAGAGCAGTTATTCCTATATAAATTACATGTGTGACCCTTTATTGGCGAGAATGCTGCTCCTTTTACTCCCCCTTACCTCTGTGAGTGAATTGAATTCTATGAGCAGTGCACAGTTGCAGTCGGTGTGGAAGTATTACATGTTGCATGGCCCCTCTCCTCTCTCTGAGCCCCCTGCAACAGTCTGCTGAAATGATCTCAAGATTATACTTAATTAAGTAGGCTGTACAGACTGCACTTTCTGCCCTCGTAATTTACTCCACAGTGGGAAATAGTGCTGGACAACCGGTGTGTTCACCATTCGATGGGAAACCACACCGTACAAATGAGGTAAAGCCCCTCAAGAAATGTGCAGAAACGTGAACAGAGTATATGCATAGACAATAAGAGAAAATACCAAAATGCCACATCAGGAGCCGTATTATGCGCGCAGCGCATTTCCCTTCGTTACGCTGGACGCATCTTTTAAAAGTTGCGCCTAGCAAAATGAAGGAAAATGTGCCGCATTATGCTGAATGTGCTGCCCCCAGGGCAGCCGTGAACTCACTCTACCCCGGGGGCAGCGCATTCATGTGATAACCGGAGCGTCTGCTTTGAAGCCGCTCCGTGTTCACACAGTGCAGTTGGCAACCTGTCTGCAGTTTGAAGGGGCAATAGAGATCCCCTTGCAGGCAGGTGCAGTCAGTGACTGCACCCGCCTGCAAGGGGATGTCTGGTGGGTCCATGGAACCCCCTTTCCCTCCTTCAGAGGGCTGCCATCAAAGGGCGCACTGGCAGTGCGTCACCTTTTAGGTGGCACACTGTCAGTGTGCCTCATGAGAGCTTTTTTGCTTCTGTGCCCTCGTATGTAATACGGCGCGGGCGCAGAGGCAAAGGAATTCCCTCATTTGCATGGGGCACGCCCCCATGCAAATGAGGGAATGCCATCTGAAGCGCCAGCGCTATCGGTATTACGAAAGGGGCAGCACAGGTGTCTGCGGCCCCTTCTCTAATACCAAAGTGCCCCAGGGGTGCGCAAATGAGGTGCAAATACCTGTTGCGCCCCTGGGGAACTTGTATAATACGGCCCCAGAACTTCAAAAATCTGCTTGCATTCTGTCAGTTGCCATTCAGGGAGCCACAGGGCAAGCAGGAGTTATAGGGGCACAACTGTGGAGATGGGGTCTTTTGCCTCAGGTGTCCTGGAGCCTATACTACTATGGTTCTGCAAACTGGGCCAAGTACACCCTTTGATTATCAGGGCACCGGGGGCTGAGCAGTCAAAGACTTCTCAGGAAGGTAGTTTTGGTTGAAGAAACTCGGAACTCAGACAATCAAACAACATCCACAATAATTGTCTATCCCAGTGTCTTTTTTTTTAGCTAAAACTAGAAGCACTTTAACCACACCAGAATGAGAAACGACGTGCAAGAGACGCTAATAACCACAAGGTTGCATACTACGGTTGTCACAGGGGTTATATACGCAGAAACCGGTAGACTAGATTGAAGCAAAGGTGCAGGCCCAGTAGAGCTTGTTATTTACAGCAGATGCTATCAGATGCGTGCACGTTGTGGCCACGTTTAAAAAGACCCCTCCTTCACTCTCCCTCGCTTCCCTTCCAGGAAGCAAAGCCGGGTTAGGTCTCACAGCGGACGACACACTGCGCCCCAGTATGTATTGAGACACGAGACAGGAGTTCTCCCTGGCCCCGCTGTAAGAAGCCCCCATGACAAGGCTATTCTTGTTTCTGTTTAGGACACTAATAGGCATTCCACCTGCTTTTTCCCTCATGGGGCTTGATTTAATACCCTAATTGGGTAAGTTCAGGTTACTTTCTATATACCAAGCCCACTAAGTAGAGCTAGAGAGTCTCTATCACGTTGTTACGAGTGGATGGTGGTGTTAATTTTCACGTTTCATGTTTGGCTATCGTCACTTGGGGCATGCAGTTGTGATTTATTTCGCATGCCTCAGTATTCAAAATTGTCTATATGTAATGTTTGTTTGTCTTTGTGTTCCAGGCTGATTTGTTTTAAGGTACAATATTTACCATTTGACCTTTTGTGTGACTGGTTATCCTGACCATAGTTTTTCACCTACAGAAACCAGTCACAGTGTAGTTTAGGTTTCGCTTTTAGGTCCAGAAGAATCACCACATGATCGCTATTGACATAATCAGGCGAGAAACATGTTGACCATCTAGATCAACTCGTTCACTAAGCTAACTAGGACCATTATATCCTAAGTCAGCACATATATTTTCAACTAGATTAGTGAGCTCATTCATTAAATAGACTGACCCTGAATATCACTATACTTATATTAACTCACCTTTTCATCACCACAATACACACACTTCAAGCCCACACACCCTCACTTCACCTGACGGCTAATAACAAGATCTCCGGTAAAGAGCACCCTAGTGGTTGCTCGTCTGGCATTTCAACAGCCCAACGAGGAGCCAGCCCAATGATGAAGCATGACACCCATTTGGGTGTGTGAGGGCCCGTGCTCCTATTAGAGCATATTCCTTCCCCTGGAACCTTAGACTCTAGTTTATTTGGACAAGGAACTGCTCACCCCCGTTTATAGTTTACAAAAAGGTACAAACACATTACATTTGCTGACAAATTTTAAAATGAATCTCAAAAGGATACATTCTTCACATTGTCCAATCATTTCTTTGAGGTTACATTTTAAATTTTTTTTTTTAAAGAATAAATTATTGACGACTTTAATAAACGTAAGCTAGCTCTCACCTGAGCTGACTATGTCATCCCCGTTTCCTCAAGTTTGTGGTCGAGGTAATAACTGTTGTGCATCCTATCACTATACATTCAACAATGCTGGTAAAAATACATAAAACAAACATTTCCGCTCCAGCGTATAGGAATGAGGGGAAATTGAAAGTGCAAGTTAAGGGGGTTTAAGAAGGAGATAAATACCAGCAATAAAGCAGCAATTTAAAATTTAAGGTAGTCAACCATCAATAGTGTTCCTTCCTTCAGTCCTTTGATAATTTTCCAACTAAGCACATGTTGCGGCGCATCACGGTGGCCGCCGGAGAACACTGTCGAGAACAACCAGCCGAGCATCGGTGACGGCCTCAGGAAGAACTACACTTCCCATGAGGCACTGAGCAGGTGACACGCTTGACGTCACCACGCTTCTGGAAGCAAGCTTATGAGGGCTTCCAGTGCGCCGGTCGGGTGCCGTGGATTCTCGCATCATCGCCAGATCTTGGTGAAGACGCCAGGAGGGCTGGTAGGGGTGCCTTGGGCCCCAAGCACGTTTTTATTGCTTTAACATTTCTTGTTGGGAGTTCCGCCTCCCCCTCTGAGCTGTGGGAACCGGACTCCGTTCTTGTGTAGCCCCGTTGGTTGAGCTAACGTCCGGCTCTTGCGGGGCTCACAGAGGGACTCCTAAGTCCCGTTTCTTCCGGACATTTGTGTTTGTTGCAGCGCAGTATTAGGTTATCACTGCACACTCTGGTTTTCACGGAACCGGTTGTCCGCATGGAAAGCGGCGGCCAGCAAAGCTCTGCCCGTTTTTTCTTGAGGTGAAATTCCTGCTTCCCGAGTTTGCCGAGAATGTGCATCGGCAAGTAACCGGGTTGGGAACATTAACCCTGCACCTCCAGTTGCAACTATTCTTTTGTACCATATAGGGCTTTTAGGGATCCTATTCGTTTCACACAACAAGACTTTGTTCACAAGGAATTACTTGCTATAACAAGGGGTTCAAGAATTATTGGAGCCTTTATGTTTCATGAAATGCGAGTTAACCCATCGATGCCATAATTAACTGTGCCATTGCTTTGGCTTATTTCCTTTTGTTTTCACAACAGGGGATTGTTGAGCATTCCAGGTGGCAGCTCTTCACCAACCCCCCTGTTTAGCGCCACTAATGAGTTCTATTGGTATGTTGTGCTTGTTACATGAATCACAGTGCTTAAGTGAGCATTATTGAGCATTGTTATCTGACGTATGTGTTCCACCCATAGGTTACTAGTGGCCGCGCTTCACGCTGAATACCTGTTCATGAATCTATGAATCGTTATTTTCCTTTACAGGTAATGGCGCCAGGCATAGCAATATATATGTAACATTCCAGTACAATCTTGGTATTAGTAGTTTGTGTACTAATAGAGAGTTACTCTCGTTACAGGTCTCCCTCCCTGCTGTACCCATCCTTTCCTTCCCTCACTTGATCCCCCCAACGAGTCTGTTGTTTCACTCAGACCTTGGGGCTATCAGGAGGTGGAACCCATCGAGCATCGTACGACTCCGAGGATTCAAGGCCCTGACAGCACATAGAATATTTATGGGGCTCAAGCATCATTATTGTCTTTTCCTTGGCCTTTGCGTGTTTACTATCAGCGTATGAAAAGATGGATACCTGGCTATAAAACAATCAACTGAAGTTTATGTTAGCTGACCGTCAATCATGTTCTTTCCCTCACTCTTTTACAAGTTTTTCTGTCTGTGCACACGGATTATTTCAGGGGGTTAAACATCATCACTGACCTTTTTTGTTATGTTATACTGTTTTATAAAGCGCACAGCTGCCCCGGCAAAGGAGCGTCCCAGCGTTCATAGTCAATTGCATGTTTTCCATCAGCGAGTAAGGGGCTGTAGAAGCTTCTTCTGAATAATGAAGACAAAAGATGGTGAAGTAACATGAGCATTTATTTAAGCTGTATTGATGGGCCCATCCTCCTGCGACCCTCCAGCATCCATTCAGTAACTGACCATAAAGCTGGCTCGCATACAGAGCTTGGAATGACACTTGAAAGATGCAGACAATAACATGCAATAACGTTTACAGAATGGAATGCGACAGAACAATGTGTAAAGCAACAACCTAAAATAAAGAGTAACTAAGGAATATAGACTACCACCGGCGTGCTTTGGGCTAATCAGGAAAGCTATTTCCAAAAACTTTACAAATTTACAGTTTAGTTGTGGATCTCCAGGGTTGAAACAGGCTATTATGGCTTCCCGGCACATACGAATATATCTGTCATTAAGACAGGTTTTTAAGTATTGTCGTTTAAGCCTTTGTAGTCGTGGGCAGATACAGATTA
The DNA here is from genome assembly GCA_963921515.1 of Calotriton arnoldi. Classification (NCBI taxonomy): domain Eukaryota; kingdom Metazoa; phylum Chordata; class Amphibia; order Caudata; family Salamandridae; genus Calotriton; species Calotriton arnoldi. The sequence continues at coordinate 2,215,350 of CAWUFW010001512.1, forward strand.
GATGTACAAGGTCTTCTATCTTATCATTACAATGCCTGCAAACTGTCAGACCAGTGTATTTCCCTGGTGGCATGTTCGCTAACGCTGGGATGTTTCCCATACGTAAAGACAGGAATCTGTATTTTATGCATGCTAAGAATGGAATAGGCATGTACAGGGCAGCAGACAGGTTGGTGTAATGCTTTATTACCATCCATGCATGTGAACGGGTGCGGAACTTGTTTTTGTCTGCTAGCAAGGGGATCATTTTTGTGGTTCTGTTTGTTGCCCTTCTGAAGGTATCGTACGTCTCACCTGATGCACATAATTCTGTGAGACCTAATGGTTTGATGGAAGTATTCAGGTACTTATGGTATTCCCATGACTGATTATGTTGAAGTGTTGACCATAAGGCTTGATTTAGGTGATCTTGGGAACTGCTGATTTTGTACCAATTTTTTATTGCTGCTGTGGTAAATTGAATACTCCCCTAAATGTGTTAATTTGTATCTTATCCAGTATTTCCGTATCCCGGCCTTTCATTGCTACGCCTGCATAAATGATTGTTGGCATTAGTTTAGAGGCCATTACAGTTAAGAGTGGTTGGAACGATGGGCCATTTAGCTTCCTTGCCAGGGTGATGAAGACGTGAATTAGAGTAATCCCCTTTTGTTTAATATATTGTTTTTGCTAAATGAAGCTTCCTCTTGAGTCTAGGTACAGGACCAGGTATTTGTAATACCACGCTTCACATAACATGAACTCAACTTGCACACAGGATGTCAGATCAAGGGTGTGAGTATCTCATTAAAGCAGAACTTTACATTAGTGGGTCCAATAGGTGCCACACTCCTTCTCAATCACAGAAAATGGTCTGTTGAGTGCTCAGATTATATAAACAGTACACTGCAACCACTGTTTAATGTAGTCAAGCCAGGCTATGGACAATGGTCCCATGTCAGATAGAGGGCACACTTGATGCTCCCCTCCAGGTCTCAGAACCAGGTTCTGGACCTCAGAGTCAAACAAAAGGCCTAGGCTTGGCATGCATGCAGTATTAGCATGCGAGCTGGGCCACAAAAAGTCAGAATACCAGATAGTACATGGAATGTGGTCACTCGAGACAAGAGTATATGCCTGTTTACCATGTAGGGAAAATTTCCATCCAAACATGCAAAAACATGTAAAAAATGGAGAAGAGCATGTGATTATAAAACGCACTGTTTGGCTGTGCATGATTGCTCTTCACAATGACTGAGTTCTTGTTAACTTACCTAATGCCAGCAAGCTAAATATTTCCAATGACTTGACTTTTTTTTTTTTAGAGGAGAAGAAAGGTATTTCAATGAGACTTCTTTAGAGAAAATACAATTATGCATCTGTTTAGCAAGGATCCACCAAATTCCTACGCACTTGAATGATTCAGTTTACGATCAATTATGCTAAGGCATTTTCGCAGATAATTGCAACCAGCCCAAGATAAAGCAATTTATCACATACCGCTGCCTTACATAAACACCTCCGTTAGCAGTAAAACAAATGGTGGTGTAGCTTGCTTGCTTTTCTTTCACCCATTTTACCCGTGGGGCAAGAAAAAGATCCATCGTTTGCTCAAGGTTTGCTTTTGAATGAACATTCCCCTCCATTGTGTATTCAATCAAAAGTAAATCATTAGTAAACGTTGTATGCCAAATTGCAGTAGGCTTTTACTACTTCCTACCCAATATCAGCAAAAAAGCAAATATCAACAAGCCTCTGATTATCGATGCAAATGTTTCTGTGATCCTGCCCGCAGTATTCCTAGAGTTTGGCATTTTACTAATAGAATGTTCATGAGTGCATGGTTTGGATGAGTGGTCAGTTGGAATGAGGGGGGTTGAACAGCAGGATGCTGTTCCCAGTGGGGCTGTACCATCTTACCTGTAACTGAATAAACCTACATAATCTACACTATTGGCTACTGGACTGATTACCTACAAGGACCCTACTTTGTGTACAAAAGTGGCAACAATATTGAAAAGAACCAGGCGTGAAGAGCCAAGAAGCTAAAAGAAGATTGCCAAAGTCTGAAAAGAAGCCTGAAAATAAGTCAGAGCAACGCCTTGGATGCCCCACCAGAGTCTTCCACAACAGACAGCCTACACATTGGATATTTTGGGCGTCGGACCTTGTATGACCTGAAATCTGCCACTACAGTCAGCTTTCAGAATTGAAGATTTGATGTGTGACCTGATGCTTGAAACCTGCCAGCTTACAGATTTGGAATATTGGGCATTTAATATTATGAGTTTGAAGTCAGAGCAGCCTGCCGTCATCTGGATTTGGGAAACTCAATTGAAGGCATGTATTCAGCGCTTTGTTCACTGCATTTCTAACGATCATTTAGAGAGAACTGGCAGCATTTATTTTAATGACCAACCTACAGCCTAGAATTGGAAGTGCTTTTGGGTGCTTTGACCAGCTTTTACACAGCTCACAGCAATTACCTTCTGCAATTTTGAATGCGGAATGAGTCAGTTGGAGCTATTGTACAGTCGGATTGGATTGTGCTGTTGTCAAACTTGTAAAATTCATCTGTTTCGATGTAGACGGTGAACAGCTGGCAGTGTGGCTATTCGGCAGTACAACTGAGGAGGGGAGCCAGGGAGTCAGTAACTTGGCCCGAGCTGAACAAAGTTTGAATACATTAAAATTTGTCTGATGTAAGCCCCAGGTGCGAGAGACAGTTGTGTACCTTTAAAAATTTGAAGAATGCATTCGCGGGTTCTTCAACAGCAACGTCGCAGCTACATGATCCTGCTGTGACGCGAGAAGCAGCCATTCTGGAAGCAGCACTGTGAGACCATCATCGCAGCTGCGTGATTCTGTCTATACGTCAGAGCAGGCTTGCTGGAAGTTGCATTGTGGGCGAATCCTGGCTGGCTGTGACGTCGGTGCGTTCCTTTGACACAGCACGTTGGTAATTGAAGCCGCATAAGATGGTCATGATGTGGTAGCTTAGCAACGCTGATTCTGACGGACACGTTTTTTTTTCCTGCTACAAACTACGGCACAGATGTTTTGAGGCATGGTCAACAAGAGAAATGTTGTCTCAAGCACTTGTGTGGACCGCACCATATCAGACAGGTATTTATGTGATGTGATCCCTGTACTGATTTGCTGGTTGCTACGTCAGCGTGTTCATTCATTACTACACATTGGTTTGAGGCAGCGCAAGACTGTCGCAACGCGGTGACTACAACGCTGGTGAGTCAGCCTGAGGTAAAGTCAGTCTGCTGCAGGTGTCTGCAAGGAGGTGCTCTGGGATTTTCGGCGAGAGGAGAAGTGACACTAGACAATTCTTGGAAGCTGTTGTCTCACCCATGTTAAGTGAGAGGTCGCTCACCAAATACTTGCCTGTTATTAGTAGCTACTGTCATGTGTCACATTATGTATATTTCTAATGCCATGCTTAATGCTGGTGTGTGCATACCATCATGAAGGTTATGTGGTATTTATTGTGTGCCATGCTTAATGGGCTGTTGTCTGCGGTAGTGAGTGTTGCATTTTTTTTTTTTACGTGTGTTTTATGCATTATGGGGTGGGAATTGTGTGTTGTATTGCTCCGTCTAGTTTCCTATGTGTGAAACTCTGTTGGGTGAACTCTGTTGGTGTGAGGCTAGTGAATATACCCATTTCATATTTTCCTTTGTGTGGGGATGAGTTGGGTTGGGCGATACCCTGAGCGACGATTTCCTCTTACTAGGAATGTCTTTGGTTGGAAGTAACCTATAGTGTGCAGTAGTAGGAACAGGAGGGTTCCTTTGTCCTGCAAGTGTATGTGCTGTAGTGGGAACACATGCGTTCCTTTGTCCTGCGAGATGTGGTGTGCTGTAGTGGGAACACATGCGTTCCTTTATCCTGCGAGATGTGGTGTGCTGTAGTGGGAACATGTACGTTCCTTTGTCCAGTGAGATGTGGTGTGCAGTAGTGGGAACATGAGGGTTCCTTTGTCCTGCAAGTGAGTGTGCAGCAGTGGGAGCATGAGGGTTCTTTTGTCTGTGTGCGCAGTAGTGGGAGCATGAGGGTTCCTTTGTCCTGCGAGGTGTGAGGTGGATATGTGTAGTATGTGATTCTTATGTCTGTGGTCTTCCTTCACAATCTAAGGAGGGTAATGATTTATGCAAAGTAATCTTATGTGATCTTATCTTACAATTTAAGGATTGTAATTATTCACACAATGTGATCGACGTGATTTTATTTTTATGATGTGATCTTTCTTTACAATCTAAGGAGTGGAATAATTTTTGAATGTGATCTTTCTTGTAATTTAGGATCTCATCCTTGTCGCCACTTTTGTAAACAAAGTAGGGTCCTTGTAGGTAATCAGTCCAGTAGCCAGTAGTGTAGATTATGTAGGTTTATTCAGTTACAGGTAAGATGGTACAGCCTCACCAGGAATAGCATCCTGCTGCTCAGCCCCACTCATTCCAATTGGCCACTAATCCAAACCATGCACTCATGAACATTCTATTACATCACACAGGCTGAGCAGCAAAGAACTAGGAGACAACAGGATATAACAACTAGCAGCACTGTTATTGCATACATATAAAAGACTTATGGTTTTGAAATACAAATACAAGTCTACAGGCCTCATTTAGAGTTTGATGGACTGGCTCTGTGTCACAAATGTAATGGATATTCCGTTTGCTTTATTACAAACAAACAAAAAGTGCATTAGCATTTATGACAGGGCGCCCACCCTAAATCAGGGCGTAAGTTATGGATCAGAATATGAGTGGGGTTTTAGTTTTTCATGTTTGAATAAATACGCTTGCACAGAAATAATACGTGAATGTCAATAAAATATTTGACCTAACTTTTGGTTTTTGAAGTTCACTCTTCAAATTGCTTTTCCTTTAAGAACCTTTGAATATGTATTCAAGATTATTTTTTCCCCAAGGTTTTCTGTGTGCTTGGGGAAACATCATCACAGTTTCCTAGGCAACATTATTATTTAATCCCAGAAAGACAAGCATAACATCCTTCTCAATTGGGGAATTGTAACTATTTCAATAACATGTTGCAACATGGTGCACCATACAACACTTCTGCCTTTTGTAAGCACTGCAAATAATTGGTGATACTATTACAGACTGGCACTCAATTACGACTCAGAAGACTAGAAGGTCGAGTTGGGCTTGCTGATTAAAACTCACAACAGATGTGAAGGTAAGCATCAGTTCTCTGAAAATGCCACATAACATGTTTGAATCTGGGCCTGACAGCCAGCTCATCAATTTTATCAGAGCAACAAAACCAGTGACATTAAGGTGGGTAAAAACTGGGCCAGACTGGGATCGCAAACCAGCCTTGGCAATTACGTCCGACTGGCCTCCAGGGGTGGGGGGCTGGCAGGAACGCTGCTGCACTTTTGTTACAAGGGGCCAATTTTGCAGCACTGCCTCCAGCAACAAAAACGGCCCCCGCCGGTACAAAACTGGCCCCCACCATTCCAGCCCACTGAGGAAACGCTCGGTGCCCACTACTGCCAGTCCGGCCCTGGGAAAAACTACTACTATCAACAAGAGCCCAGGCTAAAGTCAGTTGTGAGCCGCAGTGGGAATGGTTAGCAAAAATGTAGCAGAACAGAGTACGTGTGTGATGAATGTATGGATATCAGACAGATAGTGCCATTCCTTCAGGTTTTATGGATGTGGACCGCTGAATACATAACATCTAGTCGGGACTGAAGAGGGCTGGCCACGCCTCACCGACATGTGCTCTTCTAAAATTGCATTTCATTATTCTATTAATGCAGCAGGGTATTGTGGGACTTGTCTGAATGCCTAATAGTGTCTTCAACACCTGAGAATACTGCTTGATTAATAATTAGTCCCAAAACATGGTTTCTCTGCCTGTTGCTTCTTGGCAAGATTTGGAGTACTGGTACATGATATTTCTCCATGAATAAAGGTCAATGCTATTAAGCTTGGAAAACCACCCTGAGTCATAAACACCTTGCTGCAGCATCTAAAACGCATAAGAATATATTCATAATTTCGATCTCGGGATTGGGGGGTCTGGATTTTTATCAAACTTTTAATTTTGGTACTTATGAAATATGGACAGTTGTGTTCCTTAGTCAGAGCAAAAGGTGTTAAGGTATTTACCCTTGCGACTGGAGGGCTCAACAACACCAGTTCACTTTCTGACTAATCTAGTCGATTTTATCTGCCAAGAGACATTTTCAAGTGTGACACAGGTAATATCAAGGAAGGAGAATGGAATAACCTGTCCTTGCTGGCCTTCAATAGGCTAGTCAATAGCTTCCTATGAGCTTTCCAATCAAGAGACACCTCTGTAGGACATCCTGTGGAGTTCTAATGTAGTAGACTAGGCTGAACTGGTTAGTGAATGGGTGAGATGGAAGGCAGCAAGGAACGCCAAACCCTCAAGGCTGTCCTCAGCAATGTTGGACTTTTAATTCCAATGTGCACTAATGAAATTGGGAGCATATAGTGTGAGAGCTTCTTATGAGTTGGTTTATGATCACCTGCAAATTGCATGCTAATTCTACCTTTAAAATCCATGGTTATCTCACTGTAAATGGCGAAATATACTGCACTGGACAAAGCGTGTCACTTGGCTGTTCTAAAGGATTACATGCATACTTACCACAGTAAAACTACTAAAAACAGTTCCTACATCTGCCTGAATTTGCACCCCACAATATTTGTTTCCCAGAACCAAGAGCTAGTTTTCTGACCAGGTCTGCAGGGATATTTCACCCATCCCTTTTTGGGACCTGCTGTGGTCACTGTCGTTTGGGGAGACTGACGTATATTAGCATCGAGGAAGTCCAGGACCAGAGATCTTTGTTGACCAGCTCTCGGGATGCAAATTAACTGGTGTGTTGGAGTGGAGAATGTGAAAGACATGCATTGGTTGAGTAGAGCTTCCTTTAGATTACATCATGAAGCCGGGAACCTGAGAGGCCAGAAGTAAACATATTACAAGCCCGCTGACAAAAGCATCTTGTTTGCAGGGCATTTGCAAGTTTAAAGCTTTATGCTTGTGTGCCCTGGAACAGTAGATTGGAAGCAGATTGAAACACAAGCATCTTTCCAAATAAAATGGGGCGTCATCGGATAGCAACAGGACCTCGTCCTTTTGACAGTTTTTCCCTTTGCTTTAAAAGATAATCACAGAGATCTGGTGAGCTGAAGTCACAGAACTCTGGTCAGATTGGGACACGGCCTTCATCCTGCTTGATTGTTTTTTAGGTCTTAAAAAATTATTATATCTGAATCAAAAGCATCATCTTATAAGGGCAGGGGTAACTTGCCTCACTTTGTCCTTCTGTCCCACTAAGAAGTTTGCTTTACTAGATCATCGGCTTTCACAAGAGCTCCTACACTGTATATCAGACTTCCCTAACTTGCTTTCCTTGTGCCTTCCTCTTCTCTTATCCCGCTTATCTTTGTTTCCCTAAGGTCTGTGTGACTGCTGGTTTGTCAACGTCACCATGTCCCTATGTATACTGATTAGGCACATGCCTTCTCTGTCTCTCTTCCTTGATACCTGTACCCTTACTCCAGGTCCTCATAATGTACATTCATGTTTTGCTTCTGACACCTTTAGGACACTGTATTTCCCAGTGACTGTTGGGTCCTGCCTGCTTTTGTTTCGATCATGCATCCATTTATCTATGTATTTTTGCTCCCAAATGTGTATATTATGTTATCAGTCAACTCAGATGTAAACCACTATGTTTACAGATATAGACCATTATTTCGGATTCAAACTTAATAAAAGTGTGAATCCTGATATCCTGTGCTGCCCCTCAAATTGCTTCACCACTCTGAACTACCAGGTACACTGTAAATAATGTTCAGCAGCATCCTGAGCTTCATTGCCTCCTGCACTGAAAGCCAACACAAACAGTTAAAGATGGGATAGACAATGACTGACAAATTAGAATTGGTGCTCATACTTGCAGTAGATTTTGAGTGAAATGCAGCCATTTTGCTCTGACACACGCGTAGGATTCAACATTATCACAGCCTGACACATGAAGGATTAAGGCATGGACAACAGCCTCTGAGTCACAGAAGGACAAGTGGCCCATTTATCTTAATGCTCTCAAACAGATTTAGGCAGCCGATTTTAAAACAACATGTAGACGCCATTTTGAGACAAAATAAATCCACGTGCATCCCTATCCAGAATATGCACAGAACAGATCATAATTAGGTTCTTTCGCCTCGGTGGACCCGGAATGACATAATCCTATCATGAGTAACCTGTACTCTGATATTAACACAAGCATTGCCTGCATCAAGCACAAATGCACGCAGTCTCCCATACCTTGCAAACATCTATACAGCTTGTCTTTACAAGTTTAAAACTGCTGTGATTTGCAAATGTAGACCACGTTTTTAGCTATCTGATTCTGTAATGGGGCTACTTTTTATTTTGGGGCCTGGGCATATTTTCTGCGAACTCCAGAACAATTCACCACAACACTATGCAGCAAAATGGAACCCAAATCGATTTAACAACTACAGGAATTTGACAATTTCATTGAGGCATCTGGAGAAAAAGAAGAAAATCAGATGCTGTTAATTCTAAAGAACTTAGTGGGAAAGGACATCTCACTGTGATTTGGCAGAAACCACCAAGGGGTAGAATTGATTCCCAGACACTACAAATCCCAGCATGCTTCAGAAATAATACTCTCCTGGGAGGTGCTGTGGAAGGAAATGATGTCATCAGAACAACAACAAAAAGGTGCGTTTCGGATTGCCTGCCAAATTTCAGTAGAACCTATGAGGAAGGAGCAGGGGCTCCGAAACGCGTCAGGTTGTGAGAGAAATCAGAACTGTGTATGCAGGTTTCCCCGCTTATAAAGATTCTGCTGAATCAACTGCTGTGGAGTGCGACCTCAATTTTGGACACAATGGAAGTATAATAAATATATATATATATATATATATATATATATATATATATATATATATATATATATATATCTCAACAGATATATTCCAGAAGCTGCTAAATAACCGTTTTACTTCATTAAGTTACAGCACAATATCCACCATCGGTGGTGGTGGTGGATATTGTGCTGTAACTTAATGAAGTAAAAACGGTTATTTAGCAGCTTCTGGAGTGCAGTGCCTTTCTTTGTTGGAGAATCATTTGCGAGGTATTGTCCGACCTCGACACTTGCACCTGCTATGCAAAGAGCGCGCTGTTTAAGGACTGTTTGATGAGGAATATATATATATATATTATCTACTGGCGGTCGCCAGTAGATAGTTATAGTTAGGACCTATTATCCATAGGAAATCCGCGACATTCTATTTGCAATAACGTTGGCGCCGGTTGACGAATCTTCGCGAAAGCTTCCAACTTGTTGGGGCGCTCCGGTCCGCTCCTACCCTGAAAGTCTCGGGGTGATATGTCAAGCGGGGGCCGAGAAAAAGGGGGTCCCAAACGCGTTTTCCCCATTCATTTTTCCATAGGAACCTTTAGTCGCAGCTACAGCCCGAACTGCTGAACGGAATTACCCCAAATTTGGCAAAGAGGTAGCCCTTGGTTCAGACTGGTGCCTTTTGCTAAAATGGTGTAAATCCGTTCAGTAGTTCCTGAGAAATTCACAATTAAAATCACATATATATCTATGGGCGCGTCGGATCCGCGTACCCTCCCGATCACGAGCTGCATGCTAATTGGCTGTCAACACTCCAAATCAGGAAGTGTTGGCAGCCATTTTGTCCCTCGGTAGAACCGAGGGACAGAAACAAGTGCGCAAAGCGCAAAAAGGGGCAGGGTAGAAACACCCTGACCCCTAGGTCTGCTCAGGGGTCCCACAAGGACCCCTGGGCAGAAAAAGCATTTTTTTAAAAAAAATCGGCGGGATGCGCTTAGGGTGCGCGGATCCGCCGAGAAAAAAAGAAACAAGTGCGCAAAACGCACAAAGGGGGCAGGGTAGAAACACCCTAACCCCTAGGCCTGCTCAGGGGGTCCCACAAGGACCCCTGGGCAAAAAAAGCATTTTTAAAAAAAAAAATCGGCAGGATGCGCTCAGGGAGCGCGGATCCTGCCGGAAAAAATCGAAGCGCGGTCTCCCGCGCTCGATAGCACTTGCCCCGGGTGGGCCAAGTCCCGGGGGCATGCTGGGGGGTTTATTTTATGTATGGGGGCCTCCAAGGGCCTCCCAAGCCCCGGGGACCGCCACCCCCCGGGGCTTTATCATTAATGGTGCGGGAGGGCTCTGAGCCCTCCCGCAGCCCCCGGGAACCGCCACCTCCCCGGGGCTTTTTAAAAAAAAAATTTAAACCTGTGTGGGGGGCTCCGGCCCCACACGCCCGGGACCACCACCTCCCGGGGCACTAAGAACATTGAAAATGGGGGTCCGTTTTGGACTCCCAAGCCCCGAGGACCACCACCTCCCCGGGGCTTTCAAAATGTAGGGAGGGGGCCACGCGGCCCCCTCCTGGAGCCCTTGATGGCCCTGGGGACCGCCACCCCCAGGGCCGGCTCCTGCAGTGTCCCGGGGTGCCTACCCCGGGACACTGTAGTTTGCTATGACAGGACGGGAGCCTCGCGGCTCCCGTCCTGTCATAGCAAACTTGGTTTGCTATGACCTGCTCTCTCTTTCAAAATGCAAACCAATTGCTTTTCCACACGGGGAGCAGCATGTTAGCTGCTCCCCATGTGGAAAAGGAATGCCGGCTCCCGTAGGACACGGGGAGCCGGCGGGACTGTGGGGGTTTGGGGACCCCCACAGTCCCCAACCAGAGGCCAGGCCCCGGGGATGGGGTCCCCGGGGCCATAAGTGGCCCGGGAGGGGGGCCACGCAGCCCCCTCCCCAAATAAAAAAAATACACAAATAAAAATAAAATAAGGGCAAGGCCGGCCCCGGGGATGGGGTCCCCGGGCCTTAAATGGCCTGAGGGGGGGCCACGCAGCCCCCCATATTTTTATTTAAAAGAGGGCATGCCCCGGGGGATGGGGTCCCCGGGGCCAATAGAGGCCCCCTTCCCGTTTTTTTTTTTTTTTAATAAAACCAAAAAAAATGCCCAGGCCCCGGGGGATGGGGTCCCCGGGGCCAAAAGTGGCTGAGGAAAGGGGGCCACGCAGCCCCCTCCCATTAAAAAAAAAAAAAACGGCATTGTGCCGGAGGCCCCGCCCCTCCCTGCAGTACTCTGCAAACGCGCCCCCTGGCGCGTTTTAAGAAGGGAGTAATTCCCCTTGAATACTGGGGGTCACTGGGGCCAACTAGCCCACCAGGAACCTCCAGTATGCGCCAGGGGCTGCCTTGCAGAGAGGTGTATAGAGGCCACGCCCCTTTTACACCTCTCTGCAACGCAGCTCTGTGGCGCTTAATGGAGGTAGCTGGTGGGCTAGTTGCACCCCAGGGACCCTCAGGATTCAAGGGAGTTAATCCCCGACTTAAAATGCGCCACGGGCGCGTTTGACAGTGGTGAAGGGAGGGCGGGGCCTGAGGTGACATGTGTGCAAACAGGCCCCATGGCGCATTTTAAGATGGGGAATTAAATCCCCTTCAATCCTGAGGGTCCCTGGGGCCAACTAGCCCAACAGGTACATCCAGAAAGCGCCACAGAGCTGCGTTGCAGAGAGGTGTAAAAGGGGTGTGGCCTCTCTACACGTCTCTGCAACGCAGCCCCTGGCGCATACTGGAGGTTCCTGGTGGGCTAGTTGGCCCCTAGGGACCCTCATGATTCAAGGGGACTTAATCCCCCAACTTAAAACGCGCCACAGGGCGCGTTTGCACAGATGTCACCTCAGGCCCCGCCCTCCCTTCACCATTGTGCAAATATTCCTCTAAAATCTGCCGAACTACGAATTCTGATTTACTCACCTGTTATCAGGAGAGACCTCAGTGCTGCATCTTTCAGCCCAGTACTAATCCTGAAAAGTAATTTTAACCGTACTTACCAGTAACTTGAATTTCCTTCCATAGGATATCATTGCCTGCTTTTTGCTGAAAAAGTTTCTAAGTGTTGATTTTTGAAACATACAAATATTCCTCTAAAATCAGCCGAAATACGAATTCCGATTTACTCACCTGTTATCAGGAGAGACCTCAGTGCTGTATCTTTCAGCCCAGTACTGGTCCTGAAAAGTAATTTTAACCGTACTTACCAGTAACTTGAATTTCCTTCCATAGGCTAACATTGACTGGTTTCACTTGGAAATTCTTCTAAGTGTGGAGTTTTGGAACTTTAAAATATTCCTCTAAAATCAGCCGAAATACGAATTCCGATTTACTCACCTGTTATCAGGAGAGACCTCAGTGCTGCATCTTTCAGCCCAGTACTGATCCTCAAAAGTAATTTTAACCGTACTTACCAGTAACTTGAATTTCCTTCATAGGCTAACATTGACTGGTTTCACTTGGAAATTCTTCTAAGTGTGGAGTTTTGGAACTTTAAAATATTCCTCTAAAATCAGCCGAAATACGAATTCCGATTTACTCACCTGTTATCAGGAGAGACCTCAGTGCTGCATCTTTCAGCCCAGTACTGGTCCTGAAAAGTAATTTTAACCGTACTTACCGGTAACTTGAATTTCCTTCATAGGCTAACATTGACTGGTTTCACTTGGAAATTCTTCTAAGTGTGGAGTTTTGGAACTTTATAATATTCCTCTAAAATCAACCAAAGTACGAATTCCAATTTACTCACCTGTTATCAGGAGAGAACCCAGTGCTGCATCTTTTAGCCCAGCACTGACCCTAAAAAGTAATTTTAACCGTACTTACCAGTAACTTATATTTTCTTCCATAGGAATCCATTGTCTGGTTTTCAGCAGAAAAGTTTCAAAGTGTCGAATTTCACAAACTACAAATATTCCTTAAAAATCGCCTGTATGACTTAAACGCATTCTTTCAACTGTTTACAGGAGATGCACCAGTGCTGGATCCAGGATCCAACACTGAGTAAGAAAAAGTAACGATAACAGTTTTTACCTGCTAAGTGAATTTCCTTCCATAGGATAACATTGGTGATTCTATGAGAAAAAGTTTCTAAGTGTCAACTTTTAAAATACAATAATATTCCTTAAAAATCACTACTGTAACCAAAACGCTTTACTCAACTGTTTACAGGAGATGTCCCAGGACTGAATCTAGGATCCAGTCCTGTGGTTAGAAAAGTAATCCATAAAGTAACTAATTGCATTTAACTAGAAATTCACATTGAGCTGAATGTTGCATTGTGTTTCAAAATGTGTTGCCCATTGCAACAACTGTAACTACTGTACTTAAAAGTCTATTGCCTATGTGCAAAGTATTTAAACTAAAGTAATTCATTCTGAGAAAGTATTTTTTGTAATGTATAATGTAATTACAATGTAATTTAAAAAATAAAATGTTAAAAAAATTGTTTCTAAAAATGTAGTAAATCAGTATGAAAAAAATAAATATAACAATTAATACATTTAAAAATTGTCATTTACAAAACCTTTGAAATTCACTGAAAAAACCGTAGGTTTCAGACATGTTATAGTTAGGAATTAGCATTTAAAAAACCTTTGAAATTCACTGAAAAAACCATAGGTTTCAGACACGTTATAGTTAGAAATTAGCATTTAAAAAACCTTTGAAATTCACTGAAAAAACCATAGGTTTCAGGCACGTTATAGTTAGAAATTAGCATTTAAAAAACCTTAGAAATTCACTGAAAAAACCATAAGGTTTTAGGGACAGTTATAGTTAGTTGGACATTGCACTCGTACAAAACCCGTGAAATTCCCCCGTTATAGTTAGTTCAGGTAACTATAACTCGCGCCCCGCAATGCACTGCTGATGACGTCACATATTACATCACTCATGACATGGTCAGTGACATCACTGATGACATCACTGATGACATCTCAAATGACATCACTGATGACATCACTGATGACATCATCCATGTGAGAATTTAATGCATCTTCTCACACCCTAATATAAGTTTTGATACACCCACTCTACATTACAGACTGCCATTCTCAAAACCATACACACTCCAATACCAATAAGTACATACCCACTCACTGAATCTTAGGTCTACACACACACACATCTACTCACTCACCCGTACAGTCACTCATACTTACAGTCACTCAGTACAGGACTATCATATGCACTCATACACCTATATAAACACTCACACAACGCAACTCATCCATAGAGGTACTCACACACCTAGTCAGTCATGCAAATAATTAATCACACTCCAATTTACTCACCTATACAGTTATACACACCAGCTCACTTACTCATAAAAATACTAGCACATTTTTACGCTCCTATGCAATCACTGATGCAAGTACACACTCATCCATATAGCCACTCTCACAATCACACACTCTCACTTATAACCATTTATATACTCCAACACACATATATACTGCCTTTCACATATGTAGTTACTCACACATGTACCACTGAGATATACATTCAATCACTAACACACCCATACACACACTCACCCACCCATACAGTCCATCACAGACGCACTCTTGAAACCATGCACCCAGTGAATCACCCACTCACACATCTATGCACAGAGTCACACACACCCCACCCACACAAACACTGAGGCACCCATACAGATACTCAGAGAACCAATCCATAACCCATATAGACACTCATTTAGCTAGTCAGAAACCCATGCAGTTGCTTACACAACAACAGACAGACGGATACAGACATTCACACAGTTTAGTCACTCACCCATGCATCCAGTAAGATACGTTTAATCACTCACTTATAGACTCAGTCACGCACCTACTAAATCATCCATTCAGGCGCTTCTACACCCACTCATTCTTCAATACGCCTTTCCCTATATATATTAAACATATTTAAACTTTACAGAAACACACAGTCACTGGATGATGTCATCAGTGATGTCATCAGTGATGTCACTGACCATGTCATGAGTGATGTAATATGTGACGTCATCAGCAGTGCATTGCGGGGCGCGAGTTATAGTTACCTGAACTAACTATAACGGGGGAATTTCACGGGTTTTGTACGAGTGCAATGTCCAACTAACTATAACTGTCCCTAAAACCTTATGGTTTTTTCAGTGAATTTCTAAGGTTTTTTAAATGCTAATTTCTAACTATAACGTGCCTGAAACCTATGGTTTTTTCAGTGAATTTCAAAGGTTTTTTAAATGCTAATTTCTAACTATAACGTGTCTGAAACCTATGGTTTTTTCAGTGAATATATATATATATATATATATATATATATATATATATATATATATATATATATATATATATATACACATAATACACAGTGCATGTCACCACTATGTAGTTATAGTTAGAACCTAGTTCCCTGTAGGAAGAGTGCTTTTTGGTTTGCTAATAACATTGGCACTATTTAACAAATCTTCACAAAGATTTTCAAGATAAAAGTTCATCCACCTCAACTCCTTCCTAGAAAGTATTGGGGTGATCTGTTAAGCAGTGGCCGAGAAAAAAGTGTGCCTCAAAACACAATTTCCACTTGCAATTGTCCATAGGATAATTGAACGATACCGGAAAATTGACAGAACAGAATTGTACCGAATTTGGCAGAAAGCCAGATCTTGGTCCAGAAAGCTTTTTGTGATTTGGTGTAAATCCGTTCAGCAGTTTTTAAGAAATTATGGTTCAAAAACCTAGAGTCCCTCAATCACGCAACTTGAAATAATAGAATGATCAAATTGGCAAACTAGGCTTTTTTTCCTATTGACCGCCTCACCCCTACTTTGAAATACAGAAAGACCATATTAATATAAATCTTAGGGAAGTCTTGGAGGCCATCAATCTCATCAAAATAAGTATTGGCCCACTCAAGCCACAGGTCATACTCTCAATTTTATATTCCTTACATAAAATTGATGTTTGTAGTTTTTCTTGCACCTCTTCTATGGTCTGGCCATTATCTCCTGCGTTTTCGGACAGGTTTGATATCATTCTTCCTGCTCCTTCCAGTGTCTCGGTTTCCAAAATAGAGAGCTTGGAAGTGAGTCAACAGCAGTAGTTTAACCAGCACTCTCCACTTGCCAACTATAAACTGCTCAGACAGTTGCTGCAGTCATTCAGTTCAATGCAGTTATCAGAGACGCTTTAGACACGCTAGCCCCTTTGCAGACTTCTAAACAGGCCAAATGAACGGCAGCAACTAAATGGTACACTCCTGAATTAAAAGACAACAAATGTCAGTGCAAACAACTTGAAGATCTCTGGGACCACTTTAAGTTAGAGACAGACAAAATAGCTCATAGAACTGGCCTTAACTTGTATCACAAAATGATTTGCCTGGCTCACTGTCATCAAGCACTTTTTCCAGTGACATTTTTAAAATTGGCACTCAAGTTACCCGCCCCGCAGACTGCGCCCAGCCCATCCTCTCTGTGGTCAACTCTGCTAATATATTTTAAAGACAAAATTAATAAAATGTATCCTAACTTTGCTCTTCAACCAGCTCTTGATTCTCTACCATTTACATTGGATAAGCCTCACTCCAGACTGGACAGATCCTTATCCTACTTTGACACGATTACCAACATCAAAGTGAAAGAAGGTATGCAATGTATTCAATCAAGATCCCCAGAGAACTCATCATATCTCTTTTAATTTTGCTATCTTTAGTGCTTACTTAACAAATCTCTTCGATTTGTCTCTCCATACTTACGATTTCCCAACTATATGGAAACGTCTAAATGTGCTCCCCCTACTTAAAAAGCCATTCAATATCAGTTCTGTCTAATTTTACTACATTTCTTAGCTTCCCTTCCCAGCCAACATTCTTGAAAGGTTTCAGAGTGCAGCTGACTTTCTGATAATATGGTCACACTATTGTGATCATTCGATATTTTGTTTTTGATATTCCTCACCTACATCTACATCTAGAGCTTGTCAATGTACTCATAAAATGGAGGACAATGCGTTCACCAATTCTGACAGATGTCTCTCATCCGTCAAATTCTAAACAGGGCCCCATAGTTATGATGTGCATGCTATTATTAATAGAGAAGTGAGTACTGTGGATACCCCATTCCGGCTTAAAATAAATAATGATGGGAAATATTTGAAACAAATTAATACATTTATTTAATCACATGTATTTTTACACAGCAACATGGGTCCGCAGCTGGGGAAACGCACATTCAGGTTCCGGTATTGGGAAGAGGGCCCCCGTTATCTCCTAGCATTAAAGTACCGCCCTTGCTGGAGGAAAAAAATATATCGCCGTCACCTTGTTTATCTGAAGTCATCTCGAGATATAAACTTTAAGATTAGAAAGTTGATTTCAACTCCGGGGGATCCTAGTTCTTTGGCGACTTGGGCTCAAGCGCCATATATACATCGTGTTGCCTACCAAACGAGAATACAAAAGAAACATCCGTTCTTTGAAGCCTTGTCAAGTTCAGGTCCGGCATCTTGGGATCAAATGCCGTCAAAGATTCGTAGAGAATTTATACAGTTTAGCCATTACAACATTGTTATTTTTACACCAGCTGGGTCCTTATTGTCCACCCTTGGAATCATTGTGGCTTTCCTGAAGAAGGCGTTCAGCACACCGAAATGCGTGTAGAAAGTAAGAAAACCTATCGATTAGCCACTATGTTGTAACTTGTGATATAATTACGTGTTTGTTCATTGTTGAGTTATAAATTCTTTTATAACTATTGTCCAATTTTGCACTTTATATGTGTTTGCTCACTGTATACATTGGTGTTGCTCTATTTTGTAAAGTATGTTGTATTATTGTCTAGTGGTTTATGTTTGTGAAACAATTGTTTTATATTTATATATGAAATTGCATCAATAAAATGAAATTTTTAACTTGAAGTTTCTTGTACACTGAGTCTATATTACCATCAGCATGTTTTGAATAGGTCTTAATTATTTACTTGGCCCATCATTGCCTAGGGGTGTTATTTTTCAGAATTGTATTTTCCCTGCCCTAGGAACTACTATTAGTAGCAGGGGGTCCTTGATTTTGACATTAAACGCCTTTGTTGAACATATTGGTGCCTCAGAGGTT
Organism: Calotriton arnoldi; assembly: GCA_963921515.1. Classification (NCBI taxonomy): domain Eukaryota; kingdom Metazoa; phylum Chordata; class Amphibia; order Caudata; family Salamandridae; genus Calotriton; species Calotriton arnoldi. Next base: position 2,233,381 of record CAWUFW010001512.1, read on the forward strand.
CAAGCTCTGGATGTAGCTGTAGGTGAGAAATATCAAGAACAAAATATCAAATGATCACAATAGTGTGACCATATTATCAGACAGTCAGCTGCACTCTGAAACCTGTATAATGAGTTGCTAATAAAGGAATTGTTCTCCATTTTATGAGTACATTGATGTCAAGAGACACTATAAATATGGACACCATTTGGTGGTTCTCTCAGCCCACAAAGCTCCAAATAAGGCCCTATATCTCTCAATGTTTTAGTCACTCCCTTATTTCATTGAACAGTGATGTAAGTGCAGGCTCTACTTTCAATCAGTGGTGAATACTTTATACTTCCACTCTCAAAAGTTTTCAAAGCTCCTTGGATCTTCCTGACCAGCAGGAGCTGGTGAGATTTGAAAGTGGTGGGACGTAAAAGTTCATGGAGCGCTTTACATAAGCACCACTTACATTACATACGGACACAAGCAACATTTGGCCGGTCAGTTGTTGGGAGAATATGTGCCACAACACAAAGGACATCACACAGAACACAACAATAACACACAGGACATCACACAGAACACATCAGTAACACAGGGGATATCGCACAGAACACAACAGTAGCATACAGTACATCGCACAGAACACAACAGCATCTTCCGCCCGGTCGGTTGTTGGGAGAATACATGTCACAAAGCACAGCACATCACACAATACGGTCAACAGCTGACTGCTTGAACGATTCTCGTCGGTCACGCTTTGAAGACTAAACGCCCAGAGGTTTTGAAGTGCAATCCCCCTTAGACTCTACAGGAAGGCTTCTGACTGACTTCAGCTAGAAACTACAAACGGTCAATCACATCTACTTCTCGCTCCTGCCCTGGGGGCGGCCATTACAGGGCCAGTCCGTTTTACCCAGATTACTTTCTGCCAGTAGAACAGTTGAGAACTCTGTTTATCAGGTGTGGTGTCGATAAATTATACCTTATTTTGCAATAGGACAAATCTTAGGGAGAAATAAGCTCACATATCGGACTGTTTGGCCCTTTGCTGCCTTGTGTTTGCAGTGCTACAGAGCATGGCGAACCAATAAATGGCACTTAAATATATGTGGTTTGCGCTGACAAGTCCAAACAATACTTGTATTACTGGCGCACCAGTAAGCAGCGGCGTTGAAGAGGCCAGCAGTGAACAATGCAGGCATATTTACTTATGCAGAAGCCTCAGGACATAAGCTATGCAGCATAAAATAATACTAACGAGTTAGTAGATTCCTGTGAGAAGGGCCTGGCTGAGCCTGACAGACATAGCTGCAGAAAGTGTAAACAGGAGTCTCAGTCCAGTACCATCAGTCGAATGTTTTTGGAGCAGGCCCAACATCACATATTTTAAACAAAAAGGTCTTGAAAACGATTTTCATGGTTGAACACAGGTTGTGCCGACCCCTGTAATATGTATATGGTGCCGGCGCCCCAGGACCAGAATTGCAAGTAATTATCCCGCCTTCCCAACGTAAACGATTTTATCAGTGCTCGGAATATAAGGGCCACGACAGGAATAAAAAGCTGTTTTATCAGATTGGGCTAAACAGTTTGGAAATGCTTTACATTTTATGAGGAAATAAAGAAAATTAAAACCCCCTCTGCCACAAGCCATGAATTAATGTACCATTAAAGGCAGCAGCACGGAGGACACAAACTCGAGGATCTTGGGGGCTGTTGATGAGTGTTGTGTCCTGCTGGACACGTTCTAGTGTCTCAGCAGACACAGAGTTTGTTAGCCACTCGCTTGGGGGAGTGGGCACACATGCACCCCACACCCATCCATCACAGGCGTCACGAGTGACGTGAGCCTGTTAATAAAAGGGCCCGGGTGCACGTGCTCGGGGCCAGTTCTAGTACACTAATAATCAGTGCTTTAAATGGGCCGGTACTCACCGGTACTGAGTACCGGCACTTCTTAAATTTACCGAGTCGAGTACCGGCAGTTCTCCACTGTCAAGGAGAGTACCGGTACTCAGGGTCAGATTAGAAGGTGGGCAGCTGCGTGCCGTTTGTTTGGCAGCATGTTGGCCGTTGCCTTATTTATTCAGGTTTGGCAAGCTGCCCGATGCGGCCTCTGCTCCCTTCCTACTCAGATGGAGGCTCTCCTTGTCCTCATCACCCCCTGCTAGGCCTCGATGCTGGGTCCGTGGAACGCAGACACAAAGGGTCATTTTCACCCCTTGGCCTCCCACTGGGGTGTGACTTTCTTTGTCCGGACTCTTTTGCCCTTGCGATTCCACCCACCCCGCGCGCTGGGACATTAAGTCCATGATGGGCGGTGATGATCGAGGTGGTGAAGAAGGTTTAAGCAGCCTCCCTGGTGCCCAGGTGAGGGGGGTAGTTCAACTGACCTTCCCATCGGAGGCCAGTACTGTCAATTATCTGAAACTGTTAAAGGTTACCTTCGAAAGGAAGCAACATTGCTTTTCCATTTCCCGCATGAGGCCCGTACACTTCTCTTTATTTTAGCCTCTGCCAGATTTTGACACCAACAAAAGGGACAGTTCTACCCATGTCTGTACGCAGGGCCGGCTCTGCATGGCGTTCCTGATTGCTAGTTTATATTGTTTTTAAAAGCACCCGCTGCAGTGTTCCTGACCTGCAGCAATTTTTAGCCAACAATAAAAATGTCAAGTTAACTCCGGTGATTGACGCTGTTCCTGGAGAGAGAACGAAGTTTTTGTCTAGTGGAAGTTTTGACTGGGGGATGTTTTGATTCATCTTAAGGTAGTGCAGAGGGTTAATGTGCCTGGGCAAAGAATGTGTACCATGCAAATCACGAAGTGAACATAACATAAATCTTTCGTCAGAGACTTCCTTTTTGTTACTTGCAGCTTATAAGTTAAAATGCTAAAAAAACGGAGCTATTTACTGTCATCAAAGAACTGAAATGCAGACTTCAAGTACAGATTAGAGCGTTTGATTTTTTCCCCCAGACTTTCAATATCCTAATGTTGTACAAAGTGTTGATTTGGGTGTAAATCAATTCCAATTATTAAAGATAATCGCCAACCATGGTCTTACATTTTAAATTTGGAGTTTGTGCTTCTCCAGACCAAGCACCCGTAACTATACTACCTACCAGTATGGATGACATATAAATCCTACCACTCTGTCATATGGAACTTTTCCTATACATTGATTTACACACATATGATTGAGTAATGTGTGTGCAATGTAAAGTGCTCGGACACCCTTCACTTTTATGAGTGACACTATAAAACTAACTCGATGCATCTGAGAGAGTGGTTATGGAGACTATTAAGGGGTGGTGGTAGTGCGGGAATCCGTTGCGCAGGAGGTCATGGGGGGGGCGCCAAAAACCATTGTCGCACTGGGCGCAACCAGTGCTAAAGCCGGCCCTGCCAGTATTGTTCTTCCCCTGCTGGACTCTGCACATACTCGGGACCCTCCAGTGCTCACTGCATGACACTGCAAGCTCTACGGCCGTGGGGCCTCCTGCCGAGGGGAGAGGAGGGAAAATGGGGGTGAGTGAAGGTGAAGAGTGAGGGGGAAGGAGCAGCGTTTAAAGTAGGAAACGGTAGAGAGGCAGAAGGGGTAAGTGCAGACAGAGATATGGAAGGGATCCAGACGGCTGTGGGAAGAGGTAGAGAGGCGCGGAGAGGGCAGATTAGAAATAGAGTGATGAGACAGAGTGATAAGATGCAATAGGGGTAAAGAGAGTGGGACAGAATTAGCTACAAACGGGAGAGAGGTGAGTGCGAGAGGGATCTCGAGGTTAGAGATGTGAAAACAGAGAGTGTGTGTTTGAGAGGAACAGAATCAGGAGGTATTTGAAAAGAAATGCATGGAATGCTTGTTTGTATGTGTGCAATCTTAAATATTTAAGGATTGCGCCAAATGCAACCAAGTAGGAATATTAGAAATATTATGATATTAAGAAGCTGCAAATATTAGAAAACAAGGAAACATGAACATTTGGTGTTTCACCTTCATTTTGTATAACGAGTTAACACATTTTGTTTGGATTGATACATTTCTCACATGTTTTGTTCTGTCCCGCAACCGGTGTAAGCGCCAGAGTCTCTATCGTCCTAGAGCGCCTTGATTATTAGCCTGAAAGAGCTAAAAGTACTGTTGATGGCTTGGCTCATTCATGGTTTTAGTTGTTAATCTGCATATATGGAAAGTGTGAGACCACTATCCAGGACAAAGCAAGGACAACATGAATACTCAATAGAAGTGTTTTTGTTTCATGTCTAACTCCGCCTCTAACCCCGCCCACTAGCCACGCCCCTCGCTCAATTTAACGAGTACCTGCACTTATTTTTTCCCATTTAAAGCACTGCTAATAATGAGTCTGTGTCTCACTTATTTACGAAGTATGTGGGCCTAGAGCCCACGACTTTACAATGAGCACGCTTTATTACCAGCGTTCTCCTCAGAAGTTAGAGCATCCTCCCTGAGTGAGTGAGAGGCCCAGGTATGTGCTGGCATGACTCATAGCGCGAGCTGCATTGCTCCGAGCTGCTTCCCAGATAACGGGCTCTAGTCTCCACCCATCTGCTCACACCGCAGCCAGAGCTCCCTCTGGAATCTGAAGCACCGATATCATTGGAGCTGGGCCCGTACGCTGGCGGACTCCCCAACCACCAGCATGAAAGCAACAATAACATCACATAGATTTGTCTTAAAAGCACAGCATAGTGTCCTTACCTCCATGCTCCAAGTTGAACATTTGCTCCTCGGCACACACAGCCGCCACCCAAGCCTGCGCGGTGTTGTCACATACACACGCTGCCAGAGGCCTCTGCATCTCTCAGCCAATCCAGACGCTGGTCCTGTTGTTGCATCAGCATCTGGATTGGCTGGGGCAGGGGACCTCATCGCTCCCTACTGAGCCCGGGGCTGCGGCTTCGAGTCACCCCTTGCTCCAGTATTAACTGGTGGAGAGACTCTGGGTGGCCTCCAGTGCGCATGTCGGGTTGACTGGAGAGCTGAAGCCATCCAACCTGACATGCTCAATTGGGTTCCAGATGCGCTGCTGCTACTGTTGGCTAACTCTGATGGTGTCAGTCAGTCTGTGAAGCCCCACCTCCTCCTCAGGCCCCACCTCAGCCCTCAATACATTAACCAGCCCAGCCGCGGAAAAGCTCAATCCTTCAAAATAAAAGTATTCCAATACATTTTATTGGGGGCCAAGGGGTCCAGAATATACGTGGGTCAATGCCTCAACGCCCTAATAGAGGCACCGCCCCTGTTCCTGACTTAAAGTGGAATCCTAAATGAAATAAATGTTTCTCAGATAAACAGGAGAAATGCAGACTCCTTTTAATCTGAATCCACTTTTCGAATCACAGTGGTGGGCAAGTCGTTAGGCCTGAACCAGCACACTTTCTTACAAAACCTGCAGGCATTACAGAAACATTGCCTACACTGTAATAAAAGCCATTAAAATGAAAAGACCGTCATTATATAACAAAGTGACAGAGGCGGTGAAAAGCATTAAAGTTATGAGTCATACAGACTAGGGATAATGGGAAAATTAAAATAACTGAAAATGTTGCATTCCGATAATCCTCTTGACTGTTATAAAAGAGAAATAGATTCCATAATTTCTCTGCAACATATTAAAGGGTCATGTAGAAATATAGGCAGATTTTAATACGACACAAGATGTGAACACTAGTGAGTAATATATTAAGTTTAGTTGACCCAAGGCGCTGACCAATCATCTCAGGACAGGCTTCCCTGTGCCAAATACTATCAAAGCCTATTGATTTTTACTTGAATCCATTAGCAGTCGGTGCCAAATTTCCCATATATACTCCACACATGACTTTTTCAATGAGCCCAATACTATTAGGGTTATAGAGAGGGGCTGTATTTCAATATTCCAAGAGAGTGTCTTGCTGTGGAGTTGAAAATCTGTAGGTCCACAGACACAACACAGCTGAAACTTTTCAATGAAGTGTCAATGTGCTGTCATGCTTCAAAATTACAAACCAGATTAACTTTCCTTTTAAACATTAAATAATGCTATTATAAAGGCTGATGTTTGATGACTACCACTAGGATATGAAGATGGGCATTTGAGTACAAACTCTGGATTTATTATATGATACTCTGGTATTTGAGCAACAAAAACATTTAAAAAAAACAATAAACTTTCGTTGAGAGAAATCCAGTTTATTTAGCAAAATGGAAAGCTGGCATTTGGGAACATAATGTATGTATTTTCAGAAAATGACTGCCTGATATTTGGCGACAAATTATTGCCATCCCAGAATATTTTTAATACGGTTATTTCAGTGATAATTCATGCTGTATTGGGGACACTTCTTGTTTAGTGTGCCATAGAAAACTTGCTGCTATGGCTTCTATTTCAACGCTTATGTGGAAGCATCTGTATTGATCAAGCCTGTTAAGACATTATCGTCACTGCTGAGGCCGTGTAAGGTTTGTATCACACCGTTGCTATTATCTTGCATTATGCTATCGGCCTGTTTTCCCTAAAGGTTCACAGCTGCTCTGTCTGTGCCAGCCAGACACTGCACCTAGATGGCACGAAATGAGGGAAGAGTGGCAGCAAAAGCAGATGTGAGCGCCATGATTGTGCCACGTTACTGTTCCTTTGATCGAAACCTTAAATTTAAAAAAAACAAGATTACCACTTGGGCATGGATGGCATTTAGGAGACAACTAAAGACTGAACTGATGTCTTGTGCATGCTTAGCTGCAATTGGGCAAGTGCCAACTCTCTTGTTCTCTTGCAAACAAGATTACTGTAGCTTTGTATTCGACAAAACTCCTGATGGGAGCCTCAATGGTATTTGGTTGTCATTAAAATCTCTCTCTCTCTCTCTCTCTTCCAGTCTTTGCAAAAGTTCCCTGAAGTTAATGCTAATCAGCATTTAGAGGATTGTCAAGACCTTTTTCCAGAAATTGCACATTACTCCTTCTCAAAGAAGAAAAATTACTTCCAGGCAGAAGGGGTATCATAGCTAGAACTGCTGGAGAGGGGCGTGGTCAACGAGTTATTGATATGTGGTCTGAATTCTGACAATTTAAATGTGCAGTACCCTCAGTGTCTAGTGATGGTGACAATTAAGAATGTCAAGGGTCTTCATTCCCTGACAAGCCTAGGTCCGAATGATTCGCCCGATTTAAGAGATGTGTCTACTATCCGAGGCTGTAAGGTCTCTGTACTCTAGTGACTAGGCACAGAAAAGCTGTAAGACCAGACAATTTGGGCCCCTTTCTGAGGATAGAAAATATAAGATATGATTACAGCTGGCGCCTTAAATTCCAACCCCTGCACAAAGCCCTGTCGATGCAGGAGTGAGTTCCAAGTTGTGTGGGCTTTATCACACCTGGTAATTATTGTGTGCAATATAGTGGGCATCCCCTGAAAAATGTTAGCAGGTCAAACGGGTAGAACTTAACAGGACAAATAGTCCCAGTATTTACTGGGACACCCAGAATTTAGAGCAGGAAGCACACAAATCTCTATTCGATCCCCCATTAACAAGTAAAAACTTGGAACCGAAGGGATTTATCACACCCTATGAATTATGCATCTAGAGATAACACATTTTATTGGGTTTGTTATATTCTATGTGTTAAATACTGGCATTTACATAGTGCTTTCTTACACTTTGCAAAGCCTAAAGCTGGGAGGATTTGCCAAATTGCAAACTCAGATTATGTGAAACGTATGGTCGTCATGTTTTTTGCATGAATGACCGAACAGGCCCAGATTTGGTAAGAATACAGCCATACTAAACAAGCTCTAGTGGGCATTATTGTATATATCATAGACTTGTTTTTTCCCCATAAATTCGGTTGCTCCATTTTATGACTTCAGGGTCTGGGCACGTCTGGGGATTGTTGTTAGTGTGTCTGGCATATTGAAAATCTTTTGCACGATATTTGTGTCTGTCCTGCACTCTTGAATGAATGTTCGATTTTAGTAGCACCTTTACTTCTTTTTTTATTTTAACTGTTTAAAAAAACATCACACTTTTTGTAAGCAAGTGCAAACCTGGCTTAACGTTTACTGATGTGTGCCTCGTGAGGTGTGTCAAATTACACCTGTGTACAAAAGAGTGAAATTGGGGAACATGCAGCGTTAAAAACATTGTAAAAGCCCGATTTTCATGCAAATACCCGACAGTATAGACGTGCGCAACTGATATATTTTTCAAAAATATTGTGAGACGTGACACGACAGCAATAGAAAACCTTTCAATTTTGCACAGCCCTACTTTTTCCTATAAATATGATAGTCTTAAAAGTGCATTCATATTCATCAACTAGCTATATTTTAGTATCCGGACACCTAGTCAGCTCATACCTTTTGTGCTATTTGGATTTCTATCATGATCTTTTAAACCCTGTTGATACTGCTCTGTAAAGTTGTGGGCTCTAGGCCCACATACTCTAGAAATAGTGACACAAACGCGGTGTGTTTGGTTACTGAACTGGCCTCGAGCACGTGCACGCTGGTCCTTTTATTGGCAGGGTCACCTGACCGGTGATGCCTGTGTTGGATGCGTGTAGGGTGGTTATAAAGGCCAACCCTCAAGGGAGTGGCTGGTAACTAGTACATGCTTGAACACTAGTAGGTGTCCAGCAGGACACTATGTTCCTCCCAAACTTAATTGAAAACAAAACAAGTCCAACTTGTGGAAATAAACTAAAACAAACAAGTCACCAACATCATCTCTCAGCCTCGAGAGGCAGTCCACAGGACAGTAGTGGACAGGTGCAGCTGGGAGCACCCGGGCATCTCTGCACGCGTCCATGGTTTAACCAGCTACCACTGTGTATGAACCCTGTGTAGATGTAGTCCGGACCCTTTGACATCATGTCAGTTGGGTTAATGTCCACTCATGCACCATTGGTTGGTCCTGCATGCTCTCACGGTGATGTGGTTGGTGTACAAACAGTTCAAACTTGGTGCATTAGGAGCGTTGGTGGCGTCTGCTGTGGAGCTTACTCTTGTGGGTGTCCTGACTCGGGGAAGGCAAGCCTTGTCAGAGATGGGATGGCATCGACGATGCTTGGGACATCTTCCTCTAAAGCTCCGGTGCCTCCCAGTGCCTTGTCGGTGGAGCAGTTTCCAGTCCATCTCTTGTGCAAGGATTCCCTTGAGGCCCATTCCGATGGCTTGCCACAGGACCGCGTGGAGTGTTCAGCGCAGCGTGTAGGTCACCTGGGAGCCACTACCGGATTGCTGACAGAAACCAACACTAAGACATTCGCGCAACTGCAATGGTGGATGACTCATGGTCGGTGTGTTTACCAACAGGACCCAGGTGCGTGTGGGCTAGCAGATAGCCTCTGGAAGCTTGGTCCCTCATGATGCCAGGAGCGCCTTCTTGGTGTCTTAGTGGTTATGGTGATGCACATGGCACTGATGGTGTTTTTGCTATTAGACGACTTGGACAACGGGTGGCGATGACTTACATGGAGCAAGGGTGACTGGAGGGACTTCGCAGCCATGTGGCTCGTTGCATCCTTTGTCTCCTTTGGCATGTACCATTGCTATCAGGGATGCCATGTGATTCAAGCCACCATTGGCAGGTGGCTGGACGGGCGCACTGTGAAGCGTGGGGCAGATACACAGTTCATGCATGCAGAGGGCTTACGTTGAGTACTCCCGCTGAGCTGTCTACAGTGATGTCACTACACACCAGGGGGCTGGCTTGTGTTGGTAGGTGCACTCTCAGGTAATGGTACGAGTCCTCGGTCTTGTTCCCTTGTTCATTTTTCCTGCGTACCTGTGGTCATCCGGTTCTTCAGTGTGGCAGGATTGTCACACTCCTTTCTCTCCTCTCCTTTTCATTTCATTTCTTCTTCACGATGTGGCTTTGTGCCACTCTCTCTCTTCTTTTTGGTGCTGTGTGGAGTCTGGTCACGTCTTCTCTGCACATGCTGTGAGGTTGAGTCAGACCATGTGGCACCAGTGTTATTTGCATGGACCTCTCACCTGTCTTGTTCTGTCTGTAGGGCTGGGATTCTTCTCTTCGTCATGTTGCGGTGGTGACAGCTTACCACTCAGGGTGTGCGACTCTCATCTTGCCTGTAATGGGCCACTGGTGACTCCACCATAAGGCAGTGTGGGGGGAGGACTCTCCCTGAACAGTCTCCGGCCTGCTGCGGGGCAGTACTACTGCAGTTAGAGCGTATGGTATCTCCTTTCTGCATTCCCTTTTCGCAATGGGGCATTGTGCCACTCTCTTCTCCTTTCCAATTCTCTTTTGGCGATATGGCGTTGTGCCACTCTCTTCTGACCAGGTCTCTCACTGTGATGTGGCGCCCTGCCACGCGTCACATGTTCACTTGACATGGACCTCTCACTGGTCACATCCTGTCGGTAGGACTTGACTCTTCTCACTTCGTGGACCTCCTGCAGGTCCTGTCCTTTCCTCAGGGATTTTCTTGGTTCTCCGCTCTGGAAATGGAGGATAACCGTCCTGTCGCCTTCACTAGAGGGCATAGTGCTTGCGCCTCAAGGTTGTGCTGCCAGGGCGCTTGGTCCTGCCTAGCTTTGTGGGTGTTTGGCAGGGTTGGTCACTCTGTGTGACATTCTCATTGACCGGCCAACGGTGGCTATTCGGTGCTGGGGCGGTCGGCTGATGCGGCCTCTTTCATTCAGTCTAATCTCTCTTTCTGAGGCACTGGGGATGAAGCTTCCTCTGGTGGCTTGCTCTCCCCTCTTGTAGATTAGTCTCCCTGAATGCTTTTCTGTACTTTTGGTTGTGATAGCTCTTTGGTATGGGCAATTGGACGTGCCCTGCAGGCTCTCTGTGCTACAGGTGTTTACTGATGTTGCTTGGAATGCTGCCTTGTTGGCTTTTCTGCTTTGGGCTTGGCTGCCTTTGGCTTTTCTGCATTGGATGAACTTTTCTTGGCCCTTTGTGGCTTCAAACCTTGGGTGTAGCTGGACTCTTGGCTGCTTTCTGGGCTGGGCAGCTTTGGGCTTTATGGGGCGTTTTGTGGCGCTCTGTTGGCCAGTCTCTTTATTTACCAGCCGCTGCTGATGTGTACTGCAGCAAGCCACAGCCAGGTGGAGCTGCAGCCACTCTTCATCGGCAGTGGCTGTACTGGAGGCTCAGGTGCTGGGGTCAGTGTTGGCTTTTGTCTTTAGGGAGGGGTGGGAGCCGTGAGCTGCTCAAAGTGGCTTCCCTTACCTCCCTGGCAGCCTCATCTGTTAAGGGAACTCTGGGCTGGCTCCCACAATGGGCAGTTCCACTGCAGTAGACTTGAGGGCTGAAGTACAGTGCATCGCTTTCCTCTTAATGGCGGTGGCAGCCAACTTCTACTAGGGGCGCTTGACTCCCCTTGCCCGCTACAAACTTCTCTGCTGCTTTGGGAAGTTGCTGTCAGGACTGCAGGTAAGTGGGCCTGCTGGAAGTGAGAGCACAGTGCCACTCTGTCCAGTTGTCGCACAGAAAACTGTAGTTACTCCTACCAGACCTTCAGAGTAGCCGGGCGGCGGGGCAGCTGACATGTATGCAGCAGTGTCTGCTCTCACTGTCAGTTTTTCAAGAGCGTGGTCGACAATTTCATGCCAGCAGTCCTGACACCTGATGGAGTGACCGTTTCAGCGGTCGCAGGAGGGGTGGACCGATGGAGGCACACTATGCCTCACAGGCTCATACTCAGCTTGCCAGGCCCGAATGTGGCCTCATCCCCTGGCAGGCGGGCCCTCGGCACTAAACGGGACAGGCAGCACGGCCCCCCCAGGTGTAACAGGTAGCCGCCGATGTATCACTCGCCTCCCTGCACGGTATTCAGCAGGTGGGTGGCATGGGACGTTGCGGATGATGAGTGTGAGCTGCTCTGTCACTGGGTTTACGTCGGGCCCTCACTAGCGGGGCTGGTGCAAAAAACTGCTTTGTCACCAAGATCAGTGGTGTCACTGGTGGGTGGTTAGAGGGAGCTTTGCAGGGCCTTTTATTTCTGTGCTATTTCTCCTTTCCCCTCCCGTTGGGATGGATGGTGATAGGCGTGGGTAGCTACAGGCGCTTCACGTGGTATGGGGCATAGCAATGTCGTGGGCCTTGACATGCCTTGCAGTGCACGCCTTTCTTCGATATCTTGACCGAGGCACTGGTTTCTGCTTCACTGCACTGATGGCTTCGCACAGTCACTCAGTAGTTGAATGATGGCAGGTGTGAAGAGGTGCTTGGGGGCACTGTTTCCTCTCTCTCAAGCAGGGAGTGGGTTCACCCTCATCTTGGGCCGACGTGCAGGCAGCCGCAGAAGTGCCTACGGGAGTTTCTCTTCCATCTACAAGGCTGGTGAGGCGCGAGACGGCACAGCATGTGGGGTCAGACCCCTCGTCATTGAAATAGTCGTGAGCCCTAGGCCCACATACTAGAAAAATAATGACACAAACATGCGGTGTATGGTTACTGAAAAAGCCTCGAGCACATGCACTCGGGCCCTTTTATTGGCAGGGTCACTTGACCGGGGACACCTGTGTTGGATGAGTGTGGGGTGGTTGTAAAGGCTCAACACTAGAACTTGCCCAGCAAGACACTACACTGCTCTACTGCCAATTAGGAGCTGATGAAAAATTGAGGTTGCTTTCACCCTGAACTTAGTGTTACCACCTGCTTACGGCTGGTGTAAACTGAACGCCCAAATAGATATATAAAAAAGGAAATAAAGCACAGAAAATGTATAGATGTTATTACCATGTTAGCAGTGATCAGTCGACCGGGGGCATAAACATATGCCATGTAACACTGAAAGAGTTTGTGCTGCAGTGTTGTATTATCAAAAAGACTTAAGGACCTGACTACAAGTGCTCTGGTAAATTGTGATTACTGCATAAACTCAGGGATCAGTAGACAAGTAGTCAAAAGTTTATCGCCCCCAGTAATTACCGGGTGCACTAACATTCACACACTCCATTACCTTTCAACAGCTCAAACCTGCCAGAATATAACGGTGGAAAAATGCCCCGACATTGACCAAGAAGTGGATTTTGGTACTGTAAGCGCCAGAATTTGCAAGTTATTCCCCGTTAAAAGGAATATACTAGGAATAGGTGCAATTTATTGCACTCAATAAATTCAGAACTACAGGGTGTCAGATTTTGTGTGCATTATATCCCTCCCATCCCTCGAGGGCACTTGTAATCAGGCCCTTAATGTTTCCCGCAACCAGCATTGTATATGATACAAATCACATGGGTATTGAGTAAAAAACAAGCAAGCTGTTTTGCCAAAGTAAATCTCCAATTCCTTTCAAACATAAATGCGTTTTATTCCCAAGGCTTTTATTTTCATTAGACTTTGTAACATTTAGAAACCTGAATGTAGTCTATACTATACCATACGTTATATCATTTAGAAGTACATATTAGGTCATCCTTAAAGTTATTTTAAAATTCCATATGTAGATATAGTATAACTGTCCAAAATTGCACGCAAAATAATAATCCTAATGCAGCTAAAGTACACAGAAGTACACCCTTTGGAGTCAAATATGCTGATATAAAGTTTTGTCAATTTTTTCCACTCTTTTCAAGAAGTTTAGCCATTGTTATTTCAAAGTTCTTTTATACATAAAAAGATATTCAGCATCAAAGAGAATGATTATGCATCTGTTTCAGTAGCAAAAGCCTTTTAGCTGTTCCTCTTTACAGAAATTCTGAGATCAAAAACACAATATATTATTAATGTAAGAAAATGTGCAGAAGGTACTTTCTCATATAGCAAGTTGATTGATTTTCTTTGTGTAAAGAAAAGACGAATAATGTCACTTTGTAAGTGCAACTATGAGCCATACTAGCTGTTCTTAACCTGGTGTCAACTGACCCCTAGGAGTCTGTGACACCCCTACTGAGGAATTCGACGACTGTGTACAAACTTAAATAGCATAATCTGATTGATGAAGTGACAATAGATTAAAATAGAACAAAATGTAAAATTTACAAATTTAAAAATGTGAAAAAATTGAAACATGAGTCTATAGGCTTAGTTGGTATTCTTAGCTTGATAATTGTCAGCGGCAAAAGTACAGCAAACAATCTAGTTGTAACGATTGGTGGCCTCAAATGATGCACTGGTAAGCACTGACAAAAAGAGCATGCATTAGGAGCCAAAAAGACAAAGTGAAATACTAGAGTCTATCATATTGCTTACCCTTTTAGCATTAAAACCAAGTTTGGGATGTAAATAGAAAGGTGGCATTACAAGTTTTGTTTTGGAGTGCTGCATTTCACAATGTGTTTGCTCTGATCAGGATAGATGGTTCACGCTAATTGGTTTTACACTTCCAATTTTCACTAGCTACGTATATGTTATGGTACTTCTGTGCAAACCTTGTAGGTTTTGGTCAGTTGTCTGCCTTCTTTACAATCCCATTGTGTGGCCTGTGTATTGTGCGTGATTTAACTCAAGGCTGGGTAGGTTTTGCTTTGAGGAACTTGGGAACTGATTAACGTTGAGTACCTTTTTGAGTCACCCTTCCTGTTCTCTTAACTTATTTCCTTACTGGTGAATGTGTCTGGTGAGTCACATTCTGCCCTTATGTCACGTCTTCATTTTTTCCAGGTCACACCCATTTTTGTCTAGTGATATCCATTTTGGGGCCCCTCACTTTGGAAAATGCCACATTTCCCAACAGTCGATTGTGAACGTGGAAATATTACTAAAGCATGCGAAATGGAGGAACATGATGCATAGTACTGGGTACACATTTGTGAATCGGACCAAATCTGTCCAGAAGTAAAACTAACAAGTTAGTTGGAGAGGAAATTGGGTCAGTGAGACTGCTAGTGGTATCAGCCAATTTTCATATAAGGGATGATTGGTTTGTATGAGTGAGTATAGTTGTGCATTGTGGGGTGGATTTGGAACATATGTATGGAGTCTGGGGTGACAGTCGTTTTACAGGTTCAGGAAGCTTGCCACTTGTTGGCAACCACAAAGTTGCATTTTTAAAATCCTAACAAAGCTGCGGTATATACAAGAACCAAGGAGCAATGGAAAGTAATATATATGACTAGCGTTGAGGACATAAAGTCTGAATAGAACTTTTTATAAGTTGCTAGGAAATGGTGAATCCAGCTTGTAAGTGCACATATTTATTTTATACCCGCTAGTGTTTGGGTGCAAAGAGAAACAAGAAAAGGCTGTGCAGTGCAAAAAGTAAGGAGACATTGGAGAAATAAACAAGGATAACTCAGTGGACAAAGCAGTCTCAGAGTGCGGGGAAGAATATGGGTATACTAGATATGCCTTTTAGCAATTTTTTTCTGTGGCTTTGCATATATCTGTGGATATACGCGCACTGGCTGATTAGCATCTTATGATGGCTGAATAGCATGGCTTCTGTTCTCTTTAGTTCATCTGACTGCAACGCATGGTGTCAGTGGACCTCTCCTGTTATTCTAATCACCACTCTGCAATTACACAAACTGCAGAGCCTACCTCTCTGTACCTCCACTGTACCTGCATAGCCCAACATATATGTATCACCCACTCACATGCACTGCAGAGCATGGTTCTTCGATTCTCCCCACTGTTATAATTGTAAGAAGCTTACCTTCCTACTCCTCTTTTAAGTTACATTGATTGCAAAACCTTTAACACTTGCTGCAGAGAAAGGGTCTGTATTATCCCTTCCCCTGTTGCCCTTGCTGGGGGCGTGGCCTCTCTGAGTCTCACTTCTCTTACAGTGTCTCACTAATAGGCCAGCTTCAATTTTGACTGGTTTTTGCCTTCTACAGAGCCTTGCAATGCTATATCAGGTCAGTCCTCCTAAATTTCTACATGGGTTCCAGAAAGGTCTCTCACAAATCGGTGACAACACCAAGGCCGTGCAGACCTCATGATATTATACACGGATCCCACGGTTAGGAGGTGATGGATACTCGCTAGTGTTGTGCCAATGTCCTATCTATAACCTATGCAGATTCATCAGGCTCACACTGCTGGTGCAAATGTAGATTACAATCATTTTTGAGCCCACATTTTAGAAGAAATTAGGGGATAAAACATTGGAAAGGGCCACTGTGGATTTTTATGTTATTATTTGAAAAGTGTAAAACTAATAAGGCATCCTTGGATTAGTGTACAAGAAAGATGATGAATACTGTACTGTGAGGTATAGGGAATACACGTTTCTAGTGTTCCCCTAAAATGCAAAAGACATTCTTGCTTGTGAATGCCAACGAGCATGCCAGACAGTGGGCTAGGGCCTTCTGGCACGTGGGGCATTCAACTGAGATAAGGGTTATAAAAGGGACGTGATTTGAGTGATTACAATTGTTCTGTTAGTGGAACTACCTGTGAAAGCAGAGTCACCTTCCCATCATGATGGCCACCTCCATGCAGAGGAGGCATTTATTTAGGAAAGAGTCACCCTTCAGATTTAATCTCCCGCTCTGAAACATGGTTTTCTGTATATTTATGAAACTAATAAAATTTGTTCTGGGAGGAAAGAGGAATAGCCAGTAATACCTCTGGGTAAATCCGGTCTATGTACTTTGGACACTTAGGCCCGGATTTATCAAATTGTCATGCAATGCAGCAAGACAACTTGCTGTGCTGCATGACTGTGAGAGAGCAGGAAAGTGCCGTATCTACTAAGATATGATGTATTCCTGCTCTCTCCCTGTCCTGGAGCACTAAGTGCTTCCTAGCGCCAACGCTATGCCCATGTGCCATGGTGCAAAGGTGCCTCCGTTACAGGCAGGATTGTTTTTGTGCAGGAAAGAAAGCCATCCCGCATAACAACAATTCTTTGAGGCATTGTCCACTTTCTACATGTGCTGCAGAATTCAGCACACAGAGAACTAGGAAAGAAAGAGGAGAAATAAAGAAATTTTTCCTCGTTATGCCTCTCTTTGGAAGGCGTACCACTTTGAAGCATTCCCATGTTTACAAGTCTTTGTAAATCAGAGAATATGTCAAATCCAGGGGTGGATGCATGGGAATGCCCATGTTCCACCCATGGGGCAGCAAATTGCTCTACCGAGCGTTACTCTACATTTACCAAGCCACGCAGAGCCACGGAAGGTGGCTTGCGTGGCTTAGTGAATCCCACTAAAGGGCTTGAGTTGCCTCGCATGACGCAAGGGCTATGCAAGCCCTGTGTAAATCTGGGCCCTAGATTTTTGTTTGCTTAACAGTATCATTCTTTCTAAGCCTAGTTACGTTCATATTGTTTCCTCAGCCTTAATGTACCTTTGTGTAGTTCACAGTAAAACCTGGTACAGCTCTACAGTGGTGATGATAGCGAGACCTGGCACAGGTCAGATTGACAGATAGCTATGTTTGCTACTAAAGTTCACATATCAAAGTGTCCCCTGTTACTGTGAACAGAAGTTCCTTCACAATACTCTGCAGTGTCTAGAGTAGATCATGAAAAGTTAGATTGACTCTATTCACCACTGTCAGCATTTTGTTGAGCCTACCGGTATATCGTACACCAGGAGCCTGCAGGTCAAGGTTTAAAATAACTTAACATTTATAATGATCTTTATTATGGTGTTTTTGGTGACAGTTTAAAGATTCATGGTTTTGGAAGGTAAATATACATTGCTATAAAACTTAAAGGGTTTATTTAGCATTTTTTTTTTTTTTTTTAAATAACATTCCTGCTGGAAAGCCACGAGGAGAGACATTACAGTTAGTGTGTGATCTGTTACTAAACTTCTACGTTGCCTACACAATGGGATCCACAAAGAAATAAAGAACACATACATGCACACCAAGCTGAATTAAATAAACAAAAATATAATAAGAACAAATAAAAAATTGAGAAAAATGAATATGTTATGTTATTTAATACTTGCAGAGCGCACAGCACAGAGTGTCCCGGCACTGGTGGCTGTAAGTGAGTGAGACGGCTGCCAGAGCAGGTTCGGCCAGAGATTATTGCTGAAAAAAACCAAGTTTTGAGTTGTTTCCTAAAGGTCAATAGGTCAGTGGTCTGTCTGAGTGTTAACGGCAGACCATTCCAGATGCAGGCCACCTGCACCTGAAAGGTGCGACCCCCGCTGCGGGAACGAGCGAAATTTTGGGCACAGTGATCAGATGTTGATGTGACGATCTTAAATTTCTGCCAGGAGTATAGTAAGTCACCCGTTTCCTGATGTAGTGGGCCCCTGTGCCGTGGAGCGCCTTGAAAGCCAATACTAGAGCCTTGAAATGTAACCAATGTAGGTTCTTCAGGTGGGAAGAAATCAGTACTCTAGGGCCCAGCATAAGAATGGCCCTGGCTGCCACATTTTGGACAACCTGGAGTTTATTTAATAAAAATTCAGGGAGACCTAGATATAAGACATTTACATAATCCAGTCTCGAAGTAATAAGAGCCTGGACCACTGTCTTTCTATGTGGGAGCGACAGGAGAGGAAGAAATCTCCGGAGCATTTTCAAAATGCCGTAGCAGGTACCTGCTACCGACTGAACTTGGGTTTTCATGGCAAGAGAATCATCCATTTTTACCCCTAGATTTTTCACAACGCCCGCTGGGGCCTGAGGGGGCGACATGTCGGTCGGCCACCATTGTTTCCATGTATCTTGGATGAAAGATCCGAAAAGAATAACTTCGGATTTTTCCGGGTTGCATTGTAGCTGGTTAAGCCGAAACCAGGCAAAAACTTCCCTCAGGCACTTATTGATCTTCTCTCCATCAAGATCCTCACCCTTCTTGCATGTGAACAACAGCTGAGTGTCATCAGCGTAGGATATAATTTTTGCACCAGAAGGGCGAGGGGGGCCAGATACAGGTTAAATAGCAGCGGGCTCAAAATAGAACCCTGAGGGACTCTGACTTTCAAGGGGGGAATGCAGGCCGCAAAAGGGGGAGACCAGACCTCCTGGCTTCTGTCCTCCAGAAAGGAGGAGAACCACTTCAACACCGTGCCCCCTAGGCCACACTCCCACAGTCTATGTAGGAGTCGGCCGTGGGGCACGGTGTCGAAGGCTGCAGATAAGTCCAGGAGGATCAAAGCCGCCTTCCCGCCTGCATCGAGGGTCTCTTTGATGGATTCAGAGATCTCGAGTAGGGCCGTCTCAGTGCTGAAATTTGCACGGAATCCGGATTGACTCGTATGGAGGAGATTGTTAGTTTCTACAAACTCAGTGGTCACAGAGTTCACGTATTTTTCTATGGTTTTGGCAAAAAAAGGCAGGAGGGAAATGGGTCTGTAATTAGTTGTCATTGTAGGGTCAGCGGAGGGCTTTTTTATCAATGGAAGAATTTTGGCTCTCTTCCAACTGGAGGAGACCTGGCCGCTCCTCAGTGACCGGTTCAAATCCGCATTGACCTCAGGATTGATAGTCTCAGCTACGGCGGCAAGTGTTTTTGCAGGGCATGGGTCGGAAGGGGAGCCGGATTTTAGATTTTTCATAATCTTCAAGGATTGCTCTAAAGTCACAGAAGGGAACAGAGAGGGAGTCATCCCTTGCCAGAGTGAGGTCAGGGGGTGCAAAAGGGGGGGGGGGAAATCAACCTCCCCCCCATGAGAATCTGAAAATGATGTTTGGATGCCAGAAATTCTCTCATGGAAGAAAGATGCTAGCTGGCTAATCCACTTAACAGATAGAGTGCATTTGGTGACAACTGCTTTGGGAGAAGTAAAGTGTATCACAATATTAAAAATGTCCTTACTCTTGTTCCCGGAGGCCTCAATTTTAGCTGAGAAGAAGATTTTCTTTTCCTCGAGGATTCTATTATGATAGATCTTTAGCGCCTTTTTATATAGTTCTTTACTATCTGTGCTAACGTTTTTCCTCCACGCTCTTTCCAAGCGTTTGCAAGTATTCTTACATTTCCTCAGGGTTTCTAAAATCAGAGGGTAAGACCCTATTTACAGTATGTGCAAACTAGCGCAATGTTAAAACAACAGGAATAGGCAGACCAAGCATCGGCGCGGCCGCTGCGCGGGTGGCGGAACATCCGGTTTTATAGAGGGGGTTGGGGCCGCTAAAACGCCAACCTCCTTTGTGCCGGAAGTGAGTCAACTATGTGTAATCTCCCTCCACTCAAACGAGAAAGTCTCGCGGTGGACTGGGGAGAGTGACTACTAGGTGAGGTTTATCAAAAAACAATGCCCGTAAACAAATTAAGTACAGCAGAAAAAGCGGGAAGCATTAAAATCTAAAATCAGAGGGTAAGACCCTATTTACAGTATGTGCAAACTAGCGCAATGTTAAAACAACAGGAATAGGCAGTCCAAGCACAAGGGAAGTGGACAAAAATGATTCTGCGAGAGCCAATACAAAAAGATCCAAATGCAACAGTTAGAAGTATCATCTAACAAAAATGGGCAGTAAAAAGTACAAATGCACCTAAAATAAAAATAAAAACATTTACTGGTGACTGTCACAGAAACTAGTGGGGCTGAGGTGAAGTCAGGCTCCTTAGCGGGTGCATGCTATTTCTCTGTGTTGATGCTGAATGCTTCCCTGTATGTGGTTCCAGTCAGTTCCTACGCTGTGATCTTCGGGATAGTTCCACTTTAGAAAAGCACACCCCTCAACTGCAACAGGTCTACAAATCTTCCCAGTACCTTATCATTTAGCTTCAAATTTCCAGCTGGGCAGCAGGTTTGCTCTTCCGCAGGACCTTTGAAGTATCTAAATACCTCTGGCCCCAAGTAACATGATCTACAACAGAACTAAATCGAGGTTTTGTTCCTTGGTCCTGGAGCAATTCATTGGAAGTAAATAGATTGAGAATTTTCACAACTGCCTCACCCACACTGGTACAAGTGGATGTTTCTCTTAAGCATTTTATCATCTTCTGGCTTGGTAGAAGGAATGTTAGTTTGGAAGTGAGATCTTAAAAGGCTTGAGTTACTTTATCTTTGGAAGTTAAGCCTAAACCAACCATTAACTGCTATAAACTTCACCATAACCACTTTCTCAGCAGGCGTGAGACCTGCCTTCTTGCCGCTGCAATCTGCCAGAGGACCTTTGGAAAAAGCAAAGACGGTGGAAAGCCTCCCTTACCAAGCCAGAACTGTGCCAGAAATGTAGACCCATCTCTGGATTGTCGTTCTAACCCTTGTTTGCAAAAGAGGCATTCCATATGTCCAGTTGAGAAGAGTGTGATAACGATTATGATTGGATAAGGTTTATGATAATATATTCAAAAGGTTTATTATTAATATAAAAGACTTCTAAATAAGGAATTCCACTATTAATCAATAAAAAATGGATGTATGATTTAATACTGTGAGAAAATCAGGGCCCTAATTAGGGATGATAATCTTAGCCTCAATAAAGCAGGATAAGTTCCTGAATCATTTTTAGGTTTATTCTAAATGCATAAATGGATAACATGTCCAGTATCATTGTTGGACTTGGCCCTTTTTGCAGGGTCATCCCTGAACTTTTTGCCTTTCTCCTAGCCTTTTTTCTGACATGGTGTTGGTGGTTCTAGGACTCTGGGCACTTTAGCACTGCTGTCCAGTGTAAAGTGTGTGTGCTCTCTGTGGTAAACATGGAAAGATTGGTCTACACCTGTTTGGCATATTTAATTTACCGGTTAGTCCCTTGTAAAGTGGTATCTCAGATACCAGGGCCGGTAAATTAAATGCTACTGGTGGGCTTGCAGCGCTGATTGCGCCACCCACCAAAGTAGCCTTTCAAACCGGTCTCAGGCCTCTGCCATTGCAGGGCCTGCGCGCGCAGTGTTACTGCCGCTGTGACGTGACACCTAAAGTGTGTGCCATGTCTGTGACCCCCCCCCTTTTACTGCATGTCAGTCACCCCTAAGGTAGGCCCTAGCTAGCCCTATTGGCAGGGTGCATTGTAGGTGAAAGGTAGGACATGTACCTTAAGTGTGTGACATGTCCTGGTAGTGACAAACAGCCATTTTTGGTTTCTCACTGCTGTGAGGCTGCCCTCCCATAGGAATGCATTGGGGATTCCCTGATAAGTGTTTCAGTGGTGATTCCTGATATGAGAGGAGAAGCGTGGTCAAGTTTGGTATATTTGGAATGGCAATAATAAATGCTGCGCAATGGTGTACGCAGATTTATTATAACTATTTTAGAAATGCCACTTTTAGAAGTTGGCATTTCTGTTTGCTATGTGTCTGCCTGCCTGATGTGTATTGCATGTCTGGCTCTGGAGTGACAGGGGCTGGGGGGGTGTGTGTGGCTCCAGGGAGGGCAGGGTGAGTCAGCGCTAGGCTGAATAGGAGATCTGCATTTGGAGTAGTGGGAGGAGTAGTCCCCTGACCCTGAATAGGTCTGTGCCTCCCTGGGTGAATGCTGGCTCCGCACCCCTGTGGTGTGTCTGATGACGAGCCCCCACCTGACAATAGGGAAGAGAAGCCTTGTAAACAGAGTGCTCCAAAAAACCCCAGAACCAGTTCAGGCTGGTTCCCCAAGTCCTGTGCCAAGGGCAGAACAAAGGAGAAATGGTGTATAAGTACTGGGGCTGTGACCCCATGAGTGGTGCTTCCTGGTGACTTGGGGGGGAACTTGCTGCTGCTGGGCCCCAGGAGGAACCTCCACTAGGGACTGCCTCCCTGCTGGAGGACCCTGTGAGCTGGCCTGCCTGGGCCCAGCCTTCTGCCCCTGAGGACTCTGGGGAATTGACTTTGCAATGCTGAAATCCGTGCCCAAGGAGAGGGCTTGCGCAGGGCTGATCTGCTGCCCTGCTAGAGGAGCGCTGCCAGGTCACGGTGTTGTCTCTCCAGAGTGGAGACAGGCTGAGCGCTGCTGTGCCTGCAGGAGAAGTGGGAGCCCACCCCGCTGTTTGTGCGCTCCGGTCGGCGGGAGCCCACCCCGCTTTTGAGTTTTATTAACAAGCGGGAGCCTACCCCGCGTTTTGGATGCCGGGAGTAGTGGGAGCCCACCCCACATGCTGGTGCCTTCCTGTGTCCAGCGGGAGGCCACCCCGCATTGGTGTTTTGCCGTGAAACCGCCGCCGAGACAGGCGACCCGGAAGCCAGGCGCCTGTTGCCTGACGGTGGACGGGGCTCCCCAAGGCTGATTCCTTGTTGGAGGCAACCTTTGTTTTAGAAGTCCCGGAAGGGGGACTGGAGAGGCACAGTGGTGCCAGACCTAATCCGCACAGCTGCACCGCGAGAGAGCGGGCAGCTGCAGGGGGCATTTTCTTTTCCTGCTAAGGAAAGGGTGAGAAGCACCCCACCCCCCAGTGCATGACGCACATCTTTACTGCTGCCTGGCAGCCAGAGGGCTAATTAGAAAGCCCTGGAGTAAGCCCTGACATTTTGGACAAAGGGCCTTGGGCCCCAGTGAAAGGCCAGTTGGCCTGGGGTCAGTTTCTTTTGTTGGGTGAAATTGGTAGAGCGCAAGGCTCTACACAGCTGCATAATGGGTTTATGCTTGTGAGTAATTGCATAATATGTCTATGCTTATGATGCCGATTGCCTAATGTCATGCCTACAGATATTGCATAATGTGTTTATGCTATTAGGTTTATGCATAATGTGGTCATGCCTAATATGGTTGTTGCATAATGTGTTTTATGCCCAAAGTGATGCAGACATAATGTGTTTATGTTGCTAGATATAATGCGGAGGTCATTATTGTGCCAGTAGTTACTGGTGGTGTTTTATATGTGCTACTAGTGCTTTCTAAAGGTTCTGACAGTGGCCCGATTGGCCCTGTCCTGTATATAATCCCCTGTGAATATTGCCTAGTGCCAGTTGGCACAGTGTACATTGTGTGATTATGATTCTGTGTTTTGGATAATACAAAGGCTATTTTCATATAACCTTGTGTGTTTGTAGTGCGCCTAGTGTGTTGCTGCTGTGTGTGTGTGTTGCGCAAACGCTTTACACATTGCCTCTGGGATAAGCCTGACTGCTCGTGCCAAGCTAACAAGGGGGTGAGCAGGGGTTATCTTCACCGTGTAACTCCCTTGCCCTGACTAGAATGGTGGTTTCTGCCTGGCTTAGGCGCATGCCCGCGCCAACCAGAAATCCCATTTCTAACAATCATAAATTCTGATAGTATAATATTCACAATGGAAATAATCCCTTGCCTTTTCCAGAATTCTTAATCAATCTTTATTTCTTATTATTATTTTTTTGGCAAACTATTGAAACTCGAAAGAGACAGTTCCTTACAACAATAATAAATACATAGGTTTATAAACCAAAAATGGCATTAATCAAAACATATAAAAGCATAACACAAAAGTATCATAAATACACGTATTTTTTTTTAAACATATTTTATTGCCTTTTGCATTTCACAGTGCTCATGTGATTTCTATAGTACACTTACATATTCCACATCATTTTCTTCGTCTCGTATTATAAATACACGTAATGACACATAAAACAGACATCAGAAATTAATAAAGTACTAAACATTCCATCTTGACAAAACTAAAAGCCAGTTACAAAGAAACAAATACGTAACAAATGGAATCTATTTGACCTATAGAATAAAATGTCACTTCATAGCATCACTTCTATTTATATGCCATTTCTTAATAAAAATCAGATATAAAATGTTTTCTTTATTTCAAAAGATAAAGGACATGTAATAGCAAAATACTGTAAGATATACTGATTAGCTAGACTGCAAACACAAAAGCCATTATTTTCCTTAATGGGTTGTGGCACCGGCTTGTGAGACTAGATCAGGTCAATTCCCGAATCCTATTACGTTTTTTTCTATCAATATGACTCTCTAAATAATGATTGTGTACTAGTCCTAAAAAATTCTAAGTGTACATTAAATCTTTAGACACCCTCAATCCACGTCACCTAAGTCAAACTCCCTATTCCAATAATCAAGTGAAAAATGTATCCATTGTGCAACTGTCTCCATTCCACTTCAAACAGGGTCAAAATGACTAAAACCAGTCATTTTCTTTAGCAGAAGGAATCATCACTTTTACTGGATGCAGGGTCCTCCTGGTATAATAGTAAATAGACATTTTCATCCACTTCTTCCTCACTTTACTTGTTATACCAACAGGGCTATGATCTAATTTCCATTCTCCCAAACTCTTTGGTTCCAATTATGAATTTCAAAGAATTCTGCGAGCAGATTCTGGATGGCCCAAATTACCGATAAAGGCTGAATCTCCTCAATGGATACCTTCAATTATGAATTAAACTCGTCAAAATGGAGGGTACACTTGCAGACCTTAAATTACCTGGTGGAATCCCAAACAGTATGTTTGGTTCCAAGAAGTTTAACACACATATTGACCACCTGATCTGAGAAGGTGGTAAATGCCTGCAGGACCTCAATGCAAGGGGAATTAAAGTGGGCGTGGGCAGGGGAGAATGTCATCTACCTAGAGGGATCATCACATCCTCTGCCATGCCTTAGCTGAGAAGCGGGCAGGGGCCCGGGATACAGGTCTTGGCTGTGATGCAGCTCTTTCCCCGTGTGATTTTACCAACTGTATTTTCTGGCTGAAATAAACAGACCTAGTGTTCCAGCGCCTAGAAAAGCCAAGAGCAGTAACACCGAACCCCTTATAATTGTGAAGAACAGAATTCCACTTAAGATTTACGCTCCACACAAGTAGTAATCAGGGCCTATGACATTTAGTATTAGCAATGTTTCCTTCTTGTTTATCTAACCAACAATAGCTCTCAAGTGCTTTCAACTGCCTTTGCAGACCAACTGGCATAAAATCAACAGGATGCCTTTGTACAGCAGTGAGCCCACTCTATTTAAAGGAAATGCATCCAGGCGACAAGGGTGCGATGGACGTTTACCTTCAAATTGGCTGAACAGGCATTGTGCAAGTTTTAGGCCGCTACTAAATCCGTTAAGCGTCATTGATTTTGTAACGGCTGCTGGGAACAATTCGGAAGTGCAAACGTTTCGCTATGGACAAACTATGTGGAGATATAGACTAATGGGTTTTTTATGTTTTAATCTTTTATTTACTGTAATAGTCAGTAAAACACCATTATCCAGCCACACACTTTGTCAAGAACCCTAAATGCTAAAACCAATCTCTATAATACCTAATGCAATATAAAAATTATTTGGACATATTTCACAATCTGTTTCACAATATCCATTTAGGTAATCATAGAAAATCTATGTGTATAGCGATCAAAACCAATTTCCACTTTTCCAAACCCCCGTTTTCCTTAAATAAATTCAGAAAAGTGCATTTTATGTCTCACTTTGCATGTCACTGCCATCACATCAACTAAAATAACTTTAGAACTGCATATCAGTCTTACTCCTCTTAAATTCCAAGCTGGTCCTGCAACCTCAATGTATCTTTTATAACTGAGATTTACTAACCGCACCATATAGAATTCTGTGAGTGCCAGCATGCAAAAACAGCTGCTTGCCTCTAGCACCCCACTTGTATTGCACAAAGAAAAGTATTTTATCAAAAGTATTTTGAATTTAGAAAAAAATGCGAAATTTGGGTCTTATATGTCCCTGTTTAATGTTTCTGTGGCAGAGTTAGTTGGTTGATCAAATCTTACTGGCTTTATTTAGTGACTTATGCGGTTGACAGGCAGATGAGTGAGATTCTCAGATGTCAGAGTTACATTTCACCAGTTATATGAAAGAGATAGCAGAGTGGATGAACCACAGTTTCTGAATTAAACTCTATCAAAGCGGAAGATTTGACTTTTGGAGGTTGTCACATGGCATGGACCAAAGAGTGTTGACCGGCAGTACATGAGGATTGTTCATCCACTGTGAAAATTATTAGAAACCTTGGATTTCATTTTCATGAAAAACTGGTTTGTAAAACACAAATATCTTTCACCACTACCTGCTTCAACCATTTGAGAGTGCTGGGGAAAATATTACTCCCCATCTTGCCAGAAGAAGACAGATTTACAGTAATCACAGCAACTGTGGGCTGTCGCTTATACTGCTGCAATGCCCTTTACTTAAAGTTATCTAGGGGCACTTTACATTAACTCCAACTAATCCAGAATGTGCCTATGACATGTATGTTGAACCTGCCTTGGTATGTTTCTGTAAACCAACAGATAATCCAGCTGGATTGGTGGCCCATCAATAACAAAATAATACTCAAGACTTTATGCATATGTCATAAAATAACGTATGGTACTAGGCCAGTATTTATCAATGATTTCGTCTCCAGACATGTTCCTGTGAGGGATCTTAGATTGTCAATGGAGTGTCTCGACCTTTCTTACAATCAGGAAATAGAGATGCGGTGGGCGGTCACTTTCTGATTTGGCCACTCATACGTGGAATGGACTCTCTCAGAGAGATAGATAGATAGATAGATAGATAGATAGATATATATATATATTATCTACTGGCGGTCGCCAGTAGATAGTTATAGTTAGAACCTATTTTCCATAGGAAATCTGCGACATTCTATTTGAAATAACTCTCTTGCCGGTTGACGTATCTTCGCAAAATTTTCAAACTTTGTGGGGCGCTCTGGTCCGCTCCTACCCTGAAAGTCTCGGGGTGATTCGTCAAGCGGGGGCCGAGAAAAAAGGGGGTCCCAAAACGCGTTTTCCCCATTTATTTTTCCATAGGAAACTTTAGACACGGCTACAGCCCGAACTGCTGAACGGAATTACACCAAATTTGGCAAAGAGGTAGTTCTTGGTTCAGAAAGAACCCTTTTGTTAAATGGTGTAAATCCGTTCAGTAGTTGCTGAGAAAATCAAAAGTAAAAGTACATATATATCTATGGGCACGGAGGATCCGCGCACCCTGAGCGCACCCTGCGCGCACCGTCCCGATCACGAGCTGCATGTTAATTGGCTGTCAGCTGGCTGTCAACATTCCGATTCAGGAAATGTTGGCAGCCATTTTGTCCCTCGGTAGAACCGAGGGACAGAAACAAGTGCGCAAAGCGCACAAAGGGGGCAGGGTAGAAACACCCTGACCCCCTAGGTCTGCTCAGGGGGTCCCATAAGGACCCCCTGGGCAGAAAAAAGCCTTTTTTTTTTTTTTTTTTTTTTTTATTAAATCGGCAGGATGCGCTCAGGGTGCGCGGATCCTGCCGATAAAAAAAAAAAAATCGAAGCGCGGTCTCCCGCGCTTCGATATTAATTTGCCCCCGGGTGGGCCAAGTCCCGGGGGAATGCTGGGGGGTGTTTATTTTATGTATGGGGGGCCTCTAAGGGCCCCCAAGCCCGGGGACCGCCACCCCCGGGGCTTTCTTTTTAAAATGGTGCGGGAGGGCTCTGAGCCCTCCCGCAGCCCGAGGACCGCCACCTCCCCGGGGCTTCTTTTTTTTTTTTTTCCTGTGTGGGGGGCTCGAGCCCCCACACACCCGAGGACCGCCACCTCCCCGTGGCACTAACAAATTAAAATGGGGGTCCGTTTTGGACCCCGAAGCCCGGGGACCACCACCTCCCCGGGGCTGTGCTGATGTGGGGAGGGGGCCGCGCGGCCCCCTCCTGGAGCCTGTGGTGGCCCTGGGGACCGCCACCCCCAGGGCGGCTCCTGCAGTGTCCCGGGGTGCCTACCCCCGGGACACTGCTGTTTGCAATGACAGGACGGGAGCCTCGCGGCTCCCGTCCTGTCATTGCAAACTGCTTTGGATATTGGAAGAGAGAGCAGGAAACCTGCTCTCGCTTCCAATATCCAAAGACAATTGCTTTCCACACGGGGAGCAGCATGTTAGCTGCTCCCCAAGTGTAAAAGCAATGCCGGCTCCCGTAGGACACGGGGAGCCGGCGGGACTGTGGGGTGTTTGGGGACCCCCCCACAGTCCCCAACCAGAGGCCAGGCCCCGGGGGATGGGGTCCCCGGGGCAAGTAGTGGCCCGGGAGGGGGGCCACGCGGCCCCCCTCCCCAGAAATAATTTAAAAAAAAAAAAAAAGGGGGTAAGGCCCTGGGGGATGGGGTCCCCAGGGCCCAAAAATAAGAAAAAGGAAGGGGGGCCACACAGCCCCCCTTCAGGGGGAAAAAAAAACAAACAATTGGCCCGCAGGCCCCGCCTACTTTTTTCACCACTCTGCAAACGCGCCCCCTGGCGCGTTTGCAGATGGGGAAGTAATTCCCTTTGAATACTGGGGGTCCCTGGGGGCCAACTAGCCCACCAGGAACCTCCAGTATGCGCCAGGGAGCTGCGTTGCAGAGAGGTGTACAGAGGCCACGCCCCTTTATACACCTCTCTGCAACGCAGCTCTGTGGCGCTTTTGGAGGTAC
Organism: Calotriton arnoldi; assembly: GCA_963921515.1. Classification (NCBI taxonomy): domain Eukaryota; kingdom Metazoa; phylum Chordata; class Amphibia; order Caudata; family Salamandridae; genus Calotriton; species Calotriton arnoldi. The sequence continues at coordinate 2,262,464 of CAWUFW010001512.1, forward strand.
ATGGTGGGCTAGTTGGCCCCAGGAACCCTCAGGATTCAAGGGGACTTAATCCCCCAACTTAAAACGCGCCACGGGGCGCGTTTGCACAGTGGTGAAGGGAGGGGCGGGGCTTCAGGTGACATGTGTGCAAACAGGCCCCGTGGCGCGTTTTAAGATGGGGAATTAAATCCCCTTCAATCCTGAGGGTCCCTGGGGGCCAACTAGCCCAACAGGTACATCCAGAAAGCGCCACAGAGCTGCGTTGCAGAGAGGTGTAAAAGGGGTGTGGCCCCTCTACACGTCTCTGCAACGCAGCCCCTGGCGCATACTGGAGGTTCCTGGTGGGCTAGTTGGCCCCTAGGGACCCTCATGATTCAAGGGGACTTAATCCCCCAACTTAAAACGCGCCACGGGGCGCGTTTGCACAGATGTCACCTCAGGCCCCGCCCCTACCTTCACCATTGTGCAAATATTCCTCTAAAATCTGCCGAACTACGAATTCGGATTTACTCACCTGTTATCAGGAGAGACCTCAGTGCTGCATCTTTCAGCCCAGTACTAATCCTGAAAAGTAATTTTAACCGTACTTACCAGTAACTTGAATTTCCTTCCATAGGATATCATTGCCTGCTTTTTGCTGAAAAAGTTTCTAAGTGTTGATTTTTGAAACATACAAATATTCCTCTAAAATCAGCCGAAATACGAATTCCGATTTACTCACCTGTTATCAGGAGAGACCTCAGTGCTGTATCTTTCAGCCCAGTACTGGTCCTGAAAAGTAATTTTAACCGTACTTACCAGTAACTTGAATTTCCTTCCATAGGCTAACATTGACTGGTTTCACTTGGAAATTCTTCCAAGTGTGGAGTTTTGGAACTTTAAAATATTCCTCTAAAATCAGCCGAAATACGAATTCCGATTTACTCACCTGTTATCAGGAAAGACCTCAGTGCTGCATCTTTCAGCCCAGTACTGATCCTCAAAAGTAATTTTAACCGTACTTACCAGTAACTTGAATTTCCTTCCATAGGATATCATTGTCTGCTTTTTGCTGAAAAAGTTTCTAAGTGTTGATTTTTGAAACATACAAATATTCCTCTAAAATCAGCCGAAATACAAATTCCGATTTACTCACCTGTTATCAGGAGAGACCTCAGTGCTGAATCTTTCAGCCCAGTACTGGTCCTGAAAAGTAATTTTAACCGTACTTACCAGTAACTTGAATTTCCTTCCATAGGCTAACATTGACTGGTTTCACTTGGAAATTCTTCTAAGTGTGGAGTTTTGGAACTTTAAAATATTCCTCTAAAATCAGCCGAAATACGAATTCCGATTTACTCACCTGTTATCAGGAGAGACCTCAGTGCTGCATCTTTTAGCCCAGCACTGACCCTGAAAAGGAATTTTAACCGTACTTACCAGTAACTTATATTTTCTTCCATAGGAATCCATTGTCTGGTTTTCAGCAGAAAAGTTTCAAAGTGTCGATTTTCACAAACTACAAATATTCCTTAAAAATCGCCTGTATGACTTAAACGCATTCTTTCAACTGTTTACAGGAGATGCACCAGTGCTGGATCCAGGATCCAACACTGAGTAAGAAAAAGTAATGATAACAGTTTTTACCTGCTAAGTGAATTTCCTTCCATAGGATAACATTGGTGATTCTATGAGAAAAAGTTTCAAAGTGTCAACTTTTAAAATACAATAATATTCCTTAAAAATCACGACTGTAACCAAAACGCTTTTACTCAACTGTTTACAGGAGATGTCCCAGGACTGAATCTAGGATCCAGTTCTGTGGTTAGAAAAAGTAATCCATAAAGTAACTAATTGCATTTAACTAGAAATTCACATTGAGCTGAATGTTGCATTGTGTTTGAAAATGTGTTGCCCATTGCAACAACTGTAACTACTGTACTTAAAAGTCTATTGCCTATGTGCAAAGTATTTAAACTAAAGTAATTCATTCTCAGAAAGTATTTTTTGTAATGTAATGTATAATGTAATTACAATGTAATTTAAAAAATAAAATATGTAAAAAAAAATTGTTTCTAAAAATGTAGTAAATCAGTATGAAAAAAATTAATATAACAATTAATACATTTAAAAATTGTCATTTACAAAACCTTTGAAATTCACTGAAAAAACCGTAGGTTTCAGACATGTTATAGTTAGGAATTAGCATTTAAAAAACCTTTGAAATTCACTGAAAAAACCATAGGTTTCAGATATGTTATAGTTAGAAATTAGCATTTAAAAAACCTTTGAAATTCACTGAAAAAACCATAGGTTTTAGGGACAGTTATAGTTACTTGGACATTGCACTCGTACAAAACCCGTGAAATTCCCCGTTATAGTTAGTTCAGCTAACTATAACTCGCGCCCACAATGCACTGCTGATGACGTCACATATTACATCACTCATGACATGGTCAGTGACATCACTGATGACATCACTGATGACATCTCAAATGACATCACTGATGACATCATCCACGTGATAATCTGATGCACCTCCTCACACCCTAATATAACCTTTGATACACCCACTCTAAATTACAGACTGCCATTCGCAAAACCATAGACACTCCAACACCAATAACTACATACCCACTCACTGATTCATAGGTCTACGCACACATCCACTCACTCACCCGTACAGTCACTCATACTTACGGTCACTCAGTACAGGACTATCATATGCACTCATACTCCTATATAGACACTCAAACACCGCCACTCATCCATAGAGGTACTCACACACCTAGTCAGTCATGCAAATAATTAAACACACTGCCATTTACTCACCTATACAGTTATACACACACCAGCTCACTTACTCATACAAATACTAGCCCATTCTTACGCTCTTATACAATCACTGATACAAGCACACACTCATCCATACAGCCACTATCACAATCACTCACTCTCGCTTATAGCTATTTATATACTCCAACACACATATATACTGCCTTTCACATATGTAGTTACTCACACATGTACCACTGGGACATACATTCACTCACTAACACACTCTTACACACACTTACCCACCCATACAGTCTATCACAGATACACTCTTGAAACCATCCACCCAGTGAATCACCCACTCACACATCTATGCACAGAGTCGCGCACACACCCCTCCCACACAAACACTCCGGCACCCATACAGATACTCAGACAACCATTCAATAACTCATATAGACACTCATGTAGCTATTCACAAACACATGCAGCCACTTACACAGCAACAGACAGACGGATACAGACATTCACCCAGTTTAGTCACTAATCCATGCATTCAGTAAGATACGTTAAATCACTCACTTATAGAGTCAGTCACGCACCTACTAAATCATCCATACAGACACTTACACACCCACTCATTCTTCAATACGTCTTTTCCTATATATATATTAAAAATATTTAAACGTTACAGAAACACACAGTCACTGGAGGATGTCATCAGTGATGTCATTTGAGATGTCATCAGTGATGTCATCAGTGATGTCACTGACCATGTCATGAGTGATGTAATATGTGACGTCATCAGCAGTGCATTGCGGGGGCGCGAGTTATAGTTAGCTGAACTAACTATAACGGGGGAATTTCACGGGTTTTGTACGAGTGCAATGTCCAAGTAACTATAACTGTCCCTAAAACCTATGGTTTTTTCAGTGAATTTCAAAGGTTTTTTAAATGCTAATTTCTAACTATAACATATCTGAAACCTATGGTTTTTTCAGTGAATATATATATATATACACACAAATGACATAATATAACATAGGGCGTTGCTGTATATGTTAGAAATGTCACATGGTAAAGCTATCCTTTAAACAAATTAGTAATACATCTTAATAAACATGACACGCCGTTCTGTTCAGTCATCAGCAGACGAATTTCCTACTATATTTTGGAAAACATTTCTAATCATTGTTTGCAATTGGGACATAATCCTGTTTATTCACATGTAGGGCACATTTTAGGCCATATTGCCTATATAGTGTTACTAAAGTAACCTACTTACTTCTATGAAAGGAACTCCATGTCACACCTTCGAGAGAGCCGTCATGTATAAGCAGCTCTCACACGTCCACACTGATGCTACTTCTACTCTCTCACCTCACAAAAGTGTAAGTTTACTTTTGTGAATCAAGCCTTGTGTAGAAAATTTACAAGTGTGTTTATATATGCGTGGCTTCCGATCCCACTTGGAAAATAAATGATCATGCATCTATCAGCATTATTTATTTATTAAAATATTTCCAGCAGGTCACATTTAATTTTAGAGCAGCAGAACACTGTGGAAAAGCAAAAAAAAAATGAAGTGTAAACAAACCACAAGACTGATCAATTGCTAATGTACAAAATAAGAATTTAAAAACATTTGAGTAAAGATAGATGGCACTTGCCACTTAGTTCACAGATAACATAGCGAAAGATTGTTGTTTTTTTACACTATTTCAAAAAGAAGTGGGAGGGCAGAGCTATCCTATACCCTGTAAGGGAACCTGGGTGCATCATACAAGAACACTGTTCCCTCTGAATTGATTGGTCTACCATACAGCTGTATTAAATAGTCAAGTCTGCACACCAGACAACTTACGTCAGAGATCAGTTCGATAAAAGTTGCAGTACTAATGGGATATATTTTTAGAGATATGTTCTTTCTACTGAAAAATATTGTGCACTTGTCTTATTTGCCTGCAACAGGACCAATTTAACAATTATTGATAATTCGGCAGATTGGGAAAATACACCAATCTCAAGGCGTAGGTGATGAATTAATAGCAGCAAACTTGATATCAGGAAACACATTACAAAAGCTCGAAACTATGCAAAACGCAGAGCAAGTCCATTTGCAACATCTGATACGGGTATATATGCTCATGTAACATTGAATACAGAACGCCAAAATAGTGTGAAATAAGGTTGCATCATGCTTGTCCTGATACAAATAACGTTTGCCCTATTCCGTGTTAGAGCAAAAATGTAGCAAATAAATGTATCATTTGAAGTCTTGCTTACAGACAGCTTAAGCGGTCTGTTGTCAAAAACCTATTGTTACAATGCAATACACTTAGGGCCCAATTCACAAAGGTAAACAGACTTCGGTCTAAGTTTACTACATTTGGGTATTCACAAAGGTAAAGTTATGAGCAGTAACTTTACGAGGGTGGAGTCTCGACACTGAACAAAAATGTTGTGGCCACCATTACAGGACTCATGAACTCAGTCACCTAGTCCTGGAAATTAAATAAAAGCTATAAGAGGCAGGGTAGGGGTACCTTGACCACCTTGGACCTTGTGGGGTATCCCAGAGGTACCCCCAATCGGGTCATTAAGGCCCCTGTGTACTCCAGCGGGAGTCCCACTGGAGCCAGCATGGCCCCCCCTGGCTCTTGCGGGACCGGAAAACAAAGAAAAATGTGGTGTGGGGCCCCTGGGTTGTTGCCTGCTAGCGGGGCTTGACCAGCCAAAGGCCATGCATGGTGGGGTGTGGCCCCGTGCTGGGTGTTGGGCAAAGAGCCTGGCCAGAGGCCAGGCCCTTTGACCAATGTCATGCCTTGCACACTGGGCCACAGTCCAGGCCCAGCAGCCAACCCTCTGCGACGCACCACTGAAGGTCCTGAACATGGGGAGTTGGCCGCAGATGTATTGTAATAAGATATTACTTTATGTTAAACAAAACATTAAAATTCATTAAGAAAAGGTTAAAGTGCAGTTACAGGTGAGGAAAGTAGTATCATTTTCACTTTCATTAAAAAACGTAGAAACTAGTTGATAAAACCGAAGGGCTCTGTATAAGGGAGGAAGAATTTCCACATATTGAATTATAGGAGTAAGGTGCCTCATGGATTTGTTCGTGGTAGATCAAACAGTAATTGCTGGAAATGTTAGTAGGATTACCCCTGAGAACTTTTATCCTATTGGTTAAGGATGCGCCAGGAGTCACACCCACCTACTGGCTAGGTCAACCCATAAATGTGACTCCCCTAGGAACACTTCTCAGCACAATTTCTGGAAAATCAGGAAAGGACTGAACTCTGCATACTGAAATCTGTAAGGAACCCTGAAGGGCTGGGCCTGCTCTCTTTTGTACCCAGGACAAAGAAGTGGACTCCAAGGGTCAGCTGGCTGGCCTCCTGCATGGCTACAGGGACACAACAAGCTCCAAAGAGCCTTTTTCTGAAGAGACTAGATGACCAGTACCAACCAGTTCTGAACTAGACCCTTCTGGTGGCATCTCCTGGAGAGTGGTCTGGCACCTAAGTGGTGTTCCCGAGGTTCTGGGAGCCTTAGTAGTGACCCAGAGGAGCTGCTCCAGAAAACCTGAAATGTTAGGATGAGAACTTGGACTAACACCTCCAGAGAGCCAGTAGGATCTGGCCGCAAAGGTGTCCAAATTTGATGCAACTAACTCGGATACTGCTTCAGGCTTACTCTGATGGTTGATTTGGTGCTCCATAAAAATACTAAATCAGAAGGTAAAATTGTTGACCAGGTGAACCCACTTGGTGTATCCAATCCATGCTTCATCACGGTCAGCCTGACTTTGGGCCTAGGTCCCAGTCTACTGCTTTTGGTGCTCTTTTTACTTAAAACTTTTTTTTAAACTGTCATTCTTTTCATTAAAATGTATTTCATTTTTCTAATTCTGTTGAGGATTTTTATTGTTTAATGTTTTGCCTTTATTACTATTTAGGGACTGCCTACTACATATTGCCCTAAGATAAGCCTGTGTGCTCTGTCATAGCTGCCAGGAAGCTCAGCTCACGTAAATTTAGTGACATTTGGGTTCACCCCGACAAGTTAGTGTTGTCATTACTTCACGTGGGTGTAAGAAATCTGGTTATTAGTTGAGGGAGGCATGCACCCAACTCAAGTAGTAATCACAATCCTTGTCAGGTTGAAACCAGGGCTCATCCTCTTAGCAGCTATGGCACAGAACAAACAGGCTTAATGTAGAGGCAATGTGTAAAGTATTAATGCAGTACTAAAATCTTTATAAGTTGAAATGCAAAACAATAGAAAACACAAGACAAATTTAAAAAAATAAGTTTTAAGTAGAGATAGTGCCAAGAAACAAAGAGCGAATAATAGTATGTGAAGGAGCGCAGGTCAGATACACTAACCAGGTTCGCCCAGGCCACAGATTTTTAACTTATGACATTAGTTCTTTTAGTTAATCTACCACAGGAGTACACTTCTAAGGCCTCCCAGGACCTCAGGGGAGGTACTTAGAGACTCATAGGTTGGCAGGGAGAGGCCAACAGGAGGGTCCCGTCTAGGTGCCACTGATCAGTTGCAGGAAAAAGCCTCTTGTAGCTTCTGGCGCTCAGTTAGCTTCAAAAGACGTCCAGCCTTATGACCCTTGGAATCCACTTCTTTATCTTGGGTTCAAGAGGGAAAGCAGATTCAGTCTTCTGGGCTTTCTATAGTCTCAGACTCCAGGTTCAGTCCTCTTCTGATCTTCCACAGGTCCAGAAGTGTTCTGAAGTGGGTTCCTAGAGATACCACATTTTTGCCTGGCATGAGTTAGTGGATGGGAATGATTCCTCAGGATGTCCTAACCAATGGGCTAACCCTACCCACTTTGGGCACTTTCAAGATGGCCGAAGTCTTTGGCAGCCCTAAACGTGGGCTCTGAGGGCTGGGGTGTGTGTGGGGAGTATACTATGGCAATCTTGGTGTCCTCCCACAATATACTCTAAATTCCTGTTTTAGACAGTCACTACAGCCTCTGCAAACCCAGAGACATAAGTCTGGTATGACAAAGCTGATCTTTCAGCAACCAGACAGTAGATACACACAAATTGATTTGGCGATCTGTTTTCCTCCTTTGAAGTGTGCCCCAATCAAATATAAAAAACCCCAGCAGACCTGTCAAACAGGTGTTGACACTCTGGTTGGATCTGCCACATTGATGTCAACAAGAGGCCCACTGTGATGAAGGCCAGTATGACTGGAGGAACAAAAGGTGAGTACAAGCCTGCTTGTGACAGGGTATGTCTCTTTGAAGTTAATCAAGTCCTTGGATCAAGCCCATAGGTCATCCTGTGAAGGGAACAACACCACCCTCTCAAGTCATCTTTGCATAATATTTATTACACATCTGACTTTACCAGTGAATTGGGCTTTTAATAAATATTTCAAAATGCCAAAAAGTGCATTTGTAGCCGTTTTGTAGGTGGTTAGAACATTTATTAAACTTCATTTTGTGTCCCAATTATTTCCTATGGAACACCCAACCTTGCTATAGTGAAAATAGCTTTGAGGGCATTTTCACTGTAAGGACATGTTTAACATTAAAAGTGTACATGCCCTACTTTTAAACATCATGCAACCTGTCCTATGGATAATAAAGCCCACTTAGGGGTGACTTGTAAATATTGAATAGGAAGGTTTAGACCTGTCAAAAAGGGGTTATTTTGACTGGTCCATTTTGCAGTTTAAAACCTCACAGAAGGGCTACAATGGTAGGCCTGGAGACAAGCTTTAGAATACCACAGCAGTGGACGGCACAATGAGTGCTGAGGTCTACTGATAGCATTTAATTTACCATTCTTGGATACATTTGTTATCATATAAATTGAGACGTATAGGCAAATTAGATATTATCATAAAGCTGAGAATGTGTCACTTCAACCTAAAAATATGCTTTTTCACCAAAGTGGCTTATGATAATGAGTCAATATTGCAAATTTCAATACATTACTTGATTTTTTCCAAAGTAAGTGATGATACTTTACTTTACATATGTACTAACAGCCACCTAATAAATCCGTTGGGGCACTATTTTGTTTTAGGTTGATGTATACAATTAAAATCCAATTAGTCAAATTAAGCATATGCAAGGGCTCAAGCAAGGTTATCTGTTCTGTGGTGGGAGGGAGCATGATTCAATTGACAACTGAGAAGCCCATTAGATTCAGTTGGTTGACTGCAGTAATCTCAGTTGCTTACATTAAAGCCCGCAACCCTATGCTCTGTGCTGCTTTAGAAGCACCTTGTCAATAAGAGTGGAGCAATAGATAAAGGTATTTGATTCCCAAAAACCACAGCTAAATAAGTGACTTATGGTTCTGGCTCTAACTTGCCAAATCACTGAAATACGCCTAGTATGGTAAGCAACACGCACATCACATGCCATCATTAACGGCCCTCGCCATTGCACTTTGTTGTTCTGTAGAGCAGTTTTTGGTTTGTTTCTGTACCTTTGCCAAATTGGTGGTTTAAGTAGTCACTGATAAATACATGCACCTTCAAATGTCTAACATTAAGGATCTGTTTATCTAGGTGTATGTATACAAATGCACAAGCCAAATGCAGTCACTGAAAGTGAAGGAATGCTGTGGCTGGAGAGGGATCACCCAGTGCCTCACTCCATGTGCCTTGGTGAAATAGAGCATAATTTTATTGACTGCCAAATTGATAAAGAAAGTTGATTAAATGCCCTCTATATGTCTGTACTTTTATTACTTTTTTAAAACAAGAGGCTGGCAAGACAGCTAAAGTTGGCTTTAGGCCAGAGCTACAAAGAAAGCCCGTGAATTGCCACTGAGTTTCACTACAGCACTCTCTTTTGCACCTACTCTAACTCCCAGATTTAAAACACATTTGTTGGAAACAACATATTTATTTTTGTAATACACAGTGAAGGCGCGCACTGGCGCAGCCTTGAACTGTACTCCTGATTTGTAATATGATTTATAAGTCACGTGAGACAGGCGGTTCTGCTATTAAATAACATTGTATGCAAAAAAGGACAACGAACTACAACACAATATTTCCATGGAGTTACGGGGAAACATCAGGAAGAGACGACGCTATATTGCACTGCATACAATTCATGCATACTGTTTTTGAACTGTAGGAAAATCGGCTAAATATGTTTAGGGTATTCATAGAACATAATCACATTGGATTTCTATATGAAATGAAATGAAAAGGAGACTTATAAAGCGCAAAAACATTCACCCAAAAGGTATCATGGCGCTGGCTCAGCACAAAACAGACAAGACCAGTAGAGACCGCCTCAAAGATTAAAAAGCCACGTCTTTAATGCCTTCCTAAATGGCAACAATTGAGTTTCTTCCTTAAGCCGCACCAGAAGTGTGTTCCAAAGTCTGGTCGTACTGACCAGAAAGCTCCTTCCCCCCCAGGCGCACTTTTTAAACCTGGGAACTACCAGGTTGTGAAAGCATGCTGAGCGGAGCTGGCGGGCAGGAACATACTTTATATACTATACATATATTGGAGGCTGTAATGAGAAATACTGGTAATTTATCGCAAATAATTCATCACCATAGGTGAAAGCTACAACCACAAAGTAAGCTAATATGCAAGTATGAAATCGGTGCACGCAAATCGCCTCAGCTTAAAAAATATGGCAAACAAAACAAATAAAAGGAGTAGAGCTATAATGTTTTTTGGTGCTAAAGCAAAAATGTCCCTACAATGTGCTGCTTCCATCATGACTATTCAGTGTTGGTCTCTAGACTTTATATCAATTCCTAAGATTCTGATGTCAATAAGGGCAAGGTCCTACATCAATAAAGATGTTCTAGCAAAATGTGGTAAGTTTCTTCTATCCTCTTGTGGCATGTTCTACTTTGAGATTATTAAAGCAGTTTTGTCTTAAGGCATTTTTCTGTCAAATTTATAAGCAGTTCAGTGCTAGAAAACATCTGGAAAGCACTGACCACATTAAAGTTGGCCTATTTCTTCGGGACAGTAATTAAAAATTCAGTAGCTATTCTGTTGCAGCATCAAACTTTGACAGTCAGAATTTATTATCAGGTTTATGTTTGCCCTTATTGTAGCACAGAGTCTGACAACGTTCAGGTGGTTGATTTTGCTGTTTTCATATTGGATGAGGGAGGTGTATGTTCATGCTCATGTGTTTCTCCCTCTTTCTCTTTCACTCTCCTTAGTTGCCCGTATTGCCTATATTAGATTCTATATATTCATATTGTTTAGGACCAATCTTAAAATGGATTGCAAATGTGTTTTTAGTGATGTTTTAATGACAGTATCACATTTTAACTGTCAGACTTTATCCATCAGGGCCATCAAGATTATCAAAAGTTTTTTATTTTTTAAAAACAAACTCAAAATCTGGGGACCGTTTTTTTTCCCTTTCCCTCAGCACCAGGTGTTTCCTGGCGATGACGGTCAGGAAAAAAAAGCATTACTGCATTCTTTCTAAATAGGGAAGATGGTGTAATTATGAAGATCATTTTAAACACTTGTGTCCCGACTCCAGAGAAACTTCTTGTAACCTCTTTAGTGTTGCTTCATAAAAGAATTTCTAGGCTCTGTCAAGTGGGGTCTCTAGTAATGACTTGAAATACTGCAGGTTTGTGGAGACCAGTTGGATCGGACTTGAGAGGGACACCTCGTAATCACTTGAAGTACTGCAGCTTTGGGAAAAAATGTTGGGGATTTTGCATATGACTTCAGGACATCTAGTAACAACTTGAGGTACTGCAGCTTTGTGATCAACTTGTAAGACAGACCTATTTGCTTTGCCAATGCCTTTTGTATTCATGCGGCCCCCACCCCTTCAGAAAGGCCCTGTACACCCACAGAAGGGTGGTGGCAGTAACAAGTTGCACTAAACGTTGTTGAAGACTGTTTAAATGCTTGAGTGAGGAATGTGCCTGTAGATACATTGATAACATGATTATGCTATCAGTGTCTCCTTTAGGGCACTCCGGACTATGTTTGGGGGCCCTAAAATGTCATTGGGACAAATAGAACCCCTTTTTACAAAGCCTAAACATCAACACTTCACCCAGTAAAACCTTATAGATATATAGAAAAAGATATAAAAATGTTTAACTATAAAACAGAATCACAATCTAAAACCCAACTAATCTAAGCCTATCCCATTCACTAAACTATTACTCTAACCATTAAAATAATGAACTACATTTTAACCAGAAAACATTGTCCATTAAGCTGTCTTTAGGGGGTGGGAGTCCTGCTCCATGGCCTCCTCCATGTTCTCCATTCTCTGCCGTAAGCAGGCCTGCTCACTCCTAATGTCATCAAGTTTTTGTTCACCTTCCTCAGTTCTTGGATTATGGTGCATTTGAAGATAGAATCCCTTCTTCTTCTGTGCCTCCTGGCTCATGTGGCTCTTGGCTGTGTGGCTTCAGGCGTAGCCAGTCGTTTCGGAATTTGGGGTGCCTATCACTGGCTTGGTCCTGCTGTTTTCTGGCTTGTGGCAGATGCTGCCCTTGAAGGTGTCGTGGGTCAAGAGACGTTTCAGGATGCCGATGCCTTGGCATGCTCGTATATCTTAATGATCTTGCGGTAGGCCTTTGAGACGTTCTTTATGTGCCTATACCTGTCACGGCGCATTTTAAAGGTCCTCGTCTCTTCAGCTGTCATGTTATCCAGGGTGATAATGGCAAAATAGTTAACACATGCAGTACATGTACATGATATGTGTAAAATACAGGCTGACATTGTAACAAAATCATATGTGCATGACCAGATCAAAACCCACAATAGAGAAGAATATATGGAAAATATAATATCACTACATACATATCCCCTACTTGACCTCGGAAAACTGAGTCCGGTGCCATCTGTGTAGGTGCACTAAATGGAAAGTAGTCAATGAGATAACTCCCACATCATACAGGACAAAAAGTCCCACTCAAGATGATGTCCATATTTGAAAATGGACACATGGTGCTGTTTTACCTAAATTGGGATTTTGATTTGCATCATGCAAATGTGCTGGTCATTGCTCACCAACATAAGTGTAAGTGGATAAGGTGATACAGTCTAGGCAGGGTGTCTCTGCATTGCATACCCCATCTGGAGTAACACAAGGCTGCACCCATTGCTGGCTTCACTCACTCTGTGTCACATAGTCAATAAATGGATAGGGAGTTGTCATGTAGACCATGACTGGGGAACATTACTAATATTTACCCTCATGCAGTTGTACAGAAATGTAGCATTTATCTTCTGCTTCACACTTGTAGGGGAAATCATGGTGAGTCATACTTGAACACGCTTATGTGTACACATCATTCATTCCAAGAGTGCATTCGGATGCATACATTCTAAATAGTATATAGCATCACAGTAGTGTGTGTATGCTTGTCAGACTACTGATCTGACCAAAAACATTTTTGGATATGATGCATGGGCCCTTGCACCATGATTGTGAGGGAGGCTCAAGTACCACTGAGGCTGGATCACAACAGACATACCTCGTGGTAGGCTAAGACTTCGAAGATCTATATGTCCATAGTAATGAACAAACACATAAACAGACACACATGTAACCATGTCATTTTGTGTCGGTCTTGGGCAAAATACATAACTTATGAAGATGTAGGTCCATCACAAAAACATATGCTGCAACTATCATATTAAAAATTGGTTAGATTATTATGGCCACCCTTATGACACTGTCAGACATGTTTCCACATTTCTGCTTTAGTTTTGTCATACTGCTACAGGGACGGTTATGTTTTCTACAAACATATTTGATGTAACACAGCAGGTATGTTTGCCCACCCTTATGGTTAGTCGCATTAAAATGTTGTATCTGCAGAGCGCAAAAGTATACAGCATGTCTGAACCCATTATGCTGCATGTTGATGGAACATATGTTGCATAATCACACAGTGTGTGATTCTGATCCCATGATGCCTATCCTGTCCATGCTTTGTAACAGTGCCTGTTTATAAATATTGCACATCATCTACACCTGCGTCATGCACATTTTTGGACATATATAACTGAACCCTGCCCAAACATGCTCAGCAACACACATTTCACTGTGCTATGAGATACGTTGAATCCGGATTTCTTTTGGTTTGTGTCATTTGTTGTGTGAAATTATGAGTTTGTATGGAACACATACAGAGTCTGTGCCAGATGATGGTCACTGTGTCCAAAGCAACATAAATATAGATGTGCCAAAGTTAAAAAAAAAAAAAAAATGTAAAGTTGTTTAGAAGTTTAGATCCTGTGGGCCTGCATACATATACCATAAATTCTCAAAAGTTTTACTCCTTGATCATTCTTAAAGGATATGTGGGCAGGTTCTGTTCAGATTCACACACTGACGGCTAATTGATGGTAGCTGAGTGTTATCTCCCACCACACATCACAATGTAACATATGGCAATAGATCACACACAGACATCAAAATGGTACATATTTGTACTTCTAACACTTACTGGTAGCATTGGGGTCCTGGAAGAAGTCCACCTCTCCCCTTGTAAATGGTAGCTGTCCACCTCGGGGACATGAATGAGGACATTGAGTTGTAAATATTGCTTTCACATAGGTTTACATTTTTGGGTTAGAAACTATGCTATCCTAGTATTTTAGTTTAACATAACAGCTTAAACACACAGCTAGTCCGCTTATTAGCCTGAGGTGGCTGGATGGTGAAGTTCAGATGTTCCCATCATGACATGCCTGAAACATGCCTCAAGGATGTGATGTATTTAGTAATGCTGGGCAGTATCATGTCAGACTCCAGTATACCATGACACAAGGCTGACATAATTGATCCTAGGATGAATGCTGTTGTTATGGAAAAGGACAGGCATACACTGTATGTAACATCATAAAAGCCATATAAGGGTTTACTGGCACTGGTGCACAGATTGCTGACTAGTTTTAAGTTGTTGTGCCTTCCATCTTTGTGTAAGACTGTATGCCTTGATAGCATGTATAATAATGTTTGTTTTCTCTGAAAAACACACAGTTCTGCACATGTAGATATTCATAAGCATAGCAATCTGTGTACAACTGCAGCACAATGCAGCACACATTGAGGATGACACAAACGCTTTTGGTAAATAGATCTCCAGCTCAGCCTTTAACAGTGGGTGTTCTTGGAATTTGTAAACATCTCCTGGCCATTTCTGTATGTGACCTAAGATAATGCTGATAAATCTTGGAATTTTCAGTTATAAACACAACCTATGAACCATTGAAAAGCCCCTTGAGGCAGTATAGGAGAATTGAGCAATTTACCCTGTGCTTGCTTTACATTTGATTAATGTAGGCACTCTGAGGGACAAAAGGTTCCCTTACTCTACATCATCTCCATATATACATTCATCCTAATATACATCTTACACGTTGCAATATGGAAACAAAATACACAAATAATGTACAGCCCATGTTTATGTTTGGCATTACTGATAATGGTACATCACAAAACGCAGAAGAAACATACATACATACCGACGGGTCCACCAATCTCTAGTCCAAGGAGGTCAATGACATTGGCCTCCCGTGCAATGACATGAGCCCATCTATGTTTCATCTGTACAGTGGTGTGCGATATCTTTAAATCTGCTGATGGTGCCAGCACACACACTTCCAGTGATCCTTTTTCTTCTTTGCAGGGTAGCCCTGGCTCACTCTGCCCCCAGCCAATAGCATCCTTGGAAAATAATGCACTATGACCCATATCAGCCCTCCCAACTCTGGCTCCGAAAACTTCTTACCCCTCCCAGACATTTCCCGATCCCTCCCAAACACACTAAACCCAATAACAAACTCCCTACAAACTATAACTACCCCAACAAACAAACCCAAAAAGACTAACTCCCAACAATACCATGGCAAATATTTATACAAAACAATATACCAGGACATAATAGGTATGACAGAGTGACAAAATAGGGACAAAGCGCACACTGACAAGACCAAAACACTAGAAATGTGCACAGACACTCTCCAAACCCCTTCAAAACCAACCACAGAGAGTAAGAGAAATTGAAAGTAACTTGACACTTCCTAGTTTTCAGACTGCCACATCCATTGCATCACTTCCTGGGTGTATTCTGCTCGTTTTTTAAACATCCGTCGTTTTTTAGGACACATCGGTACAGAAATTGCCATTGCGTGCTTAACACACAGCGCATTAGCACCTATGCATTGTTTTCAACGCATTGACGTCGATGCACGGCTTGCAACCGGCGCAACAGGTACAATGCTCCACGCAAATGGTTCAATGCGTGGGTTCTGACCCACACAACTGGACTATTGTCTGGGATGCACTGTAGGGAATTGTGCGGTGCAGGTAAACAAACATTGGGCTCACTTTCCTTGCTTCTCTTTTCTTGTTTAATATTTTCTGATGTGTGATTTTTCAGTGGTCATAGTGTGCCTAGGTGTGAGATTTTACCTTCTTAGTGGTGACATATTGAGTGACAAAATAACTTAATGGAAAATAATTATTTATTGCAATGTATTGAGACATTTACAAGTTTTTCTTCCTTCTAAAGTTTGTAGTATGATTGGGTGAGCGTAGGTAGCTGTGGTGTAGGCAGAATGATGTCAAATATATAGTGTTACTATGCCTATGTGCAACACCATTGTATTCCCTATAATGCGCAATATCTACATTCAGACCATCTGTCAGAATTCCTGCCATAAGATTTTTTACGGATGCAACACACACTCAGGAAAACACGGAGACCGGCTGGTACAGCCAGTCTACAGTGTATGTGGCAGCCTGTTTACAGATTTACTGGATGGATACGAAAGATATGGTGTAAGAACAATATGGCACCTAAGATTGTCCGGCAGTCATTTATTTGCCCACTAAGCTATGCAACTTCCACCATATAATATGGTGGTACAGACACATCTGCAGTCAGGGCTATATGTCTGAAACAATATGTATGGCGCATGCACAATGTGCTATGGTTTTGCAAATCTGTTCGCCAATTGTTTGAGCATAACAAGGCCAGCTTCAGTAGCAAAGACAAGTGTCATTAATCATGAGTGCCACAATATATTGCAATTCACTGTATTACCCTACTCTGCACCAGAGAGAGGTTCCTTGACCTTTGCAAGTGGGAAGCCATTCACATCAGTGGGTAATACATGTATTTACAAACAGACAACACCAGGCAGACCTGCAAATGCGTCAGTAAACAGTACCTTTCCAGGAGTGACATGACATGGCGTTAGACCTTAACATTTCCTCGTTAATTCATTTTTTTGTGTACTGTGTACAGCAGCACCCATAGATGGAGTATCATGGCTCACAGGATATATTGGTTAGCAGTAAGACTCACCTTCATGCTAAGATACATTCCTGCATGTAATAGTTTAATCCTTGCCCTATGGTGCAGGTCTGCTTACGTTGGACCTAGACAGCCAATACAGCAGCAGCACAGTGAAAAGACAAGATTTAAAATTGTTTTGTTAGATACAGTACATTTCTTGCAGTTTGCTTTCAAACACAGCTGTGGCGTAGGGAGACTACCTGTGCAGCATTGTGTAGGCATGCCCATTATATGCGCCTCTGTTTACAGTCACAGAACATTAAGGAAACTATACTGTGATCCAGATATACAAGACAGAAACAAACATCATGACGTGCAGCACACACACTCAGCCTTCGCACACTGTTTGGAACAACACTCTCTTTGGACTGTGCTAGAGGGTATTAAGGTGAACACAGTGTAGCAGCACACATACTCTCAGCATGTGCATACTGTTCCACATTGCAAGCATTCTGATGTGTATGTCTTTCACAGGTATAAGTTGATGTTGTTGGCAGGGGTGAGTATGACACACAGTAGCAGACCTTTGGAATAGGTGAGCGAGCCATTAGGCCTCACTACAGTGAACCAGGGACACATGGTCAGTGTTGGAACTGGTCCTTTCTGGTTGGCTGAGGCAGTGCCCAAGCCAGGCTGAACCTACAACTCCTGTCAGGGTTAGGTGATTATACTCACTGTATAACCTGCGCTCACCCTTGGGTAGCTTGGCACTGAGCAGTCAGTCTTATCACAGAGGCAATGTGTAAAGCATAGGCACAGCACTCTCCCACAATAAATACACTGAGCATCACTAAAAAGACTTTGCACCTGGTGTATGTAAATAAAGATTGTATTCAACACACACATTAATTAGCACAACCTGAACACCATGTATTTCTGGGCATAAATCACACTCTGAAATATTACTAGCAGTATTAGGCCCAAAGTGTTAAAATTACATCAGTAATATGCACACTTGGGAAAAATCCTATTTTAGCCCGGCACCCTTATGCAGTGTGATACGGTGTCAGAACCGGAACCACCCAGGCAAATAACACAATTCAAATCCACACATTTCTAGGGTGCACCCAGGTCCCAACAATATTAGGAATGTGTACACAAAAGAATTTAAACCACTTTTCATCAGCACCGTGGGCCAAGGCCGCATGGATAAAACCAATGTCAAAACGGAGTATTCGTTAAGTAATGGAACAATTAAAACACCGCTGCGCAGTGCAACTATTAGCAGGCTGTTCTCATGCACCACACTCTCCCATACTCACACCGCACTATAACGCAGTGCAAAGGATATTGGCAAGCCTGTATGAAGCACACTTGCACACACACTCACTCAGCACCGTAACGCGGTGCAGGTCAGTTGATAAAATGAATGCGGACCCTGTGGCACAATCCCTCCCCCACCTCTTAGTTACCTGTCCACCGCTCTGCCCACAGGTTAGAGTCAAAAATCTTCACCCCTTGCTATACAGGTTTAAGGCCGGAGTCACTCTTAGTCAGTGGCCTAAGGGAGAAGACTGGAGTAACTATCAAGGAAACTAGGCAACAGTCGACAAATGGGCGGTTGGCCACCACTCAGGAAGTGTACCCACTTTATGTGGAGCAGAAACAGGCTAGAGGCTGTCCCAGTTCAATCAGGAGATCCCTCAATTCGCCTTTCGGCACCAGCCCAGTTCTGAAAAGCACAGGGGGTCACGCAATCTCTCGGCCCGCTTCTGATCGCTCTTGGAAGTGTTCCTAAGCCCAGTCACTTACTCTCACCACCCAGGTCTGATCCGGCAGATACAACCTGGCAACATGAAGTCATCGGGCCAGGTGAGGAGAGGGCAGTTGATTCACCACACTGAGGGCAAGATGGAACACTCGGTGAATGGGGGGGTGCAGCTGTCCCCGCACCCCATGGGAAGTGATTCACAACGTCTGGTGCGTGTTGATCCGAGTCACTCCAGACAATACAGTCACAATGAACCACGAGTCGGGTTCTCCATACCTCCCTGGAAATGAGGCTCAACATCTGGTGTGCGATGAGATGAGTTGCACCAGACAATCACAATAAGCCAAAAGTTGGGTTTGCCGTACCTCTCTGGAAAGGAGGCACAACGCCTGGTGCGCGAAGATCCGAGTCACACCAGACAATCTGGTTACAATCAACCCACAGTTGGGTTCGCCATACCTCCCTGGGTGAGGCAGCATGACTGGTGCACGATGATACGAGTCGCATCAGACAATCCGGTTACAATCAACCCACAGTCCGGATCACCGTACCTCCCTGGAAATGAGGCACAATCTTTGGTGAGCGATGATACGAGACACACTAGACAATCTGGTCCCACACACAGTAGCAAGTTCAGTAGTACCACATGAGGTAGTTTGGGGCACTACTGCAGATGTGCCCTCCATCCGAGGGTCACAACCTGTGAATCAGACACCACACACAATGAGCATGCAGTCGACGTGCTGCACAAGAGAGATGCGGCACAGACGAGGAAGCGGGCCACGCGGAGCCCCGCAACCGGTGAATCCGCTCACCACCAAAGAGACGCTTGTGCGTACTGAGGCCCCACAATGCAGGAGCCATACTCCTTATATGCGGGCACAGTTTGGGGGCTCCGCACAAGGAAATCCAGTCTCCAGGCTCAATACACTCACACCGCGCTCAGTCAGGATCCAGCAGGCGAAGGAGGCACTTGAGAGGGCACCGCTCTCCAGGTGAAACACAGATGGTGTAGGTCCCTCATGGGAGGTCTTTGATGTCCCTGAGACCTCCACAAAGGATGGGGGGCAAGCCAACAAGATCTTGGAGAGCACACTTCAGGGCGCCACATAGCAGCAGGTAGTCAGCCCAGGACAGCCACTATTCAGGCAGGGTGCACTCTCCCTTCTAATGGCAGTCTCTTCCTTGTGAACAACAGATTCCTCTTGTAGTGTGCACCACACAGTCCAGGATGTCTGGTCCCACGTCCCCACAAGTGTATCTCTGCCCTGCTGAAGTATGGCACCAGTAGCTATACTGTAGTGTGCCTTTGAAGTTGGGAGTGGTTCAGAGGGTTCCCCTTTGAACCACAGATTTCTCCTCAAAATTTCAGTCCTGTCTGCCATGAGGCCTTGGAAGGCAGATCTTAATGTTTAGTGGGGCCAAGATCTGGCTTCTCAGAGGTCAAGTGTCAAAACCTCTCTCCTCAATCTATCCAGCCAAGTCCTCAAATGGCAGAGGTCTATCATTCCAGTTGCATGCCCAATGTTTATGGCTGCCTCTGGAGAATGCACAGATGGGCTCCCAGCCTCCGGTGTGGACTTGAGTCACACTAAAAAGGAAACAAAGGAGTTTAGCACAGAGAAATGCCCACTTTCTAGAAGTGGCATTTCAAAGCTATTAATGACAAATCCAACTTTACCACAGGAAAGGGGTTGTCATTGTGAATCCAATGATAGTAAACAACATGAGGCTCCATTGTAAGCCACCGCTGCAGCTTAAAGTGATCCCAGCCATACCCCCATGTTAATTTATGGGGAAAGAAGACCTTCTAGGTAGTGAAAACACACATGGGGGTTCTTCACTACCTGGGCAGGGAACACACATGTGTAACTGCCCTGCCTTTCACCAATCAAGTGAAAGGCAGGGCTCACTCTAGGGGCCCTCTAGTGTTAGTGAAAGGCACCCTCAGCATTGGCCAATGATTTAGAAAGGCCAACCTGAGCATAAGTGTGTGCGAATGCGCATACACAGGCCTGCACGGGCTGGCATAAAGACAAGTTTGAAAACACCATGAGGCTACTCCCTGCTGTAAGCTAAAACTGTAGTTTAAAAGTCATTTAGCAATTCCCGCATGTTGACCCAGGGGAAGAGCAGACCTACTAGGTAGGGAAAACTCACTTGGGGATTATTCACTATCTGGGCAGGGAACACATGTGTACCAGCACTGTGTTTCCCCTTACACTTGCTTTACCCCTCATGGCTTACCCTAGGGTGTCCTAGTGGTAGTGGAAGGCCCACTCAGCATTGGCTAATGGTTTAGAAATGCCAACCTGAGCATAAGTGCAACTGCACACACACAGGCCTGCAATGGTAGGCTTGAGACATGTTTGAAAGGCTATTCTTGTGGGTGGCATAATCAGTGCTGCCGCCCACTAGTAGCCAGTACAGTACCTGCCCTGGGTATGTGGTGTACCTCTTCACAGGTTACTCACCGGTACAGCACCTAAGCCAATCAAGTAAGCAGCACTTCCTAGCATGTGTAGGAAGGGTGAGTGCACTTTCACACTGCATTATAGTGGGAAAGTGCCCACATTCCTAAGGCCACGAAAAGAGAATCAGCAAAAACCAGGGAAAAAAAGCAAAATATTTGAGGGAAATCCCCTAAGAAGGCCCATGTCCAACAGCCAGGTACTCTATTGTTGTTCAATGTGCATCATTCGGCCAATCACACATGAGCTCTGTCTCACTCCTGTCATAGGCAGTTGCAGCACATCTACTCTGAGGGCTGGTCTTTGTGTGGGCTTCCTGGTCCAAGTAAACAGCATTTCCTGACACAGGCCTATGTAATGGCACTCACTCAAATGCCATTTCCTTAATGGGTTGAGGCAAGATTAGTGAACCCCTCAACTATGCACTTGTAAATTCAGGGCAGAGGTAAACTACTCTAGCCATGCAGAGGTAAGTGTTTATCCACATTCCTCCATCACACCATGTTCAATGAATCCCTGCGTTAAGCCATACGTTTTTGCCAGACTTTTCACATGGACATATCACACTCTTGACAACTCTGTATTCTTCACGTGTTGTGTTGTTTGTAAAACACATCTCCATTGTCATACGCCTCTGGGTGACTACTCACAAGGCAAAGTCATCTGCTTGTCTTTTTGCATTACAGGACGTTGACTCTCATCACATGACTATGTAAGGCCTGTGAGTTGTGTATACTGACAATTGTGGCCTGAAGTGGTATGTATGACAATTGGGCCAGGAATTGAGTCACATCTGTAGTGTTTTGAGTTTCCCCAGACATGCATGTATGCATTTTGTAACAAGAAAATGTCATTTTGTACACATCATACTGGACCTTTTGCCATGACAACTGCCACTCATGATCTGTAAAGGTATGTGCCACTATATTTGTTCCTGCAAAGTGCTGCCATTGTGCATGTTACCACATTGGTGAGACACACTACACTGAGTTGATTGTCTCAGGAATGGACATATTTGGTGGTTTGTGTTCCAACACTCACTGAGTGCCATTTGAAACACACTTTGCTTCAGCAGAATACATCAAGACTGCTAGCTGTGTAGCAATGCACTG
Organism: Calotriton arnoldi; assembly: GCA_963921515.1. Taxonomy (NCBI): domain Eukaryota; kingdom Metazoa; phylum Chordata; class Amphibia; order Caudata; family Salamandridae; genus Calotriton; species Calotriton arnoldi. The sequence continues at coordinate 2,284,824 of CAWUFW010001512.1, forward strand.
CTCAAGTGCGTGAGGACAGAAATGATCATTTGGAATGTGGATATGTGACATGCCTGGCCTGTCCCTTTAATGCAGTGCACTGCATCAGATTGCTTTTCTGTATAGGTGGTTTGAATAATTGGAGCCATGGCCCCATGCTGCTCAACGGGTCTGACAACATGATTGTTGCATGTTGAGGCCTAATTCAAGTTGAGGAGATGCGAGTGAGTTGATGTTTACAGTAACTGTGACATAAAATGTCCAGCACATAGGGAGAGTACAAATAATTATGTACATTTTGCACAATTCGGTTCATATCTGAGATTTTGTCCATCCAGTAAGCGGAAATATGCGCAAAGAAATTCTGCACAATGTGGTTGCGTCGCCTACTACCAGCCATTGTGTGTTGGCTCTCTCCTCCATCCTCCTCCTCCTCCTCTTTCAATGGTTCCTGCTCCTCATGGTCGAAGTCCCACAGGACATTTGTCCATATACATATGTTGTGTAGGATGGCACATACAAGGTTGTTCTTGCACACTATAGGGGGCAAGTATAGCAATCTCCCTCCTGACATGTCCAAACATCGGAAGCAGAACTTCAGCACACCAAACGTATGTTCCACAATGTTCCTGGTCTTGGCCAGTGCCTGGTTGTACTGCCGTTCAGGCTCATTCTGGGGATGTGCAATTGAGGTCATGACCCAAAGCTGCAGACCATATCCTTGGTCAGCTGAAATAAGAAAATAATAATACTATCAATGACTATGCTGATTGTTACAGTCACATTCCTGTACACATCTGTTATGTGTACTGGATGATTCATACACATTTATTACAGTATTTGACAATATATGTTACCTATATATTTGTCCATTGAATTACACATGTCTCTTCCAGTTCTCTGTGTCATAGCAATGGATGTGCATGCCTTGATACTTTGGACACTTCTACATGCAGATATTCATGTTTGGCTATTAGCTTACTGTGATAGTTCTTTTGAAAGGTTCATTACCACTCTATGTTGTGTGCACTCACTGCATGTGAAAAGTGACAGACTATTGATCTCATTGTTGGCCTTTTGGTCATCCATAGGTAGGCTGTGACAGTGCCAACATGTTTGGCACTCCCACCTACATATGTCCCTGTAGAACCACTGATGCTGCTGCCCTACCTGATAATGACAACATTGGAATTGTTCATTTACTTTAGCATTCGAATTTGGTGCGTACATGTGGTGCATTTCCAACAGGTTACATGGGTAGTTGTACAATTTACAGTCAGCCTTCAGCTTTTGCTTTTCATCAGACAATTTATCATGGTGCACTTGGATTGACACATAGGTATTGCGATGTGGGGCATCTCTCTGTTGGTCACACTGATTTTGTTACAAGTATCTGTCTGCCACAGACTTGGACACAATACTTTGGTCTTCACATGCATGTGCATGACTTTAATTTGTAGGGAATTGTGTACTTCCCATGCCTTGATTCTTTCCTCATTACTGTGGCAAATGAATGTTGAGATCAGTATCCTGAGTACACTGTGGTGCCTTGTCCAGGTTGCATTTTATTCTATATTGATGACTGATGTAGGACATGTTTGGCAGAATTATGTTTGACTTTGTGAGTTTCACTATGCTGGATCCATATGCTTTTCTTTTGGGCTACTTACTCCACCGAACAGGTGAGCCATCACATTGGTTATATCAGTCAATGCAGCTGTAAACCTGTGTGGATGTGTGTATGTAGACTGTAAGAATGGCTGAGACATATGTGTGTTTTATACTGTTGGTGTCACAATGTTATCCAGTGTTGACATTTACATGTGTCTGGGGCCTACACTAACATGGCATGCCACACATGGCCTTTCAACATACTAATTCCTGTGTTGCTCCTAAAACTTTGGTCAACATACAATTATACTGCCATGTGTGACACCTACTCATCTCCACAATACTTGTTCTCACACCATTGACATTGTTGACCTTCAACTGATACCGACTGTTAGAAATGGGGTTTCTGGTTGGCTAGGGCATAGACCTAAGCCAGGCAGAACCCACCACTCCTAGTCAGGGTAAGGGAGTTACACACCAAAGATAACCCCTGCTCACCCCCTTGGTAGCTTGGCAGAGCAGTCAGGCTTATCCCGGAGGCAATGTGTAAAGCAGTTGCACAACACACCTACACACTAGGCACACCACAAAAGACTCCACACAAGGTAATATCAAAAATGTCCTTTGTATTATATATACATAACACACATTAGACTATAAATCACTGCGTAGCATGTAAAACACATTTAGACCACATAACATTAATCACTGTGCCACTAGGCAATAGTCATAACACAGGTAGATCATAATCACTTTGCCAACTAGATAATGGGCATCCGAATACACGTAGTGCACTAAAGTGATACTGGTAAGACTTTACAAGTCATGGAACACTATAACAATAACACCTTACATCATCACATAACTCCTTTACCAATAGACACTGGCACTAACCACACGGGTAGGGCAATACAGTGACTACAGTTGTTGCACCTGTGATGAAACATCCTGAAACCATTAGGCATCACACCACCTTATAGCCCCAAGGCTCACAAAAATATTCACCTCAAAACCCTGGTTGCAGTGACCAGCGCACCTACTGGGAGTTATACGGTAGTTTTGTTAGAACCCCACCTCGAGGCGATCGGTGCCGTAGCCAGCAACAGTGCCCCCCTGGTATGTCTTACCAGAACAGTGCGAGGGGCACTCGCATGGCAACAGACAGGTGGGAGATCTCACGGAGTCTCCCGCAGTTAGGGATAGTATGGAAGAAGGAAAACAATGTGGTGGCCCGCTAACGTGCAGCGCCGCTGCTAGCCCCCGTAGGTGCCAGGATGAGGGGCACACCCACACTGCCCCCCACCAGCAGGGAGACCTCGCTGGGTCCCCTGCAGGCAAAATTGGCAGATTGGGTTGCCTGCGAACACACGGGGCAGCCCTCGTTCGTGGCACACTTGCTGGCAACTTGACACTGAGGCGGGGAGACCTCTCTCGGTCTCCTGCCCGCAAGTAGGAGTGCAGCTGCCCGTGTTCGGGTGACGCTGCAGGGAAGCAGTCCTTACTGTGCATGCCGCCTCTCTTCCTTAGCAGCCCCGGCTTCCTCAGTGGGACCGGGGCCTGCAGCGTCAATGCCGGCCGCGCTGGTATTGACTCCTTCCCCCAGTGCGGGCCTCCGGCGGCTTCCTTCGGCTCCGAGCTGTTGCCAGGCAATGCCTAAATTTTGAAAACACAGCAGTGTTTTAGGCTGGTGAGCGGCTGGGCAGCTATGCTGAAGGCTGCGGAAGGGCCTCGCTCTACCTGACAACTGAGCCCATGCCTCAGACTCTGACAGCAGGACCTGAAGAGAGCTCCCCACGTGCATATACTGTGGAGGCACAGCTCGTCTCAAGGGGTGTACCCAGCTGCCCGGTGGGAGGAGGAGAGCACTTCCTCAACAGCTCTCCCCTCCTGCTTCTCCATACACAGGGGGCCCTTCCACAGCGCTCTCCACGCGCTCGACTGATAAACAAAGCGCTCCACACGCGCTTTCACCTTGGCTTAGACAAAAAGATGTCAGGACAGTCCAGTCTTTTTCCTGCTCCAACAGGGGGCAGCAACTGCAGGCCGTACACCCCACACCCAACAGGGGCAGCGCTCCTCACACAGCTCTGCCAGTTTCCTGCTAGGCAGGCTTCCTTTTCATCAAGTCTTTTGTATCCCTGAGACTTCTAACAGAAGGCCAGCAGACACAAGACCTTGGAGAGTCCTTCACAAGCAGGATACCACAGCAGGGTAAAAAGAGTCAGTCATTTTCCTCCACCAGACAGAAGCAGCAACTGCAGTCCAACCCACCCATCTCGCTCAGAAAAGGCAGCACTCCTCACACAGTCCTTCCACTCTTCTTCTTGGCAGGGTCCTCTTGTTCCTTGAAGTAATCCAAAGTCCTGGGGTTTTAGGTCTAATACTAATACCCCAAAATGTTTTTGTTCTCTTAGTGGCAAGGGTCTCTGAACCCAGTCCAAACCAGTTCTGCATTCACTGGTGCAGTATGACCACAGGGGGAGGAGACAGCATTTTGAAAAAAGGAGACACAGCCTATTCAGGTGTAAGTAACACTCCTCCCACCACTCTAAATGCAGCCCAGGTCTATTCAGCCCTGCGAGGAGTCACCCAGGCAAGGCAGGGCACTCCGAAACCCCCTCAGTGACTGTCTAGAGTGAATGCACATCTCAGCTCCTGTCACCCACACACCAGATGCTGAATCCACAAACAGCCAGAGGCACACAGAGTGGTGAAGTAAGAAAATGCTCACTTTCTAAAAGTGGCATTTTCAAACACAGGATTTAAAAACCACCTTTACCAAAAGGTGCGTTAATAAATTCTGAGTTCGGAGAGTCCAAACATGATTTTCCTATCTTGTCCCTATGGAAAGTTACACATGTAAATATTGTACAGTGCAGCCTCATTATAAGCCTATGGGACAGATGTATTTCACTATCAAGACATGTCACACACACTAGTACATGTCCTATCTTTTACAGACACTGCACCCTGCCCATGAGGGTACCTCAGGCCTACCTTAGGGGTGCCTTACATGTAAGGAAAGGGAAGGTTTGGCCTGGCAAGGGGGCACACTTGTCAGGACAACATGGCAGTACACAACTGCGTGCGCAGACACTACAGTGGTAGGTCTGAGATACATTTACAGGGCTACTCATGTGGGTGGCACAACCAGTGCTGCAAGCCCACTAGTAGCATTTGATTTACAGGCCCTAGCACACAGCGTGCACTTTACTAGGGACTTACCAGTAAATCAAATGTGCCAATCATGGATAACCAATCATTGTTACAATTTATACAGAGAGCATATGCACTTTAGTACTGGTCAGCAGTGGTAAAGTGCCCAGAATCCTATAGCCAATGAAAACAGGGTCAGAAAAATAGGAGGCAAGAGGCAAAAAGTTTGGGGATAAACCTGTCAAAAGGACCAGGTCTAACATCGACACATTATCTCTCGTGTTGACTTTGTACTTGTATTGTCTGGCATCCCACATGGTTAACCAGTGCAGTTGATGTGGTGTAATCCATCCATACAGAGTGAAATGACACATTACTACTCACTGATGTTCTGTAGCTTCTAAACAAAAAAGTATCCCACCTGATTAATGGGGACAATCAGGCATTACTCTCAGCTGGTGGGACACCATCCGCGGGAAAGGAAGCAATTTCTTTTTGTTAAATAACCCTCACACACTCAAGTAGTGTCATGCTTCATCATCGGGTTCACCCTGACTCCTACAGGTCAGGGTGGGCTCGACCATCTTCCAGGGAGCACTTAGGAGAAATAGGCCAGGGGGTTTAAAGATCAAAAATCCTCCTTTGACTCCAGGTATCCCTTTATTAGCGGAGTCGTAGGGGATATTTAAAACAAACAAAGAGGGGACCTAAGGAGGTAATGGTCCTATGACCCTAATGTTTCAGCCCTTACAGATAGGCTGAGAGGGTCCTGGGCTTTCTTCAGGGCAACTGGAGTTCCCTCCCTGGTTATGTGAAGAGGTGCTACCTATTATTTGATATGAAGTGCAGAAAGCTGCGCTTCTAGGACCGGTAAGTTATATACTTATCTCTGATCCGGTACTTTGGGATATCGTGTCCACCTGTGAAAGAAACATTTATTAGTGTTAACACAAGTGTCCAACTCGCGCTGCGCTTATATCACCCAGAGCCTCAGTCAGAGTGGGTGGTATAGCGTGCGTACATCCATCATGCCTTATATGCTCACATATTTACCGCGCATCCTGGGGGTATCTGTGCCCCAGATACCTTCTGTTCTGAGTGGAGGTGTTATTTACATTTAACCACCCATACCGTGGAGATCAGGTATACATCGGTGTAGTGCTTCCACACCCATTCACAATCACCCTGCACTTTTAAACACATACTTCTGGGTCTTAGTATTACCCGTTTCTTGTCACCTCACTGCAGGTGATAATTCCTCCATGCACATTTCCATATGTTCTTACCCTAATGTGGAGGAACAATAGTATCTCAAGAGACTGCAGTTCAAGGGGTAGCCCTGTAGTCAAACACTGCATGTGTGTGGACAGGAAGAACAAAAGAGAAGAAAAAAAAGAGACAATAGTGTTTACCATACTGTGGCCGGTTATCTCCCACACATTTAGCGATTGCTACTCGTACACAGACTCATCCTCGCAATTACTTACTTCTTCAAAGGTCCTGCCCCACATGCTTACCTACTTGGGTCCGCGTCTCCCGGCATTTCCGACATGGGATGCCAGGATAGCGTCTTATAGCGTGCTTCAAACTCTGCATTTCCGGCTTGTACAGGGGAGGTGCCCGCCCCTGGCGCCTGCTTCTGACATCACCTTGTGTGTCGCGGCTGTAGGACTACATATTTACTTAGATCGTTGGGGCTTGTAGTTTTTGGAAGACAAGTTATCCATATTATTTTCAATAGAGATAAAAGGGCATATATTAAACGCTGGTAGTGAGGACAACTACACACCCCATACGTAATCTCCATCATACACAGTTTTTTATGTGACACCGCGGCGGCACGCTATCCCTCCTATTTCGAAGAGGGATACGAGGACGTGTATTTTAACGCCGGTAGTAAGGACCACTATCTAACCCATGTGTTAGGTCCATAATATGGGGTATATGATCAAACGCTGCCCCGGGTGCAGCATGCTTGATCCCTTCATGTTTCCGAACCACTACCAGGTGTAAGGTCCTTGATAATTTTCCGATCCTAATTTTGTGCGCAAGAAATGGTAGTGATATGTGCTACGTGCTTAGAGCATATTGCCTCTTGCTCGCAGCGTATATTTATGTGTGGTGCAACTCACTATCTTCAGGGCTGCAAGACGATTAATCAGTGGAGTACAGTCAGGTATTCGTGCGTGTTCAACGCACCCATATGATTTTCTTTATTAGTGTCACAGTTACACAACCACAGCTATCGGGCATCTCCACTATCATTAAATCCTTGTTAGTATTTCTGTGCACAGGAGCTGAGCTGGTAGTGATATGCGCTATGTGCTTAAATGCCCATTGCCTCTTGTTCGCAGTGCATGTCCATGTGTGGTGCAACTCCTTCATCTCCAGTGTTGCAATACGGTTGATCAGTGAATTACCCTGGTCCATACTATTGTCTCACTCAGGTATACGTTCATGTTCAATTTGCTCATATAGTTCTAATTAGTATTGGCTGTGCCACTATCACGGGTATCAGACTTCTCCACTGGTATTGAAACCTAGTTGGTAGTTAAATGAACATCCATTGTTTACCCAGGGACTCAAAACTTCCCATAAAGAAAGTGGATTCTAATGGGGGTTCATTTGTGATTTAACTGGCTCCATGGTATGGAGTTGTTGAGTCCTAGTATGTGGGTCTGAAGTCTATACACCCACCACTGTTCTTTCTCTAGCAGCCTTTGTGATATGCTCATACCTCCCTTGAGTTTCTCAATCATGGTCCAGTCTAAATCATTGTCTGAATGTCCCTTTTCGAGGTAGTGGAACGTGAGTTTGGTTGCTGTGCCCGCTCTCCGGATAGTGCTCCTATGTTCACTTATCCGTGTGTTGATCTTCCTGGTGGTCATTCCGATACATCTGTTATTACCGGGACAAGTGATCATATAAAGGACATTTTCAGAGTTATAATTCGTGTGGTCTCGCTGTTCCCAAGGATGTGAAAGGGCCAAGTCAATGTGGGTGGTGTGGGAAGTAAACGGACAGACTATGCATGAACTACACGGGTAGTGCCCCTTGACTTGTGGTTGGTTCCATAGGGATTTGACACGTTTTCAAGTTTACCTGGTGCGAGATACATGATGTGCCTCATTAACCATGTGAGTTGCATGGAGACACCCACACATCGCCCGTGGTACCCCTCCCTTGCACACAGTGATGTTACACTGCATTTTGCGCCTTGTTGCATTGCTCTGGATATTTACACCATTCAATGGCACACAAAGTGGATTTGTGTGCCTTGACATGTGTGACTTGGGGGTTTGCATTGCACATGTACCATGATGCATGGTGCAAGTATGAGGTAAACCCCTCATTCATATGGCCCTATCTTCATCGGCAGACACAGAGATGGCTATTATGTCAACATTTCTTACTGTTAGTAGGTCTGTTATGTACTTCAGATTTGCTCACTAACAAGAAGGCCATTCTGATATCGCCCATTCTGGAAGTGCTAATTGATGATGCTGCACCTAAATATGTAGGCATCATGTGCGCTCCCCGAGTATTTTTCTGGCCCATTGGTGAAGATTCCCAGATTGTCCACAATGGCCTGCACGTTGATAGAATAAGTGTGCTTCCGGTTCTTATACAGGTGTGATGTTTCTGCAGGGGGAAACCAGTTGCTTATGTGTGCAATGCATGGCACCTAGCACATGGGGAAATGCTGCAGTGGCATAGAAATCTTGCTTGGTCTCCAGCACCTCCAGTTGTGTCTTAGGGAAGAGCAGGTACTGGGGTGTGAGGTGGATGTAGCATCCAGGACAGAGGGTAGGAAGGCAGAAAAAGATGGCTGCAATATTTCTGCCACTCTGGCTGTTGTGATCTGGAATGAGCCAGATGCCAGCATGTGGAGGAGTGCCATCTGTCATCAGCTTAACCTGCAGTGGGAAGTCGGTGGGCCTGGCAGCTGGTGGCTGGAGCCTTGGCGCTATTTTATTCAGCAGTTCCATTATGGAGTCCCTCCTGAGTCCTCATCCTCCCTAATGTCAATGATGGAAAAACGCTGGTAAAAAACACGCTCCCTTCTCCTGCACTGCCTATGTGGTGGTAGTGGTGGGGGGTCTCCTCGCAACTCCCAGCTGTAGAATGAGCACCCTTCATAGCGTAGTTCAGCTTGCCAAACTGTATTGTGTGGCCTGCATATATGTACCACAGCCACTGTGTCATTTCCTTCACCTGGGTTGCCAATGTGCATGAATTGTAACACATTTCAGGCTCTGTGCACCGCTTGCCAATGATATGTCACACATTGAAAAAAACACAATTATCACTGCACTAGTTTTACATTAGAATTTATGGGAGAACGCCTACCTTGCATATTTTACTCTCTGCATGGCACAGCCGGTTTTAATGCAGGTATTTTTAGACATAGGCCTACAAAAACCGATGCATTTGGCCACATGCGTCGACTTGTAGACATGAAGTACTGACTGCGCCGACTTCACGTCAAAATTAGTGACGCAACGGTGGCGCAGGCCTCACATAAATATGCCCCATAAGATCTGCTGAAGTTGTAGGATTAGCAGCCTTTATTCCAAGGCTTGGCTGATGAACAGACACAAAACAGACAGAAGAGAGAAGAATGGCACACAATGGGTCTCTTACAGTCTACATTGCAATTGTGAGATGCATCTTTATTAGGAGTGGGCGAAATTTAAATAATTTGCTTTTGCATAATTACTTGAAATTTTGACAAAACTGGCATTTAGCGCTGTATTTTAGCACAAAATGCATCCTCACATCCTCTTCAGATGTGAGACTGCATTTCGCGCTAATGAACATAGTGCCAAAGTGCTAAAAGCACCATGAACATTATTTGCTCGCACTCGGTCGTTCGCGTTGTTCCTGTCCATTTGCAGTACATTTTAACCACAAACAATGAATTCCTAATACAATTTTAGTGGGAACGACACATAATTAAGTGATGTGGCGTAACAGTGTAATTTTAGGAACTTCACGTAACAAGAGTAATTTCAAATTACCAAAATTATGCGAATCATGCCAGCTTAATGCAAATTTCGCTCTGGCCTAACCTTTATATGGTAAACGGAACATAAGGACTGATCAGGCCAAGTTAACAAACACACAGAAAAAACATTTGCAATGCAATAGGTCTAGAATTTTTTAGAGTTCGAGTTATTGACATTGTAAATGACAATGTCTTTTGGGGTTGGAGGAAATAAATATAGGTGCACACACCAGAAAATAAATACCTTTTAAACATTCATCAATTCTGAAGGTAAACAAGTGCTCCAGGTCCTCAGACAAGGCATTGTATAGCACTGTCTCCGCGCAGCACTGTGTAGGTGTAAGACCCTCATGGTTGCTTTATGAGTGGGATTAAGACCCCTGTCCTCCAGCAGGCCACTTCGCTCCAACCTACAGAGGGGTGCCTTGCGTCCTGAATGACCTGTCCAGTTTGCGCTTCCGCCACTTTGCAGTTGAAGTTTTGTTGCATCTAATTTTTGATGTAGGATGGGTGTGGACGTTCATTGTGGTTAATCTGGATGTATTATGCACAGCTTGTTGCGAATTCAATGCGTGGCCGCTCCCAATCAGGCGCCAGCAAACAGTTTTACTCAAATCGGTAAATCATTTTGTAACGTTAAAATACGTCCGTGTAAATGTGTGATCGTTAGGACCTCTTTGCAAGACTTTCAAATCTGACCTATGTTCTCATTGGTATCGTTTGTAAATACAGAAATAAATCATTTTAGTAAAATGAATGGATAAAGTCCAAATGAACAAGTATTTTTTAACCTGTTCTATGTGAGACGATATGACCCATTCTGTTACAGAGTTGCATAGGAACTGCCAAATTAGCTTGAAGAAAATTAAAAGGCTAAGCTTAATAAGTCAACCATGGTGGAGTGAGAAAGACGTCAAGCGTTAAGTTTTTCAGCACCGGATTCTCGACGGTCTTTAAGATGTATGCTTGCGAGGGTAGTGCAGAAGAGCTCCTGTCAAGAGCAAGCCTCCTCCGTTACCAAGGATGAAATATCAACATGACACTGGAGCGTGACAAGGAACCATGCTCTTCCCGGAAGGGCGACGAGAGGTGGTTATATTGTTACAACTCAGGCGTGCCCACAAAGCAAGCCACAACATTGTAGCACAAATTCAAACAGTTTCATGCAGTTTGGATTGGTGTACAACTATTTTGTAGTGTTGCAGTTGCTGCCTAAAAAAAAAAACCAAGGGGAGACACCCTCGCTTCCAGGACTGTAGTACTCTGGAGGGGGATGGGGAGGTGTGGCTAATAGGCTGCATGGCGTGCAGTGCAAAATTTAAAGAAAGGCATGCAACGCCAGTGTTGTTGATCAAGCGCAGCGTATTTGTCTCGAACCTTGTAAGGGCTGAATCTAAAGTGAAAACCAGACCAGACAAGACCCTGATGTGACACACTGGAAGCTGTTGCTGCAGCATGACATTGGTATGGTCTAAGTGACTGGATGACGATGATACAACCATATTGGAATAAGATGAATTCCAAAATAAAACGCGGTAGTCCGCAAATAAAATATTTTTCTTCCACTATGATGAAGTCAGTAGTTAGGCAAAGTTAGCAAAGCTGTGTCTAAAGGGTCATAAAAGATAATGAACGTAAAAAAAGTCAGGAGGACCTACCAGGGCAGTGAGTGGGAGCACCACAGATATAACCTCCTTGGGGAAATCCACTCCGGTAAAGATCACCATCAGTGCCCTGGCCACAGCGAGTGCAGTCACTGTCCTCAGAGGGACAGCTTCCGGGTACTGGGTGGTATGGTCCACCAAGACAGGACAAACCTGTTGCCCATGGCTGTCTTGGGATCCAGAGGCCGCACAATGTCAATGCCCACCTGCTTGAAAGAGGTGCTCATGTCAGGAAAAGGTTGCAGGGGGGCTTTGCATTTCCCCCCCCCCCCCCCCCCAAGTCTTGCCACTCACCCAGCAGGCAGGATAGGACCTACAGAACGCATCTGAGGCCTTCCTCACCACTGGCCAAAAAAAGGGGGTGAAAAGCCGGTCAAAGGTTTTGTCTTGCACCAAATGACCTGCCAGTGGCACATAATGAGCCAGACTCAATAGGAAGGTTCTGAGCACTGGGGTACCACCAGCATACAGGCACATCAAGCTCAGGAAACTCAGGCTCACCATACAGGAGACCATTCTCCAAATAAATCAGGTGTTGGTGAGAGATGTCACCAGCTGCCTCGGCCTGCTGCCGAAGACCCACAGCAGTAGCACCTTCTGTGCCGCGCAGAACTCCTCCCTGGAGATACCTCCATCCTGCTGCCAATGGGTCAGTTCAGGCAGGTTCCCCAGTTTGTCCACTTCTTCCCCTGTAGTTTCTGGGGCGTCCCTCTCAGGGTCAGCCTCCACCCGGACCGTGGGAATTTCAGGAGCGGGTTTCCCGCAACCCTTGCCCTTCTTCTTCTTGACAGGCCCCTGGGCCACTCTTTCAAGTTTCAGGTTCTTCTGATAACCCTCACATGCTGCCATGGACCGTGTGGTCAGGCACACCCACTCAGGCAACCCAAACATCTCCAAGTTTGACATGAGCTCTACCTCCTTCAAGGCGGTATGCTCCAGGTCATCACTCAGCAGCCAATTCACAGGCATAGACAGACTCACACCTACCCTTAAGGAACCTGAACCCCAACCCTCCCCATTTAAAGGTAATAGGAGCTGCAAAACATTGACTCACTGTTGTCTAAAGCAACAACTTGGTGGACCACATTAATGATTACCTTCTCTGAAGACACCAGATGACACCGGATGGCACTCTCAGAGCCACCACCCTTTGCCCATTAATGCTAACATACTGTCTATACTTCCTAGTATTGTCAGGCATGAGGGTTCTCTGTACCATTTCACTGTCACCCAGGGACACTAGAGTAACTTCAGCTGTATCCCCATCACTTGCTGGGACCAACTCCTCCTCAAGCGCTACACTAGCCACCTCCAGTGACTGCCAACCAAAGGGGGGCTGACCTTGCTTAGGGCACTTGGGATCCCCCTTGAAGTGTCCTTCCTGATTACATTCAAAACACTTCATGGGTCCCATTTCCCTGCAGGCTTACCTGTAGGGAACCACTTCTTCTTTTCAGTAGGGGGTTGAGATACCTGAGCCAGAGAACTAGTTTGGGGCCCTTTAGATAACTCCTTACTGTTGTTTTTGTCCCCCCTCCTTCTGTTGGGGACCCTGCCCACCCTTGACTTGATCTTCCCCAAATACCTTCTTGTGGACCCTGGTGCTGACCAAGCAGTCCACCTCTCTAGCAAGCTTTCTGGGGTCAGAAACCTTACTGTCAATCAAGTGCTGGTGTAGCTCTGTAAAACAAAGACTACATTTGTGCTCTTGTGCAATCAAATTGTACAGCCCTCATAATCTGTCACATCACCGCCCTTCACCCAACCATCCAGTGCCCTGCAAACAGAATCAACACAATCCACCTAGGTATGTGGGGGTCGTTTCACACTGTTCTTAAACTTCTGATTGTATTTCTCCGGGGTCAAACCATATTTCCTGGTCAGGGCCTCCTTCATGGTGGTAAACTTTATCTTGTCACCCCCCCTCTAGGACAAGTAATGTGTCCCTCCCTTCAGTTGGAATATGCTTCCACAAACTTGCCCCTCAATCCCTCTCAGGGATCTTGTGCATTTCCAAAGCAATCTCGTAGGCCTCAAACCACCGACCTACGTCATCTCCCACTCCATAATCATGCTCCAGACCCTTTAGTATGTGTACTCTCTTCTCGGAGGACACTGAAGATATGCTGCCACCATCAGTGCTGGACTCAGCCCTCTTGGCTTTCAAACCAGGCTCTCTCAAGCTCAGCTCCTGAGCTAAAATCATTTTCTTCCCCTCCATGACCAATTTCTCTTTCTCCGTATCCAAGTTGAGTTTTGTAAGCTCCAACTTGAGCTTCCTTTCTTCCCACCTGTCCTCCAACACCGCTGGGGAAAGGCCTATAGAGGAAACATTGCTGCTTGCTCTGCAGGGAGCCCTCCCTCCATTCAGGCTGGCCCCCCGCCCCAAAGGCATCGCTGGCTCCTCCAGCCACTCCAAATGCAGACTTTGTTCCTCATTATCCACAACATCATTCCCCTCCTCTAGGTGCACAGCTGCATCGTGGAAGAGGTGTGGCGCAGCAGCCAGGGTGCTTGACTCCGGACCACGGGGTTCACGGTTCGATCCCCGGTGCCAGAGGCAGGTTAGCCCAGCACCATGTGACTCTGGGCAATAGCTTGCTTAATTTTCCCGACGGCCCCCAGCGCCGGGACACCTCTCTGGAGGTAGCTGTGCGCTTTACAAATGCGGGTATTTATTTATCCTGACTGCTAACCATGCCCTCAGCGCCTTTTGCAAATCTTCCTTTTTAGTGAGACCTTTAAAATAACACTTGAAATCCCTGCAGAGACCTTTCAGCTGGGACCCCGTATAGGTTTCGAACTTCTCCTGCTCAAACTCCAATAGTGCAGGTACCGTTGTTGGCTCTCCAGACTGAGACAGGACTGTTGCAAAAACTCAAAAATTGCCAAAGAGAACAAAGAAAAAAGTATATTGATACGTAATGGTCTGAGATATGGAAGTAGTGTACATCAATCACTGTATGCAATGCACAAATACAAGTCCTATCCTCACTGCTGAACACCAATGCTAGAAATTAGGTTTCTGGTTGGCAGCAGTAAGAACCCTGTCAAAGCAGGAACCACAGTCCTAGACAGGGTAAGTGTTGTACACACTTAAGGTTTACCTGCGCTCACCCTCTGGTAGCTTAACACAGAGCAGGCTAAACTAAAGAGGCAATGTGTAAAGTATTTGTGTACAGACTCGCACAGTAACAGTGAAAACACCACAAAATTACTCCATACCAGTTTAGAAAAGTAGCCAATATTTATCCGAGTAAAACAAGACTAAAATGACGAACATCCAACATACACAATTCAAGATATGAATTTTGCAAGATTAAATCAAAATGCAGTGCTTAGAAGTCAATAGCTCCAACTGGGGATATCTTGTCACCCTTGACTGGGGAAAATCCAAAATTTCAGTCCAACCGCGATGGAGGACGGGCTGGATACAGGAGTCATGCAGACCCACTGACGGTACCTTGGATGCGTCACAGCTCGGGGGACAATGCATTGAAAAAAGGAGGGGATGCTTCGCTGACGAAGGTGATGTGCCAGTTCCAAAGTCGGCAACGTCGCTGATGCATCACTGTCATGAGTGGCGCGAGTCGGTTCTGAGGTGTCAATGCCAAACCAGTGGGCTTAGCACTGGTCAGTAGTAAAAAAGTGTCCTAAAGCCAGCAAAAACGAAGTTGAGCGCACAGTCAAAACAGAAGGTCAGAAGGTAAAAAGCCTGGTGAAACCACGCCAAAAGATCCCAGGTCTAACACTCCCTCATACTAATTCTCTCTCATACTCAATCATTCTTACTCATTTGTTCACACTCACACCCATTCTCACTCACACTACCTCACATTCATTCTCACTCACATTTATTCTCACTCACATTCATTCTTACTCAAACTCATTCTCACTCAAACTCATTCACTCATCCATTTTAATTTACACCTATCTGATTCTCACTCCCTCACTCTCACTTTTTCATACTCATTATCACTCACTGACTAGCATTCTAACTCACATTTTCTCACACTCTCACATTCCCTTACACTCATTCATTCTGCTCTTTCACACTCATTCTCACTTACCCACATCTTGAAATCTCACTTTCTTACACTCATTTCCACTCATTCATCCTCACTTATCACTGTTAAGGTCACTCACACTCTCTCATTCTCATCAATTTCACTTATTCTTATTCCAACTCCGTAATCTCACTCACAGTTAAAGTCACTATTGCTCATTCTTATTCATTCCTCCACTCACCCTTACCCAGAAAGGGGTGGATTTACTTTTTGCATACCATATAGCTGCAACAAACGCTGATGCGCTATGTTGCATCCAGGGGAGAGCAAATAGCACATAATTACTATAATATGCTGCTGTTTTTCATTTAACCTGTGCTGGTGCACTTTTGGAAACCTTGTGCCAACACATACACCCTTGCACCTTAGTGAAAGGATATGTTCCTTCTGTGAAGCATGGGGTTTGTACTGGAAGGGTAGCCTTCCTGTACACAAACTATGCTTTAATACTTTTCCCATTTGTATGTGTGATGTACAGTGCAGCACACATGTCAAGTACGAAAAATGTGGACATTGTTTACACTTGCTCTACCATTACACCAACCTCGAGGAGGCATGCATTTTGTGTTATTCCATGTGCACCAATGTTAGTAGATGGGGTGTAGCATAAAAATAATAGGTGGTTGCGTGGGAACACCCATGTACTCCCCCCTACATCGACCACCCCTTGAATCAAAGCATCACAAAGTAGTGCATAGCGCTACTTTGTATTACTTTAGGCAACTTTAAAATGCAAATCAGGATTTGCGTTGAAAGGTAAATCCCATCACAACATTTTATGCTGGGTTTAAGTCACTTTTGTGACCCAAACCAGACACAAATTGTTAGTAAATCGGTGCCTAGTTTTCAGTCACACACTCAAATACATGTTCACACACAAAAGTTACACATACACTCTCGCACATACACACACACTCTGACCCGCAAGCAAGTACTCAAGCTTTGAGAGATTTATTTTACTTACCTCCTGCTGCCCATCGTGGTCTGTTTTTGATCCTCAGCTGCAGGTACTCCAGGGGCCCTTGGGACAGGAACACAGCTACTTCTCACCTCAAGCACTGGATTAGGCAGCTGAAGCCTGCGCAGTTCATGCGCCATGCTTGTTCGATGTCTTGCTCCAGCTTTCCGCCTCTGGCTTTTTTATCTAAACCTCTCTCAACTTGTCACAGGTTCGGTAGGCTCAGTTCTGACCCCACCCCACCTTTGATAAGATGGGAGCCTATTTCAGATGTAGCTGTGGGCGCTGAAGGGCTGAAATCAAAAGCCACCAACGCTTCCTTTACAGGTGATGCAGCAACACATGAGGTGGCACCTAAGCATTTCAGGCCCCCGAGGTCAGAGATGGGACTTTGCCAACCCTGGACATTCTGTCTGATGATTCGTGCAGGCACTTCTATGTGCTTGTAGCATTCATCAGAAAGAGCCACTACATCGCACTGCTTACTGTTTGATCCTCGCTCAGTTGAGGATTTTTTTAATGTGTTTATTGCTCTTTTTTTGCAGTCCTCCGGTTGTCCTCATTATGATTTGGAGCTCCAAGGAGTTCCACATAAAAATGTACAAGAAAGGCTCCCATATATCAAATCATCCAGAGCTTAATAATAATAATAATAATAATAATACAACAAGATAAAATACGTACAAAAAACCTAACAATTACGGATTTCGTTGAACAGTACAAAATTCAAACAGCATACAAGAAGTTGAAAGTGTAAGTGCGCAAATATAAAACCAATTTCACAAATCCTATAAAATACACTGCTAACTATGACAGTACAGATCGAACTGTACCCTTAAATCCTCCAGGAACTCTGCAAGCCATCAGCAACTCACAGGCCTCGGTAGAAACCAGGATTGGCGAGGTCCGGGTGGACGTGTCCCTCCTACGCCAGGACCTGCGTAACGCTACAGCACGGATCTCTGAGGCAGAGTCCTGTATATCCACCGTTGAGGATGAGCTCGGGCAACTGAAGACCCAGGTGACCCACCTCCAAACTTGCACCCTGGAGCTGCATCGTAGAGCCGAGGATGCTGAGAATCGCGCGCGTTGCAACAACCTGCGCCTGGTGGGTTTCCTGGAGGGGGTCGAGCTGGGCCAGACTTACACCTTCGTGGAGACGTGGCTGAGATCCTGGATGCCCAAAGACACGCTCTCGGCTTGGTTCGCGATTGAGCGGGCCCACCGTTCTTTGGCCTCTAAGCCACCTCCTGGTGCCCCGCACCGTCCCATAATCGCAAGGATCCTCAACTTTCGGGACAGGGACGCCATCCTCAACGTGGCCCAATCCCAAGGACCCCTAAGGTACCAGAACAATACTATCATGCTCTTCCCGGACTACACGAGGGAGGTGCAGGCCCAGCGCCGCTCCTATGCTGAAGTCAAACAAAAGCTCCGTAACTTAGGACTGAGATATGGCCTCCTTTTCCCGGCCCGGTTACGGGTAGACTTCCAGGGCAAGACAATCTTCTTTGATACTCCACAAGCTGCCTGCACTTGGCTGACTGAGGAACGACCCCTACGGGTCCAGCCTGTCCCCTCAGCCGTCCTACCTGGATCTCCGGCGCCGAGCTTGCCTCCTCCCAAACATCGGCGCAGGTGCATGCAGTCCCGCAGGAGAGGGAATCGACGAGGGCTGTATCTGCATCGCCTCACCCGAGAACCCGACGCCATTGGGGGCCCCTCAGCCCTCCAGGACCATAGCAGTGGAAGATCTCCGTCGCAGCCTGGACCCCTCGGGAGTTCTACGATCTGCGGCCTCAGAGACTGACCTCTCTAGAAGTCCAATGTTGCAGGGCCTCGGAGGAGAGACGGAGGTCGGTCTTACAGGGACCCTAACTGATTGATGTGGGTATAGAAACTCTATGAACTTTGTTCATCCAAAGGATCGCTAAAGATCCTTTTCGTACCCGTCCAGTGGAGAAATCCAGTGTTACGGACTCGGTCCTGTCTAGAAACCCTGCGCTTCAGGGCCTCAGTGGGGAGGCTGGGGTTTGATTTGCAGGAGCTCCCCTGGACCAGGCTGGGAGCAGAACTCTCATGAACACTGCTCGCTCAACGGCATGCTGATGATTACCGCTACATCCGTCATTGTGGAGGGGTCCACCGTTGCCACGAACTGCCCTGCTAAGCGTTTTAGCTTAGCCCTTGTTGTTGTTAACTTATTTTCTTTCAGAGCGACAGATGCTTCGGTTCCGGAAGTATAGGGTGGGGGGATTTTGGGGGGAGGGGGGACCGTTGTCCTCAAGAATGTTTTCGAGCTGGCTCCGTTTGAGCCATTGTTTCTTGTTGTGTTCAGCACCTCTACACCAATACACCACTTTGCCACCGACAGGCAGCATATCACATCATGCACGCCACACCTTTCCGCTCTGGCTGCAGAGCACTGTTCCCCTCCAGGCCTAGGCCCCCTCGGCCCGCCTAGCTCATGCACCACTTCTGACCCAGATGTCTAATAGCAGTAGATCCCTTCATGTTCTATCTTGGAACGTGAATGGATTGTTAGACCGTATCAAACGCACAGCATTCCTTAAATGTGCTCCGCGCCACGCACCCGACATTCTCCTCCTTCAAGAGACGCACCTCCTGGGAACCCATCGCCCCTTTTTAGCGAGGTACGGGTTCGACAGGGTGTGGCATTCTGGTTTTACATGGGGCTCCCGGGGGGCGGCCATACTAGTACGTAGGGGTCTCCCCTTCACTGTGGAGCGGGTAACGACGGACAAACAGGGCCGCTGCGTGGCCGTCACGGGTGGGCTTGAGGGACATGCCCTGAACCTGGTCTCTGCATACGTCCCGCCTGCGATGCTTGCTTCCACCCTCCATCTCACAGCCATGATTTCTGCCTTGCCCCTGGGTCAAACAATAATTGGGGGCGACTTTAATGCGGTCATGCAACCGTCTCTTGACGCGACCGGCGCGCCTTCCTCAGCATGTCTAACCTCGGCCAAGAAATTGTCGGACTGGTCGGCGGCTCTTGAGTTGTGCGATGTCTGAAGGGTTTGGAACCCTCGAGGGACACAGTATACCCACACCTCGGCGGCCCATCACACACACACTCTTGTATCGACCTACTCTTTCTACCCGTCACTGACTGTCAAGGAGTCTCCGGTATCTCTATTCTACCCCGGGGGATCTCGGACCATTCGGCCAGGTCACTGCGCTTGGGGGAGTTGCGGAGGGGGCACGAACGGTATGGAGACTGAACGCGTGGTTTCTACAAGATAAAGAGGTCAAAGACGCGATAGAAGTATAACTGCGCCACTATTTCCTTACTAACCAGGGCTCGGTTCCCTCCCCGGGCACGCTTTGGGAGGCCGGTAAGGCCACCATTCGAGGCGTGGCGAGGGGGCCTGGTACACGCGAAGCGTGCGGCTCAGTCTGATCGCCTGACTCTGCTCGAGGCTCGGGCCATGCGACTGGAATTGGCCCTTTCTGACACTACTGATCCCCAGCCTGCTAGGCAATTGGCAGCGATTCGAGAGGAGGTCCGACAGATTTCCCTGGACTCTGCCAGGGCACTTTGGCGCTCCTCCGTGGCCCGTGTTTATGGCTGGGGAGACAAAAATGGGAAGCTGCTCCACAACCTGATCTCGTACCCCAGGGCAAACAGGATCGTCCCGGAGATCCAGGATGCCACCGGAGCCCGCCACCACACTTCTCGGGCCATCGCACAGGCCTTTGCAGAGTATTATGCTCGGCTGTACTCCACTCACCCCCGCTCTCGTGGACCTACTGGGACGGGCGGCGGTCCAACTCCCCTGCCTAACTAAGGCGGAAGAAACAGACCTCGATCTTCCCATTATCCCGGAGGAGATACAGGGAGCCATTTCTCTGTTGAATCCGGGGAAGACGCCCGGGCCTGACGGCTTCCCGCAGGAATACTATGCGATCTACAGGGATTTGTTGGTACCCCACTTGGTTGAACTTTTTCAACATGTTGCCGAAGTGGGCTCCTTTCCCCCCGAAACCGATGTGGCCACTATCATTGTCATTCCGAAAACCCAACCACCCTCTGCCTCCTGTGCGGACTACCGTCCGATCTCTTTAATCAATACTGAAATGAAGATTTTTGCCACAGCCATAGCCCAGCGCCTTCGTCCTCTATTGAACAAGCTGATCCACTCGGATCAGTGCAGCTTTATGCCGGCTCGTGGAACCAGACATTGCATACGGCGCCTACACCTTGCCTTGGCCCACCGTCATCGTCTGACTCCATACCTGGCGCTTCTACTTATAGATTTTGAGAATGCCTTTGACACGGTGGACTGGAGCTATTTGGGGGATGTTCTCACGACGATGGGTTTTGGACCCCATTTCCGACGCCTGGTTCACGCCCTCTACTCTACCCCCAGGGCCAGGGTCCTTACCAATGGCGCCATCTCAGACGCATTTCCAATCCGGAGAGGCACGCGCCAGGGGTGCCCTCTATCCCCCCTCTTGTTCGCGTTGGCAATGGAGACCCTGGCCGGTCTCATACGCAGTGACCTCCGGGTCCGGAGCTGGTCTTGGGACTCCCGCCACGTGGACAAGATTGCCCTATACGCGGACGATGTCCTGCTCTTCTTGGCTGATCCGGAGAGCTCTGGCCCCCGCTGCTTGGAGGTGCTCCGGGCCTTTGAAGACGTCTCGGGTCTGATCTACCCTGATCCCTCTCCATCTCTCACAGGCATGCTTTGATTGGCAATCGACTATCCCCATTAGGAGGCAATCCTTTAAGTACCTCGGCATTTGGGTGGCTCTGCTCCCAGAGCTGGAATGGAACGCTCAACATGGTCACGAAGGCCAAACATGATCTCAAGTGCTGGCAAACCCTACCACTCAACCCTCTTGGAAGAGGGGCGCTTTTTAAAATGATGACTCTCCCTCGCTTTCTATACATTATTCAGAATACCACCTTTCACTTCCCGGGGAATTGGTTCCGAGAGCTTGATGGGATGATCACAAAATTTCTATGGAGGGGGGGGGAGGTGGGGAAGACCACGTATCGCCCTGGCTCGCTGCCAGATTCCGCCCTTTGATGGGGGTATGGGTATGACAAATCTCCACCTCTACTACCTGGCCACCAGACTCCTCGTCATCCATGACTGGTTCACCGGGGGGTGGTTGGGCCCGGCCTATCGGGTCGAACTTACAGACATGGACTTTCCGCACATCCAAGCTTACTTGTACGGGGCTCCCATACTACAAGCAATGCCACCAATCACTATAGCAGTCCTGGTGGCCTGGCGCTCCGCCATGCGACACACGCGCTGGGACAAGCGTCTCACTCAACACACACCTCTATGGCAGGGCAAGTGGTTGCGGGATACGGCCGCCCTCACGGGATTCCGACAGTGGGACCATGTCGGGATTTCTCTCCTCGGGATGTATGGGCTGGGGATCATATCAGGGCCTTCTCTAACCTGCAGCAGCATCACACCCTTCACAACTCCCAATTCCCAATTCTTTAAGTACCTGCAGCTCCCTCATGCCCTCGCTGCCCATGTCCCAACAGGTACATCTCTGCCCGAGTTTAGCCCGCTAGAGGCACAGGTCATGATGGGAGACCTGGGCAGAGGAGGGGTGTCCCCGATATACCACTCCCTGGTGAATAATGGTGCGACTACTTTACCCTCGCTGCGGGCTTGCTGGGAGGGTTGGCTTGGCCCCTTAGAGGAGGCGGACTGGCGCGATGCCCTTATGGCTCCCAAAACCCTCTCGACCTCCTCTAAACTCCGTCTCGTCCAACTCTATTACCTCCACATGGCCTACCTTACTCCTGCGCGCTTACACAGGGCGGGGCTGCGCCCTTCCCCAGACTGTACACGTTGTGGCCAAGTTCCGGCTGACTTTTATCATAGGGTATGGTTATGTCCGGGCCATGCCCGGTTTTGGTCGGGGTGGAAGCTGAGCTTACAGAGACCTTGGGCTGGCAGGTTCCCCATGACCCCCTGCAACTTCTCCTGGGCATATTTGATGGCTTAGATGGATCCAGAGCGGATAAATGTTTTCTAGGGACGGCAGTCACTGTGGGGAAGCGAGACATTGCGACGGCCTGGGCTCAGGCCAACCCCCCTACCCTGAAAAAATGGCACCGAGGGGTGGACTGGTGCGCGACCCAAGAAGAACCCCTCTACGAGGCACGTGGCTGCCCAGCGAAATTCCACAAGGTTTGGGGTAAATGGTTGAATCTGCTTTGAACTCCTTACTATGGTTCTTCTGTGTCTCAATGTACTGGGGTTTTTTTTTTGCTGGCTTAGTCGTACCAGGAATGTGGTTTTTGCTGATTGTTGGGGGCTATCTCATGCTCTCTCCTGTAAGAGGTGTGCTGAAGTTTTGTTTGCTTGTTCCTTCAAAATGAAAATAAAAATTGATTATCAAAAAAAAAAATCCTCCAGGAACTTCAAATCGCATAATACAAAGACCCTAAGATTCTATTTATAATATAAATTACATTTTGCACAGAGGGGACCCTGTGCAAAATACATGCAGGGACCTAACAGCATATAAGATGTCAAAAAGTGCAAGTGTGGAAATATAGTGCCAATTTCACGCATCCTTTAAAAGATTCTACTTAAAAAATGTAATGAATTTTGCTCAAAAGGGGCCCGCGCCAAAAAAAAAAAAAAAAAAGCATGCAAGGGCCTAGCGTATACAGATTTCATTGTACAGTACAGACTTCATAGCAGCTTACGAAAAGCCAAAAGTGCGAGTGCGCGAGAATAATGCCAATTTTACAAATCCTTTAAGGTACCATCTTAACTATGTCAACACGAATCCAATTATACCATTTAATGCTCCCGAGTATTGCCCACAAAGGACACTGTTCAACATACCACGGCTAGATCCGACACATTAGCCCTCCTCTAAAATATGTTTAAAAATGGTTTAAAAAAACTAAAAACTTTAAAAACACACTTGTTCGGAGGGTGGGGCCAAGAGACCGTTTCGGGCCTCCTCGGCTGTCTCTATGTTATGTTTTAGATACAGTGGTCTCAAGAAATAACGTCGTAATGGTTGTAATGGGAGACAGACAAATAAAACGTGATTTGGATCCTGTACCCAGCTTCCACATAGGTGACAAAGTCTGTCCTGCCTGGCTAATCCCTCCCACGCCCCTGTTATAATTCGTAAGGGCAACAAATTCAGCCTTAGCAGCAGGATGGTTCTGCGCACTCCATGGGGGAGATTCCATACAACATACGGTTGAGGTAGTTTATAAATACTACTCCCCACTATTATATCATTACTCGAATGCACTGAGCACAAAACAGAATCACTTTTAAGACAGACTTTGTAAATAGTTTTTTTCATTAAAGTTTTCAAAACTTGTTTTGGTAGAGAGCCTACGCTACTATGTCCAATTTCAAATAAGTCTGCAGCTTTCACATAATTCCTGAAGACATCGCTTTTACCCTTCAGGCAGACAAATATTTCCTGTCTTAACGATGCCCGTAGAGGGTTTTCGACACTATTCAGTAGGGCATTACTCCATCTTAAACATGCAGCCATGGCGAACACATAGGTCTAAAGGAGCCCGAATTTGAGCCGGTATGCCGCTGTATGGGTGCTTGGTTCAAATTACAGATTTGGCGGCAAATGTGCCCTTCCACCTTCTCAAAGTAAACCCACTGCTGTTCATCCACTGATTCACAAGCGTAACTCAGTGCAGACGAGATTTTAATTTTGTACACTGATAAAACATGTGCGAAGTTTCTTTGCCCGCAACATTTATAAAGTCTACCAATTGTGTAGGCCTGGGATATTACCTTACTTGTACACTGATCAATGTGATCATTGCTAGAACACTTACTTGAAAGAATTCTCCCTAAATACGGGTACAATTTCATTACGTCAAGTTTATCTTTCCCCAGAAACCAATGCATTTGTTTACTAACTTTACATCCCCGATGTCTAAAAACCATAATTTTACTTTTTGAGGTATTTATTTTTAGAAAGTGGTCATCTGAGTAGAGAGCTAACTCATTAACACGCCTTTGTAATCCTATCGGAGTTAGATCCAGCAGGATGGCATCATCCGCATAGAGCAGACAGCTCAATTTAATTGTTCCTAGTTTTGGGGAATCCCCTTTACACAGCCCCACCCTGCTTGACAAGTCATTGATATTGTTAGATTTGGGGGTCTCTAGTTGGCAGAGGTATGTACCCTTGTCCAAATAGGGACCCTTGAGTCTAGTCAGGGAAAGTAGGTACACTCCCGAAATAACCCCTGCTCACCCTCTTGGTAGCTTGGCACGAGCAGACAGGCTTAGTTCAGAGGCAGTGTGTAAAGCATTTGTGAACACATACAGTAATCAAGTGACAACACTACAAATGGACACCACACAGGTTATATATTTATAAAAATAGGTATACTTTATATAGATTTATCACAAGACCATAAACGACAAAAATAATCCACAATACTGTTAAGAATACTTAGTTCTGATCAAAAAGGCTTAATTCAAGGTTCTGTGCGAGTCAGTAGCCTCCTCCGGCTACGGCGATGTCGAGAACAAACAGAGTCTAACAAATCCAGCTGACCGCGTCGAGACGGGCCAACACAGCGTAGACAGACTCGGTCACAGTACCTTTACTTGAAGCGGCAGGCACGGGCGTGCGAGCCGGATGGCTGTTCGTCGCGGTCGCGATGCAAAAATGGAAGCGTTGCAGGACGCGTTGTCCCTCGATGCGGTGCAGGCAGCGGCTCGTTGACGTCGTCGAGACGGAGTCGGTGAGACCAGGGCCGTGCGTTGCAGGGCGAGACGGTGCTTCGATGCGGTGCTGGCAGGTTGCGGTGCGGCGACGGAGCCGGATTCAGGAGCTGGCGTCGATCAGTCCGGACAGCGGTGCGAGTCGGGCGGTGCGTCGCAAAGCGTGCGAGCGGTGCCCAACTCCGGTGCGGTCACAGGACTCGAACTCAGCAGCAGTGACCGTGTCGGTCGGACCAGTTCGATTCGGCGTAGCGAAGCGTTGCAGGACGCGTTGTCCCTCGATGCGGTGCAGGCAGCGGCTCGTTGACGGAGTCGGTGAGACCAGGGCCGTGCGTTGCAGGGCGAGACGGTGCTTCGATGCGGTGCTTGCAGGACACCGAGTCGGTCGTGAGAGTCGGTCACAGCTCCCTACCTCTGTAGCCACTGAAACAGAGTTTCCAGCAGCAATTCACAAAGGGGGTGAAGTCCAATGGTCCTGGGACTTCGGTCAGGGGGCAAGCTCTCTTCCAAGCCCTTGGAGATCCTTCACAAGTTGATGAAAGTCACAGCAAAGCAAAAGTTCCTTTCTCCTCTCTTTGGCAGTCAGGCAAACCACTGCAGGCCAATCCCCCAAGCAGCACTTCAGGCTTAGGGATAGTTTCTCCTCAGTTTCTTCTTGGTTCCGCTCCTCAGCAAAGGTTTCTTCTTGTTCCCAAAAGTGATCTGATTTTCCTGGGGTCTGGGTGCCCCTCTTATACCCTGATTCTCTTTGTTCTCTGGAGGCAGAGAGGCCTCTGCCTAGTCCAAAACCAGTTCTGGTCAGTTCTGGAGTACTTTGTTTTTCTGACTCCTTCTTTCCTTTCAGAATGTGGGGCAGAGTGCTCAGCCGCCCGGCAGGAGGTGGAGCCAGCATTGTGGAAGGCAGGCACAGCCCTATTCAGACCCAGGTGCAGCTCCTCCCTCCACTCTGGATGCAGATCTTTCTATTCAGCCCTGCGCTGACTCACCCTGTTTCCTGTAGCCACCCCCAGCCCCTGTCACTCAATCTCCAGACAAGGAATACACAACCTAGCAGAGGCAGGCTTGGATAGTTAGGCAAGAAAATACCCACTTTCTAAAAGTGGTATTTTCGAACACAGAATGTTAAAACCAACTTCACTAAAAGATGTATTTTATCATCCTGAGTTCAGGCATACTAAATTCGTTTTTCTACCATGTTCCCTGGGTCAGTTCTGACTATAAGGTGTAATAGTCAGTCTGCCCATTCTGGCCTATGGGGAGCAGGTAGCCTTGCAATAGTGAAGAACGAAAATGGCTGTAATTCACTATTAGGACATGCCACACACACCAGGGCATGTCCTACCTTATACTTACAATGCACCCTGCCCTAGGGCCTACTTTAGGGGTGACCAACATGCAGTAAAGGGAAGGTTTAGGGACTGGTAAGTGGGTGTACTCACCAAGTCGACATGGCAGCCCGAGGCTGCACACAGGCTCTGCGATGGCAGGCCTGAGACACATTTTACCGGCCGCTTCTGTGGGTGGCACAACCAGTGCTGCAAGCCCACCAGCGGCATTGGATTTACAAGCCCTGGGCACACTGAGTGCACTGTACTAGGGACTGACAAGTAAACCAATCATCCAATCATGGAGTCACTAATACATATATCAATTAACTATAGGGAGCACTTGCACTTTGGCACTGATTAGCAGCGGCAAAGTGCCCATGAGCATCTAGTCCAGCAAAAACATATCGGCAACAGTGGAGGCATTACGAAAAAATGGAAGGGAGACCCACGCCAAGGATGCCAGGTCTAACACGTGTCCCCTCCAGCTGAAATGTGGGGAGAACTATCCTACCCCTAGGGAGTTCTCATCGCTAAGGCGGAAAAATCTGGACAGTCCATCAGCATTGGCGTGTTCTGTACCAGGGCGGTGTTCCACCGTAAAGTCCATCCCCTGTAGGGAAATGGACCACCTCAACAGCTTTGGATTCTCACCCCTCATCTGCATCAACCATCTGAGGGGCCTGTGGTCTGTCTGAACCCGGAAGTGAGTCCCAAACAGGTATGGTCTCAGCTTCTTCAGTGCCCAGACCACAGCAAATGCCTCACGCTCGATAGCACTCCATCTCTGTTCCCGGGGAAGTAACCTCCTACTGATGAAGGCTACAGGTTGGTCTAGGCCCTCCTCATTGATCTGTGATAGAACAGCCCCTACACCATGCTCTGAAGCGTCGGTCTGAACAATGAACTCATTGGAGAAGTTGGGTGCCTGGAGCACAGGCGCCGTGCACATGGCAGTCTTCAAGGTGTCAAAAGCCTTTTGACAGGCGTCAGTCCAAATCACTTTCCTGGGCTGCTTCTTGGAAGTCAGCTCGGTCAAGGGGGCAACAATGCTGCCATACCCCTTGACGAATCTCCGGTAATACCCGGTGAGTCCTAGGAAGGCTCTCACCTCTGTCTGGGTCTTGGGGGCTCCCAAGCCAGAATGGTATCAATTTTCGGTTGGAGGGGCGCCACCTGGCCGCTCCCAACCTGGTGTCCCAAGTACACCACAGAACCCTGCCCAATCTGGCACTTACTCGCCTTGATTGTGAGGCCTGCCCTCCGCAGCGCCATCAACACTTCCCAGAGGTGGCGCAGATGCTCTTCCCAACGGGCACTGAACACCGCGATGTCATCCAGGTAGGCGGCACTGAAATCCTCCAGTCCAACCAACACCTGGTTGACCAACCTCTGAAAGGTGGCAGGGGCATTCTTCATCCCAAAGGGCATCACCCGGAACTGGTAGTGCCCATCTGGTGTGGAGAATGCTGACCTCTCTTTTGCCCCATCAGTCAAGGCGATCTGCCAGTATCCAGACGTTAAGTCAAACGTGCTGAGGTACCGCGCAGCCCCTAACCGATCTATGAGCTCATCAGCTCTGGGGATGGGGTGGGCGTCAGTCCTGGTGACGGAATTGAGTCCCCTGTAGTCCACACAGAACCGGAGTTCTGGTGTGGCACCAGGCGCGGCAGCTTTTGGAACCAAGACCACGGGGCTGGCCCAAGGGCTGTTAGAGGACTCAATCACCCCTAGCGCAAACATCTTGGAGACCTCCTCCTTGATGCAGGCTCTGACCCTGTCAGTCACCCTGTAAGCCTTGTGCTTCACAGGAAGACTGTCCCCAGTGTCCACATCATGGACGCACCAATGGGTGACACTGGGAACCAGGGAGAACAGGTCAGGGAACTGTCCCAACAGTTGGCGACAGTCACCCTGCTGCTCAGGTGTCAGGGAGGTAGAGAGGTTTACTCCCTCCACTGATCCATCTTGCTCTCGGGCTGACAGGAGGTCAGGAAGAGGCTCGGTCTCCTCCTCCATTCCATCATCTGTAGCTAAGAGCATGCCCACTTGGGACCTCTCCAAGTGGGGCTTCAGGCGGTTCACATGCAGGACCCGCAAGGGGTTCCTGGGAGACTGCAAGTCCACCAAATAGGTAACTGGACTCTTGCGCTCCACCACCGTAAAAGGGCCGGTCCACCTGTCCTGGAGCGCACAGGGCTCCACAGGGGCCATGACCCACACTTTCTGACCAGGCTGAAGCTCTACCAGAGTGGCATTCTGGTCGTACCACCGCTTCATCTCCTCCTGGCTGGCTTCCAGATTTGCCTCAGCAAGCTCTCTGAAACGCCTAGTCTGGTTCCTGAAGGCCAGCATGTAACTGTATACATCCTGGGGAGGTTTCCTGGGAGATTGCTCCCAGCCTTCCTTGACCAAACTCAGAGGTCCTCGCACCGGGTGTCCATAGAGGAGCTCAAAGGGACTGAACCCTAGAGACTTCTGTGGCACCTCCCGGTATGCAAACAACAGGCATGGTAAGAGGACGTCCCATTTACGCCTCATGGGTTCTTCCAGACCCATAATCATGCCCTTGAGGGTCCGGTTGAATCTCTCAACCAGACCATTTCCTTGAGGGTGGTAAGGAGTGGTGAACTTGTAAGTTACACCGCACTCCTGCCACAGGGACTTCATGTACTTGGACACGAAGTTGGTACCTCTGTCAGACACCACCTCTTGAGGGAATCCCACACGTGAGAAAATTCCCATCAGTGCCCGTCCCACCACGGGGGCCGTCACTGTCCTCAGAGGGATGGCTTCAGGGTACCGGGTGGCATGGTCCACCAAGACCAGGATAAACCTGTTGCCCATGGCTGTCTTGGGGTCCAGTGGCCCCACAATGTCAATACCCACCCGTTCAAAGGGGGTGCTGACCACAGGGAATGGCTGGAGAGGAGCCTTGTGCTTCCTCCCACTTTTTCCACTTGCCTGGCAAGTCTGGCATGTCCTGCAGTGAGTGGCGGCACTCCTGCGCATCTGGGGCCAATAGAAATGGGTAACAAGCCTGTCAAAGGTCTTGTCCTGCCCCAGATGTCCCGCTAATGGTACATCATGAGCCAACCCCAGGAGGAAGGCTCTGAAGCGCTGGGGTACCACCAGCACACGGGCTGACCCAGGCTCAGCAACCTTAGGCTCTGAATACAGGAGACCATTCTCCCAGTAAACCCAATGTGATCCAGACTGATCACCTGCTGCCTGGTCTGTGGCCTGTTGCCTCAGACCCACGAGAGAAGGGCATGTGTTCTGCTCCTTGCAGAACTCTTCCCTGGAGGGTCCTCCTTCTTGCTGCCAATGGGTCAGCTCAGGTAGGTCCCCCAGTTCAGCTACCTGTTCCCCTGTAGGCTCCAGGGCATCCCCCTCAGGGTCTGCCTCCTCCTGGACCGTGGGAACCTCGGGGGCCGGTTTCCCGCGCCCCTGCCTCCTCTCTCTCCGGCAGGCACCTGGGCCTCCCTCTCAGGCTCCAGGTCCTCTTGAACACCTTTAGCTGCCATTGACCGGGTGGTCACACATGCCCAATCAGGCAAGCCCAACATTTCTAAATGCGCACTCCGCTCCACCTTAGCCCAAGGTGAGCTCTCCAAATCGTTCCCTAACAAACAGTCAACAGGCATGGCTGGCCTCACAGCTACTTGAAGAGTACCCGAGACCCCCCACTCAAAGGGAACCTGAGCCACCTTGCAGTGACTCTCTGTGTTGTCAGCGGCAACAACCGGATAGAATGCATCAGGGATAACCTGCTCTTTAGACACCAGGTGACACTTGACAGCTGTCACACTGGCTCCTGTGTCTCTCAGAGCCTCCACCCTATGGCCATTGATGGTCACCCACTGCCTGTATTTCTTAGTGTTCTCAGGCAGCGGGGTCCTAGGGACCATCTCAGAGTCTCCTAAGGAGACAAGGGAAAACACTGTGGGATCCCCCCACCTTGGGCACCCAACTCCTCCCCCAGGGCTACACTAGCCAACTGCCGGGGGACTGCACTGGTGGGTGCTGGTTTTCCATGCAAAGGGCAACGAGGATCGTTTGCCTTGTGGCCAGGGGCGCCACACTTGTAACATACCAGTGGTCCCTGGTGAACAGGGGGCCTGTCAGGGCCACTGGCTTCTTCTCAGGGGAGGCTGGGAACCTTTCCCTTGGTTCCCTTGGGGTCTACTTTGGGGCCCTTTATGGAACTCCTTCTGTTTACCCTTGTCCCCCCACTCTTCTGCTGGGGACCCTGCCCACCCTTGGCGGAGTCTCCCACGTGACCCTTGTGGACCCGGGTACTCACCCAGCGGTCCGCCTCCTCAGCAAGCTGCCTAGGGTTAGTCAGCTTACTATCAATCAGGTGCTGGCGTAGCTCAGGAAAACAATTACCGGACAAGTGCTCCCAGGCAATCAAATCAAAGAGCGCCTGAAAATCAGTCGCTTTGCTACCCTTTACCCAACTATCCAAGGCTCTGCAAAAGAGGGTCACATATTCAACCCAGGTACTGCTTTCAATCTTACTACAGTTCCTGAACCTTTGCCTATAAAGCTCAGGGGTCAAACCATATCTAGTCATTAAGGCATCCTTCATGTGGCTGTACGAATTATAGACTTCAGAGGGCAAATCCAACAAGGTATCCCGCCCTTCACTGAGGAACCGTCCCCACAACCCCGCTCCCCAATCCTTCTCAGGGACCCGGTGGGAAGACATGGCTACCTCATAGGCTTTGAACCACTGCCCTATGTCGTCATTTTTAAAAACTCCTTCACCACATCTTTGGGAATATACACCCTAGCTTCAACAGGCACAGGCGGTACACTGCCACCAGAGGGAGTAATCTCTAAGCTCTTGGCCTTCAATTCCAACTCCTCAAAACTTTCTCACGTTCAAACTGCATTTTCTTTTCCTCTAGGGCTAATTTCCTTGTTTGCATTTCGAATTCTAACTGCTTATTCAGCTTGAGTTTGGTCAGCTCCATTTCGTGCATCCTACTCTCTTTCCTGTCCTCCAACTCCTCTGGAGACAGTCCTCTGGCAGAAACACTGCTACCTACTGGGGAAGGTGGTCTTCTAGCCCCTAGACCCAATAGCCCCTCCAGCTGCCCTTCTGCATTCTCAGCCCCCTCCACAGGGGCACTCCTTGATTCGACCCAGGCCCTCAGCGCCTTTTGGAGGTCCTCCTTCCTGGAGATCCCGGTCATGGACACTTTAAACTTTTTGCAGAATTGCTTGAGCTGCTTAAGGGTGTAGCATTCTAGCCTCTCTTCTTCCCAATCACATTCAACAGAGGCTACTGATGCTGGTTTCTCCATAGTGACTGAACTTGGCATTTGCAAAAATAGGAAATCCCAGAAAAAATGCTATTAAAGTATGTGGTTGCGTTTTGGTCTGCACTCACTAAGTAGTGTTCACCAATCACTGTACATGAGTCACAAATGCAAGTCCAGAATCCTCACCGCTGACCACCAATGTTAGATTTGGGGGTCTCTAGTTGGCAGAGGTATGTACCCTTGTCCAAATAGGGACCCTTGAGTCTAGTCAGGGAAAGTAGGTACACTCCCGAAATAACCCCTGCTCACCCTCTTGGTAGCTTGGCACGAGCAGACAGGCTTAGTTCAGAGGCAGTGTGTAAAGCATTTGTGAACACATACAGTAGTCAAGTGACAACACTACAAATGGACACCACACAGGTTATATATTTATAAAAATAGGTATACTTTATATAGATTTATCACAAGACCATAAACGACAAAAATAATCCACAATACTGTTAAGAATACTTAGTTCTGATCAAAAAGGCTTAATTCAAGGTTCTGTGCGAGTCGGTAGCCTCCTCCGGCTACGGCGATGTCGAGAACAAACAGAGTCTAACAAATCCAGCTGACCGCGTCGAGACGGGCCAACACAGCGTAGACAGACTCGGTCACAGTACCTTTACTTGAAGCGGCAGGCACGGGCGTGCGAGCCGGATGGCTGTTCGTCGCGGTCGCGATGCAAAAATGGAAGCGTTGCAGGACGCGTTGTCCCTCGATGCGGTGCAGGCAGCGGCTCGTTGACGTCGTCGAGACGGAGTCGGTGAGACCAGGGCCGTGCGTTGCAGGGCGAGACGGTGCTTCGATGCGGTGCTGGCAGGTTGCGGTGCGGCGACGGAGCCGGATTCAGGAGCTGGCGTCGATCAGTCCGGACAGCGGTGCGAGTCGGGCGGTGCGTCGCAAAGCGTGCGAGCGGTGCCCAACTCCGGTGCGGTCACAGGACTCGAACTCAGCAGCAGTGACCGTGTCGGTCGGACCAGTTCGATTCGGCGTAGCGAAGCGTTGCAGGACGCGTTGTCCCTCGATGCGGTGCAGGCAGCGGCTCGTTGACGGAGTCGGTGAGACCAGGGCCGTGCGTTGCAGGGCGAGACGGTGCTTCGATGCGGTGCTTGCAGGACACCGAGTCGGTCGTGAGAGTCGGTCACAGCTCCCTACCTCTGTAGCCACTGAAACAGAGTTTCCAGCAGCAATTCACAAAGGGGGTGAAGTCCAATGGTCCTGGGACTTCGGTCAGGGGGCAAGCTCTCTTCCAAGCCCTTGGAGATCCTTCACAAGTTGATGAAAGTCACAGCAAAGCAAAAGTTCCTTTCTCCTCTCTTTGGCAGTCAGGCAAACCACTGCAGGCCAATCCCCCAAGCAGCACTTCAGGCTTAGGGATAGTTTCTCCTCAGTTTCTTCTTGGTTCCGCTCCTCAGCAAAGGTTTCTTCTTGTTCCCAAAAGTGATCTGATTTTCCTGGGGTCTGGGTGCCCCTCTTATACCCTGATTCTCTTTGTTCTCTGGAGGCAGAGAGGCCTCTGCCTAGTCCAAAACCAGTTCTGGTCAGTTCTGGAGTACTTTGTTTTTCTGACTCCTTCTTTCCTTTCAGAATGTGGGGCAGAGTGCTCAGCCGCCCGGCAGGAGGTGGAGCCAGCATTGTGGAAGGCAGGCACAGCCCTATTCAGACCCAGGTGCAGCTCCTCCCTCCACTCTGGATGCAGATCTTTCTATTCAGCCCTGCGCTGACTCACCCTGTTTCCTGTAGCCACCCCCAGCCCCTGTCACTCAATCTCCAGACAAGGAATACACAACCTAGCAGAGGCAGGCTTGGATAGTTAGGCAAGAAAATACCCACTTTCTAAAAGTGGTATTTTCGAACACAGAATGTTAAAACCAACTTCACTAAAAGATGTATTTTATCATCCTGAGTTCAGGCATACTAAATTCGTTTTTCTACCATGTTCCCTGGGTCAGTTCTGACTATAAGGTGTAATAGTCAGTCTGCCCATTCTGGCCTATGGGGAGCAGGTAGCCTTGCAATAGTGAAGAACGAAAATGGCTGTAATTCACTATTAGGACATGCCACACACACCAGGGCATGTCCTACCTTATACTTACAATGCACCCTGCCCTAGGGCCTACTTTAGGGGTGACCAACATGCAGTAAAGGGAAGGTTTAGGGACTGGTAAGTGGGTGTACTCACCAAGTCGACATGGCAGCCCGAGGCTGCACACAGGCTCTGCGATGGCAGGCCTGAGACACATTTTACCGGCCGCTTCTGTGGGTGGCACAACCAGTGCTGCAAGCCCACCAGCGGCATTGGATTTACAAGCCCTGGGCACACTGAGTGCACTGTACTAGGGACTGACAAGTAAACCAATCATCCAATCATGGAGTCACTAATACATATATCAATTAACTATAGGGAGCACTTGCACTTTGGCACTGATTAGCAGCGGCAAAGTGCCCATGAGCATCTAGTCCAGCAAAAACATATCGGCAACAGTGGAGGCATTACGAAAAAATGGAAGGGAGACCCACGCCAAGGATGCCAGGTCTAACAGATATAAAGAGAGAAAAGGAGAGGAGCTAATAAGCACCCCTGCTTCCACCCATTATGAGTCTCAACTTTACTCGACAGGCCCTGATTACCTCCTATCAAGACCTGGGTCCAAGTTGAAGAATGCAATGCTATGATCAATTTGAGCAGGTGCATGGGGATCCCCATTGCGTCCAGCTTCCTCCAGTGTCCCCCGGTCTACCCGGTCGAAAGCTGTGAAGAAATCTATAAAGGCAGTGTACAGGGCAATTCCTTGCCCAGTGGATATTTTTCGATCGGGGTTAGCAGGGCAGTAATATTATCTAATGTGCCGCTATGCTTACGGAACCCTGCCTGCTCTGCTGTGATGAGGTCATTTCCAAAAGCCCAATCCTTAAGGTGGAGAAGAATGCTTTTAGCAAACAGTTTTCCGGTCGCATCCAGTAAAGGTGACAGGGGACATTCTGGGACCCTTTTTATATAATGGAACCACTATACTTCCTCTCCATGACGAGGGAATAATCCCATTTGCATAGCAATAAGAGAATACCGGACAAAGGAATTGAGCCCATGCAGAGCTATCTTGTTTGATTGTAGCTATCGGAAGGTCGTCTGGGCCCATCGCACCTGAATACCTTGCCCCTTTAATGAAACACTATTTCCTCACAGGAAGGGGGGCCATATTCATTCCCCACGGGAGACTCAATATTTACCTCTAAATTGGACCCGGTTGTGGAATTTAGAGCATATAACTGTGAAATATATTGGATCCACTCTGTATCTGATATTAAGATGACTTTTGCCTTAATTCTACTATCACAATATTTGGCTATTAAAGCCCAATATTTACGCGAATCACCGGACTGTGCGACCTCTCTTAATTTAATCCAATTGGAAGCCTCAACCCCTCTATGTTCGGACTTCTGCCTTCTTTTTCTTACCTGCTTCAATCTATTGATTTCTCTTTGTCTAATTAAAGAGGACTGCTTACATTTTTCCCTTACTAGGGCATTTATCTCATTTAACTTTTTTACCTCCCCTGATATAACCACCGGTTGATTAACGCCACCAACCCGCTTTTTCATTCCACATGATCTAAATAAGGCTAAATTCGTCTCAAACCAGGTGATGGGATTTTCCTGTATGGGACCAAAGCTTGCATATACAATTAGCCTCCCTAAACTTGTAACTTTTTTTTTTGGACCAAAAAGTGCACCCATTTGTTTCATTATATATAATGCTATCGTCTCTGGAATTCCAGGGCTCCAGAGACTTGAGGTCCAGGTTGACATCCCCTGATGAAATGCCATGGTCACTCAAGTTTGTCCTCAATACCTTAAATTAAGTACATACACCAAAGAGCTGGTAGGATACCACCATATAGTCAATAAGTGACTGCCCCCCGAATAGCATGGAAAGTAAGGAAGGCTGGGGAGTCCTCTGGTAATCTCCCATTTAAAATAACAAAATCATTCATTCTCAAACATTGCAGGAAATTCAGCCCTCACCTACCTGATCTAATGTGGCTGGGCAACATTGTTTCAGGGATGGTTCATACATCCTCCAGCTCCTGGTTACAAAAGGCCAGGGAAGAGCAGCTTGAAATTTTGGCATTAAAATCTCCCATCACCAATATTGAGGTGCATTCTTCTGAGATACTAATTTTATGCACAAAAGAAAAAAATCGATTCAACCAGATAGTCAGACGCCCTCCCAGGAGGAATATATACATTTACCAATAAAAGGGTTGAGTGCTGGCCTCGCATCCCATTACCCAGTGTAAGTTTCATGCCCATGCAAAGATTAGACGGAAAGAGAAAAACCAGAAAATTCCAATTTATACTGCAGCGAAGTAAAATAGCTAGGCCCCCACTTGCATGACCTTTCGCCGAAGGTTTTGCTGCACAACAGAAAACAAAGAAATACTTAAATTTAAATCTGCACAGCTCCATGTTTCCTGTAGGCAGATTATTTTTGAGTCATATATCATGAGAGAGTTTAACTTAGAACTTGGCTTTCCTAACCCAGCCAGAGTCCAGGACAAGATTTGTTTCAGGGGGCTACCTCCGCAACATAGGGAGTTTTATATGTTCTTTGGAAGCATTCAGCGAGCCAGCTACCCAACTCCACTGGGCCACCTCCTCCTGCCCTCTCGGTTTGGTGACCCTTTGGGCCTCGGGTCCCAAAATATTAATCACTCTTTTCCCAGAGTAACTACCAACCAAGATTTTATTGTCTTTCGGATTTACGGCCCCCCTAGTGTTAGATAACACTCTACCTATATGCTGGCAATCTTTCCTATGGGATTGAAGTGGAGCAAAAACAGGCTCCTCAAACGGGAGAACATCAATCCCATTTTTCCTAAAATGATCAACATTGGCCAATACTAACATTGCATTTATTCCGGAACTAAAAGTTACTCTTGAAATCGGAAGTTCACTTCTGGGAACCAAGAATACCCACTCAATATCTTTACTTATTACCAGTCTCAGATCCTCAATTTCGGATAATAACTGCAAAAGGAAACTTCTATTAAGTGGGCCCAATTATCTATCAAACAGTGAAGCAAAAATCAAGGTATTAGATACTTGTCCTGACCCATGTCCTACACATACCTTATCACTCTGCCTTGGATCTTCCCCCGACTGACATTTGTCCTATAGGAGAAGTAAGGACAGGCCCGTCCTTCGTAAAAGTTCCCTTGATTAGGATCTATCTGTACAGGGAGAGTATCCCTACCAGAAAGGTTTGGGGGAAAATTATCCACAACCTGCCGTACCTCTAACGGAGCATCATTTATCTTTACTACTATACTCTCAGAATCCAAGTCTAACCTTGTTTTGTGGAGCTCTGAGACCAGGTTTATCCTTGGTTTATGATTATACCATTTGGTGCACAATCCCCCTTCCCATCATATCCAGTTATCCCCATAACCTTGTGTCCTTCTTCTTGCCCCAATTCCCCCCTTACAGGTTCAGCAATCATGGTAGGGGGAGGGAGGGGATTTACCTCAGAGCACCCTAAATTCTGGCAGACATAGGACCCAGCAAACTTTGGCTCACTATTATTTTGGGGCAAAGAGGAAACATCAGGCTCCTCAGATAGCGTGGGAAACCTCAATTTTTTTGGTTTACGTTTTGTTATACACCGGATGCTTTTCTTCCTCTCCCTCTGTACTTTTAATCCATTGCTTTCTACCTGAGGGGCACCCTCCCCAGAAGAAGGAACATCTAATTCGACCCTGGATTGTTTAACAACTGGAGGGTCAATTGATGAAACTATATCACAAGACATACCAATGTTACCTTTTTTAAAGATAGAATAAACCGGCAGAGGATTCTTAAGTACTGATGTATTTGTATTTTCCACTAAAACGACGTTCGGATGATCCCCCGTCACTTGATCTTCGTGGGTAATGCAAGACATGTTATCTTACATGAGGCTAACCCTGGGCAACGCAGTGGAAGAGGCCCCCAGGTCTTCCCAGTTCCCCACCTGGGTTCTCGTTTCCGTCACCCCTATATTAGTATGACTTGCCTGAGATTTCACATCATTACCTTTTTCTGCCTTACCTAAACAAGAACTGGCAGAGTTGAGCTGCTGCACCCCCATTAAAATCGGGGATAATACATCCAGCACGTGATCAGAGTTAGTGGTAGATTTCTCAAGCAAAGTTAAAATTGACGAAAGAATTCTCTCTAAGCAAAACGTATGTCATAAATAGCCCCCCCCCATTTTCGTTAACTCCCTCATTCAATAAATGCCAAATATCTTGTATCCCTTTATTTGGGGACGCATCTGATTGATAGTCCCAATGATCGTAAAAGAGAAACACTAGAAGGGGTGCTACTGTACAAAGCTAAAGAAACAATTGATGGACGGAATGCTGGGCAATGCAAACATTCACCCCCAGTCACAAGGATCTGGGTTAAATCCATCATTCTTTTGCTCACCACACCACCCCAGTTTGGACACAACCATATGCAAATCAGTCTTGACCCTGTTCCTTGTGGGAACAGACCAGCCCGAACTGCCAAGCCAGGTCCTTCCTGGACCGGAAACAAGCATCCGGGGCCCGGTTGCAGGGCATCACCCTTCATCAGCCAGGCTAGCTTCAATCCAGTGGTGTAGTGAGAATGGGAACCACGTCTGGGCAAACCCTTCCCACCTAGGGCGACATATGCAAAAGAAATAATTGATGGACGGAATGCTGGGCAGTGCAAACATCTTGTACCCCTTTATCTGGGGACACATCTGATTTCGATAGTCCCAATGATCGTAAAAGAGAAACACTAGAAGGGGTACTACTGTACAAAGCTGGCATATAAGGGCAACTAACAGGATAGTCCAGAGACAGTCTCGAATCCGATTCCTGGGCCCCCGTCGTTTTTTTTAAATTAGCCTCCTTTTCTTGATTTTTTTCCATATGTGTGGCTAAGTCCGTAAGTGTAATCCTCTGGATCCCCGGGAACACAGCTGCAATCATCAATCTGAGACACTGGTGGGGACACTTTAAAAGGTGAGAGACCTCATGGTGGCTCTGCAACATTCAAGGAGCTAGTTATAACAACTGGGATCATGGGCTCTAACGTGATCATAGGTTCAGACAACAGCTTTGTGCCACCATCACCAGTTTCGAATTTAACCTTGACATCCTTCAAATCCAAGTCCATTTCCTTTTCTTCGGCTTCTCTAGGTAAAGCACATTTGTCAGAGGGCTGAGTTGAAAGAGTTGATCCCCCTAAGCTCTGTTTAAAGAACTTGAGGTGATGTGAAGCTGTCAGCTCAGAAAGAACAGTACATATGCCCACCACATCCGCATTAACTGCACCTGGGGCCATTCTTGATTACTTACTTTTTTGCGTTGTGCCCCTCGGACACTTCGAAAACATAGACAACACAGAAGGATGAGATTTCAAATAGGACAAGTGAGCTCGAGGCTTCTTCTGCCTAATGGTCTTTTGTAGTGGGGTGGACTGGAGTAATTGAGTGTAGCTCCCACTAAACCAGAGGCAGACCCTGGCGACCCTGTGAAGGACCCCAAGGGTGCAATTGAGTAACCAGAATGCAAGCACCTGGAGGGCATCTTTTAGAGTTTTTTTTATAGATTCGCCAAGAGTAACAGTCTTATTGCTAGTCCACAGATATCACTAGTGCCACCAGTACTCTCTCCTTCCCACTGCAATGCTTTCCTTCACAATTAATCAATTCCTCAAGCAATATATATCTGTCCCGAAGAGTGATCCCCTCCTAGAGGTACAAGCCACACCAACCTAGTGCTGGCCGCATCCACACCACCAGGGAGATGGATTGCAACAAAGAGCCTCCAAACTGCTCCGTGTTTATGCGGTCCAATGAGCGTTGAGCTCTCCCCACTCCTTGCTCTAAACAAATGGTGGACTCGTCTGCTCCGCTCTTCTGACAGTCAAGTATTACAAGTGCTCTCAAATTTATACAGGCAGGCAGGCTTGATGCAGGCTTAATACAGGTTGGTGGCAGTGTATTTAAATAAATACTAAATAATAAACTGAGAGGAACCTGAGGCCTGAGGCTGGGGTGGTGGCTGGTGGCTGGAGGCTGATGGCTGGGGCTATGGCTGGGGCTGGAGCTGGGGCTGGAACGTAGGCAGGAAAATCAGCAAACTGCCAGCTCCCCCCTCCTCTGCATGCTTGGACCTAACCGCCTGCCTCCCGGGATGTTTCTTGCCCTGCCTCACTTGTGACCTGCTTGAATAGTCACTGAATAGGTGGTGTAGAGCAGTGCGGAGCAGGTGGCACAGCGGAGCAGTTCAAGTGCCCGCTCCTCCGTGGCTCCCCGACTCCTGCACACAATAGCACTCCTGCCTGGACCCACAGCCGGCAGTTTGGATGATCTTGGCGGATGGGTGGCTGAGCCGGTGAACACACGACGCCAAGTGCCGAACGCCGCCTCAGCTCTGCAGCCTGCCGGCCTCTGCCTTCCGACACTTCCGCTTCCTGTGTCAGCTGGCTACGGAACTGCTGTGCTTACTGATGGCGGGCTGTAGATTATTGCTCATTATTAGTGTATTAACAAAGAACAGAAACCAAGAAGAGCAGAGCCCTGATACCCTAAAGCAGAGGTCTTCAAACTTTTTTGCCTCAAGCCACCCTAAGCAAAATGCTTTGATGCCAGGCCCCCCCTCCAAAACTTTATGGCAAGATTTGGGTGAGTGGGTGGAGCAAGGCAGATCGGAATGGGTGGGAATTATGAGGTCATTTCCTGGGCTACTTTTTCTTTAGTTCATAAACAACACAAAACTGCTAAAAGAACAAATCACTAACCAGAAGATGACCAACACAAAACCACTTCCCATAATTGCGGTGTTGTCAGCCCCAGTCACACTGCTACGCCCCAACACAACTGCTGCACTATTAATGCCTATGGCTGTGAGTAGCAGGTTGTCTCCTCAGCCACTTTCACCATTTATCCACCATGCCTGACCATCACTTCAATCTTGAAATAGACTCGGTCACTTTCATAAAAAAAAAAAAAAACTTCCATAGGGCTCTTTGCAGCACGGATGCCCTCGGGCCTAGTACCAACAATGAAAATAAGCCTCAATGCCTCTTTTGCAAAGTGAAACAGTCATATTTGTGAAGAAATGGGCCACTCACCCTTCTGGGCTCGAGAGTCTCTGTGCCTGCTTTACTAATGAGAAATTGTCCTTTTAATGGATTTATTAAAATGTTTGCACTAGGCACAGGCTGCTTACCTAGTACTAAAAGGTATTCTTTGAAAGCACTTATTTTAGCTTAAACACTAAATCATTTTGTGGCAGCCTAGCTTATAATCTGGGCAACTGGATTTATGATTATGTGATTCTGTGGCCGCAGCATTTTCTGCATATGCCACCTAATCCATCTTCTCATGCATACTCTGCAGATTTTAACAAAAAAAAGAAATTTTTGTAGCTCAAATGGAAAAGAAGTTATTAAAAACATGGCGTTAGAAATGGGGGTCTCCAGTTGGCAATGGTTTGCACCTTTGCCCAAATAGGGACCCTTCCTTCTAGTCAGGAGAAGGGAGGTACACTACTGAAATAACTCCTGCTCACCCCCTTGGTAGCTTGGCACAAGCAGTCAGGCTTATCTCAGAGGCAGTGTGTGAAGCATTTGCACGCAACATACAGTAATACACTGAAAACACTACAAAAGGATACCACACCAGTTTTAGAAAAATAACCAATGTTTATCTGTGCAAATAAGACCAAAACGAAAAAAAGTCCAACATACAGTAATCAAAAATATGCACTTTGCAAAAATGACTTTAAAATGCAGTTCCTTAAAGCCGTCTGGGATTACTGTGGTGCTGAAGACCAACAGAATCCAACAGTTCTGGCCGAGCGCGTCGGTGCGAACCGGCGGCAGCAGACTCGAACAGTACCTTTGGTTCCGGCGGACCGCGTCAGTGTGGGCCAGGCAATGCAACCGTGAAGGGGAGACCAGGACTGTGATGCGAGGCGGGGCAGTGCTCGTTGCAGTGCCGACAGGTCATGGTGCAAGCGGCAGTGCCGGTTGATGGGAGCTGGCGTCGGTTGGCCCAGACTGCGGTGTGGGACCGGGCGGTGCGTAGTGTGACTTACAAGCGGTGCCCCCTAACAACGGTGCAGTCATGGGTGTCGAGGTCAGCGTACAGCAACGTAGTCAGGGAGACCAGGAAGGAGGAGTGAAGCGAGGCGGTGTGGAGTGCGGTGCCCAAAGGTTGCAGTGCAATCAGAGGCTCGGTGACGGCTGTGGTCATAGTCGTCGGTGAGACATGGCTTGCAGTGCGAAGTGCAGCAGTGCCTTCTGCGTTGCCTTCAGGACACTGAGCCAGCAGCGGTGTCGGTGAAGGTGTCGGCTGCTTTCCCAATCTGTGGCAACTGAAACCCCCGGTACCAGAGGTGGTACCCAGAGGTAAGTGAAGTCTTTGCTGTCCCTGAGACTTCGAGAACAGGAGGCAAGCTCTTTCACTGTCCAAGGCAGAAGCAGTGACTGCAGGCCAACCCAGCAAAGCAACAACCCAGCAAAGGGGCAGTACTCCTCCTGGTAGTTCTTCGAGCTCTTCTTCTTGGCAGTTTCCTTGATCCAAGCAAGTTTTAAAGTTCTGGGGTCTGGGCCCCAATATTTATACTAAGTTTCTCTTTGTTCTTTTGGGCAGAGAGTGTTTGTGCTCAGCCCAAACCGGTTCTGCCCTCTCTGGTCCAGCTTCCTGGCAGGAGGTGGAGACAGCATTGTCCAAGGCAGACCAGGCCCATTTAGGTGCAAAGAATTGTCCTCCCCCTACTCTAAATGCGGCCCAGGTCTATACAGCCCAACCCTGACTCACCCAGGAAAGGCAGGACACACATCAACCCCCCAGTGGCTGTCTGAAAGGGAATGCACATCCCCAGCCCTTGTCACTCCAAAGCCAGGCAGTCAATCCACAACCCAGCAGAGGCACACAGGATGGCTAAGCAATAAACTTATTACTTTCTAAAAGTGGTTTTTCAAACACAGAACATAAAAATCATATTTATTAAAAGATGTATTTCTACATTCTAAGTTCAGGCACACTAAACTCAATTTCCCCATCTTGTCCCAATGGGAAGATTGGCTCATAACATGTTATGAGTAAACTCCCATTCTATTCTATGGGACAGATAGCCTTTCAATAGTGAAAAACGAAATACACTGTATTTCACTATTAGGACATTTCGCCCATACCAGTACATGTCCTACCTTTCACATACACTGCACCATGCCCAGAGGGGTGACCTACATGTAATAAAAGGGAAGGTTAGGACTTGGCAAGTGGGTGCACTTGCCAAGTCGACATGGCAGTAAAAACTGTGCACAGACTCTGCAGGGGCAGGTCTGAGAATCCTTTGAAAGGCTGCTCATGTGGGTGGCACAATCAGTGCTGCAGGCCCACTAGCAGCATTTGATTTACAGGTCCTGGCACTCTCAGTGAACTTTACTAGGGGCTTACTAGTAAATCAAATATGCCAATAATGGAAACACCAATCCATAATACAGTTTACAATAGGAGCACTTGCACTTTAACACTGAACAGCAGAGAGAAAGTGTGCAAAGAAACTAAACCAGCAAAAACAGAGTCAAAACCAGGAGGTCAGAAAGCAAAAAGACAGGGGGAAACACGCCAAAAGATGTCAGGTCTAACACATGGCAACTTGTGTCCTTGTGAAGTGAAAAGCCCGTAACAGAGGTTGGCTGGTCATCTTTCAATAGCATATTACTGTATTTGGGTGTTTAACTGGTGCTACTGCTAATCAGTTGAAATCTTTGCCTAGGCAGTGCTACAATGTGTAAAAATTACAAAAAAAA
The DNA here is from genome assembly GCA_963921515.1 of Calotriton arnoldi. Taxonomy (NCBI): domain Eukaryota; kingdom Metazoa; phylum Chordata; class Amphibia; order Caudata; family Salamandridae; genus Calotriton; species Calotriton arnoldi. The sequence goes on from CAWUFW010001512.1 coordinate 2,328,486, forward strand.
TAAAATTAAACTATCACAAAATTTGCCGCAATTGCAGCATAAATTGCCTTTTCTTGCTGTTTAATTCAATCAACCCTGCCTCATAATTTGGTCTTTCGCTGCCACATAACTTCAGTAGCTATGCTTATACTGTGCTTAATACAATTTTAAATAATGACTTTTATATTCAAAGTGCTTGCTGTTACGTGTTGGGACTTCTTAGCACTGTGTATACACAATTCCCTGTTCCAAACTGTGCCAACTAGGATTCAATTCTGTGACTATATGGCCTGACAGACAGACATTTGGAGTGATCAAAGTAACCAACTGAGATTGCATTACATAAGAGTACCTATCGCACATTATTTTAAATTGCATTATTTTTTACTTAAACATGTGCGCATTATTTTATATACCATTGTATGGAAAAAGAAAAAAAAATACGTTAGAATATTTTGTTAATTTCAGCCGCCTCTTTGACCCCGCCACCTCAGAGTTCTGGATTACAATTGGCAAGCATGTTTTATAAAGTTGAAACGCTGGATGTAAATGAAGATGGACTGTAAAGGCGACAAATAATCAAAGTCTGCCTTCCAGGCCATCTTCATTTACAAGTACTTAGAGGTATTTGCACACCCCTGGGAACGAGGCCACGGACCCCTAGGGGGGGCACGCCCCACAGTTTGAAGACCTCTGCCCTAAAGGGTGAGCTGGCACTGCATTTAAATTGTGCCCAGTAATAGTTCGTTAAACTATCTATTTGTGCTATACAGCCAGGATTGTGCCTCATTTTGGGGCATAGATGGACACTATTGTAATCTATTTCCCTCCCAGGTGACCCTCTACCTCTACAACCTTGCCTTTGTGTCTCTAAAATAATCTTTTATGTTTAAGGGTACTCTAAGCATATCATTACTCTAATACAGTGATGCTGAAAGTTGGCCAGAGGGCTGCATGCAGCCCTCCTGACCTGAACATGTCCCCCCTGGTCAACAGCAGCACCGGACTTCACGAACATTAAAAGATGTTAAATAAACAGGCACACATTTATTTACACGCTAATTTAAGTTAAAGAAAGGAAGTAACTAGGTTGCCCTGCACCCCTTAAGTTTAGAAACACCTTTATTTTTAAAGACATCTTGCAGCAAAAGTGTAAAAATGCGATGTCTGTTCAAAATTCGAAAAGTGTATATCATTAAGATGCAGAAATGTTTTACCTTAGTACATCAGATTATATCAGTGCATTGAGAAGTATTTTTTTTTTTTAAGTGACAGTTTTAAAACATAAATTTAGAAACTTTCACTCTCCCTCTGTCTGAACTCCTCCATCCCTGACAACAGTACCAATAGTGAACTAAGTAGCAAGTCAGTTCTTATCTGCACTATTTGGGTAGCCTGGGTTTATATTATGAATGAACAACAATATGGTTCATCACATCAAGCACAGGAGAAGGTTTTGTACAGCACATATCGTGAAGTATCATGTACTTCTAGATCCACATATATGATAATGAAAAATGAGGGAAAGTGAAATAAAACATTTGCCTAGGATCACACAATTTAGTTTAGTGGAGAAGCCAGAGTAATTCCAAGTTTTTGGTTTCACATTGTACAATACAAACACTAGATGTATATGCTTCGCTTTCCTACACCCACCTTATTGCCAATCTCCTCAAACCCTGGCCGCCACCCTGCTGGCATCAATGCGATACTCCCTCACACGATAGACCAAACTTTGTGGCCCATGGGAAAATGTTTGTGAGTACCCTTGTTCTAATAGATTTAGTTGTATAGGGGCAAGTGATACGTGAGGCGGCACACTACCAACATCAGTGACGCCCTGGTAGCAGTGCAACTACCGGGCTTTCACAAACAAAGAAAAATAAATACAAGATTCGAAAAGTGAAAAATAATTTGTCTTTTTAAAAAAGGACACATTAGTCCACCCATATCTGGCACTGAATAAGACTAATTTTCTGGAAGATGTGCAGATCGTGCACCAGCAAAATGCTGTCCCTCACAGTGAGGAGCCAGTGGCTGAAGTGGGCTGAATTATTGCCCTATACTGTATGTTGTGGTGGGTGGAAGCAAAATATGAATGCCACTACAACTGGCCAATGGATGAAAAGGGCTCACTGACAGACCCCTATGATGTAATTTCTGATGTCATCAGTGTTCATATAAAATAAATGTTTCTGTGATTCTACTCACAAGCAATGCCTATCCTCAGATATTAGTTACAGTTGGTAGTCTGCAGTACTATTTTCAGAAGCAGGACGTCCGGCAACCGGTACCTATAGACACATGGTTGTCTTTCCACTGTACTCCCAGAAAATGTAGAGAAGATTAATAATTTCTACCTTCGCGTTAATGCTAATGTTTTGTGTGATGCTGCCACTGATTACCTCATACATGATAACACAGCTGGTCTCACAAATTACATCAGCAATGGAAATATTGATGGCGTCACTGAAGGGACAAACACAATTGGGCCTCTTTCACATGTGTTGCCAATGTGTACATACAATCCTGTTGTTTATGGTGGAGCTGTAGCCTGTCAACTGCATTTAATATTTGTCTTAACTATTGTGAGTGGAATAGCTTTCGACTTTCCTCTCTATATAATTTCTATGAGGATGCTTAGATACTGATAATGGAACTGCAGCCTTGCATCGCAATGTAATGTCTGCAAGAAAAACTATTACGTCCTAGCATAATAATAACAGCCCTTCTTCTCTAAATGCAGCTAATCACTGGCTATACTGTAAAATGGCTCTCTGATGATTGGGCCTCAAATAACAAAAAACCTTTTGCAAGTAAAATGGAGAAAAACTCATGTGTTTTAGCTTTCCATCAAAACAAACCTTTGTCAAACTGTTAACTGAAATGTAACGTAATCATACATCATCCAGGAGGAGGAGCGAGACCTGGAACTGCCCCCTCTTTAACTCCGGTGAGTGCCTGCAACGGAAATGGCACTTCTGTGGCCGATGACGCTGCGTTGAATATACACAGCCTGCCCGAGACACACCATTGAGGCTGAGGCGGGCGTGGAGCGCACCCGACCTCCCAGATTAGCGCGTCCCTGTCTGGCTGCGACCCCCCGGCGGCATACCTGGGACGCCGCGGGTCGAGAGGGGAGGCACCTGTGGCAATGGGAAGTCCGGATTCCAGCCTTGCTTAACAAATTTGAGATCTCGGGTCAGTTATATGCCAGGGGGCTCCTGCAGGGAACAAAGAGTGGTGAAGGCTGCGTGTCCATTGGGAGACAGCGACACCACTGGAGAGTCTGGGCAGAACTTAAAAGGCACTACACCCCTCAAAGCCTGTTCTTTATCTGTACTAACACCCATGCCATCTTGCATTCGACAATAGAGCTACCTCAAACTATCATTAACTATTGCAATAACTGCTTGGAGGGGCCTCACAGTGGGAGTAACACTCGTGGATCCAGTGCACTGTTGACTGTATGGGAGTGAAGAGTACGGTCACAGGGAATGATGCGCAAAGACCCTAAGCAGCGCTTATTGCAATTTGAGGAGTCCAAGGCGCCGGAGGGCCGGCAACCTCAAGAGATGCTCAAGAGAACTTCTGTGAATTGTGAAAAATAATTCGAATTACAAACTGGTGCTTCATGTCCTTGATGGCAAAGCTTCTGGAATGGCCTGTGCTAGGTTTTTACCTTAGAGATGGGGCAAATTCATGGCCACAGAGAGAAAACAGTCTGTCCCCCTAACCGATGCTGTCCGTTCTCATTTAGTACTCTTTCTTTCTTTGTCTACTTCCTTTACTCCTATCCCCTCTCACCTGAATCTCTCCCCTTGCCTGCTACACCACCTAGCCCCTTGTCCTTTTGTGCCCTTTTGACTAAGCACTCCTTCTCCCCTGGTTGAGGAAAGATCCAATATTTATACTCTGGAGTCTCAACGAACCCGCTGAGAGAGTCTACAGCGCCAAGGGAGCCACCCACAGTAGAGGTATGGGATGGCACCCCTTGCCAAAGCACTCCCTCTCCCCTTTTTGGGGAAGGATCCAGTATGTAGGCCTTGGAGTCTCAGAGACCCCTCTGAGAGAGTCCACTGCGTATAGGGAACCTCTCGCAACAGAGATGGGGAAATGATACCACTTCCCCTGGGATCACAGCTTACTGGACGTTGGACGCAGCTTTGATTCGTCTACCGGTTAGTGTCCCCGTCACCCTCCCCCTCCTCTTTCCATGCTGTGTCTCTCACCTTTCTCTGTCTACTTCCCCAGCTCCTACCCCCCTCCCCTGAATCTCTCCCCTTGCCTGCTTTTTCCCTTACGTATATGTCCTTTTTGTAGTCTCGACCTTACATGTAACTATGTTTGCCAAGCTCTAATAACTGTGTAACCTTTGTAACAATGTAACCTGCAACTATGGTCTGATACTCATGTAAAGCGCTCTGATACCTCCGGGTCTAGCCAGCGCTATGTAAAACCTTTAAAATAAATCCAGACTAAAATGTAAATATGTTATTTCATTAGTCATACGATATTACAATGATGCAGATAGTACTCCAGTGTTGTCATGGCAATAGTAGGTAAGTAAAATGTTTTATTGTTTAGTTAATTAAAACCGTAACAATTTGTGCACAATCACACATTAGTACAAGTGACAGTTAGTAACAAGTAAAATCAACATTTTTAAAATAATTTCCACATCGTAATACAGTTAGGCAATAATCTACCCCTGCCTTGCAGAAGCATTTACAAACTTCCTACTAGTTTTCATGGCATTTCTGCAACTAGGCCTAGCTGTCTGATCATTCCTTCTCAAAGTGGATTACTCTCTTAAGTGATAAAAATATTATAAGAAATAAAGTACCTCAAACAGTACATAATCAGGGTATTTTAAGACACCTGGAAGGTCCTTGAACAAACTGCGGCATGTGGCTGTATTATTTTTAACTCTTGATATGTTTACTAGTATCTGTGTATGTGTCAAAAGATACATCAAAAATAAAATACTGCATCTAGGTCCAGACCTTACTTTGTAATATGATGTGAAAATACAAGATTTAAAATTTTCCGTCAAAACGATATAATTAATTGAACAGGAGTATTGAGTAATGAATAGTATGGCCGACAGAGGAGGGTGCTTTAAACAATAAAAAGTAGAAAGAATTTGGATGGCAAAATACAGTGATTATTTTCCATTTTGTACACTTCAGTTCCTAGGAGGGCATTTAAGACTCGCCCAGCTTTGGAATTTGGAATCAAATGATTTTAGTGTACATCTTTGAAGGTAGTTTGATCTTGCTGATCAGCAGGGCCGGTGCAGGTAAGCGGTGGGGCGGGGCACCCGGGTGAGGGGGGGGGGGCGGATGTCGACAGGCGACGGAATACGAGTTATTTATTTATTTAATTTGCCCTATTCTGTCGTCATCCCCCCGCAGTGCCTCGCCCTGCCCCACCGCGCTTACCAGCACCGGCCGCTGCTGATGAGTATTTTTGAAGCAGAGGTACCCTCAGGTAAGACAGTTATAACAGAAGCGCATGTTGTTTTCTTTGAATTGTACATTTAGCTACCAGATCTATTAGCTGCGGGGTCCCTCAGGGCTCAGCGCTCAGCCCCACCCTCTTCAATGTGTACTTGACCCCTCTCTCCACACTGATTGAACAATGTGGCGTGAAGGTGGTATCGTACGCTGATGATACTCAGCTTGTCTTCTCTTTTAAAGAACACACGGAGGCAGCCTTCATGAATTTTAAACTCTGTCTGCGCACAATTTTAGCATGGATGACAAATAATTGCATGAAGTTGAATACTGATAAAACAGAGGTACTGTTTTTTAACCAACCCTCTCCTCCCGCATCTGAACTCTGGTGGCCGGCTGAGCTTAACCCCCCTCCTAACCCTGTGAGCTCAGCTAGGAACCTAGGCTTCCGATTTGATTCCAACCTCTCAGGTAGTGCTCAAGTTTGTAAAGTTTCTTCCGCGTGTTTCTGGAAATTAAAAAGTTTACGCAAATTCCTGCATTTATTACCAATGAACTGCAGGAAAAATGTGGTCCATGCGCTTGTAACCTCCCAACTGGACTACGCTAACAGTCTCTATCTAGGGCTCCCGGATTACCTGCTAAGAAAACTGCAGATTATACAAAATGCTGCAGCCAGGCTGATAAGAAATGTGCCTCTTCGCCATCACATTTCTCCTCACTTGCGAGGCCTCCATTGGCTCCCGATCAAGAGACGGATCGAGTTTAAGGCACTGATACTGGCCTTTAGATCTATTAGTGACGCTGGCCCCCAATATCTGAGGCATAGACTTCGGAGATATCACCAATCAAGATCTCTGAGGTCTAATCATCAGGACCTAATGGTGATTCCGCGCTTTAAAAAGGCCAGGATGGGGGGGTCGGGCTTTTGCAGTAAAAACCGCCTCGCTGTGGAACTCTATGCCAGTCCACCTTCGAAAGGCGAAGACAGAGCCCTTGTTTAGAAAGGCTTTGAAAACGTGGCTTTTCAGCCTAACCTAGAACACTTGTGGAATTCCTCAGTCCCTGTATGCAATCTGCACCTACCGTTAGCGCCGGGACACTTCCGCTGGAAGTAGCCGTGCGCTCTATAAAATGCACTAATAAAAATAATAATAGCTGACTCTGCATTAAGATCCTCAAGAAAATCAAACTGTGTTGGTGTGTGAGTCTCAGTGGTGCAGTGTGACATTAGTTCTATATAAAAAGGCGACAGTATAAAATATAGCGGGTCTTAAATGAAAGACTGCACAATGTTATACTAAATATGCCATCTATTATATGTACTTTAGTGAATTTTCCTTTAGAAGTCGTAGCTGGTTTTACCGTTTGTCGCCGATTTGGATGTTTACCACGCTTACATCCCATTATCGCTGCAACATGTTTTTTTCAATGTTCTATGATTTGAAAATGATACGTTACAAAAACTCTACTTTTTTTTTTTTTTAGCTTTCTACATTACTGGCTTGTCGCAGTGCACTGCATTTCCGTTTCTACAGCTATACTTCATACCAATTTTGTTCTTATAAGCTAGTTCTTATGAGCTAGGTGTCAGAAATCACGTGTGATTAAAACAAGCACTGACAAAGCCAAAAGGTCTCTGCGGTGAAACCTATTGGCTTTGCCAACATCTTTTGATTCATGGTAGATTTCAAAGATAAAATAAATGTATTCTAAGGTGTCCTATGGAAGCATACGCATCCTGGACGGTCATCTTTGAAAGCATTGTATTTTGGTTGCACAAATAAGGTGACCAATGGCTACTATGGGTGCCCATACTATTCACTGCAGCCATATTTGAAAGCATTTTATTTTATTTTTACCAATCCCGTCCAAAGATAGCTGCTGAGGATGCACGTCGCTCGTCTTTGAAAGGGACTGATAAAAATAAATCATCGTAGGATGACTCCCACACGTGCATATGATAATAGGCATTTTGCAGGGGTCAAAAAATGTTCAGTTTACTGCCTGCTGAGAGTACAGAGGGCACCGAAAAATGAACGACAGGGAAGTGGAGCTGAAAGAGGACACTAGATGGCGGGTGGGAAAGAACAGGAGGTAAATAAGAGAGGGATGGGGAAAAGAGGAAGAAGGGGGAACTGGGAGTGAGAGGGTGACGAAATAATCAATAAGGATGTATAACAAATCATTCAATGGCGTACACCCCCTTCATCCACCGAAGCAACAGTAGAGGACAGTCCTTCTCCTACCTCGCTGCCAAGTCCTGGAACAACCTTCCTCTTCACCTCCGGACCCCATCCTCACTCCTAGAATGCAGGAAGGGACTCAAGACCTGGCTGTTCAACTGAACCCACCTGAAGCAGCCCGAAACGTCATAGGCCCTTTTTGTGACTTGAGAGAAAATGAGTATTCAACACCATGATGATGCTTTACACGTGTTGATGTAGAGAGGCTCCGGCGGTATGTTATTAAGTGTAGAATTCTAAAATTCTATCAGTCTAACAAAGCATTATAATGCCCCTTCTGTTACTCCAATTTGTGACCTTTCTGTCTCCTAATCATAAGCATCAAATCTGTTTTCAAAACCAATGACACCCACATACAATTAAATATAAAATATATATCACAACATGGGAAGAGGTTTCTATAGGGCAATGTGTGCAATTAAAAATATATCAATAAGCTGGTAAAAGTGTTTAAAATCAATATAAGCAAGGGAGGCAATACCAGAAATGAACATTAGAAGAAAAGGAGGTCCCAGTGTTGGTTATCATAGTAGACAAGCTGAGGTGGTTGCAAATCACCAGTACTTTGTGTGTAAACACTAAACGTACACTAGTCTATACCGCTGCTAAATGAGGGCACGATTTAGAGTTTAGCAGACAGGGTACTCTGTCAACAGAATACTTACTGTGGGCTGCCTGACAGGGTAGGGGTCGTCAGAGGAAGGACATTATACCTCCCACCCTATTTAGGGTGGACAGCGTAATGTCTGGGGTTTTTTCTGTCATCATTGCCAGGTAAAACCTGGCGGTGAGGGGCAGAAAAAATAATGACTCTCACACCCTGGGGGAATCTTCCAGGGTGTGGGGGCATTAGATTTGTTTGTTCAGAAACAAATTCCTGCTTTGGGAGTTTGTTTCAGAAAAATTAACAAAGTAAAAAAAAGTTTGGTCAACAGCGGTCAAAAATGACATCTGCCCCCATCAAACATTTTGTACATTGACAGGAACTGCTGTGACAGTGGCTCCTTTCAACGTACAGAGATGACTGCTGGGCTGGCGGTCTTCTCTACATTTGGTTGATGGTAGGTAATCTGTCAGGATAGCAGATGTCCTCCGCCATTCTGACAGGCAGTGTACCGACTGCCAAACTCTAAATTGGCCATCGCTCACGTACATCTACTCAGTGAGTAATTGGAGGAGGCGATACCAGGGCTGAGTTACTGATTGTGGCTAGTATCTCCACCCCAGATACGATCATTATGAGCTCAGAATGTGGAATAACGGGCTGGACCTGGAATTATTGGGTACAATACCAAATGCGGTTCCCAAATCCAGGCATATTTCTACACACATTTTCCAAGTGCTTTCAGCACGAGTAAAATGTATACAGAAACACATTTGTATGTAAATATATGGCATTTCTATAGTGCAAACCAAGCCAAAAGACAGCGGAGCTCTATACATGGCCAAGACAAGAAAAATAGTAAAAACATCTGATATTACTGGGTACATTCCAGCAGTTGGTAACATTGAGAATGGTACACAGTGGTATCTCCAGCACAACACACGAGTGTGCAGAGTTTCAAGCTAGAAGAGGAAAAAGCAAAGACAGGCCACACTTGGATTGCCGAGGCTATGATCGAATACAGCTGCCCTTCAACATGTCCTTAGCCAGGTTTGCCACACACAAGAACCAGTGTGTGTAGGAGTGCACTAGAATTGATCTGTGTTTTCCCACAGGAGTAAGCAAAGTTATGTGGAATTTCAAATCTCATTACATTAAAAGACCGTTGCATTACCTGAGCTGACAAATTCTTGTGAAGAAAAAGGAGTACATAGGAGTTTGTGGTCTTCATTCGGTACCCTGGCATCTATGTGTATCGTTAACTCGCCAGATCCATGCATTCTGGCAGTTTCAGTGACAGCTGAAAACATTGACGCCATAATCTAAACAGGTCTACCTTCAACAACTTTACAATTGTGAATATTAAAGCTCAAAAGAGAAAAAACCCAAATGTATTCCGAAAGGAAGCACTTACTGTACAATTCTTGCGAGAGAAGATGGCTTCAGAGATGAAGAAACATGAGAGTCCTTTCACCAGCGTTGCAAAAACTAATGTGGCAACGCCACATCTATGGAGCTCCTGGGCTGAGTCCCAGCGCCACCGTGTCAAGGAGTAACTGTGTGCTCAGGACACACCCAGGTGAAGGACTGTGAGCCAGTCAACTGTGGAGAAACTGCTCAATGCAATGAGGAAGTTATTTAGCCACTCTTTGGGACATTAGCCAGTGGTTTGTAAACACCTGACTAGTGACTGTGGTAAAACAAAATAATACAGCATTTCATGTTCATGGTCCAGGTTATCCTCACACCCCCTTTGCTCCAGCTCTTGATGCATTTGTTTGACCACGGAAGACTCATCCTTGTAAACCACCACCGGATCCTGTATACCACCACCGGATCCAATTGACCACAAAGTCGAACAACAAGAAAACACTGAATAAAACAAATGCTGCCCTTTTTAATGTAGGTATTTATAAAGTGAAATGAGAGAAACAGTAGCACATTAGAAATGAGTATAGTCTATTGATCTTTCTCTTTCTAGCTGCCAGAATTGCATCATCCAACGCAGCTGGAGGATTTGTGCCTGTTTATGAATTCCTGTTCCACCAGAGGCTGCAGGAACTCCCTACTAAATCATGTGGGGAAGGGCACAGCGACCTGTGGCTTCTGAACTGTCACGCGATTACCTGCATTTCATTTATCGAGCTTTTGTTTCTGCACTGTGACATTTTGCATCCATACATTACAAATGAGTTATGTGGCCAAACCAGTGCTTCATTTGAGCCTGTGGTTGCCAGTGGGGGCCACTGGCACTCATTTTTGGAGGCCAGCACTTTTTTTTAGCTCGTCAGGCATTTCCCTAGAGCAAAAGAGGGAAAACACAGGCAGGGAAATAGGAGGAAGAGAAAGGCAGAATAAACGTTACCAAGGGAGAAAGTAGAAACCTGCAAAGAGAGGTAAATGGAAAGGCAGTGTCTGGAAGTAGATTAAGGAGGCCTGAAGTGTATTCAGGACAAGCAGCCTTGGGTTTCAGGCGCTGACATTTAATAGAGCCGGCTGCGGGATTCAGAGCAGCCCTTTGGGCACCGGCACTAGTTATTTTACAAATTAAGCACTGGGAAACTATCTAAATACCACCACTTGATGATGTCTATGAAATAGTTGGGTGGTTAGGGTCCTTTCCTTCTCATTCAAAATTAAAAATGCCACTTGAAAGAATGGCATCTGTCTGATGTAAGCTGCTCATCTGTATTGTTTGGGTTGTTTTCTAGTAAACTTATTTGCAGTTTGTTTAACCACAGGGTTATACTCAAGTGGTGCCCTAGGAGTGGGTTACAGCTGGTCTCGACTTACCATTGTATATTTTTGGTATTGTATTATACTTTGTGCAAGCGTGTGGAAAATGAGTGCACTGGAGTCTTAGGCAATCAGGTCCTCATTTATGGGATTTTGGCGTATGGCAGCGCAACAAGTCACCTTGCTGCACTGCTCTACACCAAAGTGAAAGGGCAGGACTGCACCGTATTTATGCAATACGGTGTATTACGGTCCCGTTTCCCTGCGCTGGTGCCATTTCTGCAGCCTAGCGCCAAAGCAGGCACCCTTGCACCATGGTGAGCTTGCCTACAAATATGGGAGGGCTCTGGTTGTGTTGGTTTTGTGAATGAAGCAGCTGGTTTTAAAGATGGTGCGGGCCAGCAAGAGAAGCCAATGGAGATCAATCGGGATGGGGGTGATGCGATCATAATTCTTCTGGCCCTGGGTAATGCCCTTAGCGGGCGCCAGTGTGAAGTCTGGGAGGACAGGGAGCAGGGTGCTCCGCTATTTATAGCTGGTGCCCACTTTAAAATAGGAAAGACTCTGGAGGTTTCCACCCTCAGAGGTGTTTAGAATGTTCCGCCTCCCTGCCCTGGTCCCAGCTTGTCTGGGGTCACAAAAGACTAGTGTCAAAACCCTTTATGAGTGTACCTGGTAAAGTCTTTGTGATGTGCACATGTGGTAGGTGACAACTCCTCCCCCTCATCAAGCCAGATATGGCCCATCCTGCCCACACTTATTACCCCTTTGCCTCACTGCCTAGGAGCATTACACAAAGACCAAGTGCCAGCTACACCTCTGCCAGCTACCCCTAGTCATGTGACCCAGGACACAGGCACTAAGTGGTTGGGATAAGAAAATGCCAACTTTCTAAACGTGGCATTATCAGAATTATGACTAAAAATCTTACTTTACCATTAAAGAGGGTTTTAAATTGCAGTTCTTTAGACATCAAACTCTACATACCTACCTGCTCCCAATTGAAAGTTATCACTTGTTAAAAGTAATAAGTGAACCCAATGTTATAGGAGAGGCAGGTCGTGTAGTAGTAAAAAAGTAGTTTGCAAGTTTTTTCACTATCACTTTCAAAGGACTTACAAGTAAATTAAATGAGCAAATTGAGTGCAGGCCAAGGAGTGCAACCCTGAATTTAGCGCTATTAGCGTAAAATGCACCTTTGCATTCAGAATGGACCTGAGAATAATTTTTGCTCTAAGAAAATAGCACTAACTGCAACAGAACACAAACAGCAGCAGGCTCATATGCTGTTCTTGTGCTTTTGCAGTAGGCATTTTTGCCCCACATTGCTGTACTTGCATGAGTAGGCTTGGTTGCATAATTGTCATTAGTTTTGCATCACAAGAGTAACGAGTAATTACCAAAATTAATCTGATGAGTACAGCATAATTAACATTTCATCCAGGCCTAATATCAACAGTGTTAACGCCCTGATCCTTTTACATTTATCAGCAGCTTTTGTCACTGCTTACCATGGACTACTGATCAACCGGTTAAAGGAAATTGGTTCTATAGGCTTAACGATGAACTGGTTTAGAGAGCTCTTAAAAGAACATTTTCATTGAATATCCGTTTCCTCTGAATGTGGAATTGGCAATAGCACTGTACTTTCATCTACTCCTTTAAAATATGCATGGTTTGTCTGGTGACTCATCACATCTACAGACCTGTAGTTTCATACATATGCTAACAACACACAGCTCATTTTTCATCTTGAAAGCAATCCTGTCTGGGCTGTCACTATTCATTTTGGACTGCTCAGGGAATGGACTGACAAACAAAATTCTAAAAAAATGGTTGAGTATTAGTGGTGGCGGGTATTGTGGCCCCCTGGGATGAGTTTGTGCCCCAGGCCTTTCTCAAGAGTAAAGAAAACATATAAAATCTGATACAGCCTTCCAGTTCATTAATCAAGTTTTGGACACAGCCTGCTTATTTCTTCCTGATCGAGAGATTTAATTTTAAAAAAAGTCATGCCTTATGAGAATATAGATTTTTTTCAAGTATGTAGATGTGGAGTTAAGAATAGTTAACCTATCTTACTTATGTATACTAAGCAGTGACAATAGCGGTTGTTGGTATTGTGCTGATAATAGTTTTGGGTTGAAATTTGTGACATCAATATTCTGATTCGCCACTTGCTATGACTCTGAACCTTAAGCTACTTTGGCAATCTTGCATGATGTCTCTAGTATATCTTGCATGAGAAGATATTGTAGGCAAATATTTCCACCACTTCACGAGTGGTTGAAAAGATATGCATTCCAATATAGTGGAAAAACATCTGTGTCTATATATTGTATCGCGAGATGTGATAGTCATGTGAAACCACTAGAGACAGCTCTACAAGTTCACTGACCATAGCCCCATTTTCAATCAAATATGAGGTCCATTTCTATTTACAACAACATAATTAGGCTTCTGCATGTATATGGATGGATGTATGGACCAATTTGGCCCATAATGTGTTTGATTGGCTGTCTGGTGTGGGAATTAAGGCTGGTTTTGAATTTCTACCAATTTTGTTGTATTTTTGTATTATTTGGGTCCTTGAACACTTTATTCTATTTCTCACATATTAGTCAACACCACATATAGTACATTGCAACCTGGTTCTGTAGCTTTATTTCTCCTAATGGTAATGTGTTTATTATTGGCTCCAAGATGGCTGGTTCACCCTCTCTGCTTGCCCCCTACCAGTTGTCATGTGCGCTGCCTGACTTTCTGACCATTGATACTCCATAATAATTTCTCCTCTAACACTGAAACCTTCTCATAACTATTCACTTCATTAAATGGATGTTACTCGCCCCCATCCCCTGCAATTCTGTATGACTTGCCCCACGCTCCTGGCATTTTAGCCCTGCATACTGTGTGTTTCTATCGTTATATCTGACTGTTTCGTTGGATTCGTGCTATGAACCGTGTTGGCGATAGCATGGCTACTTCACCATTGCTTCCCCTCATTTTCTTCACCACATAGAGTGACCACTTCCCACCAGGTCATGAGGGAACTGTTTCTAGGACACACTTTTGCGTGATAGCTTCATACATTCTAAGTGTTTTAATCTTGTTTTGCCTCCACTAAACTAATTAGACTACCACAACTGAATCAATAATTTACAGATTACATTTTCAGGACTGAAGACAGTGTCAATAGTGACCTGGAGTGAGGTTGGAACGTTATCATCATTCCTACCTTCGATTGACACGGGGAGTAAAGCATCAGTTTGTATGAGGCCAGGCCAGTTGTTGTACAAACCACACCTGGTGGTCTGGAAGTGCTCCCTATTTATCAAATTTTAGATAGGTTGTTCCTTAGCTCAGAATTGATTGGATGTTCTAGCTTTTTCTGGAACTGGAACCACGACTCGGTATCTATATTTCTGTAAATTGACCTTAGTTATTTTTTTCATTGTTGCTGTCTTCAGATTCATGTTCTTGATAAAACATTTCCCACCGAGTCACTCTAGTGTGCCTTGCATTATCATGCCATGTATATGTTTTCACAATAGAAATGCTTAATAAAGAGTATATGGGTTACACCTAGGAGGTGGAAACAAGAAACAGCCACTAGTGTTGTCAATGGGTAAGTGACCAAACTGGTGAGGAAAGGGAGTTATGATATGTTACGGAGTTGAAACTCTCAAAGAAGGGTAGGTGAGCAAAAAAGAAACAGATCCTAGTAGAAGTGCCGGTAGATTGCTAAAGGAGCTAATCTCTGCAGAGGTGAGAGCCCTACTAAGAATAGGAGGTGAGAATAGAGAGCCTAGGGGTGAGAAGAGGAGAAACAAAGGTTGCTAGGTCACGTGGATAGGTTGGGTGGTGAGAGCAATGTTTACAGTCTCTGAAGCTAGAGGGAAGTCAGAACATCTTGGAATAGTGAACCGCAAAGTAAATTAATTGAGAATACAAGCAACACAATCATAACTACCGCCAACAATTGTATCAAACATCAGTGACGGTGCCACTGCTTTAAGTTTGGTGGCTAAGAGCTAGTGCGATTGCAGTCTTGCATTACCTACCACAAACATTGTGGAGGCAGCAAGTATTCAAACATTTAAAGAGCCACTCATGGTTGTTTCACTACAACGGGATAGCGGACAGAGTCCGAGTATGAAGAGTAGGCGACTTTGGAGTCAGGTTGGCTACTGTCCCTGAAACGTCTGGACTTCCCAGTACCTGTTGGGGAAAACAATGCAAAATGCAGCAAAAGGGAGTGAAATCAAAAATGCAACCTTCCAATTTTGGTGGACGAGACACTGTCACAAATGGTAAGCACCTTTTAATGATACATGGAACCCACTCTGGGGCACTGAATGACAGGTCCTTGGTTGGAGAGTTTTGCGTGCCAGGAATTGAGTAAGTTAAGGGCTGTGGTGACAAAGCAACAAGAGGGTGATGTGTCTCTTATGTCACCAGTACACGTCTGCATGAAATGAGAGGCTTGGTTAAAGTGGGCTGGGAGGCGTGGGGTGTATTGGAAGAGGTGAGAATAGGATGTGAAAGATTATGTGCCCTAACAGGGGTGTTCATCTCAGTCTCTGCAGGAGCCCACTGGGGCTACAATACAGTGGCATAGCTAGACCTTTTGCCGCCCGTGGCAGTCAGGCCGTTTGCCACCCTGCGAGGGCCGCAGGTAACAGCAGGGGGATGAGGGGGGGTGGCGACGGTCCCTGCGTTTGCTGCCCCGTGACGGCCGCAGGTAAGAGTGGGGGGGAACCGTCTCCAAATCTCATGCCGCCCGAGACAGACCACCCCCACCCACAACCCTCCCTTGCTACACCACTGCTACAGTACCCGTTAAGGGAAAAACAATGCAAAATACTGTGAAAAACAGTAAACCATCCTTGAATGGCATTGTCAGAAGCGGTACAGATACCAATAGCCTGCTGGGAGCCCTAAGCTGCTATGGGAGGGCAGATTTACTTTTAAGTAGAGCTTGCAATGAGCAACATAGGATTGGAATACTGGGAGTGTCTGTGGAAGAGCAGTTCATGGTTGGTCTATGTTTGGAGAGTGAGCTGTGGCAGTCTTCAAGAAGAGAGCACTTTTGACATATATTGAGACTACTGCGATTGCTTGGGGCTGCATTCTAGCACATCGTTTTTCACCCACCATGTGACTCTAGACGGAGGCCTGCCTTATTCAAAACAGTACTGAACTTGCTCGTCATGGGAACAGTCCATCCAGGACTTCCAGGTACGGCCCCATCAGAATGTAATACAAGCAACTCCAGACCAGTTTGAATCTATTTGGGCCTCGTCAGTAGGTTGCAGGTGTGTTCTATGGCGCAGTGAGCACATGTGAATACCCATTGCATTTAGGGCATAAACTGCAACAAACAACAAGGTGAATAATGGAATAGTTGAATTAATCTCAGCTACTGGCAAACACTCAAGCTACATTCCAGTTCATCATTTTTCCACAATGCCACTAGAGACAGAGGCCCAATTTCTACAAATCGCTAATTTCTTAAGGTCACTGAAACAGAAGGCATCAGTGCACTGAATAACAAAGTGATGTCTAGCATCACTGACATGGCACCCGGAAAAGTTATTTAACAATTACTCATAACTTCAACTCATCTTGATAGAGCAAAACAAGGAGTAAGTTACTACTTCTTTCGAAGAAAAATAAGAGAGCAGGAGTAAGCTGAATGGGCGAGGAAGAGATGTATGGTGTTGAGATTGGCCCTCTTTGCAGGGTCACCCCAAACTCTTGCCTCAGCCCTCCTTTTTTTTTGTTGTTCTTAGTACTCTGTGCACTTTACTAGTACTTACCAGTGTTAAAGTGCTTGTGCTCACTCCCTAAAACATGGTAAGATTGGCTTACACCTGGTTGGTATATTTAATTTACTTATAAGTCTCTAGTAAAGTGGTATACCATATAACCAGGGCCTGTAAATTAAATGCTACTAGTGGGCCTGCAACACATATTGTGCCACCCACATAGGTAGCCCCTTAAACTATGCCCTAGGTCTGCCATTACAGCCTGAATGCAGTTTTAAACTGCCAATTCGGCTTCACAAAATAACCCCCTTGCCAAGCCTTAAACTCCCCTTTTTTTTCACGTGAGCCCCTCCTAAGGCAGTCCCTAGGCAGCCCATTGGGCACTGTACGTTGTAATTAAGGTTGGACATATACTTTTAAGTTTTACAACTCCTAAATTAGTTTTTCACTATTGTGAGGCCTACCTCCCCCATAGGATAGGATAACATTGGGTTGCGTTATTACATTTAATAGGTGCTAACTGCTGATTGGGTACAAGTAAGGATTTCATGTTTGGTGTCTGAGATGATGTGATTTGAAATCCTCTTTAAGCTTAAAGGCGGATTCTAAGCCACAATTTTGAAAATGCCACTTTTAGGAAGTTGGCATCTTTGGACTTTGTTAATTACTCCCAGACAGCCACACAATAGAGGGATTCGGTGTGCTTGGATGGGCCATCAGTGGCAGGATGGGTTGGGCAGAGCTGGGCACAGGCCCACTTGCAAATCAGTAGACTGTGCCCTGCCTTCATACAAAGGACTTGTCACCACTTCATTGTTCGTGCAGCCAGCCTGGAGCCAGGGCAGACGAGGGAGGAAACTCTAAGCACTTCAAAGGGAATTCTCTAGAACCTTCTCCTACTTCAAAGAAGGCACCAGGTATAAAAATAGGACCCTCTGACCCACACTTCAGTTCACTTTCTGGATCTTCGGAAGGACTCTCAGAGTACTGCCTGCTGCTGTGGCCTGGAAAGACTGTTCTCCTGCCTGAAACCCGCCTTGAACCCTCAGAGGCCTGTCCTGCTGCTAGAGTCTTGTTCCACTGCTTGAACCCAGGACTACCAGAGTGACTGCAAGGGCGAGTTGGCTGGCGTCCAGATCAGAGCCTCAGGGACAGAAAAGGCTCCAACTATCTTGAACCCACAACTGGATCGAGCCTGAGTGAGTCCTAACCCCCCAGGTGGTGCATCTCCAGTCCCGGACCCTTAAACATGGTGGTAAATGTGCCCAGATAGCCAAAATCCAAAACTCAGGACATAGAAATTTTTGGGCTAAAAACTGCTCTGAGAACCAAGAGGCGAAGGGGACCAACATGCTTGCCTATCCACAGAAGGTACATCACAGGTCAGCCTGACTTCCCGGCAGCTCCCACTACATTCTTTTCTGAAACAGCAAATCCTGTTCAGAGGTCCTTCCCAGAGGGAGTATCCGGCTTCATCAAGCCCTCGTCGGCTATGGACTCCAGCCTCGTCCTGCCGGAGATTTTCGACTTCCAAAAAGGCGACTAAGTCCAAATGTGCAAACTGTCACAGCAACTACGTCTTGCGGCTCCCGGACAACGATGAATCCTCCTCAGACACCTCCTGCAGCCATGCCTCACTGAATTCTACCTTTGCAGAAAATTTTTCTTCAAACTTTTTCAAAGTCAAAAGGTAAGTGTTAACCAGGCCCAATACACTTCTTGTATCCAACTAGCACTCTGTCGCGGTCGGTCATTTTTTTTTTTTACTTTACTTTGACCTGGTCACGCGCGACTATATGTCTCCGGTTGGCGTCTTGATCTTTTGGGTGCTAGTTTGTACTTTAAAAATTCACAGCTCCATTTCTACTGACTGGAGTTTTGTTGTTTTGGTATCAAATAATTTATTGAAATGATGTCTATTTGTCTAAATTGGTGTGGGATTTTTCTTCTGCTGTGTTCACTTTATTACTGTTTGTGTGCTGCATAAATACTTTACCCATTGCTTCTAAGTTAAGCCTAGCTGCTTTGTTCCAAGCTAACAGAGGGTTAAGCATTGGTACATTATGTGACTTTAGTGGTTCACCCTGACCTGGAATGTGGCGGTTGCTTGCTCAGTGTTAACACCCCACTAAACCAACAATCCAATTTCTCACAGATGGACAATGTATATGAAAAGGAGGATAGGTATGTTTTAGACCAGGAAATTACACATACATGGGGAAGGTGGGAACATCACCAGGATAGAATGAAAGAGGGAGGGGGAGGAGAGGGAAGAGATGAAATGAAATGAGAGAGTCACAGCAAAGATAATATGATTAATTATAATAGATGTAGGACATTTGATTTTTCTATTCCTTTTTTCTAAAAATCAGGAGTGTCTCCTCAAGTCTATTGTTGACTACGAGTTCATTCAATAGGAAAAGAGCTGCCCCTGAGAAGCCTTGGGGCACCACGGGGAGCGCTCCAAAGCTTTTGGTTTCAGGCGGCAGTTATAGGTTCTTGTTGGCATTAGAAAACTTGATGGCAGAACTAAGATGTCAGGGTTATAGAAGGCTAAGTGCTTTGAAAGTCATGCAAGTTAATTTCAACATTATTCTGGTTTGCAGGGGGTGCCAATAGAGATTCTTCAGCATTGCAGAGAGGTCGTCATATTTTCTCATTGCAGATATGTCTTGCCACAGAAAGAATAACAGCCTTGATGGCCTTACTTGAATCAGTGCTCTGATTATTGCATTTTGTCCATTTCAGTACGATATGCAGTCGCTTTCCAATAGTAATAGAATTCCATACGTAGGGTAAGGGTTATATTGTGCAGTAGTTTATCAAATATAATCTGCTTTCTCTCAAGTCAACTTGATGCTTGTTTGCCTAACACTATAAGAGATCATCTATTTTCTTGAAGGACTTCTCATCCTCTTCAATTTAGTATCAAATGGGTCACGTTTTTCCCCTTCAGCCAACTCTCATAGTCCAAAGTCACAACATTAACTAGGGCTTCCAAGTCAGCAGAAATGTTCACTGTACTAAACTAAGCTCCACAAGGGTTGTACACGATGATATTTAGCTAATATTGTCCTGCAGGAATACCTGCCTCCAAAATATCGACCTGCAAATATATTTTGATAATTATACATGGGTAGGTTATCAATCTTACTTCTATAACTATGTACCTTGAAGATACGTATATCCTCGAGGTGTGTAGATTAACATTTTTAACTCCACATCTACATACCTTGACGATGTACATATTGCCAATGTGCGTAGAGGTGAAGATAGGAATATTAGCCCTATTCTTACTTTTACATACGTACCTTCACGGTATAGTGGTAGTCGATATTCTACGATATATATTCTTGCAGGACAAGATTTAAAACTCAGTGCCATATTTACAAACCCCTATCGCCACGATAATGTCACTTTTCACGACGTTGTGGGGTCGATAGCGGCTTCGCCTTATTTACAAGGCAGCGTTAAGCCACAATATGGATTAACGCTGCCTTGTAAAAAAAAGCACCCTTTCATGCTATACTTAGCGTGAAAGGGAAGGGCAATGGGTGTTGTGGTGGGAGTTTCACCGCAACACCCATTGATTTTGGCGCTGCCCCATATTTACAAGGGTGGGGGTAAATATGGGGCAGCGGCAAAATTAAGACCAGGGAAAACCTCGTCTTACCCTGGTGCAACGAGGAGAAATGTTTAACATCTCCTCGTTTTTGCTGTGTCCATGTGTGCTGCATTGTGCAGCACACATGAAAACAGCAAAACGCCATTGATTAGTGTCCCTTCCTGCACATAAACAATCATTAAAAAAAAATGACGTTTTGCAACTTCTATGTGTGCTGCATTAAGCGCACATAGAAGTTGCACAGAAGGAACACCTTCCTCCGCATAAACAATCTTCCCCTGCACCGCAGACACCCTTGCACTATGTGCAAGGGTGCCTGCATTGGTGCTAGGCAGCTAAATTTCGTGCCAGCACAGGGGGAAATGCAGGACTGCACCATATTGTTGTGAATATGGTGCAGTCCTGCGTTTCAGAAGTGGCATAGCACGGCGTTAAGCCTAGAAGGCTCACGCTGCACTCGGTCCCTTCTATTGTAAATATGTTCCATAATGTGGTAGAAGACCTCCATGAGTTAAGCCTGTTGTGACAATGGCTGAACAAGGACATTTCGAGCTAGAAATAAGTGTCAGCTCCCTTAATGTACTGCACCTATTTGACATGTTTGCAACAAGACCTTACGGTATCTACCAATTCAACCTCACAGATCCATATTCCTAGGACTATCAGTATATTGCAATGACTGATCCATTTACATATTGGCAGTCTGAACCCCACACGTTAGCCACTATAGAACAGGTCTGGGGATAATACTGAGCTTAATGGGCATGTACATGGAGTCTCACTAAAAACATTGATTAGTTCTTCATGGTGCTCTTCTGTCTGTAGGTTTGAAAACATTAGCTTATAGGCAGCACTCTAGGTAAATACTAGGGCACAACTGAGGGGTGTGGGTAATGGGACAGCTACTTGAGTCCAGTAATATGAAAGAGAAATGAGGAAAATGTGAGAAAAGGATGGAGAGAAGGGAAATATATCAAGCAGGTGATTAAAAAGGTAAGAAAGAAAAGTATAATGGAAGGCTACAAGGAAGTATGGAAGAAAGCAAGGAAAAAATGTGTCGGGAATGGAGAAAGGAGGAAAAGGTGACAGGGAGGGGAAAATATAGGAAGGGTGGAAGGAAAAGTAAAAACGATATGGATGGATGAATGGATGGAATAACTCATTGGTGAAGATTAGATAGGTGAAAGGATGGATTTATAGATTTGCGAACAATGGATAAATGGAATGGTCAATGGATGGATGTAATGGTGAAATAATTGATTATTTGCTGGATGGATGGATTAAAGGATGCATGATGGAAGGGTGGAAGTATTAAAGAATGAAAAGACGGAAGGATGGATGGGGTGGATTAGTTAGTCGGATGGATGGCTTGGTGGAACAATGAATGGATCCATTGATTAATGGAAGGATGGATGAAATATGGTTGGAAGGATGGAAGAGCGAGAAGATGGATGGATAGATGAATGGGTGGATGGATGCAAGGGTGAAGGTAGCTCTCCTAGAGAGGTTCAAGCTTACTTCCTCACTTGCTCTGTACCTTTATAGGTTGTATAACATTACAGGGCATTTTAATCTTCTGGTTACTCGCTTGTATCTGCATGAAGCTACGCACATTCATATATATCAGGCAGGGGTCCCGTCCTTTTATGGCTCCCTGCTAATGGAAGTGAATGGAGAGGTGGACACCTGTTAAGGGGAGGTCTGCCCTGCATTCGCATTCACTGAATACCGACTTTTTTTTTAAAGCAGCACCTGTCCTTCAAAGGAAGAGGGGCCGCACTAAAAATAGAAGTTGGCATTCAACGAATAACACTTGGAGCACATGCCGTGTTCCCCAGATGACAAATGTACACATTGACAAGGGAGAGCTGTCCCATGGTAACAGCCTCCACTTTACGAATTGGATACTATCCCCTTCACAGAGTCAGTATCATAGCATCAACGGTGGTCACAACCATTGATACACTCTATTACTATTCGATGCCAGTAGGGGTCACCCCTTCCACTCAAACTAAACTCGTCAAATGTCATTTTGCGGGTCAGAAAATGGTCTGACAAAATGTCCTTTGTTTATTGCAACTTGTCTTTTGACGGTCACGAAGCCGGGCATTTTACTAATCTGAGGCTTTGTAGCTGCACAGGCCTTACTGCATCCGACCTTAGAAACCTTCCTTGTGCATATATCCTTTAACAGCTTCTCTGGAATCTCCCTGTAACACAGGTTCCTCTGCCTCCTGTATTTGAATTTGTACAGTGCTCCATCACTCTGCATTTTGTAAACTGCGCCCTCCAATCAGGGCCACATTCTCTAGTCTCTCACTTTCTCTCTCTGCGTCTCCTTCCGTCAACCTCTGTCTTTGAATCTCTTTTTTATCTCTGCCTTTCACTCTCTTTCCCCCTCTTTCTTTGTTCCTCTCTTTTCTCTTCCACCCCCTCTCCTTTGTTCCACTCTCTCTCTCTGTCCCTTTCTTACTCAATCTTACCCCTTTACCCATCTGTCTATTTCTTACTCAATATTACCCCTTTACCCACCTGTCTTTCTTACTCCTTCTTACCCCTTTTCCTATCTGTCCCTTTCTTACTCCTCCTTACCCCTTTTCCCATCGCTATAATGCGCTACCACGCAATGACTTGAATATATTTCATAAAAGTGCCCCCTAGGCTGGGACAGGATTGGACGGAGGGGGGTGGCTTGGGTATTCTCCATAGAGACAATCTGATCTGTCGTACCCAACAGCTGAATGCACCCGCGGATCTATATCAGGCACTGTACTTTTCTATTAATGTGCTCCCCTCTGAAAGTTTCTCTGGCGTTCTATGTTATCGGCAGCCGGGCTCCAGGGCTGCTTTCAGTCAGGAGTTTAGCAGTCTGTTAGAACCTTACTTAGACAGATCCAACCTTACTCTCCTGGGTGATTTTAATTTTCACCTAGAGATGTCTGAGTGCAAAGATACGCAGGTGTTCTTGGATACCATCAGCAGCTGTGGTTTTTCACAGTTGGTCAAGGGACCCACCCATACAGCAGGTCATTCCTTGGATGGTATATTCTCTAATGACCATCGGGTAGTGGTCGGAGCCCCTATACCTCTTGCCTGGTCGGATCATTTTGCTGTTCCTTTTGAATTATGCACTTCGACACCAGGAAATGGCTTAGTTGGAATTAGTAATATGGAGGAAAAAGAAATTTTAGCAGAATTAGTAAGGAATCGCTTTCTCTCCTCCTTAACAAATTCCAACTATCAAGGCCCCATGATGCCAATCTGGCCGCGGCTGAATTATCACATGAACTATCAAGAGTTATAGATGTATTGGCACCTCTGAGGAAGCACTACTCAGCAAGAAAAAAGCCTTCTGCGCCCTGGTTTACGGACAGATTAAGAAAGATGAGACAAAAGTGCCGTAAACAGGAGAGGTTGTGGCGGACCAAACTAGAGCCGTCGGGTAGAACTCTACATAAGAACTGTCTGAAAGAATACAAGGCGGCTATTATAGAGGAAAAGGGGCTTTACTACCTGAAACTAACTGAAGCAATGAAATCCTCTAGGGATCTCTTTAAGGTTATTAATTCCCTCTCTTCTCCCCAGCTCACAGACCCCACTGAATTTTCTCAAGAATTTTGTAACAAGCTATCGGATGTTTTCCAATCCAAAATTTCCGATATCTATTCCCTGCTGAAAGCCTCCAATATGAGCATGAGCCTCTCTGGCCGGCCGATCCCGCCTCCAGGGGAGAGGGTTGTCTCAGAGGAGACTCCTAGGCTTCTCGCCTTCCCCTATTTGTCGCCAGATGTTACCAATCGGCTCCTAGAAGGAGTCAAATCTGGCTCACCCTTGGATCCCTGTCCCATCAAGGGCTTAAAAACTGGCAGGGAGGCTATCATCCCTCATCTTACCGCCGTCCTGAATATAGCCATTTCAGAGGGACAGTACCCTACAGTATGGAAGACGGCAGTCGTTAAACCACTCCTGAAGAAGTCTTCACTGGACCCTACAGAACCAAAAAACTATAGGCCCATCTCTCTTCTGCCTGTTCCAGCCAAGATTCTGGAAAAACACTTAAATATGCATCTGAGCGCTTACTTACAGGATCATTATCTACTAGATGGCTCACAACATGGGTTTAGAAGCCAACATAGTACGGAAACAGCTCTCACTGCTGTTTTTAACAATATCCGGACCCAGGTTGATGCAGGTCACACTACTCTGTTGGTTTTACTTGATCTTACCGCGGCTTTCGACACCCTGTCTCCTCTGAGGTGGTTTGCCCGCCTCAGGGAGATTGGGATCGGGGGCTCGGCCCTGGATCTTCTGGCCTCTTTTCTTAGTGAGCGGGCACAGACTGTCAAATTTGGCCAGTTTTACTCGGCCTCTAAATCCCTATCTTGTGGTGTTCCTCAGGGCTCGTCCCCGAGTCCAACGCTTTTCAATATTTATGTTGCCCCTTTGGCTAAGGTGGTGAGATCATTTGGCTTAGAGGTGTTGTCCTACGCGGACGACACCCAAATAATGGTGTCTATCACCCATAATGTCAGGGACTCTGCTCTTAATTTCAGAAGGTGTATGCAGGCAGTTTCCACCTGGATGACGGAAAACTTCTTGAAATTGAATGGGGAAAAGACGGAGGTCCTTATTTTTGGCAATTCTCTGGACATTTGGTCTAACGAATGGTGGCCAGATTCACTCGGAGTTTGTCCCTGCCCAGTCGCCCACGGTAAAAATCTAGGGGTTATAGTGGACAATTCACTATCACTAAATCGGCAGGTTAGCAGGACAGTTTCCACTTGTTTTTTGATTATCAGAATCCTAAGAAAAATCATTCAATTCCTTTCCTTTGATTCACGCAAGCAGGCTGTCATCGCCTTGGTAATGTCCAGATTGGACTATTGCAATGCCCTTTATCTGGGCATTAACAAAGGATTGATTAAACGTCTGCAGCTGGTGCAGAACGCTGCTGCTAGGCTGGTAACTGACCTGCCTAAGTACCACTCAGTCACTACAACAATCAGATCTCTGCACTGGCTTCCCCTGGACCATAGGATTCTTTTCAAAACATTATGTATGACTCATAATGCCTACTATGATTCCGGCCCTGAGGGGATCAAGGTTCTCCTCCATCGCTATGTCCCCACCAGACAGCTCCGATCCTCAGATAAGAATCTGTTGATAATTCCGAGGTTCAAAAAGGCCAAATGGGGAGGCAGAGCTTTTTCCACCACTGCTGCTAAACTGTGGAATTCTCTTCCGGAAGAGCTTTCTGGTCAGGCGTCACACTCTCTCTTCCGGAAAGCATTGAAGACCTGGCTCTTCACACAGAGCTTATCCTGAGCAGCTCTACCCAGTCTACACCCGTTTGTCTCGCTCCGTAACAGCGCCTTGACGCCCTTGGGCTAAGTTAGCGCTATATAAGTCCACTTTCATTTCATTTCATTGCACGAATTCGCACAGAGCTCTTCAATCAGGCAGCCTCTGTTACTTCAGACACCCCCCTGCTCCTGAAGATACCACACACCTCTAGGTGTGCCTCCTGCAGCCAGATTTGCACATTTCATGTAATTTAAACAGTAGTTATTTTTTATGGGGCAAGGAAAAAAGACCCCATTTGTTGTGTTCTATTGGTTGCTTTAAAACGAATCCAACTCTCTAAGGTGCCTAAAGGTGCCTGCTTTCCTCCAGACAACTCTTTCTGTATCTCCTTCTCCCCATACTCTGGGATTATGTTAAAAGAAAGTTAATAACATATTCACACTGATGTGATACACAAGGTCACAGCTATGTTAGATTCCCTTTCCTTTGCAAACATCAGGTTGTGTTTTGTTTGCAATTAGAAACATAACATAACGTGTATTTGTAAAGCGCATGTTCACCTGTAGGCATCTTGGTGCTGAATAATAGATGTTTATTGTTACCCAAATTGATGGTACTCATTTGATCGACTTCTGAAGGATGAAAGACTGAGTGGACCTGCCGGGATTTGAACCTGTGACCATGAGGTCAAAAACAGCCCCCTACAGTAGACAGTCCACTAAGCCACCAGTCCCGGCCTCCCTTGCATTTGTTACAACTTTATGAACCAAAGCATCCTAGAGGGTACATTTTCCAATCAGTTTAACTATCAACGTGGCCATTCACTCTTATGGGTATGAAGGTCTGCTATGTGTTGGTCACGGGAATTTCACTTTTATGAACAAAAATGTATTCTACAGGTTTGTCTCCAGATAGTCACTTTCAAGAGCATTAAAGTTTTCTACACAAATAGCTTTGAGTGTTTTATTTATTTATTTTTATTTGATGAGTTTTATATAGCGCTGGCTAGACCCGGAAGTATCAAAGCGCTTTACATGAGGTTCCACATTGCTACAAAGTTACATCGGTTACAAGTTACATATGTTGCAAGAAAACATTTAAAGAGCATAGAAGACGAGATAAATGGAGTGTAGAAGGATAGGGGAGTAAAGTAAAAGGGTAGGAGGGAGATACGGCGGAGAGACGAAGGAGAGTCTGCCCAAAGTCCGGCTGGGTAGGTGACGGTCGAGGGGGAAGTCCACAGCCCATCTCCTCTATAGCTATCAAGGTAGCTCCACCGGGCATCGGCCAGAGTGCTAGGTCTCAACGTTCGGTGGCAAGTTCACCGATTCAATGTCCAGATGGGTGAGCCGGATGGGGGATATGCTCGAGGTCTGGTCGATGACCGAATTTTGTCCAAGAGTAGTAGCACATCATGGTTAAGGACCACTGTGGCGGCCATCTTGGGGTCAGGCAAGGGATTCTGCCCCCTAAAAAACACCATTTATATGTAGAAAATTAAGCTTCGAGGGTGGCGGCCATCTTAGGGTCAGGCAGCACGATAAATCATACAACAGATCAGCCCTCTGGACATAGGCAAGAGATCAGCTTCCTGGGCCTGTTGTCCGGTGGTCTCACCTGTCATCAGCGGGAAACAGGGTTTGCCAGAAGCCTCATGTGCGGCGGCCATCTTAGGGTCAGGCAGCACGGTAAATCAAGTAACAGATCTGCCCTCTCGTAATAGACGAACAGAACTTGGCTAGTGATCCCGGACAGTGTCATGCACCCAGGGCCTGGTGGTCTCACCTGTCAGCAGCGGTAAACAGGGGATGCCGGAAGCAGAGTTGTGCTGTCTGGCATATCTTGGGAGCCCATGCACAATGATCTCCGAAGATCTCGGAGAGCGCCCGCAGAATCAGATGGGAAGAACGGTTGCGAGAACTCCGTTCAGGGCGACTCCTTCATCAAAAGGCACCCTCAGCCTTCCGAACCTCAAAGCCAATGTTCAGGGATACCGCCTGCATCATCTGAAGGAATGGCGCCGCACGACGAAGCACACTCGGAAGAGCTCGCTCCTGGAGGTGGTCGGCGCGGGAAGTGCAGAGAGGCACGTTGGACTCCCGGTGATCGTCGAGCAGGTGAACGAAGCATCGACTCGTCAGCGGTGGAGGAGGTGCTGCACACCCTGTACACCTCGAGTGCTCGATCCAGGAGGAGAGCGGAGAGGAGGCAGAAAAGGCACTCCAGGACTCCAGAAGATCGATCCAGCGGGTGAGTTACACTGATACTCAGAAGCCTTGATGGGGGTGTCAGCACATCAGATCTGCTCCGGTCGCACTGAGGAGGCTCTTAAGGGTCTGCGTCTTTTCCTCCCTCGGATCATGGGGCCCGCCATTTTGTGAAGCTCCGCTGCGGAATTAACGGCTCCCCAATGAGGCTCAGAGAGAGCCCTTACCCCCACAGCAAGTCACCTGTGCAGCCTCTAATGGCTCCGCGTCCTTCACGACATTGTTGAGGGAAATTTGGCGATGTTTCCTGCTTCACGGTACCCTTGGGCACCGTAGATTTTCGGCTTCCTCTGACGATCGGTAAGCCCGGAGAATCGGGGACACCAATTAGCAGGTTT
Organism: Calotriton arnoldi; assembly: GCA_963921515.1. NCBI lineage: Eukaryota > Metazoa > Chordata > Amphibia > Caudata > Salamandridae > Calotriton > Calotriton arnoldi. The sequence goes on from CAWUFW010001512.1 coordinate 2,356,815, forward strand.
TTGTATCTGGGATTCAGCAGGATGCGGCCAGATGGCAAGGGGAGTGATCCATGTGCTTAGAGGGTCACCGGGGGGAGGTATCCAGGGGGAAAAGCAAAAAAAGGCAAGCCCCTTCCCGGGAGCTCCTGGCCTGAGCTCCTCACCAGTCGGCCATCTTGGGACGTGTGTTGTATGTTGTACGTTGACGGATTATGAAAAACACACACGCACAGTCTCATGCTGCAGTAGGTGATGCCAATGAATATTTTGAGCAGTGATACTGATTTTTTTTTGTTTGTTTTTTACTTATTAAGCATTGGATGTAAATGATATGTATCCCCTCAGCTGAGGGCAGGAGGGAAGAGAAATTATTACCTGAAATTTACAAATATTTGATGCAACGCAGAGTATCAACTAAAGTCGCTGTGCTGGCTATTGCCAAAGGGAGAGAAAACAAATGTGTCATATCTTCCAAGATATGGAACATTTTTCTCTCCGGCAGTGCTGGAGATTTTCTGCTGCCATGCGCCAATGCATACACTCTTGCACCATAGTGCAAGGGAGCGCGCGTTCTTTAAAGAATAGGTTTTGCACTGGAAGGGGAGCCTTTAAAACTTTTCCAACTTTCTTTATGTGCTGTAAAAATGAAGCAAATGTGACGTTGGAAAAATAAAGAGGAACTGAAAACATTTCTCCTAAGTTACGCCTGCCTTGAGACGGTGTAAGGTTTTGGCGCAAACCCCTATCTACGAATGATAGTAGATAGAGATGTGTGTCAAAATCCGTGGGTAATTGCAAGAGAATGCTAATTTACCACCCACGGAAAGCCCCATTGATGTAAAGTAGGGCAAAGTAGCGCATAGCACAACTTTGAGATACTTAGGAATACTTTCCAACACAAGTCCTGGCTTGTGTTATAGAGTAAAACCCAACACTTTGTGCCAGGTTTGCGTCACAAAAGCGAACTTGGAGTTTTATGATATAAAGCTGGTGAAAAGGTTTGGTAAATCTGGACCAAAATGTCTTACTACAATATCTTGTGACAGATTTATTTCCTGTAGAATAATAAAACTATATGATCATAAGTCAGACATAGGTTTGATACACCAGCGCCAGCATCAGCATGGTCCGGTCTGAATACGACGATGATGTCCAATTTCTTGATAAAGTGGCCATTGAAGGACCCAAAGTTGGATCAGATGAACTGAGCATCCCGGTCCCTCTCCTCAGAGGAGCATGGCATTGCACGGATTCTAGATGCATTCTGATATAGGTGTATATTTTTAATGTACAATAGGCTTCATGGGCAGAGGTGAATTCAATGTATATGAATATAAAGAGGGATGCAGTCTCACCTTTAGCCTTTGCCTAAAATCTGCAAATCAATGTCATAATTTAACCCTTCAAAAGACAGAGATCGTGTGCATGGTGGGGTCTCTGAAAAATCTTTAATGTATTGAAATGTGATGGATATCGAAGAAAACATCTGACTGGTGTTAGCTTTTTTTTAAAGTTTATAGTCCATTGAGTTTATATAGCCATGAAATGGGAAATTGTAAACTTCTTTCTGCAAAATGAAAAGGCAAATTCTTCAGATAGGTCTTTCCTAACTAAGCTGGTTCATTTTATTTTCTATTGACGCCCACAGGTTATTTTTCCAGAATTCCTTTTAGGTGATATAAACACAATGAAGAAGAGCTTTTAGCAAAGTGGACTGTCTGGTACTTTCCATGCTTCCTTAAAACGGCCCAGCATTATTATAAGTCTCTATTCGTGCCCAGGATAGCTGTTAAAGACAGCTAGCAAATGTAATTCAGTAAAGCAGCAGTGAGCGATATTTTCCCTCTTTGTCAGTGAGCTTTACCTCAAAATAGGATTGCATAGGGTGGGAAGAGGTAGGATTGGTTGCATAATAAATTAGCAAAAAGACGCCCAGGAATGTGTAGACTGTGGGAGGCTTTAAAAGTGATCAGAGACCTACATTTATCCAGAGATGGAGGCTAGCTGGCAAGGAGGACACAAGGAAGAGTAAATAAGGCAGGCAAAGTGTCCAGGTGACAAACACTGGACCTGCGCTGTTCCAGGTGTACTTGCTATACCAAGAGCGCAGGTAACTCCCATTACCAGCCCCTTCAGGATTGCTGGCCCTGTGCTACGAAGGCATGTATATCATTATTAGAAGGGGGAAGCATATCAAACAGGAGCAAAAGACGGTTCAATGTGTATGGCTTTGAAATTCTGGAATTCAGAAAGCAATCACCAGAAATGGCACACATGAGATAGAGAGGGATGTGCCAATGCTGGCCAAGCTGCTGTAAAGATAGAAGGCTGAGCCTTGGATGGTCAAATAATTGTTTCAGAAATGTAATCACAGAAATGTAATGCCACCAGCATCACATAGCACAACCCAGAATTAGGAGGGACCAGAGAAAAGGCCATTCCAATGAAAGGCAGTTAATACCTTGACAATGAAACATTAATCCTATGCACTGTAGCTAATGTAATTGGACACGCCACTGCAGACTGCTTGTTTGGTGCCCAAGCCTTTCGGTTGGAGTTTTCCAAAGCTCTAAACTAGTCTGTCAATGAGATAGGTTCAGCGTCTTTCCTAATTCCCATGGGCCAGATAGACCACGACATGGTTAAAATATAGCGGCATATTTGCAAGATAATGACGCAGCAGTGGTTATCTACATGTTCCCAATACTATCAATCAAGTGAATAAACCTGAAAGGTAACATAACCTAATATTGAAACTGTGCTGCAATTTGTTCAGAATTATCTACTCAAATCAGCTGACAGCTACCACCAACACACAATAGATTTTTATGGAATACTTGGGTCTCCATCTAGATGGTGCGAATGTGCAGCATCGGCCAGAAGATGGCAGAGGTGCCATCCACCAATCTCAAGAGTATACTACCTCATTTGGTGGTGAGGGAACCACAGAGTTTTCAACCTTGGAGCCTCGTCTGTCTGTGCTGTCGGAAACCCTTGATCTGTTAGCCAGTCCACCATGCAATTTAAAGATTAATTGCAGTTAAAGAAAGGAAGGAACTAGTGTGTACTGTATCCATCAACTTTAGGAACACCTTCATAAAGACAGCAAATGTGTAAAAATAGGATAGTCTCTTCAAAAGTCAAAAAGTGTAGTTCATTAACCTTCAGAACCGTTTCACCTTAGTAAATCAGATTATAGCAGTGCATTCAGAAGTATTTTGTTTAAAAGTGATAGTTTTCAAACATGAGTTTACAAACGTTCTTGCTTCCTCCCCCACTTGACAATGCCATTAGCAATTAAACCCAAAACACAGGAGAATGTTTTGTACAGCACGCAACCTGAAGTCATGTATTTTGAGGTCCTCTTACATGTGGTAATAAAGAAAAATGAGGAAAATTGAAATAAAGTAATTGCCCAGGATCACACAATTTGGTCAAGTTGGAAGCCAGGATTCACACCAAGTTCCACGTTCTGCAGTTCAGTTACTAGATGGACATGCTTCGCTGCCCCTACTCCCACTATGTGCCCCTCCACCACCCCCCCGTGCTGACTACCACCCTGCTGGCATCAGCGTGGCCCTCAGTCACATCAAACACCAAACTTTTCGGCCACCGGGAAAAGGTTTGCGAGTACCCATGAAATAGGACAACATGGACTTGGGTATCCCTATCAAAAGCACAGCAGGTGCAGTGGCATCGGGGCTAAAGGCCCGACGGGTCCACTTTGCCCTGATTATTGTTGTATTTTACTACCTAGCAGAGGTCAAGGTGTCAATTTTCCTTGCTTTCACTAGCACCCCATGCATCCTTGCTATGCCATTGAGCATTCTCCACAATGGCTCACTGACCTCGGTGGTGGTGCTATGCACCTCATCCGAATGAAGCTTCTTGCAATCTTCCAACTATAGCAGGGTATGCTTCCAATTCAGCCTGACCGGATGTGAAAAGACAATTATCAGGTAATCAATTGACCCGGTCCATAAATCATGTATTTTGGATTGATGGCCCTAATTTAATCTAACCACTTACTTCAACTACTGCTTACCCTTTTAATGTGTCTCTCCGGACGATGACTCTATAACGACTTCGGGTCTAAACTAAGCCGATGTTTTGGGCTATTAAATACCAAACAAATGAGTTTTAGTACCATTTGTTTGGATAACAAGGATTCAATCTGTACAAACAATTAAAATTCCTGTATCATACACACGTTCCAGTTCTTTCCTACTAACTTGCACTGTGTGGTCACTCGAGCACGATGACGATGAATTAAATGCTACATTTTTTCAAACTTATTCTATGGCCTTAGGCCACTATTTATTATCATTTACTACTCTTATTCAATGTTTTTCATATATCATCTGTTTTATTAAGTACTCTACAAGAACCATTGTCCTATGTCCTCTGTTCCAAAAGAACATTGTGTTCCAAAAGAACATTGTACTTTGGTCTCTGTTCCCATCTATTACTCTGGCTCAATGTTGAGGATGAACAATTTTTTTGATACATTTATTGTCTGCTTTATTAAGTACTCCCCAAGCTATCATTGTTCTGTTTTCCATGGCAGTGGGCATAGCATCCTTGAGAGACACAAAGAGACTACAGTGTAACTGTGAAATACTAATATTGCCAGGTCATAAATGGGCCCATTGTGGAGCCTGGCAGGAGCTCCTCAGCTCTCCTGCTCCTCAGCTACCCACACCTTCGCCAACTCTTTGCATCCAACTGCCTCAGGCACACACACTCCCAGCATTCAAATCAGCTCACTCTCAGTAACAAACCAAACACTCACAATGTAAACAATGCCTATGCTTTCATTGGATGTTCAGCTTTCATAACCTTCAAAGTGGAAACACTCTTCCATCCAGCCAAAATCTGATTTACTATGACCATGACTACGTGCGAATAAGAGTGACCCTGATAACCATTCATACCTCCCCTCGAACCAACCAATCACGTGTACCAAAACGCCAGGTACTTTCTTCACGTTTTATTTGTTTGTTTTAAAAATGCGTTTCCATCATGTTGCCTTGTTTGGCATCCTGACTACACATTGTCAGTGGCAGTCGGATGGACCAGTTCTTTCCCCTACTCTTTGCGGCTGGTGGAAAGCGTACATCAGGATTCTCCTAAGAGTAGCTCGTTAGCTACTTGTAGCTCTCCAGCTACCTGTAAGTAGCTCTCCTGTGTGCAGTCCAGTTTAGGAAATTTTAGGCTTTTGCTTGGCTGAATTGATAGATGTATTCCAAAATTTAAAAGTGGGCATCTGAGACGAAAATGTGTCTATTTTCAGACCTCATAAGCATGTTCATAGAAAAGTGGTTGAATTTCCAAAATACATTTAAAGCTGCTATTTATGCAACGAATCATGTGGCACTGGATGAAACATATTATTAATATTACCTTGACCTTGGTGCCACGGGTTATAGCTATGCTTGTTATGTATTACCCATGTAAAGGAATTCCAAATTTACAGTCTTTTTTACATTGCTTGTGCCTAACTTGTTTGATGAACTGAAATGATAATTTCTGGCATCCCTGCACGGAGGTGACGACTGCCAGTAATTTTGTATGGGGGTGGGGGGGGCTACCATTTTAATCTTGTCTGATGTGGTCATTATTACAAAAAATATTAGTAGCTCGGGATGATTTACATTGAGCAGAAGTAGCTCTTATTAAAGAAAAGGTTGGAGACCCCTGGCGTACATGCTCTTTGGCGTGAGCAGGAAAGATTTATCAACGTAAATATGGAAATGTTGCTGGTATGAATTCCGGCAAGATGTTGGTTCTCTAGCTCAGAAAAAATCTCACTCTTAACACCCAATTGTATTATTGTACAAAAAAATAAACATGGGGTACAGAAGAAGCAGAGGCAGGTGAAGTATGCCTTCTGGCTGGGAGGTGCACCCCATTAATATTTAACTCAAAAACACTGACATAAATCTGTTTTACCACTTTATCAAATTAGGAAGGCAATGGCATTACTAGACATTAATGTAGCAGCAAGGAATGTAAGTAGCAATAACCATTAAAGAAAGTATTGATCGTTTCCTGCGATTTCATTTTAATCTATTGCCTAAATTTGCAATACGCTTCAGTATGTGTATTTAAAGATCCATCTCGCTTAAGGGATGCCTAAGGCAATGCATGCTCTGTCCTGCATGATTTATGGTCTTCGGAATATGTTCGTGCGTTGACTATTAAGAGACATTTTTTGATCTGTTTTATATATATATTGAACCAATCGTCTTTACTGTTTACACGCTCCCTGCTCAGTATTTCAAAAGGTCATCTGCAAAGGTCTGGGCAACAATTCCCAACCCTGAAGTTGGTCTACCAAAACATGTGTATTACTTATCGACCTGTACTTAGGGCGACTGTACAATATCGACTACCAAAATAACTTCTTGTCAAGGTAACTAGGGGGCATATTTAAAAGGGGATATCGCCACCTGAACATCGCTTTTAGGTGGCAATATGCTCTTCTCCATATTTACAAAGCAGCGTTAAACCACTTCTTGTGGCCTAACGCCGGCTTGTAAATAAGGTCCCTTTACACACATCACTTAACGTGAAAGGGGCGTGCCATGGGTGTTGCTGTGGGCTTTCCACTGCAACACTCATTGCTTTTGGCGCTGCCCAAGATTTACAAGGAGGTGTAAATCTGAGGCAGCGCCAAAAACGAATGCAAGAGCAGGTGTTAGAATGACAAAACGAGGAGAAATACTTTTATTTCTGCTCGTTTTTGCTTTTTCTATGTGTGCTGCATTCCGCACCACTCAGAGAACAAAACACTGTTAATGATTGTTTAGATGAAGGTAGGACAGTACCACTGATCATGTTGAATTTAAGTGCGACTTTTGATACAGTATCCCACGGCCTTCTTTTGGAACGGTTATGGGATGCCGGCATCAGAGGCAGCACATGGGAATGTATCAAGCATTTCCTACAAGACAGATCCTTTCAAGTCCTGCAACAGCCCTTTAAGTCGGAGATCTGACCCCTGTTACAAGGGGTGCCACAGGGTTCTGCCCTTAGCCCAACGTCATTTAACGTGTATTTGCGGCCACTAGCAGAGATAGTACTGAATCATGGGGTGAAGCTGGTGTCCTATGCTGATGACACTCAGCTGATCATCACGTTAGAACAGAAGGATGTAGAGGCTGCGCCATTATTCAAAACTTGCTTAATTGATCTGGCTAACTGGATGAATCTCAGTTGCCTTCAATTAAATGCAGGCAAGACTGATATCATGGTAGTTGGTAAACAGCCTTCCATCTGGTCGCATATCTGGTGGCCGGAAGAGTTAGGGCCGACCCTAGTTCCCAAACCTAAGATCAAAAATCTGGGTGTATGGTTTGATAATACCTTATCTTTTACGGAACAGATATCAGCTTTGGCCGGTACCTGCTTTGGCCTTTTAAAGATGCTACGGAAAATCTTAGATCTTCTACCTCTAGACGCTAAAAAGACCATTATTCAGGCTCTGATTACATCTCGATTGGATTACTGCAACATTCTCTACTTAGGGGTCACTAAAAGCAACATGAGAGTGTTGCAGAAAGTCCAGAATGCTGCAGCCCAGATGCTATTGAACATCCCAAGGTGAACACCGGTGGGAGCGGCGCTGAGGGAACCTCACTGGCTACTGGTGCAGAACAGATTAACTTTTAAACCTCTGTGCTTCTGCCACAGGATTCTGAATGAGAAAGGACCTAGCTATCCTCACTCCCTACAGACCTATCCGAAATCTTAGGTCCGCGGGCACTGCAAAGTGCCTAGAATTGAAAAGGTACGTTTAGGAAGCTGAGGATGCAGTCCTCAGAAGTGGTGTTCCGCAGAAAACTTAAAACATGGTTCTTTCGGTCACTTCCGGTGGATTGGTGCTAATATTCTGCTTTTGGATAGGGCCCCACTATACTGACAGTAGGAATTCTTAGAGCGGGGACAATCCGTTGTAGTAACCAAGCCCTTTATAAACTTGTAATCTAATCTAATCTTATATGCAGGAAGGTGTCCCTTCCTGCACATAAACAATCATTGAATAATGACAATTTGCTTCTTCTATGTGTGCTGAATTCCCTACAACGCAGGCACCCTTGCACTGTGAAGTAAGGGGGCCTGCGGTGGCGCTAGGCAGCTAAATTAGCACCTGCGCCATGGAAAACACAGGGGTGCACAGTATTCTTGTGAATACGGCACATCCCTGCATTTTGAAAATGTCGGAGCACGGCGCTGTCAAATTTGGCACAGCTCCACGCTCCAACATGTTCTCGTAAATATGTACCCAGATGTGGAGCTAAGAACAGAAAACCTATACTTCCCCATGTATGCTTACTGTTTGACTAGTTGTGTGTCTATCTTCCCTGGATAGTATCTGCATGCTGGTGTGTAAGAATCTAACACAGGAGAGGTCACCTCTTCTCTCCCTGGATCGGATTAAAGAAAGGTTTAACCTTCATCTGCCTCTGTGTCTTCTTCTCGACACTTATCTTGAAGGTTGTATGTCAGAATATTGTGTACAAAAATATAATCCACAAAATAATTATAACCAGAATATCGACAACTACAATATTGTGAATATAAGAATCTATTGATGGGTATAGATTTATACTCCACATCTACAAACCTGAACATCTATATCATATATGTGTATATAAGGTTAGTTAAGAATATATGTACTTACCGATATAATAATATTACAGTCAATATTCTGGCTCAGATATATATGGTGGGTGATAACTAAAACACAATATTCAGGTAGAATACGATTTTGACAAAGTGATCGTAGTCCATATTCTGGAGGGATATAAGTGTAAGTCAACATCATTGACCTGAAAATCCTGAAATACAAAGAGACATGTACACAGTCAATCAATATGTTTAAGTTTAACGTGTTATTAATATTTTTCAAGAATTTAAGCAAAGGAGATTTCAACTGTTCCAAGCTTTGTTCAACGGGATATGAGGACCGGTGCTTCGCACTGTCTGAATCTGCCACGTCACTCACGGAAAAGTCTCTTGCTATCATTGAAGACTAATAGTCATCAAATGGACAGTTTTATGAGATTATTGCTTTTCCTGCACTTTACACTCAGTATAAGCTTTGCAAATGCATTGTTCCAAAAGGACATAATTTTCAAAGATTTTATTTGCAACACAGGGGGACATTTAATGTGTAGGCACTTAAACTATGTACTCCATCAATTATTTGATCAGTTAGTCAGGCAAACATGTGATCAATAAATCTTTTGAATTACACATTATAGCTTTTAAGGTGTTGGCCAGCAATTTGTCAGCCAGATTGGATATTCCTCTTTTCAATGTTTTACTTTTCAGCAACTTGCAGTGCCTGCAGGGTTTTATGGTCAACCACAAAAAATACTATGGCACAAAAATATTGCCCTAAAAACTTCTACCTCAAAATCGTTGACTTTTCCATACTTATAATTTAAGGTATAAAAATATCAAAGTCAAATAATAAATATTGAGGGTCCAATTCACATAGGTAAACTAAGACGAAAGTCTTACTTTCCGACTTTTCGTAAATGCCTTTGTGAATCCCAAAGTTGAACTTTATGACTTTCGGTATTCACAAAGGACATTTACGAGTAGTAAATGCCCTTTGTGAATGCCGAAAGTCGTAAAATTAGACTTTTGTCTCATTTTACCATTGTGAATCGGACCCTGAGATTTTAATGGTAAGTACGAGTATTTAATTTGAACTAACATTATAGTTAAAATAAAGCTTTTTATTAAATTATATATCATTACAACAAACATTTTGAACTTCAAAAAACATTTTTAAAAATACATGCATATTGATAAAACAGTTATAATTAATGAAAACTATATTTTGATATTTACATGAATTACGATAAATGTATTATGCCAATTAAATAATTCTTAAATAAATATATATAGTTGGAATTGATATGCAAGAAAAAACACTACATACACATTTATAAAAAGGTTTAAAAAAATATTAAAACCAGTTTTAAATGTATTAAACCATTATAAATTTTACAAAATATATAAAAAATGAATAATCCTAAAATAAGAAATAGTAAATATGTTTTTAAAATACAAAAACACAACAGAATTTTTTTTAAAAATTAAAAAAAACTTTAAAAATATTGTTTCAAATTAAATATCCTCAAACATCCTATAATATTCTGGGATAAAGTGATACATATCAATCTAATTCAAAGCCAAAATAATCATTTAAAAAATGAACAAATAATAAACAATTCAAATTCAATGTTCTAATTAAAATCTTTTACAAAAGAAAGAATACATAGCTTGGGGAGTTAATATGTATTATTCCAACACTAGTCTACCCAACATTAGAGAAAGTGCATACATGACGAGGTTCAGATTTACTAATCTAACTTCAGTATGACAGTTTGACAAACATTTGGAAAAGTGCCTAAATTGAAATGGTCAGATGTACTATGTTAACAACAAATTCACCAAATGACAGGAAAGCGCATTCTTTGTGGGGTTGGGCGGTCAAATAAACTATTTTAACTTCACTCTAGAAAACACTGGGAAAAGTGCATACGTTGCAAGTATCAAATTTAACAATCCAATTCCAATCTAACAAACAGTGGAAAAACGCATATATTGGGAGCTGATTTGCTATTCCAAAGCCAGTATATTAAACATTTAGGAAAGTGCATACATTGAGGTGGGGGAGATTTAATATCCTAACTTCTGTCTAACAAATATTTAGGAAAGTGCAAAGGCTGCAGGTTTAGATTAACTATTCCTACTCCCATCTAACAAACATTGCAGAAAGGACATACATTGGAGGGAGGAGTCATATTTACTCTGGTCACTCCAAGCTAACAAACAAAGAAAATGCATATATTAAGAATCAGACTTAGGGCCTTATTATGAGTTTGGCTGTCCTACAGCGGACGGGGCAAGACCTCATCCGCTGTGGGACTGCCAAACCTGTGATGTGACCGCCTGACAAATTTGGAGTTAAATCCTGATCTGGAGGGTGGTCATGTGCCGGTCTGATGGCAGCGGTCTGCTAGACTCCTAGAAGAGCCCATCATGCAGACCACGGCAGTCTGAGCACCGACTACACCTTCCTGCACGGTGTGGCATATATGCCACACCTTGCAGGAAGGGCGGGCAAATCCAGGGGGGCACTACATGTGCCCCACCGCATGCAACCCCAGGCCCAAATCCACCAAGGGGCCCTTTAAGGGTCCCCTTTGTTGACATTCCGCCACCCTTTTTATGGCGTGTTCACCAACATATAAAGGACGATGAAATGGCAACTCAGAATATGCTCGGCGGTGCCAGCTGCGCAACCGCCAGCATATTCCTGCTGGTGAAAGACCGCCAGCCCAGCGGGATCATTGATCCCGGCAGTGCAGGCGGTCTCATGGTGGTCTGACCACCGCAGTCATGATACTGCAGGCGGTCTTGCAGTGTGGTAGTCATTGGACCGCTACCATGGGTATGGCAGTCCAATGGACTGCAGTACTCGTAATCTGGCCCATAGTATTCTAACTGCAGTCTAACAGACTGTTGGGAAAGTGCCTATATTGAGGGATGGGTAAGGTTAAATATTCCAAATCCAGTCTAGCAAGCATTGGGGAAAGTGCATACATTGGGATTGTCAGATTTACCATTTTAACTGTAGTGGTCAGGAGACTGGACACAGGGGACTGTTCATGGCGTTATGATCTCGGAAAAACACTGGAAACGCCAGTTATGGGCAGCAGCAAAACCATCCTACTCTTCCACTGACCTCACACATGAAGTCAGGGATAACATCACCAATGACAGCATCAATTACATCATTGGTATGCTTAAAAGCATTGTTAAAGGGAAATAAGAAATTTAAAAAATCTTTTCTTAGGAGAAAAACCAGACAAAGGGAAGAACGTGAACTATTGTCAAATCTTTTTACATGACTTTACATTCAAAGGATCTTCAGCCGTACTTAGGCTACACCTAAAATGTATATCAGCACCATCTTTTAACAGCGTTCATAGTGGGTTTCATTTCCGAAAATCTCCAACAGTTAAATGTATTATTCCACTATTATATGATTTGAATAATTTTGATAATTGCCAGCATTTTATATTTGCAAATATTATCGTCAGTGAAGTTATGTTATGGACTGGGAAACTTTTTAAAGATAAAAATGAATACCAGATCAAATTGTTAAAAGATTTTTATTGAAGTTCTCTCTTAATTGTTTTTTTAATGTATGTCATGTTTTGTTAAATTTTAACTGAATAAAACTATGATTATTGAATGACATCACTGGTAACATCAGATATCACCTCATAGTTGACCTACTGATATCACTATGGACAGCAAAGGCAATGTAACTCCTTACCAACAAAAGAAAACTGATTCAAAACAAAGCATTTCTATGCACAACAATTTTAGTGCAAATGATGCACATAGCTTTAATGTGCCCCAGCGGGTAGTCCCATCCCCCCTATGGGCATAAACCACTATGCTCCACTTGTTCATGTTCATTGGGGGTTGAGCTCCTAGCCTACCTTTTGGAAAACCTTTTTACTCATGCCAATCTGCTCATAAATCACTGCACACAGTTTTCGGCTCTGCGGAGTGGGTCTAGGACCTAAATTATTTTTGCCATCCTTATATGGTATGTTCCTCTATTACCCGTTTCATTCTTCCGGTCTTAAAATATTGTTTTACATACCCTACCGCTTTGCCTGTATTTTTTTTATTACATGCCAAATTTGCAAATTCAGCACAAGTAAAGCATGTTACCTTTTTGCAACAAAAGCTCTCTTCCAGATTCTAGGTTGCTGATGTATTTTCCTTTGCTCTTCCGTATTGCACTTTATGGCCACGTCCACCTACCTTTGGATTTTTTAGATCATATACCACATACAAAACTTGGGCATAAGTTCTGGCACCCATCTCTTGAGGCTGGCCAATCCCCACTAAGCAAAGACTACAAATGTGCATGTCAGTGGTTGGCAGGGACTGTCCTCAGTAGTAGGCATTAACATCTGTTTCATTAAACTTATGTTTAGAACACTCTGACGTACTTGCAATAATATATTCGGACAAGAACACAATTTCTATCAGAGAATTTCACATTTCCATGAGCAGTCACAAAAAGGAAGCCTTGCTAACAATTCTACCATCAAAATTGGAACGTTAATTCAACCACACGAAATTGAGGAAGCTTTCTCTAGTTCTTTATTATTATCTGTCAACTTAAAGATTCAACATTTTAAAAACTGTTTGTATTAAACAATTAATAGGATATCTAAATGGAGACTCAGTGGGAATTTAAAATGTCCGCGGTGTGGATTAAAGGTGGCCAATATATGATTTGATTGTAGATTTCTAAAGCTCAACGTATGCCCAAAGGCCTCTTGGCGCTGTATATCTGCTACGAATCCTCTATACCGTGCCTAGTCAGAAATTAAGTTGAGAGAGTAAAAAGCCAGGTTTTCAACTGTTTCCGGAAGTTCTGCAGATTGATTGTCCTCTCAGCAGCTCAAGCATAGAATTCCAAAGCTCTGAAGGGATGTATGACGATACCACGCATGCATTACATCGCATGCCATTAGATCGTGGTTTTAACAACGCAAGTCGTTACAGCGACTTGCGTTGGAGGGCGCTGGACTTAGGAGTAGTTTAATTTACTATTCCAACTCCAGCCTACGTACAGTAGGGAAGGTGTCGGATAGTAATTTAAACTACTCCTTGTCCTATAGCGCCCTCCAGTGCAAGTCGTTGTAACGACTTTCGTTGTAAAAACCGCAATCTAATGGCATGCGATGTAATGCATGCGTTCTAAAGGTTGTTTCCCCTCTGAAGTAGTGTGCACGAAACCTCTGCCGCCCCAAGAAGCTCTATAAATTCTTGGTACTACAACTTTCTTTGAGGCTGCAGATTGCAGGTCCCTCTTATGTAGCTACCAAGAAAATCTTTTCTTAAAAATTCAGGACCTGTCAAATGAAGAGCTTTATGGGCTGTGCAAAGTGCCTTAAAATACCCTTTTCTTTACAGGGAGCCAGTGAAGTTTAGCCAAAGTGGTCGAACCGGGATCAAACTTCTTAATATTATAAAGTAAGCATGCTGCTGCATTCGGAATTCTTTGCAGTTTTTGTAACAGCCCTTGCTGCATGCCCAGATATAGGGCATTGCAGTAATCCATTCTCGAAAAAACTAGAGTATTGATACCAGTTTTCCTGAGATCGTATGGTATGAAGGAAAGAAACTTCTTTAAGATTTCTAACACAAAGAAACATGATGACATAATCTGGTTAGTCTGTTCCCCAAAAATGAGTCTGGAATCAATCACATGTTTGATAGTTGCCCCTAACTATGTGAATCCTAGACTTAAATTACAAGATATTATCTGATCAACTTCATATCGACATTGAGCTTTCTGTACATATCATCATACTCTGAACCAAACTGAGCATGTTTAAACGTAAGGCTCCAATGATATTCAGTGCCATAGTCTGTATATAACTCGAGAATGAAGTAATCAACATCCAGTCACTGAGTAGCTGGTGGACATTAAAGAGCCAATTCTACAGAATGGAATTAGCTATTCTGAAAGGCCAAGGGTAAAAATGGGCTCAGGAAATTTTCTGAAACCTGAGCATTATTATTTTGGAACTGAATTGGACTATTCTGTTTTGTTGGTACGCTATGTGGTGATTTATGACGTATCATTTCGGCCATGTTTCCTACAACTCTAATCATGAAATAATTATTAACAGCTGTACTACTGAATAGCGGCACCAGAGACAGAATAGAAGAGAAAAAATATCGAAAGGTAAGTGCATAATGGGAAGTATAGATCTACAATTCCTAACTCACCATCTTCCAACCTTGAAGATACATGTACCATGTAGGTACTTACATGTGGTATTATATTTTCGATATTCTGTCCCATCGATACTGTGATTTCGATATTTAGTGGACACACCCTATTAACTTCATGTTTTATGTTTATTGCTTGCCTAATCTCCCAATTAAAAAACACACCAGTTCCATCAACTACGACAGCGTTAACAGAGGAGAAATACCAGAATGGGGCTGACAAGCTCCTTGGGGAAATCAACAAGGGTCCATTAATTCCCTTAACTTTAACAGCCCACAGTAATTACAGTAGTAGGGGTTATATTCTGGCTACTAAAAGAATTAGGTCAATCGCAGGACAGAAATGCAGAATTGTTAATTGAGTGAGGATTAATGATGAATGCATTAACAAAACAGGATTAGAACATTGGTAGAATAACAGCCTGGATATTAACAGCAAGAGGTAGTAAGAGCTGCGTGATAAAAGCACTGATGCAATAATTGTGAAGTGAAAAGTCACGCCAATAACACTGCGTAGTATTAGTAGCATGAGATATTAACAGCTGGAATATTACAAATCTAATGCCAGAATGTTCTTAACCCACTTCACACAGTTTTCGGCTCTGCGGAGTGGGGCCAGGGCCTAAATTATTTTTGCCATGCTTATATGGAATGTACCTCTATATCCCCTTTAATTCACTGTGTCTTAAATTATTGTTTTACGTACCCTACCTCTTAGCCCGTATTTTTTTTTATTATATGTCGAATTTGCAAACCTAACATACTGTGGGGTTGGGCCCTTTCACAAACAGCCAAATTGGACCTATTTAGTGGCATATTCTCAAGGACTTATCGCCGAGTTAGCGGCACTTTATCGCAGCCAAAGTGGCGATAGATTTATCGCCCTATTCACAAGCTGGTGCTAACAGCCGATATCGCCAGTTTTCCTGCGATAGCAGCCGCAAAAAACATCGCCACGGATGACACCGGCAACTAACGCTAATGAGATGCAGAGTAGGCGTTCCTGTGCAAAAAGCCGCGAAAACACCACTTCGCAATATTCTCAACGACCAGCCAGATCGGCGATAAGATCCCAAAACAGGCGATAAGGCGCGTTAGCAGCAGGGATTTAACACCTGCTCTTACCTGGTCTTAAGTCGGACGACAACCTGCACCACAAAAGGGAGCCCAGACCAGAGCCACACCTGAAGAAAAACAGATGCTATGGAGCTACTGATCATGCAACTCAGAGCCCCAAGAGGGCCACAACACCCACCGCCACCACACCCAGGCCCGCCACTCCCCCCAGACCCCCCCCGGACTACCACAGAGGCAGCGCAGACAAAGACAGCGGACCTTCAGAAAACGCACCAGCCTCACAGACTTCACACCAGAGGATGTCATTGCCCACTACAGGCTCAAAAGGACAACCATTCTCCGCATCCTGACCATCATTGCCCACAGGCTGACGGTACCAACACAGCGGACAATCAACATCCCTCCGCAGACAAAGCTGCTGGCTGTGCTGCACCTGTTGGCCTCTGGTACCTTCCAACCAACAACTGCCAGAGTCGGAGGAGTCTCACAGCCAGCCCTATCCAAGTTTGTCACACCCGTCTTGGATGCCATCTTCAGCTTGGTACCCCAGTACCTTCACTTCCCCCACACTGTGCAGGAACAGCTGGAGACCAAGCAAGGCTTCTACGCCATAGCTGGCTTCCCGCACGTGTTGGGGGCAATCGACTGCACACATGTACGCCTCGTGCCCCCTGCTGCCACTGCACACAATTACCGCAACAGGAAGCACACGCATTCCATCAATGTGCAGGCAATAGTGGACCACCTGGGACTCTTCACCAAT
This sequence comes from Calotriton arnoldi, assembly GCA_963921515.1. Taxonomy (NCBI): domain Eukaryota; kingdom Metazoa; phylum Chordata; class Amphibia; order Caudata; family Salamandridae; genus Calotriton; species Calotriton arnoldi. The sequence continues at coordinate 2,373,490 of CAWUFW010001512.1, forward strand.
GTCGTCGCCAACTACCCAGGCAGTATGCATGATTCCTTCATCTTCCGACAGTCCATCATCAACCAGCGCTGTGAGACTGGCACCTATGGGAATGCATTGCTCGTTGGTAAGTACCAAATGAACACACCACACACCTCAACTACACAGTCATGCAACTCACGACTCTGGGAACACGTTACAAACTCACATACACCATGCCCACCTACCAGACACGACAGCACAACTTACTGTGGTAACATGGGCTAGCCATGTACACAAGCCATCAACGGCATGGCACCTCAGCCACACAATAGCAGAATGTGGGGAGAGGTGGGAACCAGGCATGTGCGAAGGAGGCAAGTGACCCATGAATGAGAATGTACACAATGCCAAGTGTGGCGTGGATGTGCTGGCCAGACTGCAGTATGCAGACCACAGACATGTCCATGTCAACATATACTGTTGGTGTTTGGAGTGTAGTGGACAGTGGACGCAACCATGTCACCCCAGGCAGTGGGGAAGATCACGAAAATGTAGCTTGTTACGTCCCCCCCCTGTAAGCGTGAGCGGAGTGGGCTGGCCTGGCGTACGCCAGGCCAGCGTAGGGGTGTGAATAAAAAGCCCGCTGCTCTGGGCGTGGTTCTCTTCCGGAATGGCCAACGTGTCTGCCAGGGCGGCGCCTCTCAGCCCGCCACGAGGCCGACGCCGTGAGCGGCGGTGCCTGCGATCCTGTGCGCCTGCTGCACCCCAGGCCGCTGGTCCCCAGACCCGTCTTGGCCGCCCCTGCGCAACCAGGCCTCACTGCTCACCTGCCAACACCGGCGTGTGTCAAAGAGGGCCCACCACGTGCCGGTGCAAGCTCCAAGCCCGAGGCCCGCGACCTTGGCAGCCTCGTCAGACCATCACGGCCTCCGCGACACAGGCCCCCAGCACTCCTTTCTCGTAGACGTACTCCACCGCTGCCTCCGGCCTACACTGCGGTCCAGTAGGTCACATTTGGAACGGAGTCTTGATTATTCAATGGCTGAGTCCATATCATTGTACGCAAGGAGAGGAGTAAGAGGAAGACGCGGTTCAGTCCGGAGGAAAAAAGGATCATCGTTATGGAGGTGATCGAACACTACCAACAACTGCTCTGGTGCCACTAACTCTGCATCGCAAGCCAATGACACGTGGCTGTGGGCCCCTGCTGACCGCTGCCTCCGGCCTACACTGCTGTCAAGTAGGTCACACATTTGGAACTGAGTCTTGATTTTATTATGGCAGAGTTCATACCATTGTACAGGCCTCATCGCAGACTGCATCCCCTTTCAGCTCTGGTGCCACTAACTCTGTGCCCCGAAATTCATGGACGCTCTCTGGTTGCACTTTGGTGGCGTCTGAGCCTATGGCCTGGGGGTTGTCTTCATCATCATGTAGCTGATACTGACTTGGTGTTAAAAATGAGTCTGTAGCATTCATCTCCTCCATATTGCCTGTTTCTGCTTGGTTCTGCCCTCTGCATCATGCCCTGGAAGAACACCTTCCACTGTCCCCCAAAACAATCCACAACATTCACCTTTGACACCGACGAGGACCCGCTCAGCTCCCGTGGCCCTACCTCAGTGCACCGCAAGTCACCGTCCCGTGGTGGTGTGCCTGTGCCGGCCGCACTGCATCCGGGGCCACTAACTCTGTGCAGCTCAAGTCATGGACCCTTGCTGTTTGAACTTTGAACTTCTGATTGTCTGATCACTGTTGTAGTTGTTGCCAGCACCAACCACTCCCTGAGGGCTGGCTTACACTCACCCCACACCCATCCAGTACAGGCGTCACTGGACATGTGACCCTGGCAATAAAAGGGGCCGGGCGCACGTAGCCAGTTCCACAAACTAAGTGTGTCCGTGTGGTCATTATGTATGCATGAGGGCCCCGGGCCCTACCACATGACATTGTGCTGTGTACAGCGGACGCAACCATGTCACCTCAGGCAGTGGGGAAGACCTGGGACATGTAGCTGTGTCGTACCCCCCTGTAAGCGGAGTGAGCTGGCGTACGACAGTCCAGCATAGGGGTGTGGATAATCAGCTCTGGGCGTTGCTAAGTGTTGGCCTTGCCAAGGAAGTAACTAATGCGTGTGTCTCTGGTGTAGTGTCGGCGCCACCCGTCCCGCAATAAACAATGTTGCGATGTAGCATGCCCCCGGAGTGCGGGCTCGGCTGAAGGGATAAATGAAGGAGCGCAAGCCCGCTCGGGGTCCGGGATCATACATGCCAACTGTTGTGTGTGTCGCTATTACCGCAGCATAGGCCAAAGGTCTACCCTCAACCGCATCGCGAGTTCAGCCAGCTATGAACTCTACATCTGTGTCCGCCCTATCCTTACCATAGGCCTACACACACGTGGCCGCCCACCTTCAACGCACAACATCTCAGTGTCGTTGTCAGGCTTGTGAACATGCGCAGACAGGCATGACAATGGTGTGCTGTAGGAGTGCAAGTGATGCAACCGCGCTGAGCACACTAGTAAATAGGCTCGGGGGGAGGGAGGAGCAGCAGTGAGGCTACGTAATACACATTGATGCCGCTTATTTGCTACAAGCAGTACCTGTCAAACAGTAATCACTAAGTCACACATATCACACACCAATGAACTAGTGAGCCTGCCAACACATCATGCAGAACCAACTTTTGACTCATGTCTCTATGCACCGTCACAGGTGATCAAGGATATGCACTCTGCCCTTGGATGATGACACCCCTCCGAGCCCCGAACACAGGCCCAGAGGCAGTACAATGCGGCCCACAAAAGCACCAGGGGCATCGTGGAACGCACATTTGGCGTGTTGAAGTCACATTTCAGGTGCCTGGACATCACAGGTGGAAGGCTCCTGTACAGCCCAGGCATCGTGTGCAAGATGATCGTTGCATGTTGTGTGTTGCACAACATATGTGTACGCACCAATGCCCCATGGCTACAAGTGCCAGATGCACCGGACGATGAGGAGGAAGATGAGGCAGGTGGACCACACCCCACTGCAGCAGCAGCAAGAATAGCCCGTAGGAACACCATCACTGACAATTTCTTCACATGAGCATGTCACATTGTCACAGTCCTTAGCAATCATGGGACAGTACAAAATGACCACAGGCACAGCATGTGCAAATAAATTCATTACAACACACATTCCCTGTGTGCATGTTACTCCTCTGTACAAGCACATCACTCTGACAATTGTAAGTGCAACATGTAGTGCTAACAATCTCACTAATTGGAAATAGATGGTGGGTGTGTCACCTCTGTACAGAGAGGCTGTTTAGGGCGTCATGTATTCGAAATGCCATTTCTGTGTGTTAAAGATAGTACGGAATCCCACTCATCAGCGTTTCACATGTGTCCCGAATCATTACATATATGCTGTCATTTGTGACCTACAATTGACAACAGGGCTTCTTTTGGGGTCAAATATGTACCACCATGATGCAGGGATGCACCCTGTGACTCAAGTCCCACAACATGAGCTACATGGACGTAAGGGGGGGAATCACTGCCCCTACATTCATCCATGTTTTTATACTTGATTAATCATAGACATCACACATCTGTGTGTATTAGAATGTATTATTCATGTTCAGTAGAGTGTTGAGGCTGTCTTAGTACTGGGCCATGCAGACAACACTTTACAATGTTGCCCCATGGAGGGCCAGCCAGAGTCCTTTAGGGATTGACAAGTTACTCGGAAGGGGAAGAGTCCAGTCCGCAGGCTGATTGCTGCGTCATTGTTGAGCATAGGAGATATGGCAGTCCATGTCGAGGTCCAAGGTTATTGTCGCAGAGTGTGTCGGGGGACAGTGGAATGTGTTATTCCAGGGCATGATGCAGAGGGCAGACCCAAGCAGAAACAAGCCATATGGCGGAGATGAATGCTACTGCTTCCTCCTTACCACTAAGGCAGATTCATCCTCATCTTCGTCCTCTGACGTTTCATGTGCCTCACATGTGGGTGGTGGTGTTTGGTTTGCAGCACTGTGTGACACTGACACATCAGGGGCCGGAGATGTGGATGTAGGAGTAGCAGCAGCATTCATCTGCGCAATGTCTTGTGGCATCACTCCCATGATGAGGATCTGCAGGGCATGGAAGATCCCATCTACAGCTTTCTCAGGTGCAGCCGCAGTAGCCATTCTTTGCGCCTGCATCCGCTCCATGTTCTCCATGACGCTCCTTATGTTTCCCAAATCACGGATGACATCGATGTAGCCACTCTGACTAGACATTTGTTGTTGTCTCCGAGTAATGACTCCAGCGACGCCAGCCATGGATTGTTGGAGCGATACAAAAGGGGATGATGGACGGAACGTTTGAGCCAATCAAACACTCACCCCCAGTCAACTGATCTGGGTTTAATCCATCATCATTCTTTAGCTCACTCCACCACCCCAGTTCAGACATGGCCATATGCAAATCAGTCTGACCCTGTGCCTCATGGGAACAGTCCAGCCCGAACTGCCAAACCATGTCTTCCCTGGACCGGAAACAAGCATCCTAGACCGGTTTCTGGCATTTCAGCCGTCATCAGCCAGGCTTGCTTGAATCCAGTGGCAAAGTGAGCAAGGGACCCACGTCTGGGCATACCCCCGCCAACTTAGGGCGACCAAAGCGATACAAAAGGGGATGATGGACGGAACGTTTGAGCCAATCAAACACTCACCCCCAGTCAACTGATCTGGGTTTAATCCATCATCATTCTTTAGCTCACTCCACCACCCCAGTTCAGACATGGCCATATGCAAATCAGTCTGACCCTGTGCCTCATGGGAACAGTCCAGCCCGAACTGCAAAACCATGTCTTCCCTGGACCGGAAACAAGCATCCTAGACCGGTTTCTGGCATTTCAGCCGTCATCAGCCAGGCTTGCTTGAATCCAGTGGCAAAGTGAGCAAGGGACCCACGTCTGGGCATACCCCCGCCAACTTAGGGCTTGGCAGTTCGGGCTGGACTGTTCCCATGAGGCACAGGGTCAGACTGATTTGCATATGGCCATGTCTGAACTGGGGTGGTGGAGTGAGCTAAAGAATGATGATGGATTAAACCCAGATCAGTTGACTGGGGGTGAGTGTTTGATTGGCTCAAACGTTCCGTCCATCATCCCCTTTTGTATCGCTATGGATTGTTGGAGGGCATGGGGCGGACTGTGGGTGTCCGTTAGGGACTGTAAGTTGTCCCTGATGGGACTTAGACACCCAGGTATGGCATCTAGTTTGGCTGCCATGAGGTCGAACCCCACCCGCACTTGTTCAGCCAGCTCCTTCTGGCAGTTTAACACACGGCGTTGGAACGCCATGTGTTCTTCGGTGAGGTGCTGGGAGCCAGACGTGGTGGTGGGTGCTTCCTGCTGTGTGGTCTGTGCAGGGGGTGGGATCACCTCGATGGTGCTGGGCTGCCCTGCTACTGGAGGTGGGGTGCGGAGGTTGTCCATGAACCGTTGGAGTTCGTCGTAGTCGATGTCCTGGGGGTCGTCTCCATCATCACTGACGTGATGAAGGGTCTGCTCTGCAGGAGGTGTTGATTGTCCTTCTGCAATGTAAAGGGGAGATGCAGTTTCATAGTGTGTTCCATGTATGTTGACGCACTGGCGGAGTTTACATACAGACTGCATGACAATGTACATTGTGACTGTTTGTGAGGAGATGCCTATTTGATGCGGGACAGTGGACATTTGTACTACATCACGGATGTGAGGTTGTACTCGTACATTGTCATCTCACAGTTTCCTGCTATGCCAGATGTGATTGGCCATTTTATACACACATGCAGCACCAGTTGTGTCCTGTGTTCTGTTGTGAAAGGGTTGCAGTTTGTACCACATTGTTATCAATGTTGAGGTGCTCTTATTCTTATGTGTGTGTGCTGCATTGTGGGTGAGTCACCCCTGCAGCTCTGATTTGGCTGCCCCTTATCCCTTTCAGGCGGTGGGCCTTTGACTTCTGTGCTTCTACAGTGCTGAGATGTTGCGGACTTGGGTAAATTGGGCTCTTGGTCGAGTTGTGACTCTTGGGCATGGTTTGTCCGCAGATGTGTTGTTGACGTCAGGGGTTGTTTGTGCACGTGGATGTGTCAGAGTGTGACCTGCTCCTTTCCGGATGTGGTCCACACTCAGTCACCTCAGTGTCGTGGCGTGCACCAGGTCATGGTAATTGGACTGCAGCCATGCTAATCGTCATGCAGTGTCACTTGCATTGTCAGTGTGGCTCACGGACCCGCAGCTTTGCTGGGTTCAGCACATGTGCATGGGTTGGTTGTGAGATTGGTGATGTGTGGGGAGGCCCCCTCCGGGCACATTGTCGACGGGGGCCTACTTGCTGTTTCTATTTGTGCTGCAGTATGCCAAGGAGATCAGGGACATGATCCAGAGTCATTGTGGGTGTGCAGTGTGCTCTACTTAATTGTGCACGTGTGCCATTGTGCCCATTTCCCCCCGTCCCCCCAGTCCCTGGTCGGTACTCACCCTGTTGATGTTGTGTCAGGTCATGTTGAGCAGCGTCCGGATCCACTACTCCTGGCACCGTATCCCGACTGATGACTGTGGCCACCATTTTCTCCATGTCATCCAGCTCCTGGTGTGCCGCTGGACCCCCACCTCCAATCTGCGTTGCTGCTTTCATGTTGGCATCGAGTTTCTTCTTGGTTTTGCCCTTCACATCATTCCAGCGCCTCTTGACCTCTTCCATTGTCCTCCTCAACTCTGCAACTGCATTCACATGGTCCAAGATAGTCTGCCATGTTTGCGTCTTTGTTGCCAATGACACGGAGGTGACGAACAGTTGTTGGTAGTGTTCTATCACCGCCATAACGATGATCCTGTTTTCCTGCGGACTGAACCGCGTCTTCCTCTTCTCCTTGGCCTTCCCCGACCCCGAGGTTCCTTGCTGGTCGTCTGTGGGGCTTGTGGGGTACGCGTTGTCCTCTGCACTTGGTCTGGGTGCATCCATGGTGCTACGCAGTTTATTGTCTTTTTTTTCCTGCTTTTATAGTGCATTTTCCCGCATGACGCGTGGGAATTGCAGGCCTGTCGCTGATTTTTGTATCGCGATTTTGGGCATCGCAACTTTTTTCACGTTCGTGTTTCGCATTTTTTCGGCGTTGCGTTAATTTTAACGCGGTCATTTGGCGCGTTATCGTGAGACTATCGCATGGTGCCGCCGGGTTGAGAATACAACGTTGACACTGTTATTTTCCCGCGATGGACTGCGATGTGCAAAGTTGCGCTAAGCTAATTTTGCGATAATTATCACACGTTCTCGAGAATATCCCCCTCAGAATTTTCACAAAACCAGAATAAATGGTTGTGGATTTTAAGAAAAGCGTGTTCTCTATAAACCAAGTCAAATCAATGTATTACCTTGGTTTCGCGTATTTATTTCACATTTGATTCTATAATGTTCAAATAATACTTAGTATTGACTTTCAATATGTCATGAAACAAGACAATTCTCTACTTTCACAATGGTCTAAAACCTTTCATATGATCAAGTCTAAGCAACTTGACAAGAGAGTTAAATCATAATATCAAATTTCAATAAACAAACTACATACACATACGTTTAAACAAAAAATGGACACAGAACGACCACCTGATTGTTGATTTCGTATGTACACAACATTGGAAAGATCATTTGGACAACAAACTAAACCAGTCAAGAAGATTCTGAAACCAGAGGTTATGATCCCAGATAGTCTATGTGCCTTGACCCTCTTGGAATAAACTACGGGGTTGTTTCCATTATTGGTCACAAGTGGGGTTATTGTGTGTGGTAGTTGTCCCACTAGCCATTATAGTTAATTTTGGAGAAGTCCCCTAGTCTCTGTCGTTGACGCATTTCGAACCTCTAGGAACTTGGGGTTCTCTTCAGGACTTTGAACGGTTGGTTTCTCAACTCTTCATAAATGGAATAAACATTTCGGGGCTGTTCCCCGATTCGTCTCCCTTTGTGTCTGAACATGTTTGGCTCTTTGTTGCCGACTTTGAATCCGATACCGATTAGTTCACTGGTGTTACTAAAGAGATGCATGTAATTAAAAATTGTGGCTACATGACGTTTTGTAGCGCGTGCACGCGTTATGCAAAGATGCGGAGGTCTAACTATTCTAAAGTGGATAGAGCAATGGCTCCTGTATTCGTCCGCACCTGTAACCCGGCTTGGCCGCTATTTAACTTTAATTTATGGCAGGCTCATGATCGCAAAGCATCTGAAACTTGTATCGCATTGTTTTAAGCTGGTGCAGTTTTAAGCTGTTAAATCATATGCAAAGAACCTTCCATGCCCGGGCAAAATGCGCCCCGTGCTGAGTTGTTCCGATATTTGTTGTAACTAATGGAAACAATGTTTCTCTCGTGTGCGGAGCTGTTTGGAACAACGCGGGTCAAATGCTTTCAATCGCGCAGTGCGGTTAACAGGCCCAATCAGCTAATTCTACGAGGCCATGGCTACAATGACGTTTGATGTCTAGCGGGCTCGCACTTACTTCTGATTTCTCTTGAGTTTTACCACTATTCACTCGGCCGCCATTCCATGGTAAATGTGGGTGAATGCTGCCTGCTTCTTTCCGGTACATATAGTGAGACATTATCAGTCGATCTTGAGCGCAGCTTCGCTGTGCACCATGGTACTTGTAGTGTGGAAGCCTATATTGTATAGTGATACTGATTCCGTGGGGTCTGTAAATGATGGATGCAGGGCATGCGATATTTGTCATCAACTGCTATTAAAGTCTGTTGGCTTCTGACATTTCGTTGAGTCCTTGGCTGACAGTGTTGAATTTTAAAATTGAGTATGCTTCCTTCTGCATCAGTCTTGCCTCAGCATCACCTCCTCTGGGATTTGGCTGAACGGCATTTAGAACAGTCCACTTGAAGTCTTTTTCTGTAATGCCCTTTATTGATGAAATGGCTCACTAGGGGGGCTGAGGCTGTTTTGGTTTTAATGCGATATTTGTGCTGTACTATTCACTGTTTGATCTCCTGGTTCGTTTTTCCAATATACATTTTTTCAAGTTGACAAATAAATGCGTATACAACATTTTTCGTCCTGCAGTTGGAAAACTCACTGTGTTTCCATTGGATATGGCCTTTTACAAACGTTGAGCCTTCTATCGTCTGTGCACAGGTAATACAATTTCCACATTTGTGATGTCCCTGGATTGGCTTTAGATTCCAATGTGAAACCAGATCTCTTTTATCCAGCGGCGGCTGGAACAGGTGAGCGCGGTGCAGCGGGGCAGGGCGCGGTGGGAGGGAACTCGACAGACGACGGAATAGGTATTATTTATTTATTTAATTATACCTATTATGTTGTCTGTCGACTTCTGTCCCTGCCCCGGCCCCGCCCTCACCGCGTTTACCTGTACCGGCCGCCACTGCTTTTATCGATAGATTGATTGATTACTATCTGCTCGCACAAGTTGTGTGCCTATGCTGGAAATGTGGAAATTGTATCGCCTGTGCACAGGCAAAAAAGAGCATTAGGATTACTAGTAAGAGAGGGGCTTAGGCTCCACCAACATGTTGGTTCCCCCAGTACAGGTTGAATTTGGCCAAATGTGTGTGCTTCCACTAAACAAGGCTGCCCGTATTGCACTTTGTGGCCTGTGGCAAACCTCATACTCGATACAGCAGGACTGAGTTGGTTATGGTGGGAAGCCAAGGCATAAGTTAAAGTCAATAGGCATTTAAGTTTAGGTTGTTAGTACTCTATATTAACACCCACTGATGGATGTTTTGTAACATTGAATCAGAGATTACCATAGTAGGCAGTAGTTTTGGTGTTAGTTAGCCCGTGTAACAAACTTTGGATACAGAAGGTTTGGTCTGTGAGACTTCTCCTTAGGCCCTCTTACGAGAGATAGTATTTTGCTTAACCAACTGTATTTGTACACTATATAATTTTATGACTGAGTGTCTGATCCACACCACCAAGAAAACCGCATTCAAGGAACGACTGGACAACAACGCCCACAACAGCAAGGAACTCTTCATCATCGTCAAAGAGCTCTCGAACCCCAGCGCCGGAAACAACAACATCACTCCCTCGCAAGACCTCTGCAACTCGCTCGCCTCGTTCTTCCACAGCAAGATCGCAGACATACACAACAGTTTCAGCACACAGCCGACGTACCCTACGACCGTTCCAACGTCCCCCACCTCCACCCTCCGAGCCTGGACCCCGATCAACACCGAAGACACTATCCGCACGATGAACTCCATCCACTCCGGATCACCAACCGACCCCTGCCCTCACCACGTCTTCAACAAGGCCGACACCGTCATCGCACCCCACCTCCGGGACATCATCAACACCTCCTTCGACACCGCCACCTTCCCAGAGAGCTGGAAGCACGCCGAACTCAGCGCCCTACTGAAGAAACCGTCAGCGGACCCCACCGACCTCAAAAACTACCGCCCCATCTCGCTCCTTCCTTTTCCTGCCAAAGTCATCGAGAAGACCGTCAACAGACAACTGGCCGCCTTCCTCGAGACGAATGGATCCCTCGACCACTCGCAGTCCGGCTTCCGGGCCAACCACAGCACCGAGACCGCCCTCATCGCAGCCACCGACGACATCCGAGCCCTGCTCGACAACGGGGAAACAGCGGCCCTCATCCTCCTGGACCTCTCCGCAGCGTTCAACACAGTCTGCCACCGCACCCTAGTGCAACGCCTGAACAACGTCGGAATCCAAGAGAAGGCACTGGAGTGGATCATCTCCTTCCTCGCCGGAAGAACCCAGAGAGTCCGCCTCCCCCGTTCAGTTCCGAGGCCACCGAAGTCATCTGCGGCGTACCACAAGGATCATCACTCAGCCCCACCCTCTTCAACGTCTACATGAGCCCCCTCGCAGCCATCGCTCGCCAACACAACCTCAACATCATCTCCTACGCCGACTACACCCAGCTGATCCTCTCCCTCACCAACGACCCCACAACCGCCAGAACCAACCTACATGAAGGGATGAAGGACGTAGCCGAGTGGATGAGGAACAGCCGCCTGAAACTGAACTCAGATAAGACGGAAGTCCTCATCCTAGGATCATCACCCTCCGCCTGGGACGACTCCTGGTGGCCCCCTGCCCTGGGCAACGCACCCAAACCAACGGACCACGCACGCAACCTGGGCTTCATCCTGGACTCCTCCCTCTCAATGACCAGACAAGTCAACGCCGTCTCCTCGTCTTGCTTCAACATCCTACGCATGCTGCGCAAGATCTTCCGGTGGATCCCCACCGAAACCAGGAAGACGGTCACCCAGGCCCTCGTCACCAGCCGACTGGACTACGGCAACTCCCTCTATGCCGGAACCACAGCCAAACTTCAAAAAAGACTCCAACGCATCCAGAACGCCTCAGCTCGACTCATCCTGGACATCCCCCGACACAGCCACATCGCCAGACACCTGAGAGACCTGCACTGGCTCCCCGTCAGCAAGAGAATCACGTTCCGACTCCTCACCCACGCACACAAAGCTCTCCACAACCAAGGCCCCAGATACCTCAACGACCGTCTGACCTTCTACACTCCCACCCGCCAGCTACGATCGACCAACCACGCCCTCGCCGCTGTGCCCCGCATCCGAAGAGCCACAACGGGAGGAAGATCCTTCTCCTACCTGGCTGCCAAGACGTGGAACTCCCTACCCATCCACCTCCGCCTTACCCAAGACCAACTCTCCTTCAGGAAGCAACTCAAGACCTGGCTGTTCGAACAGTAGCGGACCCCCCTCCCCCAAGCGCCTTGAGACCCTCCGGGTGAGTAGCGCGCTATACAAATGCTTGATTGATTGATGGTTGCCTTGTGGGTAAGCTTAAGCTCAGTATAGGGAGCCTCAATGTCTATGATGACAAGGTAATGGTAACAGTAAAAGACCTGATTGGTTCACTAGGAAAAAATAACTGATGTCATAGGTCTGATATGTCTATTATGAAAATATATGGTAAACAAAATAGGGTTGGCATATTGATTGTGAAATGCATATGTTAAAGTCAACAGGCGTTTAAGGGTCGGTTGTTGTTTCTCTGTATTAAAGCCTACAGATAGGTATTTTGATACATGAAATGTCATAGAGTACCTCTGTAGGGAAAGATTTTGGTATTGGTTACAGCGTCTGACAAACCCTAGGGGAAAGTTTGCACTGTAATCATTCTTACTAGAATCTCTTCTTAGCTGTCTGCCAGGATCTTGTAATAAAAAAAATCTGTAAATAATACTTACATCCATATGTAAATATATATCCATATAGATAAATAGAGGGCCTTTGGGTTAGCTGTGTGCTGCCTCTGATTTAGCTGATTGTCATTTACAATCTGCTTCTATCAATGACAGCGTACTGCAAGGGGTAATTGTTCGAGCCACATCAGTGGCTCTCTTGCCTTGTGAATGATGGCATTTTCTGATCAAATGTGTACATCCACCTGAAAATGAGTGTGCTCCAGTGTCAGGGCTGGTTGACCAGTACTTTATTTATCAATTTTCTCCTTTAGTTCCTTTTTCATTTTTTTACTTCTACTCTTTTTACTTTGATGTTTTTTAAGAGTATACTCGAGCTTTCAAGACAGTGCTAATGGGCCGCTTGCTTATCGCTCATTTCATCTGTAGGGCATCGCATCCAATGTGGCTAATTCCTCTAAACCATTACACCATTATGGAATGCCTTTGCTAATAGTGTATCGTTGTTTTACCATTTCAAGATGGCCAACATGTTGGTTCTAAATGTGGTGGCTGCACTTCAACTTTAAAACAACAATAGACTTTTTAGAATACCTCAACAAGATGGACATGTGCAGCTTGGTTTAGTTTTGTTATTGTACATGCCCACTGTGTTTTGACAGTTGTATGTTTCTTTTTTTACTTGAATTCTTTTAGCTTATCTTTCATATGTAGTTGAGTTTGTGTGAGTTTTATTGTGGTGGTGTCAGAGGATAAATGCAAGAATGAGTCAGTGAATGGATGAATGGATGGATGCATGAATGCAAAGATGAGTGCCAGTTTGCATGTATGATGACTTATTGACTTATTGAGTGCCTAAACCCATCAATGGCACCAAAGGCACTTGAATTCATAAGCCAGACCTGTTGGCATTGCCAGTGCTTGTTGAGCAAAGTTGACATATTTAAAGAATTCTTGGTAGTTTCATTCATGAACCAGCTACCAAGCTGAAATTTTGCTTAGAACTTTACAGTCCCATCAGTAAGTTCACTAATTGTGGACTGTGCTCTTCATATTTACAATACCTGCCCTGTAATAAAAAATTTCTGGCAATGGTGGGCAAAATGTGCACACTTAAACCATAGGAGGAGCAGGCCACACTAGATGGATGCAAAATGACAACATTTCACTAGGAAAAACTCAAACTTGAGATGTTTGTTTATGGTTCACAAATCATTATGTAAGTATTTGAAAATTATTATAGTTAAGGTGCCATAGAACCACTGAGTTAGGTCCTGTTAAAAGCTTCAGAAAAAGATACAGAAAGGAGAAGTGTGCACCAAGTATGGGATGGACAGTGACAGGGGCGGCTCTTCGACTAGGGCGGAGGAGCGTCGCCCCACTGCTTTCTCGAAGTGCGAGAAAGCCAAAACATAAAATGGTAATAACTTTTTGTTATTACAATTTTATGTTTGCTTTGCGCAATTGTGGGCGGGGCTGCTCTGCTCTTTGAGCAGGGCAGAGGAGGAGTGGTTTGCCCACTCCTGAGTGCACAAAGACCGTTTGGTCGCCCCTCTCGGGCCGCCCAAACCAGTCATGCGCACTCTGCCCTTCTCCATGAAGGTTGCTTTGCAGCCTGCATGGAGAACATGCCCACCCCACTAGCCACTGGCTGGGCGCTGTCTCGACCAATCACAACACTGCCATTGAAGTGTTGTGATTGGCTTAGGGGAGGGAGCCTGGCTGCCTGCTTCCTGTTCCTGTCGAGGCAGGAGAGCACGCAGAGAAGACGCGGGACCCAGAGGAAAGGTAAGTTCAATTTAATTAATTTTTTTATTCGCCCCCCCCCACTTGCAAGCAATGCCGCCCGCTACTGGACAGCAATTCCAAGACCAGAGAGAGTGGAAACAATGCTTGTCCTAACGTCATCATGTCCTTGTATCTGGTCAGCAGAGGTTACCAAGGGGCAGGGTTGAAGGTCTCGACCTATGCATGCACAGAGAATGGTGGCCATAGCTAAAGGCTATGGTTATTGCCTGTGAGTCTGCCTTTGCAAGATAAGCCTTCAATAGGGGACTTGTTGAATAACCTCCGTATAAATAATTAAATTGGCAAAAGCCCATCATCGCTATCAGCGCCCTGGAGAACACCTGCTTAACATCGTCATTTGTGGTTAACCTATCATTTTTGATTGCTCTCAAATATTTGTGCAGTCACACCTTTAGCTTTACACCATCAGTTAACCAAATAAAAGACAGATTATTTTCCAATCTGTCTTACCTTTGTTTTGTCAACATTAATGTCAAACATTTAGCCCTATCGTAATGTTGTTACGCTTGCCTTTACCATTGCTGCCTGATGGCTGTGGAGTCAAAAATGTTTAAGTCATCTGCAAATAGCAGTGAGTTAATTGTCATGCCATTTAACTCAGGCGGTTAGCTTTTCCAAGGGCTTTGTTATTTGTCTGATGAAGCTCGTGTTCCTATCTCCTTCCCAGAAAATTCAAGCTCTCTTCATGGGGATGTTAGACAGCTGCTTTGCGGCTTGTTTCTATAGTGCTTCCTGTCTGCCCCAGTATGCCCGATGCCTCTGGTGTCCCTGCTGCTAATGGGCTCTGCTGAACAAACACAGTACATGTCCCACTGCATGGGGTTCCTGCTTATCATTGACCACTGCATACTGGCCCAGAGGGTCCCTGGGCAGGCAGAGTTGTCAATCACAGTACTTACTGGCTGTCTTGGGGAAAAAGGAGCGCAATGGAATCCACTGATGTTTCAACTACTGGGGATTGGCCCTCCTATGAGGTGTTTGTCAAGCTGAACAACGGAGCATCATGTCTGCTTAGTCACTGCTGGTCCCCTGGGGTGCTGGCCCTCTCCAGGGCGATCATATTTTCTTCCACCCTGCAGGTGCTCAGTTGGACTAATCTCCCTCTTGGCCCATGTCTTCCCAAGGGATTTCTATTCCAAGACTAAGTGTGGTACACATCTGGAGAACGCCACACACAATTGGCGGTTGTAAAGTGGGAGAACTCAGGCCCTAGTTGGCCAATTTGCTCAGGGT
Source organism: Calotriton arnoldi (assembly GCA_963921515.1). Taxonomy (NCBI): domain Eukaryota; kingdom Metazoa; phylum Chordata; class Amphibia; order Caudata; family Salamandridae; genus Calotriton; species Calotriton arnoldi. The sequence goes on from CAWUFW010001512.1 coordinate 2,388,709, forward strand.
GATTGGTGTTTTGGTGCTGGTCACACTCCAACAACCAGAAGCTTTTATTTCAAGCCTGCTGGGTTCTAGAGGTTGTTGCTTCCAGAAACCTGCATTTACACTGCTTTATTGAATTACAGGGCCTGTACAGACCACAATCAATTTATTAAAGGTCTCCCCTGCCACTTGCTACCTGTGCAAGATGCTGGGCTGAGTTAGTCAGCAGCCCGATCCTTCAGCCCACACATTTGTACATGAGTGTGCCCATGTGATCATGTGTTACCATCATAGAGCCACTTACTCGAGCTAGGCAGCAGCATAGGCAATTATTTTAAAGGACTGGCACTGGCAGTTAGCACTCAAGTATATTTTACTAGCATTTACAATGATTAAAACTCAGTAAGTGAGACTCTCTCACAGCAGACATCCAAAAACAAGGTGAGCCCAAAACAAAAAAACTAGGCAGTTAAATGATGTCAGGTTCCAATTTATCACAACAGATTACAAATGAAAGCATTAATGTAACTATATGTTTACTTACATGACTATATATCAATTGCCACAAACAATGCATGAACGTGTACTGAATGGCAAAAATATATATATAATCTCTGTAGCTATGACCCTATTTGTAACCTTGACAGAGTGAAAGTGATACTTATGACATCTTTAGTTTGAGAAGAGACTAGCCTCATTTAAATTTTGCCTCAAGGTTGGATAGTAGACCTACCAGGGCCCAATTGCAGATTTACAGCACCAAATGTATCTCCAAAGTTGTCTGTGAAATTTGGGGATACGTTAAACAGGTTAAGTTGCAGACAGTGAAAACATTTTTTCTGAGATGCCTCTTGTGTGTCCCACAAAGTGCCCCTACATTCTCGGTGCATGAAGAACTGGGTTGGGTTACATAACTGATGTCCCGGCCTTTCACCCTCTTTCTCTCTGGTTGGACATATGTTTAAGGCATGGGATTAAACTGAGCAAGGAGATTTTAAAGGACAGTTTGTCCCTTGATTAATCACATCACATTCCATGGCTCATGTATATCAGGGACTCCTTTCAGAGTTCAGGTAGGGTAGACTTACTTAGTATGCCAGATGGGATATGCAAATCTGACCACAAATGGGTGAAAGAACACTTCTTTAGGCAAAGGTTTTTGGCTAGAGAAGAGATTGCCCTCCTGAAGCCCTGGGTTCGACGACATATCGTGCTGAAAGCTGTGTCAACCACAGAGCCATACTTCCTTTTTGTTAAAAGCAGGTATGATCGTTTTTTGTTAACTAGGTTCTGGCTGGACCTATTGCCCTTTCTGTTAGCTTATCCCTGTAGTAGGAATAGGGGTCACAAAAATTCATTCTGCGGCTGCAACAATAGGTCACCGCAGGGTACCCTGCATTTTACTATATTTTGTCATTTTTATGCAGTGCCCAGGAAGGCGCATATTATTCCTATTCTAAAAAGACTAAATTTCTCTCAAGTCAAACCAGGCCTTATGTATCTACAGCTGCTCCCAGGAGATATACTTTTTAGTATACTTAGGGCCAGATGTACGACAGATTAGCGAGTCGCAAATTGGTCGCAAATCATTTTGTGAATGTAAAAACGGCTATACGCGATGTACGACAAGCAATTCCAAAATGAAAGTACCGCATTCATTTTACGAGTCGCAATTAGGCAAGCCCTAATTGCGATTCGCAACTAGCATGTACAAACAAGTCGTAAATTCCGATTAATCGCAAAATGACCCACTTGCACATGCAATTTACCACCAATTCAAAACATGTGGTAACAGGGCCCAAGCTATAAAAATAGCCCTAGAATGCATCTGGGACTTCCACAAGGGCTACCCTGTATGTGATAGCATGGAGGATGCGCATACTGGCTGCTCAGCAGAGGAGCCGGAGACAGAAGAGGATATTCTGAGTCAGGCTGACCATGTTTGAGAAGACAGAGGAAGAGGTATATGAGCAATACAGGCTTCGTAGCAATGTGATCATGAAGTTAATAGCCACCTTAAAGCCACACCTTGAAAGCAGTACACAGCGCAGAAATGCTATCCCCACCCATGTCCAGGTGTTGTGCTCCCTTTACTTATTAGCCAGTAGCAGTTACCAAAATGTGATAGCAGTGGCCATAGGGGTGTCACAGAGTGTGCTTTTGCATTTTTTTCACCATTTCCTAGATGCCATGCTCCTCTACATACACCTGCCCAGGAATGATGTGGAAATGCAAACTATGAAAATGCAATTCTACCAGATAGCCAGATTCCCACAGGTCAACGGGTGCATAGAAGAGACCCATGTGCCCATATGTTATGTTATGTTATGTTATGTTATTAGAGACTTGTAAAGCGCACGGCTACTCGATAGAGTGTCCCGGCGCTACAGATTCTGGGTGGAGCTAATCGTGAACACACTCTTGCGTAAGTCACACTAATACTGAAAGAGCCAGGTCTTCAATGATTTTCTAAAAGGGAGAAGATCCTGCATCTGCCTAAGTGCAAGGGGAAGACTATTCCAGAGACGTGCAGCTTGCACCTGGAATGAGCGCCCCCCAATGCGAGCATGTGAAGATTTGGGGATGCAAGCCAACTGAAGTGCAGCTGACCTCAGAGCCCGACGCGGGGAATAGAATTGAAATCTCTTCCTGAGATAGGGGGCCCCCATCCCGTGCAGGGATTTAAATGTTAAAACCATGGCTTTAAACATAATCCTTTTACGGATCGGAAGCCAATGCATGGATTTCAAATGGGCGGACATCCTAGTTCTGGGCCCCAGCATGAGAATAGCCCTTGCCGCAGCATTCTGAACCACCTGTAATCGAGTCAACATGTAATCAGGAATTCCCAGGTAAAGGCTATTAACATAGTCCAACCTGGATAAGACTAACGCCTGGACCACCGTTTGTCTATGTGTTAATGGCAAAAGGGGCAGGACCTGTCTAAGCATTTTAAGCACTCCAAAGCATGAGCCCACCACAGCTTGTATTTGGGAGTTCATGGATAGATTGTCCTCCATCCTGACTCCCAAATTTTTAACAGTCTTGACCGAAGTGCTAGGGGGAGACATGTCCTGTGGCCACCAATTCCGCCACACATTATCTAATGGGAGGCCGAAAAGTATGATTTCCGATTTATCGGGATTACACATAAGTTGGTGAAGTTGGAACCAAGCAAACACCTTAGTGAGGCAGGCATTTATTGCCTCACCTCTGAAGTCTGACTTCTTGTCGCAGGTGAAGAGCAATTGTGTATCATCCGCATAAGATACAATTTTCGCTCCGTGGGCTTCAGCCAGAAGCGCCAAGGGGGGCATATACAAATTAAAAAGTGTAGGACTAAGGATTGAGCCCTGCGGAACCCCCACCTTAAGGGGGGGGATAGGTGCTGCAAAGGGGGGGGACCACACCGTTTGCTGGCGGTTGTCCAGAAACGAGGCAAACCATCGGAGTACCGTGCCCCGCAGCCACATTCTTGAAGTCTCTGAAGGAGCAAATCATGGGGCACGGTATCGAAGGCCGCTGATAGATCCAAGAGAATCAGCACAGCCTTCCCTCCCTGGTCAAGGGTCTCTTTAATAGTCTCCGAGACCTCAAGAAGCGCGGTTTCCGTACTGAAATTTGCCCTGAAACCGGACTGACTCTGGTGGAAAACTTGATTATCTTCAGCATAAGTGATAATAACCCCATTAACATATTTTTCCAAGACCTTCGAAAAAAGGGGGAGCAAGGATATTGGCCTATAATTAGAGGCTGATTCTGGGTCTGCTCTTGTTTTTTTTAGCAGGGGGAGTATTTTGGCGTTCTTCCACCTGTCTGGGACAATCCCGGTCTCCAAGGATGTATTAAGGATCCGATTTAGCGCAGGATTAATTACCTCGGCCAGTGACACCAGAATTTTGGCTGGGTAAGGGTCAGAAGAAGAGCCCGATTTAAGGGCCTTCATAATTACCAAAGAGTTATCCAGGGATATAGGTGGGAACTGCGTGAGAAGCGGGCTCCGTAGCTGCATAGAAGGGGTGAGTAACGCTCGAAACTCACCCTCCACCCTAGGCAGCGAAGAGAAAGTGTCTTGGATAGTTTTTATCTTCTCATGGAAGTAAGAAGCTAAATGGCACGTCCATTCCTCAGTCGGAGTGAATGGTGTTGCCACTGCGTTAGGAGAGAGAAACTCCTTAACTGTTTAAAAAATTTCTTTACTCTGGTTAGCAGCCTGGGCTATTTTAGAGGCCAAACATTTTTTTTTTTTTCTTCTAAAACTTTCTTATAATGCACTTTTAGTGCCAATTTATATGTTGTTTTATCAGAGAGGTCAAAATTTTTCCGCCAGGTTCTCTCCAAGCATTTACAGTCACTCTTACTCTTCCTGAGAGCGACCGTAAACCATGGTGCAGAAGCACGTGGGACCTTAGCGGATCGCACAGAGGGAGGAGCGAGCTCGTCAGCTCGCAATTGGAGCCAATTGTCTAGACCTTCCGCATCCTCCTCCACCCTCCCAAGGAAGGGGATTGGATGTTTGCTGAGGGCCGTGGTAAGGGCCTCAGCTGTGATTTGATAAAAAGGTCTGAAACTGCGTGAAAGTGGTCTTCCCTGGGTGTTACTGGGATTAGGTACCTTCTTGATCATAAAATCGATCATGGCGTGGTCGGACCATACTAGCGGGACTGGAGCTGAGGTCACTAGTGTATTTGTGGAGAAGATCTGGTCCAGAATATGTCCTTTCTCGTGCGTTGCTAAGTGGACGGACGGAGACATTTTAAAAGGAGCTAGTGAGTCGCGTAATCTGCTAGACTCTTGGTCAGTGGGATTGTCCATATGGATGTTAAAATCACCTAAAACTATACAGTGTTTAAAATTAATGGCCAGGGAAGAGACAGCATTACTGATGGAGTCGAGGAACTGTCCCGCAGGACCTGGGGGTCTGTAAATCAAGATGCCTGACACAGATTGTTTCGCTGACAACCTGACATGAAATCCCAAACTTTCAGCACCCTCTATGTCAGCTATAGAGATCATGGAGCATGCAAGTTGTAGTTTAAAAATTATAGCAATGCCTCCCCCCTACCCGTTGACCGATCCTTCCTGAGCATCCGGTAGCCAGGGGGGATGGCCATGGCGATGTTGGGATTTGATGTTTCCCTGAGCCAAGTCTCTGTTAGAAAGAGAAGGTCGAGGTTCTTGTCTACGAGTAAATCGTAGATTTGAAGGGCATGTTTACCAAGAGAACGAGTATTAAGAAGCGTGGCCTTTAAATGATCAGTCTCCCTAACAGGTTTGGTCTCACTACAGGGGGGATAACCCCTGGAGCCTATTTTAGGGGACTCAACAATGGCTGAATTAAAGGAAACCCAACCACAAAGGTTGCAAACCCAGCTGCAACTATCATTGGGAATGGGCGCATGGGGGCGGCAGCTTTCTCTCAAGCCAAGAGCAATGAGCTGCAGCCTACTGTAAAAAAGGGACTTGCCATCATCAGGAAGATCTCCAGAGACGGGTCTTGCGCCGGCCGCTTCCGGGACGCGGACGGGCGCAGACGGGCTTGCCATTGGCGCGCCAGCGGCGCGCCCACTGCGCGCGCCCGCTGCGCGGTCGGCACATCACGGGTTTTATGGGCGGGGAGGAAAGATCAACTAGCACGCTGACCTGAGCTTGCGGGCCCGCTCTGACAGGTGGACACCGCGGTCACGAGGTAATAAAATAATTCAGTGCTACAAAAAGTTAAAAACAGTTTAACAAATTCAGGAACAATGTGCAAAGCGCAATAGTGATTAACACACAGCCTAGCGGTCTATCTGGCAATAGTACACGTTACCCGCTGCGCGGTCGGCACATCACGGGTTTTATGGGCGGGGAGGAAAGATCAACTAGCACGCTGACCTGAGCTTGCGGGCCCGCTCTGACAGGCGGACACCGCAGTCACGTGGTAATAAAATAATTCAGTGCTAAAAGAAGTTAAAAACAGTTTAACAAATTCAGGAACAATGTGCAAAGCGCAATAGTGATTAACACACAGCCTAGCGGTCTATCTGGCAATAGTACACGTTACCCGCTGCGCGGTCGGCACATCACGGGTTTTATTGGCGGGGAGGAAAGATCAACTAGCACGCTGACCTGAGCTTGCCATGCCCGCTCTGACAGGCGGACACCGTGGTCACGTGGTAATAAAATAATTCAGTGCTACAAGAAGTTAAAAACAGTTTAACAAATTCAGGAACAATGTGCAAAGCGCAATAGTGATTAACACACAGCCTAGCGGTCTATCTGGCAATAGTACACGTTACCTCCATCCTCCATCCCGTCTGGAAAGCATATTCAGGAACCATAAGAACACCCATTCCCTGAACTTCCAAGTTGTCTGCAATGCACACAGTATCATTACAGATATTGTGGCAAAATATCCAGGGAGCATCCATGACTCCTACATGTTCAGGCACAGTGGCATATACCAGCGACTAGAAAGAAGGGATTTTGATGAAGGTTACTTACTAGTTACTGAAATGTAATGTAAAAATATAAATGTATTTTCACTATCATCACTCCCTTTATGTTGTCTCACCCTTATACTTGCTTTACCAGGTGACAGTGTGTATGCTCTGCCGACATGGATCCTCACACCCTACCTGTCTTCCGACAACTCACATGAAAGGCGGTACAGCACAGCACATAGGCGCATCAGGTCTGTGATTGAGAGCACATTTGGCCTCCTCAAATCACGCTTCAGATGCCTGAACAAGAGTTGGGAGCCTTGCAGCATGCACCTGAGTCTGCGTTAAAAATTGTGGCAACCTGTGCCATACTCCACAACATTGCCTGCAGGAGAGGCTTACCCAATGTGGTGACAGGATCAGACTAGGAGGATGATGACCCTAAGCCCACCTGCCCAGCAGCCAATCGAGGAAAGCAGAGCAGCCAAGCAGACCACATAGTCGGACATTACTTTGCACAATAAGAAATCTCCATTAACACAATATTCACACAAAATGCCACAACAAGTAATTGAATGCTCAAAATATGCTCCCTTTAATGGCAGGGTTCACAAGCACATTGATGGACAACCTGTCCATCAGGCAAAAGATATGTCCTTTGTTTGCACATGTTTTGCCGTTACATCACCGCAAACAGGAAATAAACAGCACTAAACACAATGCCACACTGTCACTGTGCATTTTTTTTTTTTGCTGTACATTCTGTTTTGGAGCTGGTGCCATGTGTAGTTTCAGGTGGGAGGATGCTAGTTCTGCACAGTACACGGGTATCTGATGCTGAAACACTACTGAGGCTTGATACCTCACTGTCCTGTGTCTCGGCACTAACCCCACTGGCAATGTGGGGTGTTTGAATTGCCTCCACGGCTGCTGTAATCTGTGGCAAGTCCTGTGACACATCACCACTGTAGTGGCCCATCTCGATCTGTAGGGCCACGGTGCACTTGGAAAGCATTGTAATTGCCTGTGCAAGCCTCCCTATGGCCCTTGTCATGGCCTCCAACCTGACGCCACTGCTTCTCTCCTTGCGCCTTTGCAGGCTCATGTGCTCAGCCAGCTCAGTTCACAGTTTGCCAATGGCACCTGAAAGGGCATTTAGGGTCCATGCGGGCCCGGTTTCAGCCAACCGTTGGGTCAAGGTGCTGAATCCCTGGGTGAGTTTTCAGTTTAACAACTGTATCTGTTTCTGCTGCAGGTGCTGAACCTGCAGCATTGCCTCCTCCAGCCCGCCACACATCACCTGGTTGTTGGATGTTGCCTGGTAGCAAGATGCCTGCCTTGCCTGCTGGTGCCTACGTGTCTGTTGAATGGGGTGCAGCTACCGGACCCTGGTGACTAGATTGCATCTAGGAGTGAGTAGCTGCACCTCTACTGCAGCTGCCTGTGGGGATCTGGACACAGCGCTGGCCTGGCCATGTGATGTACTTGGGAGACTCACTGGTACCTCACTCTGCCCTTCCTCCATCTGGCCCTGGTCTTCTCCCTCATCTGCAGCCCAATCTTGTACTTCCACAGGTGTGTCTATGTGGCAAATGGGGAGACTAATAAAATGTATGTGTTAAATACTATCTGATTGGTCGTACAACATCATTCAGCTGATGTCTGACAGTAACTGCATTGTTTATGTATATGACTACATTTCCCATAATGCACCATATGAGACATTTTGATCATCTACATGGACAAGCCAGATATGTCTGGGTAAGGGTGTGTTGCATGCATGTAGACACCAGGTTTAAGGGCATAAATGTTGGCATAGTAGTAGTATTGCACTTACCTGGTGATGGTGGAGGGGCAGACGTGTGGAGGTTTCCAAATCCTGCCACTGCCTCAGTCTCAAGGGTCGTCTCAGCCATAGCCTCTGCAGTTGGGGGTGGGGGTACATTTGAAGGACCCCCTCCTGCTCGCTAAGAGTCCTGCAGGTGTGTTGCCACCCTCTCTTTGGCACAAGAGCACAGGTCATACCAGCGCTTCTTGTTTTCCTCAATGGAGCGGTCAGCCACTCCCAGGGCATTCATCCTCTGCTGTATGTCCCTTCATATCTTCCTTTTTTCAGATTCAGGCACAGTCATGGAGGCACGACTGAATAGCTGGTCGTGGTTGTTACAGCATTCCTCTGTTAGGATTTCGAGTTCCCTCTCAGCGAACTTTAATTTTCTGCATCTCTCCCCTGCTGCCTTCTCAGACTGTCGGGTGGCCATTGAAAAAGTTTTGTTTGGAAGCTGTATGGGCTCCTCTGCTCAGTTAGTGTGTGCTGATGGACTATCTCCAGGCTTATCATGGGCTACCACTTCCTATTTTTGGGGCCCTTCACCTGATTCAGGAAGTTGAAAGGTATGTTTCAGACCTCTCTGTCGCTAATTGTGACGGCTATCGCAAATTGTGACCACAGTCGCTATTTGCGACCGGATATGACTTACCATTAGTGATATCTGTATTTGCACTACGACTCATTAGCAAGTCGCTATGTCGGCACCGGTTTTGTGCGTACATCAGATTTGCGACCCTCTCATTGCGAGTCGCTAAAAATTGCAATTTGCGAGTTGCATAATCTGACATTCATACACTTGGGCCAAAGTTTCCTGAAAGTCGTGGTATGGTTGAGAAATAGTTGTGACTAGGCACAAGATTTGAGTTGGTTAATTCATCTTAAGATGTACTGTATCAGTTGTGTCTGCTCATCTTGAAATGATTTTATGTTTTTTCTATTGTATGTACATTTTTATCTGTATTTATTGATGGGTGGAATTTAGCTGATGCAATATTTTATGGTGTTTTGCTTTTATGTTTTTTTTTCTCCAAAAAACAAATAAAGCTTACTTTGATTGATTGATTGACTAACTTCTTTTCCTTAGCAACACATACCTACAAACTCACCCCTTACAACAGCTACCAGAAAACATCTGCTATGCACAACACTCAAGGTGCAGCACAATGAAAAAAAACTCTGTTTCCTAAAACTCTGACCTACATTGAACCCTCTAAATGTCCAATGAGTGTGAATGAACAGACAAATGTAAACATGTTTGATGACTGCAGACAAGAACTGAGCAAGGAAGGTAAATTGTGCTTTTGTATAAACAACACTGTTTCTAATGTAACACTTTCTATTCTAACACTGCCCCTTTCATGACCTAGGCAGCAGCAGGATGATATTGCTGAGGGCACAACAATGAGCCCTATCTCACAGGAGTTTTCTGATGCATTGAGCTTGTCATTAGGCCTGGACGGAGTTCGCGGATTTCCGCAATGCGGAACGCCGCGAAGTGACAAAAAACTCTGCCAAGCTACGCAAAGTTTCGTGAGCGGTGGAGTGGGTTACCTCGCGCCGTTTGCACTGACTTTTAGTGCCGGGTGTTTGTCCCACGCCATAAAATCAGTGAGAACGGCATCCCGCACAGCTCAAGAGGGCGCTGCTTCGTTCTGCCGCTTGAGATGAGGTTCTACCCGCCTGTGCTAAGAAATCTCACTGGGAAGTGGTCTAGTGTTGGATTTTCCTCGCTCGCACTCACCAACTTACCGGAGCATGGCGTGTGAAAAACTCCACAAACTCTGTGAACGGAGCGGAGATCACCGCTCAAGCCTACTCGTCATCCATTGGCTTGCAGTAATTCTTGTATATTTCATGCCCATAATATGCAACACATCCTAAAGACTTCCATCCTCCGCTCTGCAGTGCTGCCTGGAGAACTCCTCTCCAAGCTGTGCAGCACAGCCTGAGGTTTGCCTGTCCAGGTCATGCAGCACAGACTGGTGGCCCCTTGCCATGAACCATAGTTTAGAGCAGTGGTTCTTATCCTGTGGTCTCCCAGGGGGACCACAAGGCCTACTCAGGTGGTCTCCAACTTAAAAAAAAATATCAAATAATATTAAAATTAATAACTTCGGGGTGTATGACTCGGACGCTGATCATTGCGGCCGTGTCCTAAAACAGCTCCTCGCTGCCACCTCTTAATCTGCCACAATCCTGTACGCACTGACCCCAGGGGCTCAGTTCTCCTGTATGCCGCAGCTGGGAGGTGCAGAGGCTGTGCTGAGGGTGCACTGCTGAAGTGAGGGGGCCCCGAAAAGAGCGGTGAGGAAGAGTGGCTTACGCCTGTGATTGGGCGCAACTGCGGGGCCTGTTGGTGGCCGCGTTGAAGACACGGATGGCAGCACAGGGAAGATGCAGCCCCCGGCTCATCAGGGCATGGTGAGTGGGGAGAGGCCCAGGGAGACTCCTGCAGGCATGTGACTGCCCTGGCCTCTCTTGGAGGATCCCCACACCATTGCGTGGAGGACCTCACCCGTGCTGGGATTTTGGCACCCCCAGAAAGGCCTGGTTGTGGGAGCGGGGCCTGATGCGGGAAGAGGAGCTGAACCAGCAGCAGTGATGTCAGGAGGATCCTCATGCAAAGGGGAGGCCCCTGGGCCCCCTCACAAGGTTGTGTCTGCCAGATGAGGTGAGAAGGTGGCAGGCCCCAGAAGGGTGTTAGTGCCGAAGGGTGTGATGTGCATATAAGGAATTGCACCCCTGGGCCCCTACTGATGTTTCTACCCCTGCGAAGTCCTCAGGGACTCTGCAGACAAGGCACTCCTTGTGGCCGGTGGGCGCTCCTTGTGGCTGGCCTGGTCAGGGGTGTGGCCTGGAGCCCGGACTGAACATAACACCCTGAGTTGTGTTGGCTTCTCTGAGTAGTGCAGCAGAGCGGGGACCCCAGACACCGCAGGTTGGAGTGTGCCCTGTGTTTTGTTCCCTTGGGGGCCTTATGGTCATGACACAGCCCCCACTGTCCAGTTGGCAGAGAGGACACAGCCAGGTGGGCACAGCTGAGCAGGGATTTGCCGCCCTGGGAGTTTGACAGGGCGGTATCGACTGGGGACCTAGTAGGTGACAGAAACCCTGCCAGATAATACATTGGTGCTGATCATGGGGCTGGGTCACCACAGGTGTGTGTCCGCAATTCCTGGTGGGCGGCTGTCACCGGTGGCCTTGTTGGACAGGGCGCTCGGCCTTAGGTTTGCCCCTCTTGGTGTAGCCTGTGATTTGGAGATTCAACTGCTCGTGCCGCCCCATCGTGACCGTGGTGGGCGCCAGGCGGGTTGCCTGAAGAGTGGAGACCTTCGATCGACATAGGAGAATTCTGCTGACAACAATGCAAGATGGCCAAAGATAAAGCGGCATCAGGTGCCAAACAAAGCACCCTGGACAAAAATCGCTGAGCCGGGGAGGGTGGGGGGGGCCCGCTTAGTCATTGGGAGAGACAGATGGGCAGACACAGCCACTCCCGGATAATGCAGCATTTTTGGCAGCCATTACTCAGTCACAGGATGCCCTGGATCCCAAGATAGGCGTGGTGGGCTCGGACATCACTTTGCTCTGCCAGGACCTACGAAATGCAGTGGAGAGGATTGCTGAGGCGGCGACTTGGGTTTCAGGGGTTGAGACTCGGTAGCGTCCCTACAACAAACAGTGTCCAAACTCACTTCTGTGACCAAGGAACTTGGAGGCACGGGTGGAAGATTCAGAGGGCAGGGAGCAATGCAACAACATTCAATTCATTGGTTTTCCCGAGGGGTCTGAGAGCTCCTCTATGCAACGCTTCCCCGATGAGAGGCTATGTGAAATTATGCCCTGGTAGGCTCTCTCCCCATGTTTGGTGATCAAGAAGGTGCACCAGGCCTTGGTAAGGTGCCTTCCACCGGAGGTCAGACCCCATCCAGTCATAGCAAAGTTCTTGAATTATTTGGACCATCCTTAAACTAGCTCGATTCCAGGGCAAAATCCAGTACCAATCTCATGCGATAATGATTTTTCCAGACTACACGCGCTTAGTGCAACAACAGCGTCAATCCTCCCAAGCGGCCAAACAACGACTACGTGAGCTGAGCATATAGTATATGCTCCACTTTCCAGCCAAGATGAAAATTATCTACCAGTCCAAGTCGCTCTTTTTTGACACCCTGGAGAAGGTCTTTCAGTACACAAATTAACAGATTCACGTCCGACTTCACACTCCTCCGAATATTGACCCTCACTTTCCCCAGAGGGAGAACAAGGGCAAGCCCCCTGGACCCCGGCGAAGCGCTGCAACCAATCCACCTGAAACTGGAGGGGCTCCAAGCAACCTACAGAGAAGCAAGATGTCTGGTGTAGAATCATTGTAATGACAATGACAGGGGGCCGCACACATGATGACGCCTCTGGTGGTCGCAAAATGTATGGTTGCACAGGTGGCAGTGAGCTTACAAGAGTAGTTCCTATTTAAAGAACAGTTCTTCAATATTTGGTATATGGATCCATTGAGGTAGCAGGGGCTGGACCTCCTATTGGGGCCTGGTGATGGTCTGCCCCGACAGGTACTTCTAGTTCTCAAAATATGGGGAGGAGGGATTTAAGTTTGCTTACTTAGTTCTGGTTTATGTTGATCGGCCTGCCGCAGGCCCCCGCACCTGCCTCTACTATGTACATTCCCACCCAGACTCACTATCAGTGCCCAATTACAGTCTGGTTCTGGGGGCAGTCTCAGGGTGGTGTTGTGGAATGTTAACGACTTGTTAGACAAAGTCAAGAGGGGAGAAGTCCTCAAACAGGCCAAGCAGATGGGGGCAGTCGTCCTTCTGTTACAGGTGACTCATCTTAATGGAAATAGGGTCCTGTGTCTTGCCCAATATGGGTACGCACAAATTTACCATGCAGAGTTTGCGAGGGGTTTGTGAAGCACCGGCACACTGGTTAAAAATAATAGATATGGTCGATACATTGCCATTACGTGTTCGCTCTATGGCAAGACCCTTAAGTTCTTGTGTATGTGCCCCCCATGCCCCCCTCCCCCACTTGAACACTCCTACATTGACCTAATAACAGACAGGGCTATGGGGAGACCTTCAGGGTGGACTTAACATGCTTAGGGGTGACTGGAACAGGGTGGTGTCCCAGAGATGGATTCTTGGTGCCGGCCGGGGAGGTCCCCAAATCCCTGGCCATCCATTTGTCCTCCTTTATTGCGACCCTGGGTTTGATGGATGTTTGGTGCACCCATTATGCACTAGAGGGGAGCTACACATTCTTTTCATCCTCACACGGCTCCTACTCCCGCTTGATTACTTTTTGATTCCACACTCATATATACATAGGATATCAGACATTACAATATTGCCGGAGGATTGTCTGACCACTCACCGGTGGAGCTTGGTGTCCAGGTGGCACCAAGCCTTCCACTGGCATCTCTTGTCGTGGACCCTTTGGAGCCCAAAACACATGGTGCATTCCTTCGATGTCTATTTCACACATCACGTGGGTTCGGTGCAGTTCCCAATGGTGCTGTGGGACGCATTGAAGCCCACAATGCGGGGGCGGACAGTAGTTTTTGCAAGGGAGAGCAATGTGCAGGTCGCAAGAGTTGACCGAGCTTGAGGCCCAGATCAGAGACCTGGAAGAGAGGAGTCGCGGTGGGAATGATCAAGTGGCACATAGACAGCTGGGCCTGGTACAGAAACAACATTGGCCTCGCAGGCGTCCCAAAGCCGAATATATGAATGGGGGACAGGATAAGCCAAATCCTCCATAGATTGTGTCAGGGTTTTTCCCACTCACCCCCCCTTCCCAACAATCAAAGAATGGTCAGGTGCCTTGCTCACAGACCCAGAGGGGATTGCGAACAGGTTTGCCACATATTTTGAGAAAGTATTCACTAGGAGGTAGGTACTAACCAGAGCTCAGAGTGCTGTTTGCCCTTGCAATGGAGCCACTGGCTGTATGAGTGAGGATGGACAGGCAGGTGCAGGGTTTCGAATGGGGGAAAGGGCTCTCCGATAGGATCGCTCTCTGAGCAGATGACGTTCTTTTCATTCTCACTACACCGCACTTTACAAGGCCTAGATTATTGCACATCTTCACAGAGACGTCGGGCCTCCACATTTACACCTCCAAGTCTACAGTGTTTGCACTGGATACCAGCCCTCAGGTGCTCGGCTGGGCATCGGACTGCGGGTCACTATCCGCGGTTTCCAATACTAAGGGTGTTCATATCCCCAGAGGAAACGGTGTTGTGGACAGCCAATGTGGACTCGGTGATTGCCCTCATGTTGGAGAACAGAAAAATATGGACTGCGCTCCCCCTGTCCTTAACCGGATGGTCAGCCATATTTAAAATGGTCTCAGGCCCTTTACCAACTGCAAACCTTCCTGTATGATGTTCCGCAGCGTTGGTTCCGCAATCTAAACTCAATACTAAATGCCTTCATATGGGAGGGGGGACTCCCTGAGGAACCCTTAGCAAATGGTTCCAGTACATATATTGTCGGGGCATCGCAATGGCCAATGTAGAATCCTAATATCACGCAGCCCATCTTCTTATTGTAAATAATTTGTGATGTGGCACGTGGGGAGACCCGGCATATGCCTTAGACAGATGGGTGATGGGTGATGGGGAATTCTCCCTTAAGACATACTTGTGTGGTGGGGGCGAGTGGAGGGGTCTTCCTCCAGGTACCAGAGTGGTGCTTGGATTCTGGAAATGGGACCTCATCTGGATCTCTACCTTGAAGGATGTGACGCAGGGCATGGTCCTCAAAATGTTTCATTCCCTTCTGACAGAGTATCAAATACATCATAGTCAATTCGATAAATATCTTCAGCTCCACCATGCGCTGACCCGATATGTCGCCACTCTCTCGGAGCTCCTATTGGTGGGCAAACTTCTCATCGGCGACCTCGGGGATCACAACATTACTAAAATGTATCAGTCCCTGATCACTGATCAACCTGCCACATTCGGTCCCATTCGCACGGCATGGGAAGCTGGAAATGAGAATTGGATAGAAATCCTGGGAACGCCACGTGCGGCGGCCATGGCAGTCAAGCTGAGACTGATTCAATTCAAATACATACACAGGTTATATGACATGCGACATAGGCTGTGGAGGATGGGGGTAATTGCCTCACTGGCTTGCCTTCGCTGCGGTGCGAAAGAGAGCACCTTTTGTCAAGCTGTGTGGAGCTGTCCCGGGTTGGACAAATTTTGGCACGGAGAACTGACGAGCATGGGTAAGGTCCTGTCCAGGCAGGTCTCGAGGGGCCCGTGTATTGCCCTCCTCCATCTCACACACAAGCTTAGTGGGGATAGGTACAAACTGACCTTGCTTTATCTGGGTTTGACACTGGCAAAACGTGATATTGCCAGGGAATGGAAGGCGGTGACCCCCCCCCCTCCTCGGCGGGGTGGAAAAAGGGGATGGATCACTGTATGGGGATGGAGGTAGCAGTATTTAAAGCGAGGGGCTCCCCCAATAAAAACCACAAGATATGGAGTAGATGGGCTGACTACAGAGGTATAGACTTAGGGCCAAACATTCGCACCAACGACTCACCTGATGGGGAACACTTAAATGTTCCGAGGAGGGGGGCGGGCCGTGTCGGGATGGGATGATGGATTTGCAAATTTGGATTTCTTTAAATCGGATGGCGGTCAGGGGGTTGTGGTTGTGTCACAGGTGGCAGGCATATTTGACTGTTTCTGTTTGTTATTATTAACTTTTTCTTTTTCAGTGATCTAAAGTTTAACGTCTGCCATGTTTGCCTAGTTGTACGTGGCTTTTGAAAAAGAAAAAAAATATGTTAAAAAAACGTATTTACAGAAAAAGAAGCAAAATTGAAAGTTTAAAGACTTTTTCTATATTTGACTGTGAATTAAAAAAAATATTTAAATATTTGAGCATTTGTTTGGTGTATGCTTGTTTTTGTATTT
This sequence comes from Calotriton arnoldi, assembly GCA_963921515.1. Lineage (NCBI taxonomy): Eukaryota > Metazoa > Chordata > Amphibia > Caudata > Salamandridae > Calotriton > Calotriton arnoldi. The sequence goes on from CAWUFW010001512.1 coordinate 2,404,898, forward strand.
TTGTGTATCTTATTGAGGTTCAGATCAAAGAAGATGCTTAGGACGGGGGTCCCGGCTTCCAATAATGACTCATTGGGTGTCCCCGAATTCCAGTAATGATTTAATGGGCTTCCACAGAAGTCAAAAGGCTAAGAACCATCGGTCTAGAGCGATCCTGTCCTGGCCTAGAAGCACAGTTTGGACTCTCCATTCTCTACTGTTAGCCCTGCAGCACAACCTAGACCTCTCCTTCCTTCCCTGCGATGCACCTTGGGACCATGGTCATGTTAAACTGCATGGAGCCCTTGCTTTGCTGCATAGCCTGGATCTATCCACATGCAGCACAGCTTGGCACCCTTAACATGATTCACTGCCTGGACCCATTGCCCCCTGCAGCGCAGCCGAGTGGCCTGCTACTACAGCACTTCCTGGAACTCTTGCTGAAGAGCCCTGGCTGAACCTCAGTCCTGCAGCACAGCCTGTATCACTCAACCTAAAACTCAACCTGGTGCTCTTGCCCTACAGCCATAGGGAGAGAACAGAGCAGGAAGCAAATTACTAACTTCACAAATGTGTTTCATCTCAAACTACACAAGGGACATTAGCTGCTAAGTAAAGTCCTAACGACGACAATATGAAAACATAAAAAGTAAGATCAGAGTGTCATTTCGCTTATGGTGTAGATTCATTTTTAATTACAGAAGCATCATTTTAAATATTCATCAGCCATCATTATTTTTATACCACGCACAGCAATAATAATAATACAGCTAAATCAGCAGGGCAGCCCTAGTGCCACAAATTGTTGATCGTTATTTCTGTGTGTTCCTTTTTATGGCTCAAGTTTTATTTTTATATTGAAAGTTATAAATGTATTCCATTTTCATGGTGCCCCTATTCTTATGAGGTACGCAGGTCAAAACAGCATTAACAAAATGGCTATATTGTACTCTTCTAAATAATATGGGTGGTTTCAGCAACCTTACTTTCAGAGGATCAATGAATGAATGAAGGCCTGGATTGGGTTTCACACTGGCATATTCATGCACTGCAGAACACGGGACTTGCTGCAAGGACTAGTGCAGCACTGTTAATAACAAGTGGTTAAATAAAATCCACAGCTTCCTTTTTCTTGAGCCAAGTAATAACCTTGTTTATTTATTTAGTGTTTTATAGAGCGCGAACGTGACCCGTTAGGGTATCAGAGCGCTTTACAGGGATAACACGTTGTATACAAGTATGAAATAGTCAAAGAAAAAAACAAACATAAGTAGGAGTAGAAGGAGGTGAAACATTTGGGGAATAACAGGGTGTATACAATGTTCAGATCATAATGCAGAGAAATCCAGTAAATACATTTGTGGGAGTACAAGGTCAGGACAAGATGGATAGCAGCCAGTCAGTACAAACTCTCGCGGCAACAAAAATAAGCAAAGCCACTGAGCGGTGTGTGCAATGCGTGATTTATGGGAGAAACTTGCCCATTAGGAAGGTTTTGGCTTCCTTTTTAAATATTGACAGAGAGGGAATTTTTCTGATTAAAGACGGCAGCGAGTTCCAGATTCTTGGTGCGGCCCAAGAGAAAGCACGATTGTGAGTTTTTTCCTTTCGGAAGCGGGGTGGCTGGAGCACAAAGTCTCTGGCGGACCTGGAGTTTTTGGATCCTCCAGAAACCATGATTTTCTGGGCGAGATATACTGGGGAGTTCGTGTGTAGTGCTTTGTGGGTGATATATGCCAGTTTGAGTTGGATTCTGGCTTCAAGAGGAAGCCAGTTCAGCGCCTTCAGATGTGGTGAGATGTAGTCGAATTTATTTGTGCCTGTTAAGAGTCTGGCGGCGGAGTGAGGCAAGCTTTTAGGGGGGCCGTGGAGATCTTGGGCAGGCCTAAAAGGGTTGAGCATCCGTATTCGATTCTGGAGATAACTAATGCCTGGACTGCCAGTTTTAGGTCCGAGGCATCAAGGAAAGGTTTTAGATTCCTCAGGTAGCTCAGGTGAAACCTGGCAGTTTTAGCCATCAAGTTGATGTGGTCTCGCATATTCAGGTTGCTGTCCAGGGTTATGCCGAGAGATTTGGCAGATTCCACTATGGTTGGTGTGCAGTTTAGTGCTGTGATCGACTTGGTCCATACCTGGATGTCAGTGTTACTTTTAGGGGGGGAGATTAGAAGGAACTCCGTTTTTTGTGCATTTAGTTTGAGCTGGTTGCAGGCGAGCCATTGAACAGTCAGCTTTAGGGCCTCATTCAAAGAGTAGATCTCCTCTAGAGATGAGATTTTGATATAGATCTGGGTATCATCGGCATACTGGTGGAAGGAGATGTTGGCGGTACGTAGTAATTCAGCTAACGGTTCAAGGTAGAGATTGAAGAGGGTTGGGGAAAGAGTTGATCCTTGGGGGACTCCGATCGTTATCGGGTAAGGAACAGATAGATTACTGTTGACTAAGAATCTCTGGGTGCGGTTCCGGAGGAAGGATCTAAACCATTCGAGAACGGTTCCCCTTACTCCCATCCTGAATTTGAGGCGTTCAAGTAGTTTCTCGTGGTTGACTGTGTCGAATGCCGAGGATAAATCCAGTAGAATTTGGAGACATGTTTTGCCTTGGTCAAGGGCTTGGAGAGCATCATCAACAATATGGAGAATAGTAGTTTCCGTGCTTTGCCCAGGCCTGAACACGGATTGGAAATCGTCTAGCAGATTAAAGTTGGTGATATGTTGGCTCAGTTGAAGTTGCACACATTTCTTCAGAGCTTTCGCTAGAAGTGGGATATTGGATATTGGTCTGAAATTGTCTGGAGTAGCAGGATTCAAGGTGGGTTTTTTTAAGATGGGGACGACTTGACCGGCTTTTAGAGAGTCAGGTATGGACCCTTGTAGTAGGGAAGCGTTGATTATTGTAGTCCAAATGGGAATGATAAATTGGGAGGTCGCGGCCATGCAGCTGGAGGGGAGTGGGTCATTAAAGTGATTATTCAGATTGAAGGAGGATAGAATTTGCAAGATGGAATGGTCGTCATATAACTTGAAGTTGGACCAGTGGGCTTGGTTCTTGGGTGTTGTCTGGGGGGGAAGAGAGGAGAGATGGGACCCGGCAGGAAGAGGTCGGATGTTGGTGGCGGCATTAAGTTCTTTTCCTAGGGAGGTAATTTTGGCTGTATAGAAGGAGGAGAACTCCTCACAGGTTATTAGGGATTTTGAGGTTTCTTTGGAAGTTTTAGCCAGTTTGTTAGATTGGTGTTTGACCATTTCAAAGAGCTTACGAGGTCTGTTCTTAGCGTTTTCCAGTTCCGATCTAAAGAACTCTTTTTTTGATTTGAGGATGTTCCTGTTGTAAGCATTTCTGGTCTGTCGGAGAAGTTTTAGTTGGGAGGCTGAAGGGTGCTGTCTCCAGGTTCTTTCTGTTAGCCGGAGGGTTCTCCTTTCATTGTTAAGGGATCCATTGAACCAGGGGTTTTTGTCTTTAACTCTGGATCTTTTTAGCTTTAGCTTGTGTTTACACTATCTGTCCAGTCCTTTAAAAATGAGTTTGGAAAAAAATTAGAAGGCAGTCTACAATGTGTATACACTACAGCCTTGGAAAGCCAAAGGTTAGCAACACTTTAAAGTGACTGATGCCTTGATTCATTTGAGCAACTGCATTTAAGTTTTTTATTTTTCACACTGTAATCATCCATGAACCACATTCTTCTAAGAACTAGACCTCTTCGATAAGCACTAAACGTGGTCAGATTGTGGACACAAACCACTGAAAAGTTATCAACTGCTCAAAGGAGGTGGTAACAGATTTGGAAGTTGGAAGCTGTCCCAGTTGGCCAGCTTGTCTTTTGGGAATCATGTTGGGCAACCTGAGGGGGAGAGCAGGCACTGGTCCAATGTACTACTGCCTGCTACCACCATTGTGTTCCCATTCAGGATTTCTTTTTAAAGCAGGACAAATTCTTACAAGGCAACAAAAAAGGGTACCTATTTGTCACCAGAAACACAGGGATGGTGGTCTGGTGTTTTTGAAGGCCACCGTCTTTGTGGTTGTAGCCAGTTACAGGGGGTTACAAGTACCAACCATCCAAATTAATATTCTTTAAGCAGGTGTGTTAGAAAATGGCCCTCTCTGAAGGGCCATCCCAAACTTTTTGCCTTCCTCCTCCACGTTTTGCTGAAACGTTTTGTTGGCCTTAGGACTCTGAGCACTTTACCACTGCTAATCAGTGCTAAAGTACATATTCTTCTTCCCTAAACATGTGTGTAATTGGTGTATACCTGATCGACCTATTTAATTTACTTGTAAGCCCCTTGTAAGGTGGTATACCATATACCCAGGGCCTGTAAATTAAATTCTACTAGTGGGCTGCTGCACTGATTGTGCCACCCACAAAAGTAGCCTTTCAAACCTGTCTGAGACTTGCCACTGTAGTGCCTGTGTGTGCAGTTAACTGCCACTTCGACATGGCTTTTAAAATTGTCAAGACTTAAACTCCCCTTTGATTACATATAAGTGACCCCTATGGTAGGCAGCAGGGTGCTATGTAAGTAAAAGTTAGGATATGTACTTTTATGTTTTGCATGTCCTGGTGGCAGCAGCCTATTTAGTTTTTCACTACTGTGAAGCCTACTCCTCTCAGAGGCTAGCAGTGGGAATTCCTTAATATACTTTTAAGCTGTAATTCTTGCTCAGAGAGGAGTAGTTTTTTCATGTTTCATATGTTTGTAAAGGTAATGATAAATCCTCCCTACTTGTGAAGTTGGATTTAGCATTACTGTTTTAGAAATGCCACTTTTAGAAAGTGGACATTCTCTGCACTTACTGCTCTTTATGCCTGACAGCCTGTCTCCAATACACGTCTGGGGTGGGTGACGGCTACACTTTGTGCATTCCTTCTAGACAGCCACAACACAGGAAGGATAGGTGTGTCTGAGAACCTATCTACATACATCTGCATTCTGATGGCCTTGCTTGGGCAGAAAGGAAGGGAGGGGCTAACATTTCACTAGAATAGGTGTAGTGAAATCGGGTTCCAAATGCATTTTAAATAGGATTTATTGCAAAGGAAATACCCCAGCAATATGAGCAGCTGAATACATAAAAAAGTATAGCCACCAACCTCTGTAAAGATCCCTGTCCCCAACATTCCATAATACATCAAACAATTCAAATTCTATTTATCTAAACTAAGGGATCCCTAACGGGACAAACTAAAGTACAAAGAAACAAGGAACTACATTACACAATACAACAATAATCTGTATCCTGTCCCCACACAAAGGACGAATACCCCTCACAGATAGCCTGGTAGACAGGACTGGGTTGAAAGGGATCCTTGTGCACTTTAGAGATCTGCTTTGAAGTCATCCCCCACTTCAGAGGCACTTTTGGGTATAAGTACTGGCTCTCTGAACCCCTAACATCTGACACTACTGGACTTGTAATTGAAGCTCTGCCAAAAGAACTACTGTGCTGCTCAACTGGACTGCTGAACTGGAAGCCCTGCTTTTCTGTTTGTTGCCCTCGCTGCCTCCTGCTCTCTGACTTTGCTGAAGGAAAGCTGGACTCTGCCTTCACTCCAAGTGATCTCCAAGGGCTTGTGGACTTGCCTCCTGTGCTTGAGACTCAGGGATATCAAAGTCTCTACCCCTGCTCCTGTGCCTTGCTCACTGGAAGGGGCCCAGATACTTTCAACACGGATTTTGAGGCATCTCCTATCTGCATGTAGCAGAACCAGCGCATTGACCCGGTTGCAGGAGTAAAATTGGTGCATCATATCAGAACCAGCGCTTAGCCTCCAGAGATCGACGCATCGGACAGGGTATTGCCGCAGCTTGGTGAGATCGACGCATCCCTTCGAATGTGTGGTAGAATCCGGCACATCGCTCGACTCCGGCACCCGTCTTCAGAACTGGTTCTGCGACTGCCCATTTCGCAATGTAACCTATTTGTGTCATTAAATTAAAGATTGGTCACAAAAAGTTAGTACATAAATTTGTGACCACTTCGGGCTACCAGTCTTTTCGTACCTCTGTCCCTTTTTGCCCAAGTCTCTTCTAATTAGAATGGCCTTTCCTTATTTCAAAACGAATTCCCTCAATCCTACGGAGTTATCAAGCCTCCTGATAATCAGCACTTCCAGGGGCTGAGGAGTTAGAATGGAGGGCCGGATGTCAGCGAATTAGGAATGGAGCCTTAGCATGAAAGAAGAAAGAGTAAAATAGACAATTGCGTTCAAATAGCTTTGTTTTTATTTTGTGAATCTGTTTAGTGGTTAAACTTTTAGAAAGTATCAAATTCAATTGGCCATCCATTCTGGATGTGTTGCCCTAGAGCCGGTGTCACTTTAGATAACTTACCTGGCTTGTTAGGTGCTTACTCAGCAACATTCTGGATTTGTTAGCAGAATCAGATGTGCTGCATAATAGTTTTTCTGATGGTTGAGCATTAGAGTATTCTATGACTCTGATTTCCATTATTGGTTTCATCATCTCTAAGGTTGTCTTTCTGTACAAATATGCACATTCTGTAAAAATAAAAAGCAATTCTCTCCTAGTCAAAGCACTTGTACTGGTTGTAATGCCCCGGTGGAGTCTGTGGCCCATGTGTTGTTTGCATGCCCTGCTTATGTGCGGCCCAGGGATAAATGGCTTAAACCGGTTTGCCAACAATTGGGTACACGAAACCACTGGGATGCACTTCGCATATCGAAGTCGGATACTAGGCCCCTCTTTGTCTGTGCTATGGCCAAGTTTTTAAGCCACACTTGGGGTATCAGAAGGAAGGCACTTACTAGAGCACCTCAGCAATGGTCGGGTTGACCCCTAGTCTAAGTTGCTTTTTTGGGTCCTAGTGATCAAACTTAGGCTACCCTCACTTGCACTAGATGTTGCACAAGCCCTTTATTGAAGATTGATTGCATAACCTGATTTCGTGGGGAGGACCCTAAGGTTAAACCTGTGACATCCTCTGTTCATTGCTGTAATTATTGTTTTAACTAGTTTTTATATTTTTATTCGTTTTTAATTAAAAAATCCCATTTTTAAATGTATGAAAGATTTTATGATGTATAACTATGAATTTTACGTTTGTTCTTAGTAGCTTTTATGACTTGAATAGTCGAAATAAAGCTTATATGATGATGATGATGAAAAAGCAATTCTAACAAGTTTTTTCATGTTATTTCAATTGGCAGCTTCCTCAAATTACATGACATTGAACAAATATGAAAGCAATGTAAATTGTGGCTCTATTTGCATGACCTGCATTTGTGTAATTTAGTTAGATTAAGGTTTACAGGCATGGTATATGCTGTGTCTTAAGTGTTGCCATAAACCCTTTCCTTAGTTACACCTTCCCTACTGCTCAGCCACGATGAGTGCTGGAGTGCTTGGTGATGTAGTCGAATGCTGAATGCTTGGTGATGTAATAGAATGCATTTGTGCTTGGTGATGTGCTGAGTGTCAGTCGGAGCGTGCAGGCTGAGCAGCTGGGATCTTCTCCTGATGGGGCTATCTTCAATATACTTACCTACTTACCTGAAACTTACCATCTTGATAACCTGTAACTAGGTCTTAATAAACCATCTCCTACAATCTGCTCTACGGCTACCTGCACTTCTTTTACCCCCTACCGGCTATGTGCATTTCTTTAACCCCTACAACACTGGCGACGATTTGAAGAAAGAACCTATGTGTTGTGGAAGATAGACTGTATCTTAACCTGCTAAAGAAACTGGAACTAAGAAACCTGAAGACTGATGGAAAAGTAACGCTCTGGTTAGCCCCACCAGTTTACCTCATCATCTGGCCAGCCTGCAGCCTGGGGCGTTTGACCTTCTTGACATCAATGAACTTTATGTACTGATGCCAACAAGCCTACTTTCCTGCATGCCCAGACATGCTGAAAGAGATTTTAACAAGTGGTGGAAATACTTGGAGTTGCTGCAATTGTACACAGAGCCTGCTTACTGAGCCAGCAAGGGCAACCGGCAGCATTCAATTTGAAAGAAATGGGCAGTGTTTCTTTGTCATTACCTCACAACCTGGGAGTTGGTTCTGCCTCGTGCTCACTACATAGAAATTGGATGAGACTTTGAACTATTCATGTGATTCAACGGCATCTAAGTGGTTGTGAACTATCATTATTTTTGGATTTGGACGGGCAGTTTGCAGAGGGATATAGGCGTAAAACTACGTGGTCATTGACAGGACTGGGCCACAAGGAGATGTTGTGGCGTCTGTGCTTTCTGAAATTTACAATACCTTCGACCAACCACGCGCCCTCCGCCTGAATGGAAAATGGTGCCTAGATGGAACAAAATTGAGGAAAAGAGCTTAGGGGACACTCTGCGAGGTAACGCACCAAGGAATACTTGGACTGAGGATCTCGAAGAGAGGAGTGAATCCATCTCCAACCAACTGGTAACAGCCATCAACAGGCTGGCGCCAGCCCGTACAATAAGAGTGGAAAACAAGGGGAAGGGTGCCTCCTAGTTCACGGAAGAGTTAAGGGGACTGAAACGGACCCTCCGTCACTACGAAAGACAGTGGCGCAAAGCCTATGAGCCGCAGGCACTCACAGAGTATAGGTCCAGACTTAACACCTATAAAAAAACTATTCTTAGAAGAAAGGCCGAATTCTATGAATATAGGATTATGGAGGCAGACAATAAACAAAAAGAAACCTTCAAAATCCTGAAGGAGCTTAGCCAAAAGCAGATGCAAGAAGCTCCCAACAGCCAGGAACACTGCAACAGGTTCCTGACCTTCTTCCTAGACAAAGTAAAAGACATCCTAGTAGACATACACAATACCCCCATTAACCAGCAGGATTGGCCAGGGCTGAGCCACACAGAGACATGGTAGAATCGATCACCTCCTTCCCAAAGCAAGACCATGAGTCTCTGCTCCCCATTGCGAACAGAATCCAGTCAGGCTCACCCGCTGACCCCTGCCCACCAAGGATCTTCAAATTAGCCCTCCCTGCGATTGAGGAAGAAGTCCTTTCCCTGATTAACCTCTCGCTAGAAACAGGGAAGGTCCCCAGGAATTTTAAGGAAGCTAGAGTAATCCCCCTACTCAAAAAGATGGGAGCAGAGACCACCAACATGAAAAACTATAGGCCCATCTCCCAACTTTCTTTTCTGGCAAAAATTATGGAACAACATGTCCTCAAATCTTTATCGAGGTTTATGGAAGAACATCAACTACTCGGGGACAGGCAGGCAGGCTTTAGAGCCCACCACAGCATCAAGCTGGGGATGCTGTCAGTACTGGACGAAATCAGGCTCACAGCTGACAGCAAGAAGCCGTGCGCCCTGGTCCTCCTAGACCTGTCGGCGGCATTCGACACGGTCAACCACTGTCAACTCCTGACAAGAATCCAGGACATTGGCATCTGTGGGATGATACATCACTGGATTACCTCCTTCCTGACAGATCGCACCCTAAAAATTCAGATGGGTGACTGTGTGTCCGACAGGGGGTCTATAACCTGTGGAGTCCCGCAAGGGTCGGCACTTTCCCCACTTCTGTTTAACATTTATCTCAGACCGCTAGTGAGGGACTTGGCCCGGATGGACTGCCAGGTGTTTAATTACGCTGACGACACACAAATTATTTTACAAATTGACAACATCCCACAAGCCCACACACGTGTGCAAGACACACTGAGATATATGGTAAACTGGATGACTGCCAATTCACTTAAGGTTAACCCAGACAAAACGGAGGTTTTGGCCATTACTACAGACAGCAACCCATGGACCAACCAATTCTGGCCACAAGAGCTGGGAGATACTCCGTTTCCAGCCCCGGTGGTAAAAAGCCTGGGTATTAAAATAGATGCCAAACTCTCACTGTCCAACCAAGTATCCACCGTGTTCGGGACATGTGTGGGCCTACTAAGGCAGTTGAGGAAACTATCACCTCTCCTCTCTTTTTCTACCATGCGGACAGTGGTGACCGCTTTGATCATGTCACGACTAGATTATGGTAACTCGCTTTACATTGGGCTACCGGAAAAGCTGCTAGGCAAACTCAAGGTTGTGATGAATGATGCGGCCAGGTTGATCTTCAAGCTCCTCAGAAGCACACGGACCACTCCCCTGCTGCAAAAACTTCATTGGCTCCTGTCTTGTGGCTCATGGCCTCCTGGCAGGTCTGGCTACGTTACCACGCCTGGCTGCCTTGATGACTCTTGCGCACGTTACTATTGGATGTTGTTCTGTCGCCCTCTGTTATTGCCAAGTTGTTCTACAATAGTCTGCATTTTCTGTTTCTTACCTTTTCTCCTATTCCCTTTGTGGGCTCAGTCTGAACAACAGTTACAAGGTCGAATAACAAATCCCTGGTTTCTACTGATTTGGCCCGTCCCTCGCACCTAGACATAACACTTGTACAGCTGCCATTGAGAAATTAGTGTGCTTTTAATAATGCGCTCGCTTGCTCTAAGATAGTACTTGGAGACGACCTTTCCAGAGAGAAGAGCTGTGATTGTTTGCTGATGTAGTTTTGCATCAAGAGACTGAGGTATGGGGGTTCGCTAGTCAAAGCCCAAATGTCTTCTATTATTATAATAAACTGGCTTCTAGCACGGGGAGGGTGGTAATGTTAGTTAGACATATATCCACTGCTTTATGAGATGCTTTCCCCGTTCGTATTCTATGGAGTAGTAACTATGCTGATTATATTATTCTTATGTATTATGCTATTAGTACTGACACGTGTACTGTATCTAAGGGCACGTAAGTTGAAATAAATATTTTGAACTATAAAGTGTCTCTTCTTACGCATGTTGTGGACAGGTACGAGAGTAACGAAAGAGTGTTCTTGCCTCTGCGAGTCCTGAGAGAGAGATACCGTGTTCTGGGTTGTCTAATCATTGGTACATTAGTGCTAATGGGACGCTAAGGCTAGTTGGGTTGGGGTTTTGGGTGCTAAGGTTTATGGTTGGCTCACCACTATATTCCGAGGTCCTATTATCCTGTGCATAGCTCTGTATGTGCAGAAACCTTATGACATGGCGCGACCAACGAGTGGGGCAGCTTACTTGCGAGACGCTTGAGTAGTACTTGTGCTTGTCCACACAACCCTCAAGTACGCTTCCGGAAGCGTGTGTGACGGCGATACCTCCTATATTGCAGATTTTGTAGGTTCTTTCAAGCTTGATGTTATTAAAAAGGTTTCTTAGAAAAAACCCTTTTGTGCTGCCTCGTGTAAGATTGTTGAATAAACCCGTTAGGAATGGCGGGTATAGACATAGCGGCGCATAGCCGCACAGCACTCCGGGATCACTTACGGGTGTATGGAGTGCCAGACGCGGGAGTTGACCTAGTCTTTGTGGTTCAAGCCGACCCGGCTTTCCACTTTGAAGTGTTCTATTCTTGGATCACTTTTCCAGCGGTGGATGCGAACGATAATCTGTTCCATGCATATGAACCCACCGTTGTTCCTGCTGTCTATAGACCTTATACTAATCTTGAAGTACCGCTCACGGCTTGGCAACACCGTGTTTGGTTTAATGGCGCCCTCCCACAACCGACTACCACGGTTCGTTTAGGCCCCTTATCTATAGCGGGGGCCACTTGGCCTGTTTTGGCCGGGTACACCCCACATCCGCTTTATATGACAATACCAGTCGCGGAACTGCGCACTATGTATGCGGCCTTGGTGCAGGTGCATCGAGCGTTAGTGCGGTATGTTACAGGCAGCATCCATGGAGCCGCTCCTGGAGTGCCTGGCCAACCAGCTGCTGCAGGCGGAGTGACCATAAGTCCCGTCATGGTGAATTCTGTGATGGGCAAACGACCACAACATAAGGATGATTTTCCTTATTGGCTTGCAGAAAAGTTTGATCAGTTGGAGGCGGTTTTTCCACATACAACTCCAGTGGATAAACATCGTATTTTGACGATTAGTTTGCCAAAGACTTAATTCCCGAGTTGACAGCATGTGACAACTGGGGTAGGGTATTCGCAGCAGTATATTCTAAATGTTTTGGTACTCCTTCCATGACAGTTCTCCCCTCTGTAATTAAAAAGTACAGGATGAACACGGCCCTGAAGCGGCTGTGGAATTAGGGATGAGACTAGTGGGAGTGTTTGAAGTAGTAGCTGAACTGATCCTTGCGAATGTCAAGGGCGATGCAGTGAACTTTCAAGTAGCTAACGCTTTGGCTTTGGTCCCAGAATTGGACAAGCCTCGAGAATTACCGAAAATTATTACCCAGGCTTATAAAACTATTGGTAGAAACAACCTGGGTAACAAGCCTTTTGCAAAACTGCAAACACAATCGCAACCACAACAGCAACAAACCAAATCTCAATCTGAGAAGGATGAGAAACCAGTCTTCACTAAAAAGAGCTGGAGGCTGAAAAAACAGGGTAAGCAACAGACAAAGCCGGGATCGCGTGGCGCATCCCCGGTTTCAGTTTCTTCTGAACGTACTTATGATTTACGCGATAGAGCGAGAATTAAGTCACCGGATAGGTTTCAGATCCCTGATACGCTTTCTCCTCGTTCTTCACAGGCACAGACTTCGTCACAGGCCGGTGGAGGAGACCTCCAGGATAGAGGAAGGGCCCGTGAGGCCCCACAGGGACGAGACCAGCCTCGACAACAAGTCAGAGGAAAAGAAGAAGACGCTCAACGTTTTCGACCACAATTTCAGAAGAAGAAAGTTGCCGCTGTAACAGCGAAATATGCCACAGACGGTGAGAACGAGACTCCTGAATTGGACGTGGGCAGTAACCCTCCTAGACAGCGCCGCAGAAGTAACCATAGTGCGGGAGGCGCTATGTCCTCATATGGAGGCGACAGCAACTGAAACATTCATTACTGTTGAAACAGCAGACACCAGAGTGGCACCCCTGACAGACTATTTAATATTGTCCTCCAAATTGAAGGTGATATACAGCGAGTAATTAAAGGTATTTTTTGGGAAAATCTGACCTCTTCATATGATATTTTATTGGCAGAGGCGGATTGGCCACCCCCATTCGTAATTGCTGCGCGTAAAGGGGAGGAGGTAATCCTTCCGAGCTTTTCTCGACATGTCCCAAAGGACAAAGCAGAGGCTCTTGCAGCAGAGTGGGCTGTGTCCCTGGCTCCAGCGTTATTCCGCAATCACGTGGGTTGGGACGAAGAATCTCCCCCATGAAATACCTTTGCGATCGTTGCCGCAGCCACAACCCCAATATCCCATAAAACGTGAAGCCAAAGGCCCCGTTTCCGAAATTCTGACACAGTTGGAATATCAGGGAGTAATTGAACCCTGTGTATCACCTATGAACAATCCCCTTTTCGCGGTTTCTAAACCCGATGGATCGTACCGTTTAGTATTGGATTACCGGCATTTGAACTCTCATTGTCGGACCTTTGCGGTGCAAAATACCCATAGTTCTGCGCTTGTAGACAGTCTTGTTCGTAAAAAATACAAAACGACCCTTGACCTTTCAAATGGATTCTGCTCGCACAACTTAGCCCCGGAGAGTGGCCAATGGTGTGCCTTTACTTCCGGTGGTAAAATGTTCAAATTCAGGCGTCTTCCTATGGGCTACAAGAATAGTCCAGGCGTATTCGCCGCTCGTGTTGTCTCTTTGTTAGACGGCATCGATCCAGACGCCTGTTCGTATGTGGATGACATTTATCTGACAGACGATGAATTGTTTCCGCATCTGACCCGGGTGGACCGCATTATTCTTGAATTTGCGGTTTAGGGATACAAAATTAACTTTGCCAAATCCCATATAGCTGAATTTACCGTTTTGTTCTTGGGCTATGAGCTCAACAATGAAGGTAAGGGTTTAGCCCCCCATTTTCTGGAAAAATGTGCACTTCTGTGCCCTCCTACTAATCTGAAGAAACTTCAGTCTTTACTGGGTTTTCTGAACTTCGGACGTACATATATTCCCGAATACGCCCAGCGTATCAAGCCATTGTATGCTTTGATACAACCTACTTTTTCGAAGTCTTGTTGGCTTCCGGAGCATAACTCCATTCTGCAGTCTTTGCAGACAGACCTTCTTGAGTCTAAATACCTTTTGACGCGTGATAACCACACAAACTTGGTGATTAGAATCATTCCAGGGGCAGTGGGTTTCACGTACTAAACCTTTAATGAAGGTGATACAGTACCCATCGCATACAAGTCACATCTATACACCTCTGCAGAAATGCGGTTCTCATCTGTGGAGAAAGTGCTAACAGCAGTGCAAATGGCGATCCTGAAGGAGCGCGCACTGGCACAGGGAAAACGCATTCTGGTGGTAACACCCTATCCTGCCCTAGAGGCAGTGACGAAAGCAAGTGTTCCGAACTCTAAAGCTTTGCACCCCGTTGGATTCAATGGGCAACATCTTTGACGTCTCCGGATGTCACTTTCATTTTCGACTCTTCTCTTCAGACTCAGGAGTTTTTACAGTATGAATTCATTCATCCTCCTCCTTTGTCCTTATTGCCGCTTGAGGATTACGACTGTGTGATCTACACCGATGGTTCGGCACAACCGGCCACGGGGTCCAAGCATGCTTATTCAGCCGCATGTGCTATTGTTGCAGGTACGTTTGTGAACGGAAAGTTCAAATCCACTGTGGTGCATACACAGGCACTCGGGGACAGTACCGCACAATTGGCCGAGTTGCGTGCCTTGGTGCTTGCGCTTGAGTTCGTAAATACTGATGTGACCACTTTAATCGTGTGCGATTCTTACTACTGTGTTCAATCATACAATGACAATCTGTTCTTTTGGTCGCAAAATGACTATAGAGACGCTAAAGGCAACACAATCAAGCATAAAATGCTTTGGGTTAGGGTGGCAGAATTACAAAGACGTCTGCCACTCACACAGGTGGTTCACACCCTAGGCCATCAGCGAGTGGGCGCACACGCTGTTGGTAACAGTCTGGCAGATGAAGCTGCCAGATCAGCAGTACTCACGTGTTCAGTAGCAGCAGTTACTAGATCCATGTCTAAAATAGACACTGATATCTTGGCAGCTATTGCTGCAACAAAAGAAGAATTCATTACCCTAGAGGTTTCCCTTCTAAATATTCTTACCAGATAGGTCCCGATCAGGCTCCTTATGTAACAATACCTAACGTTGGGGTTCGGCTGATCCCCAACGCGGACCGCAGACCTTCCTTGATGGCAGCGGCACACGAAGGCATGGCTTCGGCGCATGCTGGTGTGTCTGCGACAATTTCCATTTTGCAGCAGCGTTACTGGTGGCGTGGTTTATACAAAGATACACGTACTTATGTGCTTTCCTGTGACGTTTGTCAACAGATCAAGCCTTCAACAGTCACAAGACCACCGCAGACCTCGCTTGCAATTTCGAACAGACCCTTTGGGTGTGTTTACTTGGATCACTGCGGTCCATTTTCTTCAGACACTGCCTATAAATATATCTTAGTGGCAGTGGACTCGTGCCACACGGTTCATCTGGGTCTGGCCACAACGGAGTGCTGACGCACGAAATGTCATTAGGGATTTGCGTGTCTTTGTGGGAATTTTTGCATGCGGCACCTTCCATTCTGACCAAGGTCCGGCGTTTGCCTCTAAGGCTTACAAGGACGCAATGGGCTCCTTAGGGGTGCGGGTGAAATTTTCATCTCCGTATAGGCCTGAGGGCAACTCTATCGTTGAACGAATGAACCGTGACTTAAAGCAATCCTTGACAGCTAGAGTTATAGGTACTGGCAGGAACTGGCTGGCCCACTTGTATACTGTTCAGCGTGCACTTAATAATCTCCCTAGAAGGCCTCTGGGTGGGCGGACCCCTTACGAAATGCTCTTTGGCATACGAATGTTTGTGCCTGACCTTGATGGTCTAGACATGGCGGCGCAATCCGCCAAGTTCGATGTAGATAATCATTCTACTATGTTACAGGACTTCCAAGAAGCCCGAGACAAACTAGCGATTGCACATTTACCTTCAGCCACAGACCCTGCTGTGCAGATTCCGGTAGCCGGCTGGCTTCCGAAGATTGGCGACCTGGTACGAGAAAAGGTGGAGAACAAAAAGAATTCAGCCCCTCTTTTCGTGCACCGGTTCCAGTCCTGGGCTTGAAGGGAACACGTACAGTCATCCTACCACCGCTTCCCGGTCGCAAGGAAAACAGATACATCTCAGTGGAAAATGTCAAGCTACAACATCTGGCCGATTCTAAATAGTGTCACACCAGCGGTCTCTTGTCCTGCCATTTATCGGACAAGCGTTCGAGGCACGCCTGCACGAACAATCACTGATGTTACCATGGAGATGGTTGATTTGCCTGAAAATATATTTGAACCCCTGCATCACCCTGCATAGCCGAGGACGAATATACTTATCCCGCCACAGAGTCGGTGGCACACCAACCAACAACGCCACTGAGCCCGACACGTTATTCTTTTGACTCGGATTCCAACTCATCACAAGTCCCGTCCAAGTTTAGTCTTTTTGTATCCTGGTTCAGAGACAATTTTTTGATTCCACCTTGGACATATATTTGGATGGTACTTTTCTTGGTCTTTTTGTTCATGTCCATTGGCTTTGTCACAGTGTTTTTTCTACTCATCAATGGTCACTATTTACCTGAACGCTCTGCTGTGAACAGTGTTGCTGGAACTTTGGCTCCACATTCCTCTTCACACATCATGAAGCGTGACCACACATTGGTGAACATTTCAGCGTTTCCAGTTGCTGATGGCATCGTATGGGATGCGGTAAACTTTCAAATACATGGCCCGACAGAAATTATTAATGTACCAAATGTCCTTCGAGTCTCGATGGGTGATGTAGTAAAAAGTAATATTCATTCTGATGATTGGGATGTGCATGCAGTTGAAGCATTGTTTGCTGATTTAAAATATTATGCCTCTTTTAATGCTGAAGACTTGTATATGAATTCTGCGAATTATGCCGATTTGTATTGCTACCAGCATTGGGGCAATCATTTTCTCCACAAACCAAGTGCACTACGCAGCCCTGTTACTTACACCCAATGGGAACACTGCCCAAACCCCATACCAGGTAGTTCCCAGTCTCTTCGAAATAAATTCACCTATTTTACTGATTTTAATCGATCGAACCCTGGGTCCTATTATTTTAAATTAAAATCTCAATCGACTCAAAAAATAATGTTGACCCACACTAAATTACTATATTCGGGTTCCTTTTTGAGCGCCTTGGCGGTGGGTGGTTATGAGTATTGGAAAGACACAGTGGATTTAAAATCAATCTGGGGTTCGAAGCTATGGCAGGTGCAGGGCACTGAGGCCCTGCACCGTGCTTGCCTTATCCCAGCCCAAATTCTATTTCTAAATGCTTCCATTTATCAGACCACGTGTTGGGGGTTGGCTACCGTTAAACAACTAAATGCGCCAACCATCCCATCCTTGTCGAGTCTTCCAAATGATAGTTTGCATTTTAATATGTCCCTTATGGCGTTACAGGCTCAGTTTCAGAACAATTCCTTTAACGTTTCTGCACTGATACAGTCACCCTGGTTGGCATGGCCCATATCATCTAATGCATGCCAACTTCGTTTTCATGGCACAGTTCCTGGTTACATACAGGACAAGCCTGATCCAAGATTTACTGAAACTCGTACTGTGACCACGTATTCGGTTGGTAAATTATGTAAACAATGGTTACAACATTCGTCCTTAGACTCTGTTAAGAACCATTTATCCCTCCTATCAGGCACTATTGACTTATCTGACTTTATCTTGGGACCTCGTGGTCCCCGACCGAAGAGATTCATTTATGAAGCGTATAATGAGCTCTGGAAGCTGTCACAAATGGAAGCTGCTTCCCGTCTTAGGGAAATAGACCAAGCAAATTTGGAAAAGGTGCTTGCTGTTGTTGACAATAGTATAAATACCCTGTCTTCCCGCATTTACACATTAAACAATATTGTATCCTCTGTTGTTGATATTGTACAAGATGATGTCTCTATGTTGTATCATGGTCAGAAACAGTTGCGTTCAGTGATGCAGTTTGCATGGACTTTGCAAACCCTTAAGTTGGGTAAAGTTCCTTGGAATTTGTTAAACACCACTGCCCTCTTTCTGCCTTTTAATTTGACTGACAAACAGCAGTTCATGTCCATGAAAGATGCATCGTACACTTTGTTACATATTGAAAAAGTGGATCCTTTACCATTCTCTGTAGCGGAACTAGATTCTGCGGTGTGGCTAGTTCATGGGGTTATAGCTTTACCTTTTTCCCTATTTGAATTCGGTTCGTGCATGAAACATTATCCTGTAGGCCGTTTCCAGCCTTTGGGTAGTGCTTTCCTGCATGAACTTTGGTCCTTGCCTTTCATGTATAAATGCCTTAGAGAAGGCAAGGAGGTATTTCTCACGGGGAGTCTTGTGATTCAACTGTGGGTCATTCGCTTATTTGTAAACATATTAAATTGCACGGGGCTTGTAGCGTTTCAGTTCCAAATCTTGCATGTGTGCTAAAGGGTATTCCTGCTCCTGCTATTTCTCCTACTTTTACTTTGCTTACCAACGGTAGCTATTTGCTTTTAAATAACGAAGACTGTTGTGGCCTACAGGCTGGCATTCCGTATATTGTTACAGTCTCACACAGAGTTGTCTGCTACAAGAATGTGCTTTTTCCTCCCCCTCACAACATCGTTGATAGCTCTATTTGGCCTTCCATTCCTACCATGGAGGCAGATTTCAATAAGTTGAGCAGAATAAAGGCCCTATTATTGAATGAGGAGGTTATGCTCACATCCGCCCGGGAGACATTCGTTCTCCAGGTGGCGAGCACCCAAAGTGAAATACAGGCCCTTTTGAACACTGACCTCCCCCAACATTTTGGGGAGTTAATTCATCGTATTTTTAACGCATCAAACACTGAGGGTCTGGTGCACTTTTTTAAGGTTGTGGGGTCTGGCCTCGTGTCCACCTTTCAAACTATTTTCGGTGTGATACCGGCATTCATACATTCTATTTTTTCTAGCGTCTTTGGTGGTTTCCCATTAATCCTCGCTTTGGCGGCTGGTGTCTTGCTGTTGGTCTGTTTTCTGCGCCATGGCTGCACACCACTGGGCCCTTCTCGATCCCGAACGCCTCTAGCTGCTCCGTGAGCGACTTCTGGTTGGCTTCGATGTTCTGCCCTTGGCAACTATCAGTGTGTCCTACACCCTTTCCTTTCGCTTTGCGTATTTCACTTGCGTGCAACCTGTGATGTCTTGCATCCGCTGTCCGTTTACATGGACCATGGATTATTGCCTCTCCAATTCGTCATTGTCGGTCCCGGATTTTGTTCGGTTGGTGGGTCCCTTAGAGGCCCATGAACGGGACTGTTCCGCTGCTGGCTTTATGATGCGTGCGGCTGCACTGGGAATTTTGGCACAATGGGATATCTGGGCGGCTGCTCAGAATCTCCTACAACAAAGTTATATTGAATATCACGCAAGCTGTCCCGCATTGCTTTTGGATGCTCCATACTCTGAAGAACATTCCTGCAGCTTTGACCTATTGGACTGGATGGCGTCTACGTTTTTGACGATTCCAATGATGTCCTTCTGGACGGTATAGCATTTTTCTGCTCTTCCACATTTTTGGATTGATTGACTTGCCGCTAGTTGTTAGTAGACCGCCTCTATTCTGCTCAGGTGTTTGGGACTCTGTCTTCATTTTCGTCGTGGCCGATGGACTGACCAGGGGAGGGTGTCTTGTGGCTCATGGCCTCCTGGCAGGTCTGGCTACGTTACCACGCCTGGCTGCCATGATGACTCTTGCGCACGTTACTATTGGATGTTGTTCTGTCGCCCTCTGTTATTGCCAAGTTGTTCTACAATAGTCTGCATTTTCTGTTTCTTACCTTTTCTCCTATTCCCTTTGTGGGCTCAGTCTGAACAACAGTTACAAGGTCGAATAACAAATCCCTGGTTTCTACTGATTTGGCCCGTCCCTCGCACCTAGACATAACACTTGTACAGCTGCCATTGAGAAATTAGTGTGCTTTTAATAATGCGCTCGCTTGCTCTAAGATAGTACTTGGAGACGACCTTTCCAGAGAGAAGAGCTGTGATTGTTTGCTGATGTAGTTTTGCATCAAGAGACTGAGGTATGGGGGTTCGCTAGTCAAAGCCCAAATGTCTTCTATTATTATAATAAACTGGCTTCTAGCACGGGGAGGGTGGTAATGTTAGTTAGACATATATCCACTGCTTTATGAGATGCTTTCCCCGTTCGTATTCTATGGAGTAGTAACTATGCTGATTATATTATTCTTATGTATTATGCTATTAGTACTGACACGTGTACTGTATCTAAGGGCACGTAAGTTGAAATAAATATTTTGAACTATAAAGTGTCTCTTCTTACGCATGTTGTGGACAGGTACGAGAGTAACGAAAGAGTGTTCTTGCCTCTGCGAGTCCTGAGAGAGAGATACCGTGTTCTGGGTTGTCTAATCATTGGTACATTAGTGCTAATGGGATGCTAAGGCTAGTTGGGTTGGGGTTTTGGGTGCTAAGGTTTATGGTTGGCTCACCACTATATTCCGAGGTCCTATTATCCTGTGCATAGCTCTGTATGTGCAGAAACCTTATGACACTCCCGTCAAACAGAGGGCGAGATTCAAGGACCTCTGTATCGCCCACAAGGCCCTGCATGGACAGGCCCCAAGATACATCAAAGAGCGCCTGGGGAAATACGTCCCCGGCCACAACCTAAGGTCATCCATGGGTGGCCAGCTAACCTGTCCACGGTGTAACTACACGACTAAAGGAGGGCGAGCCTTTTCTGTCCTCATCCCGCAACTGTGGAATAAGCTGCCAGGCCACCTTTGGTCCAAAAAAGCCCTCCTTCCGTTCAGGAAGAATCTGAAGACTCTCCTCTTCACAGAAGCCTGGGCATAACACAGACCAATTAGGGGTTAACATTCACTCGTGGGAACTGTAGTTATTTTTCTCTCAGCGCTTAGAGACCTGCCGGTATTAAGCGCTCTACAAATCGCAATTAACATTAACATTAACAAAGTCTTTGATTTAATTTTGAGTGTTTTTTAAAAAATATATCTGCGCTCGAGCTTTGAGGCCCAGCCAACTGACTTACCATTTATTTATGGCTTGAGCGTGTAATCGCGAGCTCAGGAAGGCACGAGCTGCGGCATTGGCCTGTACTTGTAGGTTTCATAGCGGTGAGGCTCCCCGCGCTTCTGAGGATTCGTCACGTCACATAGGAGGACTTCGAGCATGCGCTGTTCAGACGTCACGTGACGTGACGTGTGGCTGAAGTCTTCAACGCTAACCTGTGCAGAGCATGGCGGGATTTTTTGTGTCGCACCGCATTTAAGGATATCCCAGCAGTGCGGGCGGAGATGTTATCTGAGTTCCCTGCCTTCAGTTTTCTGTCAGCTGTGTGGGGCACCGTTGAGGTCATGTAGTTTCTGGCATTCCAGGCCTTGTGGTAGTTGAATCTGGTGTGCACTACAAGGGAAAGTCTGAAAACTATCACTAAAGTGTTTGCTGTGCAGCTCAAGACTGTATGTATTACTTAGGGTGAAGTGAATTTACTGTGCATTTTTTTATTGCCATACGATTTTATCTCCTGTTTACGGGGATTTTAGAGAAATGTTTGCTGTGGGATTGCTCACAAGGGGGAACTAAGAATGTCTTTGGACTATAAATACTTGCCATCCCAGCACATGCCTTAAGCAGTTCCAGCTTATGTTGATGTGTGCAAGTCTGTTTATGTGGTTTGTTGATGTTTATTGTTTACTCTGTATGGTGGTGTATGGAGAGTATGCCATTCTGTTTTTCCGGCTTAAGTAGACGTTAAATGCAGGTTTGAATTTACTGATGTGCTGCATGCTGGTATTACATGCTGAGTGGATGGGTCTTGATTGATGCTAGCTTGGGTTTCCTGTCTACTTGTATTATGCTATGCTTTTATGGATCCCTTGAGTTTGGCTCGTGTCTTGTAAGGTGTGTGGCTTGTGGTTTTATCCCATTGTTTGTACAGTCTTGTACTCTGACATGGGGTTGTATATCTTACTATGCTTTGCCTGTCGTGTCTGCTTAATAATTGTGTGATTGTGGTAGGATTGTGTACTCTGGTAATGAGTTGTAGGGTCATGTACCCTAGTGCCGAGTTGTAGGGTTGCGTGTACCCTAGTGCCGAGGTGTAGTGCTAGGTGTACCGTAGTGCTGAGTTGTAAGATCAAGTACCTTAGTGCTGAGTTGTAAGGTCTAGTACCTTAGTGTTGTGTTGTAGGGTTGTCTACCCTAGTACTGAGTTGCAGGGTCATATATCCTGGTACAGTATGAAGTGTTGGTTTAGGGTTGTGTACCCTAGTGCTGAGTTGTAAGGTCGAGTACCTTAGTGCTGTGTTGTAGGGTTGTCTACCCTAGTGCTACGTTGCAGGGTTGTGTATCCTGGTACGGTATGAAGTGCGTTGCCTGATTCTCTTGTTCTTGCCAGGTGTACTGTGTGGGGTTTTCTCAGACTCCACGTCCTTTCTGGTTACGGTATGCTAGTCTCTATATGTTCCCCAAGGAAAGGGGATGGGTGTGACTTTAATGTCTTTATTGCTTTAGGAAGTATTTATTGCTTTAGGAATGTTCTATCAATTTTTGGTAACTATAATGTTTTAATGCTTTAATAATGTTCTATTAACTTTTCATCTTTAGCCTTGGTGTATTAACTTTTTCGATAGCTCAGCTTGTAATTTCCTCTCTTAATTTCATGATTAGGTTCATATGTAATCCTTTTTCTCTTTGTATTCAGTCAGTCACACAGCTTTTTTCAATCTTTTTAAAACTGATCATAAAAGCACAATTATCTAAAATTCCAACACAATATATACACATGTATACACATTTAAAATAAGAATTAAACAATTGCAATGAACCATATAAATTCATATAAAAACATTTAGGAAAAAAAGCAGTTCTAAATTTAAAACTAGTCAATTAATTGTTACAACTAAAATCTCGTCCCGCCTTTTTCCTCTTCCTAAAACAAGCCCACAAAAATGAGGCAACAGAACAGCATACAAATGGGTCCCGTAGAGTTTTT
This sequence comes from Calotriton arnoldi, assembly GCA_963921515.1. NCBI lineage: Eukaryota > Metazoa > Chordata > Amphibia > Caudata > Salamandridae > Calotriton > Calotriton arnoldi. Next base: position 2,427,892 of record CAWUFW010001512.1, read on the forward strand.
AAAAAGTACATAGCCACCCGGCACTGCCTAAAATTGTGGTACCTCAGGATAGGGAGTATAAATGTTGTCCTTTCCTCTATGTAGGTCTTACAAAATAATACAATGTGTAGATCTGACTGTACTGCGTGATTGTTACAAGGACAGGGTGAGAGATCTGCTAATTTATATTTATTTTGAGGGTATCCCAGGAGTAGCGGGATCATGTTCATGTGGAAACGCAAAAGAATAAATCTGTGCTGCATTATTTATTTGTGATAAATACTGAAAACCTTCCCCCAAACTTGGTGGTACCAAATCATAAAGAATGGAGGAATGATAAGTGCGTTTCTTTTCTCTTCGGACATACTTTGATCTGTTAATAAATAGATCAGATATTCTTTCCTTTGAAACCCTTTTACAGGACTCAGGGTCCTGAAATAATTCTCCCATCCCTAATGCTTTCAGATGGATCTCTACGTAATTTAACCATCCAATTAGTTTATAATAATCTAATTTACAACAGTCCTTAATAATAGTTTGAGTCAAATCCACTGTAGACCTCCGCCATACTGATAGCCACAACAAGACTGGGGCCAGTCTTATGTTGTCGCTCAAATAAGGAAGCCCCATTAATTCTGCCAAAAGATTCCCAAAGGAAAGGAGATATGTTGTGTCTTAAGTGTTGCCATACACCCTTTCTTAGTTACTCTACTTCCTTACTGCTCAGCCAGGATGAGTGCTAGAGTGCTTGGTGATGCAGTGGAATGCTGAATGCTTGGTGATGTCATAGAATGCATGGGTGCCTGGTGATGTGCTGAGTGTCAGTTGGAGCGTGCAGGCTAACCAACAGAGAGGCTGCTCCTGGTGGAGCTATCTTCTATATACTTACCGATTTACCTGAAACTTACCATCTTGATAGCCTGTTACTAAGTCTTAATAAACCATCTTCTAAAATCTACTCTACGGCTACCTGCACTTCTTTTACCCCTACAAAAGTATCCTTTCTACATTGCAAACAATTCTGCATAGTCATACCACGCACCCGAGGCACTGAAATCCTCAGCTAATCCTGGAGTGCAATTAATCTTTCCGTTCAGATGTTCTCTGCACCACAACTATTTGCATTGTGAGTTTCTGTACCCAGGTTCTTTACATACACATTTTCCACACAGAGGTTGAAAATGTGTGTGGTAATTCAATATATCTTGAGAATCTAGTCCATTTAGAAACAAAAATGTAATAACAGAGAAATCACAATATATTTGCTGTAATGCTGTGGTATGCGATCTTTAGAATAAACATTCATTGTAAATAAGGGCTTCTTTATGTGATGAGAGCATGTGCCTGTATCCTAGACACAACTTTTGCAGTCACTTATTATTAAAAGGATTTCTGTTTTGTGCTGTTAGGTGTAATTAGTTAGTGGGACTGAGTTCTGTTTTTGTCTTGTGTTGTATTGTGTTGTTATGATGTGCACATGTATTGCATCTTTCTGTGTTGTTTTCTGGGGAATTGCTATGCCTTTCTATTGTTAGTGTGTTGTCTTTTCGGTGTTGTTATTGTGTCGTATTTTGATGGTGTCATTGTGTTGTTTAGTTATGAACTATTCTTGTGTTCTTGGTGTGTAACTTTTTAGGTGTGCTGTTTTATCTTATTGTTTTGTGGTTCAATTACGATTTGTTGTGTTGTGCTGGTGGTGAACTGCTATGTTGTGTTTCTTGTGTTACATTATTATTTTGTCTTGTACTGTGTCGTGTTGTTATTGTGTCAGACTATCCTTGTCTTTTCATTGAGTTGTTATGGTGTACTATGTTCTGTTGTGATTTTGGTGTGTTGTTACTGTTAAATTGTGTCATTGTGATGTGTTAATGTGTTGTTGTTGTGTTTACCCAAACTGTGTCGTTATTGCGCAACTTTTAAGAAATGCTATAATTTCCAGCTGGAGCAGCACATTCCAATAAAGTAATTTACCACTGCCAAGGGAGGTAAAATACCATTCCAACAGCTCAACCACTTTTTATCTCAGCAGTCTAAACCAATGACACCAACCATGCCTTGAAATGCCACTTTCAGGCTCTTTTTATGTGCCCCGGCCTGATCTCTTAATCCATATTTTCTGCAAATTATCAAATAAATTGGACTTGCATTGCATTGAAAATAACGGCTTTAATGATTTGATCTACTTAAAAGGGTAAAAAGTGGCAAGTAGTAACAGAATGGGAAAATGTTGCTCTGGGGGCTCATTGGTTTATGGGAGTTGGATTGAGAGGGAAATGGTGGGGCTGTTTCAGGAGCAAGCATTCAGGGTGTAACGATGGTACTTGGATCAATATATGCCCTGATAGGGGATAAAGCTCACTACCTTAAAGCAATAGCTCGTATTCTCATTATCCTACCAAGGTCTGAAGTGCTTCTCTGAGGTGATTGGAAACTAGTCCTAAATCCAGTGCTTTACAAATTAGACCACCAAGTACTCTCCCGACATAAGGACTTGCATATCCTTAATGACTTGATATATATCATTCACTCACAGACCTTTGGTGAATGATTCAACCCTCTACCCATGTATATACATTTACTTACTGCACACATAGCATAGTACCAGGATTGACTTACTTTACCGCAGCCACATTTTTGTCACATATTGAAGGAGCAGAGCTCATTCCAAAATGTACTTCTGAGCATGATGCAGTGCAGCTCACCTTAGGTTAGGTTACCAAAACCTTTAGTGGCCCAATGGCGCTTTAATACATCTAGGTGCAAAACTCCAGAAGCTAAACTCAGACTCCAAGTTTTATGAACTACTTACCTGGAGGAGACTAGTCGTTCTGTGACCTCCTCATATTTAATTTGGGATGCTGGTAAAGCGAATATAAGGGAGGAGTTGATGCAGGACTCTCGTGAGAAAGTAGGCTCAAGTGGCTCAGCTAGTATTAGACAGTCAAGTGACTTACCTCACTGCATGCTACAACAGAACAAACTCCCAGGACACACTTAGAGAAATCCTGAGGCAAAAAAACGGAATTTAATTCGCAAAACACCACCCAAGATGAAAAATCCCTCTTTAGCCTAAAACAGAGACATTGTGCGAGAGACCAAAAAGCAGGATGCCTGCTGGCTCATCAATTGCTGCAGCAGGGAGCTTCCCGCACGATCACAGCGATTCAGAATGAGCCAGGCCAGATGTTAACACACCCCTTAGATATTCTGCAAGTCTTCCATTCCTTGTAGGAGAAACTATACAGCAGAGCACCCAGACTATAAACAGATGAAAGAAGAGTTCTTCCTCAATCAGCCCTTCCCTAAGCTATCCCCAGAACTTACAGCCCAACTACCTGTACAAAACCTATGCTGGACTCACACACACCCTAGCGCTATGGCACTAAGGTGTGTGGGTGGCGCACGGCACCTGTAATCATCGCTGGGGCAAGAGAAAGGGGAGGAGAGAGCCATATGTTTCAAAATATGGTGCTCTCCTGCTTCCTCCCTGTCACGCAATGCAGCGCAACCTCGCAGGGGCTGCGCTGCGTTGCGTGGAGATTTGGTAAATCTCCCCCTAAAATGGTTACATTTACTATTACCACTCCAATCAAAATCATAAGGGGTAGATGACTTACCAGCTGATTATTACAAACTAGACAATCGGTCTATCATCCCCCTTTTGTGTAAAATGTTTAATGAAGTTCATGCAGATCTCCAACGGCTTACAGGAGTTCATCGACCGAGGATAGCATTGCTACTTAAACCTAACAAAGACCCCCTATGACTGTGCGAGCAATAGGCCAATCTCTTTGATTAATGTGGGCATAAAGATTTTAGCAAAGGTCTTGGCTAACAGGCGAAAGGGACTACTACCATCACCGATACATCCTGACCAAGTGGAATTTATCCCACACAGATCATCAGCCTCTCACCAGTGAATGCTAGCACATGTACTTTGGAAAGTAAGGGATGAAATGGATGAAAAAAGTCTTCTTCAATGTGTTAAAGGCCTTTGACAAGGTAGAGTTGTATTATCTGTTCAGAATTTTAGATGCTATGGGAGTAGGGCAAAGATTCTTATCCACAATGAAATAGCTCTAAACCGGTCCCACAACAGTGGTCTCATGCAATGGCATACCTCCTAAGTATTTTCAGTTAACGCAGGAATGAGGCAGGGGTGTCCACTTTCCCCATTATTGTTTGTTCTTGCTGTGGAACCAATGGTGATAGCCATCCGGCATCACCCAGAGATCTGAGGGATTCACACTGCTGCTGGTGAGTTGAAGGCATTACTCTATGCCAAAGAGATTTTACTGACCCTATCCTCCCAAGCTATATCCCTGACACACCTTGCAACCTTGATTTCAATCTTCTCATCCTTTTCAAGCTATCGCATCAACTGGGGAAAGCGTGACAAAAATACCTTTCACAACACATCCACCATAACCACAGTGGGGCACCATCCTTTTTGATGGAAACAAACCACCCTTAACTGTTTAGAAAACTTGCTGAGTCCAGGTCTTTCTAATATTGTAGAAGATACCTGAGCCCTCTGCTTCTTAAAATCTGACAGGACATGGAAAGATAGTAGGTCCTAAATCTATCACTGTGGGGAAAGGCACAGGTCATCAAAATGAATGAACTTTGAAAGACCAAGTAGGAGCTGAAGACTAATGGGTGAGGCAAATCATACGCTATCAAAACACTCACCCCAAGCATCAAACATTAGGGTAGTGGTCCAGACCAGCCTCCTCCCGGGTCTGATGGGCAAACGAGGGGCCCACCCTCGGTGGGGGCAGTGCTTTATAGCGCTCAGTGGTGTCCGCTTTATAGTGCTGTGTAGTGTCCGCCCCCTGGCATAGCTGTAGGTGCCTCCTGGCGCTTAGGTTTCTGGGACCACGAGTCCCTGAGGCAAACAAATACAGCATCCCATGCAGCAGGTGTAGGGGCAGCGCTTTTCCAGCGCCCGGTAGTGTCTGCCACCTGGTGTACCTGCAGACAACTCCTGCCGCTTACTTTACAGAGACCGGTAGTCCATGAGGCAAACAATGATGGCGTCCTTACTAAAAACTAAACCATTGTCAAACATCAGTGATGAATGAGACCTTCAAAATGGGCCCCAAACCATTCACTCAGATATACACCATACATGGTGAATATCAAAGCATAAATATATCATTCATTTATGCCCTATTACCTAATAAACAAAGTAGCACTTACTACAAACTATTAAATCAAATTAACATTGAAACAAACAACTACTGCCCACATAAAATTTTAACTGACTTTGAACATGCCATCATTTAAACCATTTTAAAACTTCACCCACACACAGCCATATAAGGCTGTCACTATCATTTCAATCAAAGCATATTGAGACATCTCCAATAATCTGTACTAAGTGTAGAACCTGCTACAAACAGTCAATTTGTCTTATAAATAAATATTGCACAAGCCTATGTCCTTGTCACAGAGGTAGCTAACCCCTATAATTTACTTATGAAAAGTCCTTTCTTATAACAAAACAAACACAAACTAAGCCTCATTTAGAAGACACTTGGGTTGGCAGACTTCATTGCTCTGGACACAAACGCCAAGCCAAATTCCAAATACCCTGGTGGAATGCCTTTGATAGCACCATGGCACGGGGAGCCAAAACAAACAACGCAGTGGGAGGATGGCACAATACCTTCAAGTCCACACTAGGCAGAACCCAACCTACTAAATTGATGGAAGTCCTACAAGAAGGACAAAGCTACCAACAACTACTAATGGAACAATCAGTAACCCAAATTAAACCAAACATTAGAAAAACAAAGCCTCAGAATGTACGATATGCTATGATCTAAAGTAAACCCTATCCAGCATAACAAAATCGTTATTAACTGAATAAAATATATATTAATTTTAACATCAGCCAAAAGAAAATAAACCAATAATTTCAAATTTGACCGATGAATAAAAATATTATGTATATTGCTTATAACAAAAATATAAGTCTCACCAACCGTAAACCTCAACTAGGAAATAGACTGTATCATAAAAATTAATTACAAAGCATACAATATATTTTAACAAACATCAATCACATAAAACTGTCATAATTCACTAAATATTACATTTCCCACCAAGAAAAAAATACTTAAATAGTACTTACTGTTCTGTAGTTCTCGGTATCCATGTAATCAAAAAGTTTAATCCATCGAAAATGGAAAAAGAAACTCCAAGAAGCCCCCCAAAAAATGCAAAAATAAACTAGTCCAATAGAGATCCGTTGAAGCAGTCCAAAGTCTTCATGAACCATAAAAAACCCGAAAAACAAACGCTACTGGAAAACTGCCCCAATTTTTTTTTTTACATTGATTTCCTACAAACCAAATTCGATTTCCTTTAAAAAAAAAACCTCTAAAATCAAATGTCCATAAAACACATTGGTAATTAAAAAAGTTGCAAAGTAAAACAGAATACCAACCCGCAAAAAAACAGTAACTTCAAAAATAGCATATACATCACGCTTAATCATCAAAAAGCACATGACATAACATAAAATATCATAAAATAGCGATATATTACTTACAAAATATACCTACACCTACACCAAAACACTAGTGAACAGCACTACAACTAATTCAACTAAATCTATGAAAAACCCCAAAACAACACTATAACTAAAGTCTGCAATGTCTAAAACTTCCCCTTATAACAGAAAACAATTGGAATACAAAACAAAGTTTAAAAAATATATTTTTTTAAATGCAAAAACATTTTCAAAATGGTAAACATATAAAAACAATTGTATAAATTGAATACTAGTATTTAAAAATATACAATTGCTTAATATATACTAAAGAAAATATGTAAACATTATGTGTAAAAAAGTACTTAAAAGAACTCTATTTAATGTTTAAAAAAATGTACAAAAATGGAAAACATTACAGAAAAATATACAAAACAGAACACTGTTTAAATATAATTTACATGGTTTTATTTAATACTAAAATATTATTTAGATATCAATATAAGAATTATTGTGTGTAAGCTCAATTATATATGTTAAAAATGTAAATATATGGATTAAATAAATATGAGAAAAATTAAAATTACTAACTGTGTTATGTACCTTTATTATAATAAAATCAAATATAAATATGGAATATTACAAGTGCACAACCAACTCCAATGTGAATTGTTTTCCTGAAAATTTTGGACACTAATTAAATTACATTCGCTACCCCTACTGCATACAAAACCATTTTAACAAAAGTATTGGACACTAAGGGAAAGATTTACTAAGATTTTATGCCATGTTTGCATCACAAAAGTGACACAAAATGGCGCAAAATCTTTTTTGCCTCATTTACTTTCCAGCGTTAAACAAGTTTAGCACTGGAAATAACGTAAAAGTAATGCAAAGCAGCGCATTACTTTGCGCCATGGGGGCATGCCAAGGGTGGTGCATGGGCGTTCCCATGCAGCCACCCAAGGTATCTCATGCTAAACCTAATTTACCAAATACAGTAGATTGGGTTTAGCATGAGAAAACTGCGCCCTTTTAAACTAGGTACAAGGAAGGAGAAATGCTTTAATTTCTCCTTCCTTTTCCGACTTTGCATGTGTGTTGCACTGTGCAGCATGCATGCAAAGTGGGAAAAGCTTTCTCTTGTGTCTAGGCATAATATTTTGTAAAGGAAGGGTATCCTTCCTGTACAAAACCTATGATGGACTCACACACACACTAGCGCTATGGCACTAAGGTGTGTGGGTGGCGCACAGCACCTGTAATCAGCGCTGGGGCAAGAGAAAGGGGAGGAGAGAGCCATATGTTTCAAAATATGGTGCTCTCCTGCTTCCTCCCTGTCACGCAACGCAGCGCAGCCTCGCAGGGGCTGCGCTGCGTTGCGTGGAGATTTGGTAAATCTCCCCCTAAAATGGTTACATTTACTATTACCACTCCAATCAAAATCATTTTGAGGAAGGTGTTAAACACTGAAGAGGTCACATTACCTATTCCCAGTCCAACATAACCTATTTTGGGCAAGGTTTTGGACACTAAATGGATAACATTTACTATTTTCACTCCAATCTTAATCATTTTGGGGAAGTTGTTGGACACTCACGGGGTCACATTTACTATTCCCACTCCAATCTAAACCACTTTAGGGAAGGTGTTGGACTCTAAAGGGGTTACAATTTCTATTCCCACTCCATTCTAATCCATTTTGAGGAAAGTGTTGGACACTAAAGTGTCACATTTAGTATTCCCACTATAAACTAAACCATTTTGGGAAAGATGTTGGACTTTAAAGAATAATATTTACTATTCCTACAGTAATCAAAACCAAATAGGAGAAGGTAGCAGACACTAAAGGAGTTACATACAAAAGACATACTCCATAGTAAAACATAATAATTATATATTCATAAAGTAAGTAAAACATTACTTATAAAACACTATTACCAATACAAAAATCGATATATTTAACATGAAGCAATACCATATTAAATACTTGGGGGCTGATTAGGATGGCGGTCAGACTTTCGTTCGACCGCCATCCTTTCCTAAATAGAACCGTCCAAAAGGCTGTCGGTGGTCCCGCCATAGGCATTAGGATGCGACCGCAACCACGGCGATCGTAATGCCTATATTTTGTATTGCGGCAGGTGCTGCTAGCTGCAGTACAAAAAGGGGACACTACACATATCCCTGCACTATGTAGCAGGGATATGTAGGGGGCATCACAGGTGCCCCCCAAAACCCATAGCTGAGGGCCCCCAAAGTCCCTTTCCGCCTGCCATTTTATGGCAGGTTAACCGCCATGAAACGGCAGGCGGAAAGGGACATTGTAATCCCTACGGTGGTGCCTGGCAGGCACCGCCACCATTTTAGGGAATACAACTCCCTCCGGCGGTCCGATGGGCTCCTTGAGCCCGTCGGATCCGTGGCGGGCGGGAATCCTCATTGCGACAGCAGTGGGACCGTCACCGACCGTCTGTCGGTGGCGGTCTCACCGTCATCGTAATCAGGCCCTCGGTTATTAAATGAAAAAATATTAAATATTAAATTATGCATAATACTTAGCAATGAAACAAAATTTAAATAAAACAATTAAACATAAAAATATACATAAATAAAACATACAAAATGTAATCTACTTTCTAAATTACTTGTTTTATACATAAATATAAATAGGAAATGCTCATTACCAATAATTATTATAAATAAAAATACAAATATATTTTTATAAACAGATTGAGCATAGTTTCAAAATGTAGATATTAAAAATTATCAATATATGTATAAAATGATTTAATTTAAAATGAAACAGTTTTTATGCACACAGCTTATTAAAAAAAACTGATTTCAGATTTCAAAACAAATATAATAAACTTAATTCTATAAAATATATTCATCAATTATATGTTGTAAAATAAAGGATTGAACACATTTGAAATAAATATGTATACAATTTAAAATTTTAATATTTGAATTTTTCAAATTTGTTTTAAGTAATTAAAATAATTATAAAATAACCATTAAGGGGCTGATTATGATTCACCTTTGCAAAATCGGGACCGACCAATCTCTAGTCGGTGGTCCCGACCGCATTATTGGGATGTGACGGCACATTATGCGGTCGCAGACTCCCATTTCCCTATAGGAGCTTGTACTGCAGTCGGAAACCGGCCGCAGCACAAGCTCCCATAGAGAAATGGGAGTTTGTGTAAATCCGTGCACTGCGTGGAAGGCACCTCACGGTGCCTGCCGTGTCACCATGAGGTGCCACCTAAGCCCCCAACCGGAGGCTGCGGAGGCATGGGGGCCCTGCTAGGTTACCCCAAAAGTCACTTTCTGACAGGCTTTTCATGTCAAAAAGCCCGACATGAAAAGCATGCCAGAAGCCGACATCGTAATCCCCACGGCGGAAACGCCATCCATAGGGGATTATAAGTGACATCAGACTGGCTGATGGGCTTCATGAGCCCGTCAGAAGCCTGTCGCATTGACCGGCCAATTTCGAATCCGACAGCCTTCATTGTAACAAGGCTGTTGGATTTGAAACCTTGGATGTAGGTCCCTAAATATTCAAATCTTTCTTCTTTTATTTATTTATAAATGGATTTAAATTCATAATAACATTTTTTAAATAATGAACTAATTTTAGAAAAGAAATCAATCACTTTAAAAAGTTTAAATAACTATTTTGCATATTAATAAAAAATTACACATAAAATCTAATTAGAAATAAACACATTTTAAAAATCTCCCCAATCTGATCCCCTAAAAATGCAACATCCCGCTACTATAGCACAATAACATAACAATTAATTATATAAAGTAATAAACTTTAAAAAAATCCCAATTTACATAAATAAATTGTTTTAATAAACATACTATTCAAACAAGTTAAGAAACAACTAAAATAGAACAAAATACAATAAAAACATAAAAACAATATTCTGTGCACCGATCTTTTATCTATCGATATTTTTACGACAATATTAAAAGCAATTTTACCTTCAATATTACTGTCAACAGTATTTTTGACATCCCAATATTCTTGACACTGTATTTTGGTATCACAATATTTTTTATTTATGTCCAAACACCATTTATAAAGTTATGCAAGGGGCAATCTGCTTTCGCTTGTAACGAAATGCAACAGAACGCAGCGGCTTGCGCTGTGTTACGTTGCATTTCAAGTTGGGAGGCTTTCCATGGGGAAGCATGAGCATGCCCATGCATCCACCCATGCATTTTGATGCTTGCCCAGCTTTACAAAAGCTAGTAAACATGAGAATGCATCAACATGCTATGCCTTCCCCAGTGAGGCGTAACAAGGAGAAATATCTTTATTTCTCATTGTTACTTCTTCTTTTTATGAGTGAAAATGCCTCTAAGGATTGTTTTGTGCATAAAGGTGTCCTTTCTTGCACAAAACCAATTCTATCAGCAACGCAGGCCCCCTTGCACTCAGGGGCGGCTCCTCCACTAGGGGGGAGGAGCGTTGCCCCACTGCTTTCTCGCAGTGCGAGAAAGCCAAAACATAAAATGGTAATAAGTTTTAGTTATTTCAATTTTATGTTTCCTTTGCGCATTGTGGGCGAGCAGGGGAGGAGTGGTTTTGCCCACTCCTGAGTGCGCAAAGACTGTTTGGCCGGCCCTCTCGGGCCGCCCAAACCAGTCATGCGCACTGTGCCCTTCTCCATGAAGGCTGAATTGCAGCCTGCATGGAGAACATGCTCACCCCATTAGCCCCTGGCTGGGCGCCGTACCGACCAATCACAGTGCTGCTTTCAGCGTTGTGATTGGCTTATGGGAGGGAGCCTGGCTGCCTGCTTCCTGTTCCTGTCGGAGGCAGGAGAGTAGGAGAGCAGACTGGAGACCCGGCGGAAAGGTAAGTTTAATAAAAAAAAAAAAATTCCTGTGACACCCCCCGAATCCCACCCCCCGCGGCCCCTCATACCCGCCCCCCCCACCCATGAGCAATGCCGGCCGGTACTGCTTGCACTATGGTGCAAGTGTGCCTGCGTTGGCGCAAGGCAGAACACAGTGCGCCAGCACAAGGAGAGAGCAGAATTTCTCAAAATCTTTTTAAATATGGAGCAATTCTGCTCTCCCCCTTTCGAGCAACGTAGCACAGCAACTTTGCTTACAGCCCTGCGTTGCGTGAAAGATTAATAAATATGCCCCCTAACAGGTCATAAATGCTGACCCCAATGTGGTGGTGTCTTGATGAAAATGAAAGACGCAGTAGCTGTAATACGTAAAACGTAATCTTCTTTTGGGGAACTATGGCTGATGAAGTGAAGAGACCAGCGGCGGCCGGCACAGGTAAACGCGGTGCGGCGGCGGGGAGTCAGCAGACGACCGAATAGGTATAATTAAATAAATAAATAATACCTATTCCGTCGTCTGTCGGCTTCCCACCCTGCCACGCCCTGCCCCGCCCCACCACTGAGCAGGCCACCGCTGGAAGAGACCTATCCCTAAAAAGGCAATGTTTGCTGCACAGAGTCTCTCATCTATGACTGTGCCTAAAGCCACCAAACCGGGGACCAAGAGAGTTCATTGTTCATATGCATTGGTAAAGTTAATATTTTATCCGCAGACCTACGAGGGTCCGACAGTCTTGAATCTGTTCAGCCACCACGGGGAAATGCACCGATATATTTAATTAGGATGAGCACGTATTTCATTTTGAATGCGCTGGGCAGATTATGTCTGCAGTATTTGTGGTTATGGAAGCTGCAGTTTAGTTTTTTGTCAGGCTTTCCCTTGGCAGTACTTTCTTTTTGCAGAACAGTGTGGAAGGCAGATGAAAGTCCAAGCCGCACATATATGATATTAATTTATGCTGAATATAAAAATAATTGGATGACACTGTTCTTTCTTTTAAAAACACGGCAGATGACAATTTGCGATTAAATGCCTATTTCATTTTCTTTTCATTTTCGAGGCAGCGGACTACATATGTACTGTTACATCTACAGGCACAACATTTCAGGGAAGAAAACAGATATTTTACACTTGCACCAAACAAAGGCAAATTATATCTACAGACTTTGCAGATTGTGTCATTAAAAAAGAATGCAAACAAGATTGAAGTGCCCATCTCTCACGAGAACACCCAGACGAGCTTGCCAAAACATGAAAAGTCACTTTACCAGAATACTGCTTCTCATCCAAATGGGTAATATAAAATTCAAGCAGACAGCTTCTCGTTTGATCATATCTAAAAGACAAGTCTACTGTTAAGTCATCTCAGCAACAACAGAGAGCATTCTAAAGTGAGGACAGCATCCTTTGATTTTAAACGTTGCATCTTTGACCGATTCGTGCTAAAGTTGGGCACATTCTATTCAGAAAATAATGTAAGTTTTAATGGCTTGCAGGCTACTTGTCTTCAGTGCTGCAATGCAGTGAGAGCCGCATCCTCCACCCCTCCCCGCTCACTGTACTTAACACACAGTGCTAAATGTGTTTGATCATTCTCACTCGCAGCCTATTATGCAGAAGAGATCTCCTGCCATCCATCAATGGCCGGGGCATCGCTGCATTAGCGTGTCAGCATTTTTCAATTAAATGTTGTCCTCTGGGGTGGAAAAAAATGACAGGTTTCAGTTAGATGGCTTATCTGAATGTCCCATAAATTCAAGCCACAGGTCATGTCATTCTAGATGAAGCAGATGAATATTTAAAAGACGAATGTGCTTTTTGGCCACCATAGCAATGAATTACTGAAAAGGCAATGCAAGCTGTGTCATTTCCTTAAGTCACATATCACAAATCACAGTGGGGGGACTTGGGGTGCATGTCAACCCATTAAAGTATAGAATATGCATCATATACACGATTCAGTGCACATTCATCTCAAAATTCACTCAAGCTGGAAAGATCAGTCAATTAGTTACTTTCATCTTCCCAAAGCCAAAAATGTCCCGTTTTTGTGATCCTTTAAAGGTAATTTTGCCATTTTGTTCCACAAACTGCCCAGCTGTCTCTGGCCAATTAAAGTAACGTGTAATCCATTTGATAGGAAAAATCTTGTTTTGTTATAAATGTATGCAAAGGAGTGTTCAAATTCATCACTGTATTTGTCACTGATCAATCGAATTGTGGGTGGAGAAAGTAATACAATGTTTGTCCATGATCACTGCAAGTTCTCCAACCACCCAACCCCCATCTCCGATGCCACTTTGAAGGGGATGCGGTCTAGAAATGTTATAATTTACTTTAGAACCAGAGGACCCCTGAGTTGTGGTCTTCGGGGCTCATGTATGGGATTTTGGCGTTTCGGCAGCCTTGTGCCAACTTAGGCACCCTTGCACCATGGTGCAAGGGTGCCTCATTTGCATGCAGGATTGTTTTTGTGCAGGATGGGGCACCTTCCTGCAAAACAACAGTTTAAGAGGCGTTTTCCTCTTTCTATGTGTGCTGCTGCAGCACACATGGAAAGAGGAAAAAACGAGGTGAAATAGATATATTTCTCCTCATTATGCCTCACCTCCTGAGGCGTATGGATATGGCGCTTCCCCAGGTTTACATCACTTTGTATATCTGGGACACCGTCGAATTCCATGGGAGTTGCATGGGAAAATCCACCACAATGCCCATGGAAAACCTCCCAGGCACAGAGTAAGCCGATGCAGTGATTTGCGCTACGTCGCCTTACTCATGTTTTATGAGGCCACTCAAAGCCAAGTAGGGTGGCTTTGCATGGGCCCATTAATCGAAATGAGAGCCCTGCATCACGCATGTCCCACTTTACATGGTGCAAAAGTGACGCAGGGCTCTCATAAATCAGCCCCTTGATTTTCTGACTTGACATATCTGAGACAGTTTAGTAAAGGCCCTACACCTTCGGAGGAGCAGAGCATGCCTAAGGAATGGCCTGCCCAGTTAGGCTGGGGAAAAGTTTTGACAGGTCATTTGGTTCTTAGCTCATATCACAGGTCTGCTCGCCCCACAGGATGACAATATCAGGATAATACAATCATAGAACCCTATGGGAAGCATTTCCAAAAACCTGAAAATTACTCTCCATAGTTTTGTGCTGGTGGATGATTACTTGGCCATGTGGCTGTTTTTAGGCAGCTTTCCCATGTAAAACAAAAGTCCTGGGTGTGTTGCTGTATGTGTGGTAGGCACATGTAGCTCTTCTTTTGTGCGTTGTTTTCTAAGCCCTATATTTATGTCTTTAAATCCAATCTATGTGCAGTGCTAAAACCAACACTCTTGGACCTTCGCATACAACCTCGGTCTATTATATATGGGGCCACTTCTGAATCATTTCATGCCCTGTCTTTGCATTTCTTTTAGGAGTTTGTACCTGCTGTCTCTCTTTTCTACCCTGCTGTGGCATCTGCAAACCCTATCCTCGCTACTATCTGGCAGCAGGCTTCCCACAACTACTTATGCATTTGTCATGTCCCATCAGTAGAGATTGCTCTCCATCTTCATGCCTCGTAGTATTCAGTCTGTCATATCCATTCCAAAAAATTCTAGTCGACTCTACCTATTCTCTTGCCTTCTACCTTTCCAGTACAAAATTCTAAACTTTGACTCAATTTTATACTTTCCCAACTTTGTATGTGTGCTGTACAGTGCAGCACAAATGCCAATTTGGAAAAGCTTGCTCCACCATTACACCTGCCTGGAAAAGTATAATGGTACAATTTTTGGAGCAAATTCCTGTCCAAAAATGTTACTGGATAAGGATTTGCATCAAAACGCATGAGTGGTTAACGGGAATGCTAGTAGATAAGGATTTACATAAAAAACCGTGGATGGTTAATGGGAATACCAGTGTACCACCCATGGAATGCTCCCTTCATGCAAAGTATTTTTCTGTTTAATTAACAGGTTTTTCTTCTAAAACACTTTTTCATTTTCTATTTCTCTATCCCATTATACTACTCATGTGATATTCTTGAATTGGACCTGTTAGACATAAGCAAAAATCAGACTGGACTGGAAGTGCTTTAGCATAGGTAGCAAATTTACCATCTAACTCCATTCGTCTTTTGGACCAAAAAAAGTGTTTGTACATTTCTCAACAGTTTCAATTATACACCATCTAGAAGGGGAGGTTGGAATTCAACTGACGCTATTCGGATGTGAACACGTCGCCAAATTTAGGGCCATCTGGGCTGAGACCAGATAGTCCTCAAATACTCTACTTGTTCTATTTCATTATAACATTTGTGTGTCTAGCAAGCTTGTGACCTATACAGAAGACGGTGACTCTGATTATTTAAATTCATATCCGTTTGATAGAAAGAGAGCAAGAAAATAAGTGGGAAAAAGCTTCCGAAGTCATCCTGTGCTAGCCCCCTATATGCTAAACAGGAAACAGCATTTACCACGATGTCTGAACCACAACTTACCTTAACAACAACAATGCCTCTACAACGAATATTTTTACCATGACTTTGCCTTTACCACGCATGCCTTTACAATGGAAATGTAAGTATCTGAAAGAGACACGTTAGTGACAGATTCCTTACCTTAGAATATCCCCAGGCGTCAGGCTGGATCCGGAAAGTTTTGCGTAGCAGTACCCTTGCGCGTCGGTAGGCGGCGTCGTGCGGCTCCGCGTCCGTCGTCGGCGTCGTGATCGCCGAGATGACGTCACGGGCAGTACTTAGGCGCCGCCCCTGCGCGCTGACGTCAGTTCTTCTTTTTCCGCGCCAGCAAGCGCAGATCCGGGAAGAGCAGTGCCCTGGTCAATTTTTGACCATACTTTTTGGTGATTTTTTCACTGTTTTTTCCAAATTAAAGGTGTCGTAGGGATGCCCGGCTTCAAGCGATGCGGCGCCTGTGCGCGGATGATGTCCGTCACCGACCCGCATTGGGAGTGTCTCTTCTGCCTCGGCCGATGCCACGACACCGAGTCTTGTCCCGAATGCCAGGCCCTCAACCCGAAAGCTTTACGAGAGCGGTCTCGAAAGCTCCTCGAGGCCCGGCATTCGGCTCCACGGAGGCCCCGGTCGTGTGAGAGGTCCAGGGGTCGCTCGCGGAGTGCACACCGGTCGTCGGCGTCGAAGTCTTCTTCGTCCGGTAAGTCTAAGCACAAGAAGTCCAAGAAGCATCGTCGCTCTCGGACTTCGCCTCGCCGGTCTCGCGACTCGGCTGAGGCTCCTCCCGGCACCGTCCCCGCCCCCGCGGCCCCGGACTTGCCTGTGGAGTCGCCCCCGCCATACCCACCCTTCCCGGGTTCGGGGGCGGATCCGGCCAAGGTACAGGAGTTCCTGTCGGCCATGGCCCGCCTCTTCGGGCCTTCAGGCCCCTCCGGTGCGCCTTCGGGCCCCACGGGCCCTGATGGGGTTGATCCGGCGTCGCCGGCGGCTCCGGCCCCGGCGTCGCCCGTGCCTCCAGCCTCGATCCCGGCTCCGGCTTCGGCCCCGGCCTCGATCCCGGCTCCACAACCCCCATCGACGCCGGTCGACCTCACGACACCTCCGCCGGCGCCGATGTCTCCGGTGCCGTTCTCGACGCCGCCCTGGGCTCCGGGCGGCGTCGTCCCCCAGTTCCTTCCGGCTCCGGACATGGACCCGGAGCGACGTCGCTCGACGCCGGCTCCGGCGCCGATGGGTCCTTGGGTCCCAACTGTCCCTCCTCCTCTTTATTTTAAACCTGAGGAGGACCAGTTGGACTGGGAGGGGTCTGATGACCCTCTGACGCGCAACTGTCAGTATGATGAGGACTGGACAGAGAGTCTAGGGGAGGCCAGTGGTCTGGATACTTCCCTGACACTGGCATGCTGTCTCCTCCCGTGGCTACGGAGGAGGGGGCCAATTTTGGTACGGTGTTGCGTAGGGCTGCTGGGGCCTTACGTCTCCAGCTCCCTACTTTGACGGTCAAGCCTAACATCTTGACAGAGGTGCTTCAGCCGGCAGCCTCCTCTGCGGAGACTGTGCTGCCGTTTAACGACGCCCTCACTGACGTTCTTTTGGGCACCTGGTCCAAGCCCAACACAGGGGCTCCTGTGGATCGGAACGTGTCACGACGCCATCGCCCTGCTCCGGGCGACCCCCTGTTTCTTTCTGTCCACCCCACTCCTGAGAGCTTGGTTGTCCAAGCCTCCGCTTCCCAAACCGCCTTCCCTACCGCCCCTCCGGATAGGGAATCCAAACGCCTGGATCAGTTTGGGAAGAAAGGTTTTTCTTCCTCCAGTGCTGGCTTGCGGTCCGTTAACACCGCTTGTCTTTTGGGCCGATATACCCACTCCCTGTGGGATTCGGTGGCGGATGTTTGCCCCAGTGCCCTGAGGAGGTCCAGGCACTGCTTTCCCGCGCCATTGCGGAAGGAAGGGATGCAGCCAAATACACTATCCGTTGTGGCCTTGACACCGCCGACTCGCTGGGCAGGTCTATTGCAACGATGGTGGCGCTCCGACGCCACGCCTGGCTGAGAACCACTGGTTTTTCAGGGGATGTCCAGAATACTCTCATGGACATGCCCTTTGATGGAGTCGGTCTTTTTGGGTCCAAAGCAGACCATGCGTTGGAGCGCTTTAAGGACTCACGGGCTACTGCCAAGTCCCTGGGCCTTTCTGCTACACGCCCTCCGCTGCCTTCTGCTTTTCGCCCCTATCGTGGCCACGGTAGGGGCGCCCCTTCACGTCAGCAGCCCAGCCACCGGCCCGCGCAGCAGGCGTCTTCGCGTGGCCGAGGACGTGGATTCCGCCGTGGCGGATCGGGCAACCAGCGTGCGGGTCAGGCCACCACCTCCAACCCGTCCGCGGCCTCCAAGCCCTCCTAGTCCCTCCTTTCAGGTGCACGGCACGCCGGTAGGGGGCAGGGTCCGCCATCACCTTCCCCACTGGCGCACCATCACCTCGGACAGGTGGGTCTTGGACATTGTCCGAAGGGCTACTCCCTCCCCTTCGAGACCACCCCCCAGCCATGCCACCTCAATTCCGCCGCATGTCAGGGGATCACTTGGTGCTTCTACAGAAGGAAGTCACGGCCCTCTTGACCAAGAGGGCCATCGAGCATGTTCCGGCCCCAGAAGTAGGGCGTGGTTGCTACTCCCACTACTTTCTGGTGCCCAAAAGGACAAGGAGGACATGCGTCCTATCTTGGACCTCCGGAACGTCAATCGCTTCCTCCGGAAGGAGAAGTTCAAGATGCTCACCCTAGCTCAGGTCTTGACTGCCCTCGACCCTGGAGACTGGTTGGTAGCGTTGGACTTGCAGGACGTGTATTTCCACATCCCCGTCCTGCCGGCCCACCGGCGTTACCTTCGGTTCACGGTAGGCCCCGAGCATTTTCAGTTCACCGTGCTCCCCTTTGGCCTTACCAGTGCCCCTCGGGTGTTCACGAAAGTGATGGCGGTGGTCGCAGCTCATCTGCGCCGGGCAGGGGTTTCAGTCTTCCCCTACCTCGACGACTGGCTGCTGAAGGCGGGCTCGTCCCAGGCAGTCGTCTCCCACCTCCAGACTACGGCCGAACTCCTGCACTCGCTGGGGTTCTCCATCAATGTGCCGAAGTCGCATCTGATTCCTTCTCCACAGCTCCTTTTCATCGGAGCAGTTCTGGACACGACGCAGTTTCGGGCCTATCCTCCCGAACGGCGAGTCCGGGATATTCAGGCTATGATTCCGATCTTTCGGCCTTTATCCTGGGTTTCGGTACGGATGACCCTGAGGCTGCTGGGCCTCATGGCCTCCTGCATCCTGCTGGTCAATCATGCCAGATGGCATATGCCGGGCTCTGCAGTGGGACCTGAAGTTCCAGTGGGCGCAGCACCAGGGCAACCTGTCCGATCACGTCCAGATCTCGGAGGGGACTGCAAAACAGTTGCAGTGGTGGCTCTCGAACCGGCAATGGGTCATGGGCAGATCCCTCTCCCTTCCCCAGCCAGAGCATACAGTTGTGACGGACGCGTCCCTTCTGGGATGGGGCGGTCACATGGGAGAGGCGGAGATCAGAGGCCTCTGGTCTCCGGCGGAGTCCCGGCTCCATATCAACATTTTGGAGCTCCGGGCGATCCGGCTTGCACTCAAGGCATTCCTTCCCTCTGTCAAAGGGAAGGTAGTGCAGGTGTTCACAGACAACACCACTGCCATGTGGTACTGCAACAAACAGGGCGGGGTGGGGTCTTGGACCCTTTGTCAGGAGGCTCTGCGCCTCTGGACATGGCTGGAACATCAGGGCATGTTCCTGATGGTTCAACACCTGGCAGGTTCTCTCAACGCCAGGGCGGACGAACTCAGCCGCAGGTGCATGATGGATCACGAATGGCGTCTTCACTCGGAAGTGGCGCAAGGACTCTTTCTACAGTGGGGAGAGCCTTGGTTAGATCTATTCGCCACCGAAGAGAACGCGCAATGTCATCAGTTCTGCGCGTTGGAATTTCCAAGGCGGCACTCGCTCGGCGACGCTTTTCGTCGCGAGTGGAGTTGCGGTCTGTTGTACGCCTTTCCGCCTATACCACTTCTACCCAGAGTGTTGAAGAAGATTCGGCACGACCGGGCCCAAGTCATTCTTGTGGCTCCGGACTGGGCTCGAAGAGTTTGGTATCCCGAGCTACTCAATATGAGCATAGATCCCCCGATCCGTCTGCCTCTTCGGGAGGATCTTCTGTCGCAGCAGCAGGGGATGGTCCTCCACCCGAACCTGTCCAGTCTACACCTGCTTGCGTGGAGATTGAGCGGCGGCAGTTGATTCCTTTCGACTTGCCTCCCGAAGTTTGTGATGTGATTCTGGCAGCCAGGCGTCCCTCCACTAAGGTGGTATACGCCTGCAGGTGGAACAAATTTGTGGCATGGTGCACAGCAAAGGCTGTGGATCCCCTTTCTGCCCCTCTTTCTGAGGTCCTTCTGTTCCTTCTCTCTCTGGCCCAACAGGGTTCTGCCCTGGGTACCATCAAGGGTTATCTTTGTGCTATCTCGGCCTTCCTCAGGCTCCCTGATCAGCCCTCCCTTTTCAAGTCCCCTGTTGTTAACAGGTTCTTAAAGGCATTACTCACCTCTTCCCTCCTGTTCCGTTTGTGATGCCTCAGTGGGACTTGAACTTGGTTCTTACCTTTTAATGTGCGCTCCCTTTGAGCCTCTGCATAACTGTCCTCTTCGTCTTCTGACTCTGAAGACAGCCTTTCTGGTGGCCATCACCTCCGCTCGGCGGGTGAGTGAGCTCCAGGCTCTATCTTGCAAACCTCCCTTTCTGTCTGTTCATCCAGACAAGGTTGTTCTTCGGACGCGTCCGTCCTTCTTGCCAAAGGTGGTTACTGCTTTCCACATTGGGCAGACCATCACTTTGCCCACCTTCTTTCCGCCTCCGCATCCTTCCAGAGAGGAAGAGAGGCTCCACCGTCTGGACCCAAAACGTGCGCTCTCCTTCTATATCGACCGCACAAAACACTTCCGGGTGGATGACCAGCTCTTTGTTGGCTACGTGGGCGCCAAAAAGGTCGGGCGGTGCACAAGAGGACCATCTCCCGCTGGGTTACCTTGTGCATCAAGACCTGCTATTCTTTGGCCAAGAAGGAGCCTCCTGTTGGGCTGCGTGCCCATTCCACCAGGGCAACGGCTGCTACCACGGCCTTGGGCCGCGGTGTTCCGCTGCCGGTTATCTGTCAGGCAGCTACGTGGGCCTCGCTGCACACGTTTACAAAGCATTACTGCCTTGACAGTCAGGTCCGGAGGGACGGCTTCTTTGGCCGTTCTGTCCTCCAGGACTTCCTTGTCTGATCTTTGTTCGCAGACCCACCACCGGGGTTGGTATTGCTGGGGTATCTATTCTAAGGTAAGGAATCTGTCACTAACGTGTCTCTTTCAGATGCACAAGTTACTAACTTGTGTAACGATATATCTGTAAGAGACAGTAGTTAGTGACAGATTCCTACCGCCCACCCATCCTCCCCGTTCTGCGAACTGATTTCTAGGGTTAAGGACATCCCTTTCAGGGCCCTAGTATTTTTCAGACACCTGTGTCAGCTTCTTGCATGGCTCTGCGTTCCTGGCGCGGAAAGTCGTGTACAGAACTGACGTCAGCGCGCAGGGGCGGCGCCTAAGTACTGCCCGCGACGTCATCCCGGCGATCACGACGCCGACGACGGACGCGGAGCCGCACGACGCCGCCTACCGACGCGCAAGGGTACTGCTACGCAAAACTTTCCGGATCCAGCCTGACGCCTGGGGATATTCTAAGGTAAGGAATCTGTCACTAACTACTGTCTCTTACAGATATATCGTTACACAAGTTAGTAACTTGTGCATTTTGCAGTTAAGTGTAATATACATAAATATATTACCTACTGGCGGCTGCCAGTAGGTAGTTACAGTTAGGACCCAGTTTTCATAGGAAAAGTGTTTTTGACTTGCCTATATCTTTGGTGCTGATTGACGAATTGTAGGAAAGTAGGATCTGCTTTCATGGTTACCCCCAATTTTTTGCCTTGAGTTATGCTGTTTCTGACTAGTCTGACTGGGATCCTGCTAATCAGGACCCCAGTCTCTGTGCTTTCTCCCCTAAATTGGTTATGGTGAGTACTTAGGCACACCCCAGATTGGCTACTGGTGTGCCGTGATAAGTCCCAGTATATGGTACTGAGGTACCCAGGGCCTAGGTACACAAGGGGTTTCCCATGGGCTGAAGCATGTATTATGCCACCAATGGGAAACCACACAAACACTGACTACAGGCCTGCCATTGCAGCCTGTGTAAGCTGGTGCTAGCAACACTTACAAAAGATATAGGTTTCTCTATATCTGAGGTCACTACTCTTAAACCTATAAGTCACCCCTCAGGCAGGCCTTTGGATCCTAAAGGCAAGGTGCTCAGTTCTAAGTGTGAGTGTGCCCCTGCATGAGCAGGACACCCCTACAATCTTTGGAGCGCATTCTCCCGGGTTGTAAGTGCATCAGCCATTTCGATATATAGAGTGGCCATGAGTTATTACGCAATGGCTAACTCTAAACTGGCTGTAACAAACCCTGTCATGTTTGGTATCAAACATGTTGTAATCATAACCCCACACCGTAGCCAGTGTGGGAGGTATGATTCCATGCACTGTAAATCTCCTCTGGGAGGCCCTCAGTGCTCCCAGTACCAGTCTTCTAGAACGGGACAGCAAGCTAGGGCTGCTGCCGACCCGAGACATGATTCTGCCCTCCTGCTGCTGAGCCAAGCTAGAGCAGGGGAATGTAGGACAATAGATATCCTGTCACCTCCCAGACAGGGTTTAATGTATTGGGCAGGGTGGGGGCGCTGTCCAGCGCCACTAAGACTGCTTGAAGGGCACACTTGGTGCCCTCCTTGCATACACCAGTTCAAACCAGTTCAAGGAGCCGTTGGCTCCCCCTTTGGCGCGAAACTGTCCAGCCCCTCCTCTGGGAGGGACCCCTGAATCATCCCAACCCTTTCTTTAGGGTACTTAAGGGCTTACCTGTGGGTCGGTCCCTAGATTCGTCATGGGATTCGATTCAGATTCAACTCTGGGTCATCTTCAACCGTCTGGACACTGACCGCGTCGTGCTGACCGAGTCGGACTGACCGCATCGAACTTCGCTTTGGAAAACCGAGACTGCAACCGGGAAGACTCCGCCTGCTCCGAGTCTCATCGTTCTGCAAGTCTGCTGCATCATCCGTGTCCGTGCCTGTGGACATCTAAGACTCCCTTGGAGTGAAGGAGTCACTCCCCTGCATCTACAGGAACCGCAACGTAGCTGATTGGTTTGCTGATCCTGGGCTCCTAAGGACTCCAGCATGGTTCAGTAACACAGGTAATGGTTCTACCACTTCCTTGAGGCCTGCCCTGTCTTCAGGCCGAGTCTGAGGCCAGTGTCCCTCGTCGACACCGCTGGAACAGAGCCCCTTTGCACCGCATCAGCTGGCCGTTGCTAAGACTGGGCGACTCTTGTCTCCAGAGATCTTTGGGTACTCTCAAGGGACTTCTTTCCCAGATCCCAGTTGGCTTCCATGTTTACTTGGGGCCTGCTCTGACTCACCTGCACTTGGTGAGTCCCTTGGACCTTGCTGGTCCCAACTTTATACCTTTTTTGCTTGCCACGTTGTTTGCAGTTGCCAAGGCTTGTTGGTGCTCCCGACGGACACCGACCCCTCAACTCTCGACATCTGACGTGGGACAGCTCGTGATTGGCTCCTGGTCTTCCACAGTATTGCCTGGTCCACCCAGCTGCAGCTCCAAGGTCATCGTTAACTCGCCTGCATCTCATGACATCGGTGGACATTCGTCTCCCGTGCCTCCTAGCCACTCTTGGGTGGCATAGACTCTGTGCCCTCTGCTTGCAGGTACTTCTCCTCCTGAATCCACCTTTGGGTTCCACCGGACGCTTTCACCTTCTTCAACAGTGGCATCTTCCTGAAGTCCACCATTAAGACTACCGTGGTTTCCGACGCCACTTCACACATGTGCACCCGACTTCCCTGGTGTAGGTATCCTGGTTCCTAGGGTATCCACGGGTGGGGTGGCTCTCCAACCTTCGGTCTTCCACGTGGTCTTTTCATGGTTCATTGGGAAGGGTCCTTCTTCTCTAAAATTGCAACCGCGACTTACCCATTGACTTGAACGGAGCACCCGGTCGTGTTCCCACTCTGCACACGGCCTTCGTGGGGTTCCTGGTTACTTACCTTTGGTGGTTCCTTGGGTCCCCAGCACTTCTATGTCTTCTGGGTGTAGTCTTGACTTAAGTTGTGGTTCACAACCCACTATTTTTGTATATGGTGTGGTCCCCCTGCGTGACCACTGTGTATATTGGAATGGAATGGAATGGAAAGACATTTATAGAGCGCGTAGCTACCCTTAGGCTTCCCAGCGCTATAAAGCCAATACAGAGGAGGTCAGAGCACTAAGAAAACAATGCTGTCTTTAATTGTTTACGAAAGGCCAGGTGGTCGGGAACTGTCCGAAGATGTAGGGGCAGGGCGTTCCAAAGTTTAGCGGCATTATAAGAAAACAGCCGACCACCACTTCTGGACCTCTTGATCCTCGGGATCTCTGCTAAGTACAGGTTATTTGACCGGAGGTTCCTGCTTGCTTTGTACGGGCAGATCATAGTTGAATTAATGGGGGGCCCTATCCCCTGCATAGACTTATGTGCCAAACAAAGGGCTTTAAATCTAATGCGTTCCTGTACTGGAAGCCAGTGGAGAGAACGAAGAGCAGGTTTTGCCGATTGTCTGTTGCTTGTGCCAGTTAGTAGTCTGGCAGTGCTGTTTTGGACCGATTGAAGTTTGGCAACTACTGAGATGGGAGCTCCTAGGTACAAAACATTCCCATAGTCCAATCTAGACAGTATGAGTGATTGGACCAATACTTTTTGGGCCTGAGGTTGGAGGAGGGGCAGAACCTTTCGAGCCATTCTAAGTAGGCCATAGCAAAGGCCTGCCGTCTTCCTAGCTTGTGTCCTAAAGCTCATATCTTGATCCAACCATATACCCAAGCTCTTAATCTCTGACTTGGGATCCGGTGCTGGACCCATGCAGGGAGGCCAGAAAGAGCTACACTTGACATTCAAAACATTGCCCATTAGCATGATCTCAGTTTTTCCTCCATTGAGTTTAAGCTGTGATGCATCCATCCATCTTGAGATATCCTCAAGACAGGAATAAAGGGCAGAGGTTTTTTGGTCAGCTTGGTTAAGACCCACCACCAATTGTGTGTCATCGGCATAGGTTACCATCCGGATTCCATAGGGGGCTACAATGGCTGCCAGTGGGGCCATATACACATTGAAAAGCGTGGGGCTAAGGGACGAGCCCTGAGGCACCCCACACAACAAAGGGGTAGCTTTAGATACAATATTTTCTTCAACCACCTGGAAGGTTCTGCCCTCCAGAAAAGAGGATAACCATTGGAGCACCATGCCATCCACTCCTAAACTCTTGAGACGGCCGATCAGAATCAGATGGTTCACCGTATCGAATGCGGCACTCAGGTCTAGGAGTAGTATGGCTGCGGCACCTCCTGAATCGAGAATTTTCTTACTTTCCTCTACCACTGCTAAGAGTGTTGTTTCGGTACTCTGGCGTGGTCGGAACCCTGTTTGAGAAGAGTGGAGCAGATTGTACGTTTCGAGAAATCTGGAAAGAATCTGATTGACATATTTTTCGGCTATCTTACTTATTGCCAGCAGGAGGGAAATGGGACGGTAGTTGCCCAGGTCTGCTGGATCCAAATTGGGCTTCTTCAATAGGGCTTTTACCATAGCTCTTTTCCATTTTATAGGAACTTTTCCCGTAGACAATGAAGCATTAATCAAATTTGTCATATTCGGGGCTATAGTAGAAGTGGCCTGTTTCAGAATATTAAGGGGGGCTGGATCGTTGGGAGAACCGCTCTTTACCGATGATAACAGGGTGAGAAAAGTTTCCAGGGACAGAGGGGGAAAGACCTCCAGCATATGTTCAAAGGAGCCGGAGTGAGAGTTAATCTGTCCACCCAAGGGATTACGTTCATCCTCCTTACATGGGAGGAAGTCCAAGATATGCTGAACCTTGGTGGTGAAATACTCAGCTAATTTATTACACCGTTGCCCAGAGGAGTCAGGGACTGTTCGTGGTACGGGGGCCTTAAGTAATTTTTTTATGATGGAAAACGTCTCTTTGGGCGAATTGGCGGCAGATAGAATCCTACCCTCGTAATAGGAGGCCTGTGCTCTTCTTAGTTCTATTTTATAGGTGCGAATAGCAGCCCTATAGTCCAGCTTTTTTTCAGGTAGAAAATCTTTCCTCCATTGTCTTTCCTTAACCTTACAGCGCTGTTTTAAAATGTGCAGTTCAGGGGAAAACCACAGAGAATTGTGTGGTCCAGCAGTCTTTTTTATCCTATTCTTTGGGAAGACTGAATTAAGTGATTCCTCAATCCAGTTACCAAAATCATCGTTTGCTTTGGTTGGGTCTGGGGTCAGCATTGGTTTGGTCCTCTCCAGTTCCTGGGACCATTTTTCCAAGGGGAGCTTGTTCCATGAACGACCAAGGGCCCATGTAGTTTGAGCCTTGGGTCTAGTAATCTGGGGTGACCAGGAAAGGGTTATCAAAAAATGATCCGACCATGGGAGTGGAATGATGTCGGTCCCTATGAGGTCATCTAAATTAGAGAATGATATTGTGCTCCTTACCTGTTTTCTTCGCAAAGTATTGTGTGCATTGTGTATGTCTCCGGGTATGAGATATTTGTATCTGTTAGTGAATACTTTATAATAAATATTTTTTTTATAAATACACTGTGTGGTTTTTTTTACTTAATTTATATTGATAAGATTGTGTTCTGGTAAAACAAGCTGTATTACACTCCTTCTGGACTAAGCCTGAAGGCTGCTCTTCACAGCTACCACTTAGAGAGTTTTCTAAGGCTGTCTAAGACCAGTAAAATCACCATAAGTGTTGTCTGGATTGGTGCAGGGTGCTACACTTAAATAAGTGAGCACCATATACTAAGCCAGCCTCCCACACGAATCTTCACTAAATTTCCCAAAAAGTGTGTCCGTAGGTCTTATTGTGCATGTAAAGTTTTGGGGTAATCTGTTAAACAAGGGCCAAGAAAAGGGGGGGGGTCATAAAATGTGTGTTTCCCACATTAATTCCCATAGGAATTTTAGACATGACTACAACCCGAACCGCTGAATAGAATTACACCGAATTTGGCAAAAAGACAGATCTTGGTACAGAAAGTGTGTTTTATTGTGATTTGGTGTACATCTGTTCAGCAGTTTTCGTGATATTAAAGAAAATCCAAATTTGAATATCTATAGATGCGAAGCCTCTGTGAATATTGCCAATCTTGTGCAGAGATGTGATTGGCTGCTAACACTTCGACCAGGAAGTGTTGGCAGCCATCTTGGGACTTGGACTCAGGCGAGTCCCAAACAAAAATGTAAAAAAAAAAAGGAAGGGGGCAGGGTAGGAATACCCTGACACCCCAGGCCTGGTGATGGGTGGAGTCCCCTAGGTACCTCGCCAGGGCCAAAAGCATTTTTGAAAACAAATTTGGGGTGAAAATTGTGTCGCATTCATGAATTCGCAGCACAAATAATAAAAAAACAAGCGCAGTCTCCCGTGTTTGTTTTTATTTTAACCTCCGGGTGGGCCAGGTCCAGAGGGCATGAGGTTGTTTTCTAAAAAAGAAAGGAGGGGAGGGGGTGCATGGGGCCCCACTCCTAGAACTCTTTTTAGCACCAGGGACCACCACCTCCCAGGGGCTTTAGTTAAATATGAGAGGGGGCTGTGCAAACCCCCCCTCCATTGTGCTCATTGAGCCCCGAGGACCGCAACCTCTCCGGGGCTTTTAAATAATAGTGGAGGGGGCCCGCCGACCCCCTTCCTGGGGCGTTAATTTGCCCGGCGATCGCCACCTCCCCGGGGCTAAATAAATGATGCGAGAGGCTAAATGGACCTCCCGGCCCTGGGGACTACCACCTCCCCAGGGCCAAATACATGTTTAAAACTGGGAGGGGAGCCGTGCAGCGCTTGGGCCATATACGGACCCCACAGGGACCACCACATCCCCGGGGCCGGCCCATGCATACTAAAGAAAGGGGGCTGCGCATCCCCCCTTCTGGAGTCATTAAAGGCCCTGGGGACCCCCATACCCAGGGCCGGCTCCTGCTATCTCCCGAGGTGCCCACCCTTGGGAGATAGCAGTTTGCTACACACGTGCACGCAGGACGTTATAGAGAGCAGAAAAATTAGCAGAAAAGGCAAAACAGAGGGCAGGAAAATTAGCAGAAAAGGCAAATCAGAGGGCTCAAAAACGAGCAGGAAACGTAAAACAGAGGGCAAAAAAATGAGCAGAAAAAAGAAAATCAGAGCTTGAAGAGGGCAAAACAGAGTGCAGAAAAACGGGCAGAACAGGCAAACCAGTTGGCAGAAAAATGAGCAGAAAAGGCAAACCAAGGACAGAAAAACAAGCAGGAAAAGCAAAACAGAGGGCAGAAAAACAAGCAGAAAAATGCAAAACAAAGGACAGAAAAATGAGCACAAAAGGCAAAACAGAGCAAGAAACAAGAAGAGGAGGCCCAAACAGGTAGACAGGCAGGCCAGGTAGACAGGCAGTAAAGGGTAGCAGACTGCAGGTAAGCTGGACAGGAGAACTGTTGCAGGGGGAGCTGGCACAAGGACCTGCTTCATTTTTGCAGAAATTAAACCTCAACAGGAAACACTTACATATATAAACATAGCAAGTGCCCCAGTTGAAGCTCAACTACTGTAAAAGGACAAATGATCTTGACCACCTGGGCTTGATAAAGGCAAAGCATGTGTGTTTTCTCTGCAATTCCACATTGAAAGATGATCTGAAATGCTTTGTGGAGGTGAATGCATCGTTGATCTATTGGAGCGTAATGTGTAGTGACTGTGACGAGTGGGTTCTTTCTTGTCCTTACCTGGTGAGAGCAGAGTCCATGGTTCTCCCTTTAAATGACTACAAGTGTACAAATGTGCAAAATCACCTGAACCTCTGCCTGTTTGGCCCTGCCCACCATAGTAGTATGCAATGGTCTTCCCGCCTTTTCCCAGGATAATGGACAGCTCACCAATAGACCCCCAGTGCTTCACCCGCCAATTCTGGTTATGCGTTCTCGGTGCTGAGGAATATGAGGACATCTCCACCATACAAAGAAGCACTTACTTCATATATTTAAGAGGAAGGACCCTTGTTTGGTAGAGATTTACCTCTTTGTACTCTCATCGTCTGCTCTATAGGAAGATTCATATAATCACAAATTTTGTTGATAAGGACACACAAGGAACAACCACATTACCAAAACGCACACAAGGTCACTGGTGACATTTCCTTGTGCTCCATTACGCATCTGTAGTGTAGAATACATACTGGACATTTACCCAAGGAGGTAGCACTTAGTAATTAACCAGTGGAAAGCACTCCACTTGTGTATATATATTTTGTGTAAAACTGTGGACTCTTTTTGGATAAAGGGGCAGGTGCGGATCCGTTGTGACCCAGTCACTGACACAGCTACTGACACATCCACACAGACACCTAGATACCCACTCACATACTCAGGCACTCACACACCCACTCACAGACCCTGATAAACCCACTCACATACCCACTCACACACAAGCACTCACAGACATACTCAGACACTTGTGCACCCATTCACAGATGCACTCACTCACATCCATTCACAAACCCATTCAGAGACTCATGTACCCACTCACAGAACCACTCAGACACTCCCACAGTCACTCACAGAACCACTCAGACACATACACCCACTCACAGACCCACTCAGACACTCATGCACCCACTTAGAGAACCACTCATACTCTCTCACACCAACTCACAGACCTATTCAGAGACTCATGCGCTGACTCACAGACCCACTCAGAGACTCACACACCCACTCATAGACCGACTCAGAGACTCATGCACCCAGGTCATAAGCAGTGCATTGTGGGGGCGTAAGCTATAGTTAGCTCAGGTAACTGTAGCTCCTGAATATCAATGGTTTTGTACGAGTGAAATCGGAGCCTAAATATAACATATGACATCCCTGTAGCCTCTGTTTTTTTCAGTGAATATATATATATACACACGCATATATATATATATATATATATATATATATATATATATATACACACACACATATATATGTAGGTCGCCAGTAGGTAGTTATAGTTACAACCCAGTTTCCATAGGAAGAGCATTTTTTCTTTTGCCAATAACTTTGGTACCATTTGACGAATCTTCACGAACATTTCAGAACTAATATGACGCTCACTTCAGCTGCTGTCTTTAAAGTTTCGGGGTGATCCTTCAAGTGGGGGCTGAGAACCAGGGGTGCTTAAAAGCACGTTTTCTCCATGTTAATTTCCATAGGACCTTTAGACACAGCTACAGCCCGAACTGCTAAACAGAATTACACCAGATTTAGCAGGAAAGTAGATGTTGGTCCAGGGAAGTGCCTTTAGTGATTTGGTGTAAATCAGTTCAGTAGTTTTTAAATATTATAAAAAATCCAAATATAGATATAGAGGGATGCTGTTCCTCCGAGGATCCAACAGTCCCAATGGTGAAATGTGATTGGCTGCCAACACTTCAACCAGGATGTTTTGGCAGCCATATATGGACTCAGCTTGAAGCCAAGTCCCACAAAAAAGGTGAAAATAGAAAGCAAAGGGGGCAGGGTAGGAATACCCTGACCCCTTAGACCTGCTCCTTGGGTCCTTCTGGACAAAAAAAAAGCATTTTTTAAATTTTCGATGGGAGTCAAGCAGGATCCTCCACTCCCACCATTTTGTTTTTTTAAATGAAGCATGGTCTCCAGTGCTTCATTTGTAATTGGCCCCTTGGTGGGCCAGGTCCTGGAGCAGTAGAAAAAGAGGAGGAAGCCCATGGGTCTCCCCCTCCCGGGGCTCATAAATGCCCTGGTGACCTCCACCTCCCCGGGGCTTATTATTTTAAAAATGGGGGGCCTCTTGGGCATCCCCCCCAGCCTCAGGGACTGCCACCTCCCCTTGGCTTTATGTTTAAACAATGTGGGGGGACACGCAGACCACCCCACAGCCCCTGGGGACACCACCTCCCTGGGGCTTTAATTTGAATTAATGCGGAGGTCCGCACTGAGCCCCCACAGCCCCAGGGACCACCACCTCCTGGGGCAAAATCAAAGAAAGGAGGGGGGCAGCTCGGCCACCCTCCTGGAGCCAATAATGGCCCTGGGAAACCCCAGTCCCAGGGCCGGCTCCTACAGTGTCCCTGGGTGCCCACCACCGGGGCATTGCAGTTTGCTATGGCTTGGCAGGAGCATTACCGCTCCCGCCAAGCCATAGCAAACTCTGCTCCGCTTCTAGCAAGCGAGAGCATAAAAAAAGCTCTTGCTTATTATAAGCGAAGCAGAATTGCTTTTGGACAGAGGATGCTGCATGTTGAGCAGCTCCCTCTGTTCAAAAGCAATGCCGGCTCCCGCAGGACACTGGGAGCTGGCAGGGACCGTGGGGGCCTTCAGGCTACCCCTGAGGTCCCCAGCAAAGTGTCTTAGTGCCATGGGTGGGATCAGGGCACCCAGACTAGAGGCCGGGCCCTGGGAAATGGGGTCCCCAGGGCTGTAATCAGCCCGGGAGGGGGCCCAGCGGCCCCCTCCCTTTTTTAAAAAAAGGGGCAGGCCCTGGGGGATGGGGTGCCTGGGGCCAAAATCAGGCTGGGAGGGGGGCCAGGTGGCCCCCTCCCTTTATTCATAATAAAAAAAGAAATGCCTGGCCCCATGGGAGAGGGTCCTCAGGGCAGAAATCAGCCTAGAGAAGGGGGGCTGTCCCTAAAAAAAGAAAATACATAAAAAACACCCGGCAACTTGCCAGAGACCCCACCCCCTTTCTCCACCACTCTGCTAACGCACCTCGTGGTGTGCTGGTGGTTGGTGGATGAAGTCCCCTTGCCTCCTGAGGGTCCTTGGGGGCCAACAAGTCCTCCTATTACATCCAGTAAGTCCCACTCAGCAGGATTGCTGAGAGGTCTTTGGAGGCCACTCCCCCTTTCTCCACCACTCTGCAAATGGATCTCCTGGCATGCTGCTGATTTGGCGATGAAGTCCCCTTGGCTCAAGAGGGTACTTGAGGACTAACAAGCCATCTGTTACCTCAAGTAAGTCCCACACAGCGGGATTGCTAAGAGATCTTTGGAGGCCACACCCCCTTTCTCCACCACTTTGCAAACATGTCTCCTGGCACGAAGCTGGTTGGGAGATGAAGTACCATTGGCTCTAGAGTGTCCTTAAGGGCCAACATGCCCTCCTGTTACCTCCAGTAAGTCCCACACAATGTAATTGCTGAGAGGTCTTCGAATGTCACGTCCCCTTCCTCCACCACTCTGCAAACGTGCCTCCTGGTGCACTACTGGTTGGGGGATGAAGTCCTCTTGGATGCTGAGTGTTCTTGGGGGCCCAGAAGCCCTCCTGTTACCTCCAGTAAGTCCTACACAGTGGGATTCCTGAGAGCTGGTCAGAGTGTTGCGGGGATTCTACACATATACAGAACTATGCGCAGGAAAACAGGACCTCGGTGTATAGTGGTGTACCAACCATCCACCTTAGTGCCCAAAATCCCAATCCGACTAGCTATAGTGTCACATTCGTTCTCCGTACAGCGAAGCTACCAATGATTATACATCCCAGAACACGGACTCTTACAGGAATCGCGGGAGCAAGAACACTCTTTCATTACTCACTCATACTTGTCCACAACGTGCGTAGTAAGAGACACAGTATAGTTTAAAATGTTTATTTCAACTATCGTGCTCTAAGACACAGTACCCGTGCCAGTACTAGCAGCATAATGCATAAAGATAAAACAGTAAGCATGGTTACAATTCCATAGAATACAAACGGGGACAGCATTTTATGAAGGCAGTGGATATAGGACTAAAATGCCTTACCACCCTCCCCGTGCTAGTAACTAGTCTATTATCAAAATAGAAGACCTCTGGGCATGGTTAGGGGGACCCCCATACCTCAAGATCTAGATGCAAGGTTTACATCATCAGACAAGCACAGCTCTTCTCCCTGGAAAGGTTTTTCTCCAAGTGCCACCAACAGGGAGATCACAGTATTAAAAGCACACGAATTTCTCCAGTGCAGCTGTATTTCATGTTATGTCTAAGTGCGAGGGGCTGACCAGAACAGCAACAACAAGGGACGTTGTTTTTCGACCTTGTACATTGTGTGCAGACGAAAACCACAGAGAACATGAGAAAAGGTGAAAGGCAAAAAGGCAGACAGTTCTAATGTGAACGGGCACAAGCAGAGCCTGGAAAAACAAAGTCACAGAGTAACGTGTGCAAAGGAGGCATCATGGCAGCTAGGCCCAAGCTAACTTAGCAATGTCGACCATGAGGCCACAATCCACACTACACCCTCCCCTGGTCAGTCCATAGGTCAAGACATAGGACGAAAACAGAGTTCGAATAGATGGAGCAGAATGTAAACGTCTATTTGTGGGAAATGTCCCTTTTAAAGAAAGGGAGAGTAAAAAAACTTTGGAAAAAAAATTCTAGATAGGGCCTGAAAATAGGTCACTCAAAAAGAATAAAAAAATCCAACAGTGCAGTTCATTGAGAGTCAATGTAACTAATCCATCAGACGGTATGCGCAGAAAACTGCAACACCTTCCAGAAAGACATCATTGTCATCGACTGAAAAAAAGAGACGCCATCCAGTTCAACAAATCAAAACTGCATTCATGTTCCTCATAACAGGGAGCAGTGATCAGCATTGCGGGACAACTTGCGTGATACTCGATATTACTTCGTTGTTGGAGATTCTGAGCAGCCGCCCAGATATCCCATTGCGCCAAGACCCCAAGTGCAGCCGCACGCGCCATTAACCTATCACCGGAACATTCCCGTTCATGGGCCACTAGGGGGCTCATTAACTGGTCGAAATCCGGGTCCGAATAAGACGTATTGGAGAGGCAAATATCCAAGGACCAAGAGAATGGACATCGTAAACAGGACAGCACGGGTTGCACGCAAGTGAAATACGCAAAGCGATAAGAAAGTCCATAAGACACGCTGAGTGTCGCCAGTGGCAGGATGCCGAAGCTGTCAATCATGCGTTCATGGAGCATCCGCAGTCGACCTGGGTTGTGTAGACCCCCAGGCGGTGCAGCCATTGCGCAACAGACAAAGTAAAAGCAATATTCCAGCAGCTAACGCTAGGATCAATGGGAAGCCACCAAAGACGCTGGAAAAAATAGAATGAATAAAAGCCGGAATTACACCAAATATAGTCTGAAAGGAGGTCAAAAGGCCAGAGCCCACAACTTTAAAAAAGTGCACAAGACCTTCGGTATTAGAAGCATTGAATATGCGGTGAATCAGTTCACCGAAATGTTGGGGGAGGTTTGTGTTCAAAAGGGCCTGTATCTCACTGTGGGTACTGGCCAACTGGAGGACGAATGTCTCCCGTGTGGAAGTGAGCATAACCTCCTGGTTTAATAATAGCGCCTTTATTCTGCTCAATTTATTGAAATCCGGCTTCAAAGTAGGTATGTGAGGCCAAATGGAACTATCTAACATCCCACGCGGGGGTGGAAAAAGCACATTTTTGCAGCACACTACGCGTTGTGAAACTGTTACAATATATGGTATGCCTGCCTGCATCCCACAGCAGTCTTGATTATTTAAAAGCAGATAGCTACCATTAGCAAGCATAGTTAAAGTAGGTGATATAACAGGAACAGGAATGCCCTTTAAAACACAAGCAAGATTCGGGGCAGAAACATGCAAGCCAGGCGCTAGGTGGCGCGGGACTAAGATGGCCGCGCGCTAGTGAGGCTCTCGCCAGCCGGGCGATAAAATAACTGAAAACACCATCCTAAGTCCTGCAATCCTGACTGCACGGGGCGGAACCGCTCCATGAACAACTTGAGGGACTGCTGTGGCGTTCCTCCGTGAATCAGCGTCGCCGGAGAGTGAAGCGCTGCCTGGTGAGGCCCTGACCGGCGGACTCTGCTGCTGCGGTGGTCGCGCGGATCGGGGGCACACTACACTGGAGCCCGCGGCTCTGCGGGGCTGGACGGGCCGCGACGGAGCCATTTTGAAGACACGAAACGGGAGGACTGAGCAGTGCGGGTTAATCCTATGGACGGCGGCCGAGTCGCGGGACCCTGCCGGCTGGGAGCTGTGAGGGGGAGCCCCCCATACGACGTCTTGTTTGGCCGTTGTGGAGCCCAAATACAGAAAGGTGAGGCGACTGTGTGGGGCAGAGGGCGGGAGAGCCTGAAACAGCTTGACGAACCTGACTGTCGGTGTGCCTGCCCTTTCCCGGACGCAGAAGACTACACTCTCCCACGGACACCGCTGCTTAGTGGCTTGCACGTGGAGCCCCCGCATATACCGGAGGCGACGGTGCTGGGCAGGAAGCCCTGCAGAGTGCTCAGTTGGCTTTACGGAGCTACGGAGGGCCCCTATCCGCTGCGGCGAAACTGCGCATTAGTGACCAGGCCTCTACCGGCGGTGCGGGACCGCGCGGGGCTTGGCGTGCCCACAGGGCCGGAAGGCTCGCAGCCCTGATCAACGAGTGGAGACTCACAGGACACACCGGACATTGAAGTAGCGGCTCCTCGTGAGACGGGGAGCCGGGGCAGATCTGTTGGCTCCCATCGGCCGACTCCATCTCAGAAGCGGGGTTTCTGCCCAGCAGTATTCCACTGGGGACTGGGTCCTGACTTATTGCAGCGGGGCTCTGAACTACTGCCCCGGGAATAGGTCAGCGGAGCACTCCATTTATTGGTCTCCTCTTCGCTGGAACGTCTAGCCTGGGAGGCTGCCGCCCCCTGGACCTCTCAAGATGGGCAGAACAGAGGGAAAGCAAAAAAAAATTCCATTTGAGGCTCGCAGGCCCTCCCGGTCACAATCAGAGGAACATTCCACGACTGCACCAGCAACTGGCTTGGACGACGACGTGAAAGCCTTGCTGGTGACTATGAAACACAGCCTCACATCTATAGATGCCAAAATAGACGCTATGAATGTGCGCTTGGACTCTGTGGTGCACTGCATCGAGCAACATGATCATCGTCTTGAGGAGGCGGAAAGCAGAATTTCTGAACTAGAGGACAGTTCCACGAACGACCGGAAACAAATAACACAGATGGACAGACTGCTTAAGGTCATAGCGGAGAAGAATGAAGATTTGGAGGCTAGGTCACGGAGGAATAATGTCCGCCTAGTGGGCCTTGCTGAATCGACCAACACTGGGCGGATGGAGGACTTTATAGAGACACTGCTCCCTAAACTGTTCGGAGTTGAGGCATTCTCCAGACACCTAGTAGTGGAAAGAGCCCACAGATCCCTGGGAGCACGTCCCCCCAGGAGCATCCCCACGTCCGGTTATAATCCGGTTTCTTAATTATAGGGACAGGGATGCAGTGCTCCGCCTTGCACGGGAGAAACAAAAAGTGGAATATGAAAATACGATATTGTCATTTTACCCGGATTTTACACAAAATGTGCAAGATGCAAGACGTAAATTCCTCAATGTTAAAAAGAAACTGATAGCTCAAAACATTCCCTATGCCATGCTTTACCCAGCACGTCTCCGCATCACACATCTGGGCCAGCACCATGTCTTCCAAAACCCGCAGCAGGCTGAAGACTACCTCAAAACTAATCGAAGGATGTCTCCGGCACCGGCGTCTGACGGCCGCCGCTCTAGATCCGTGTCTCCAATGTTACTACAGGATTGAGCTAGATCCACATAGCGAGATATAGAATGCTAACGGCTGGAGGCCATCTGCTAGGCCTTTCAGGGATACCTGCCACTCATACCTTCTTCATAGCTCAGATTGTTTGGACACTAACTTATTATAGTATATCGCCTGGCCCTCGTCCTCCCCCGGAAATAGAGCCAGCCCGGCTGGGCCTGGTATCTGACGGGTGAGATCATGGGAGGACATAGGCGAGTCCCGGGCCCCTAGCTGCACCCACGAGGGAATACCCCGAGTTAGCAGGAATATTTACATTTCCTTTTTCTTATGGGTTTAATTTCCATAGTTACTATTGGGTGGGAACTAATGCCCGACAAGTTGGGAAAGTCGGAGTGGGTGGGGGGAGGGTTGTTAGAATTGTATTCTGTTCTGCTATGCATACACTAGTCCGCACTCCACGAACTCCTGCGTCAGACCTGTCCCTAGAGTACAATCAGCTACACAATGCCAATACCCACTAATATGCAGACCACTATACGCAGTATGACATGGAATGTTCGGGGACTAAATGACCCGCGCAAAAAACGTAATATATTAGGATATTTGGAGAGGCACCACGTCCAAATAGCTTTCCTCCAGGAGACTCACCTCGATCCATTAGCGGCCCCTACCTTCGCCGCCCGATGGGCCTCCTACCGCTGTTTCTCATCTTATTCCACCTACTCACGCGGGGTCTTGATACTGATCAAGCGCTCCACCCCATTTGTATTAGGTGGCACCTTCTCGGATCAGCATGGCCGGTACTGCATTATGTGGGGGCGACTGGCCTCCCGTGATATCACCATGGTAAATTGTTACGGGCCCAATGTTGATGACCCAGCCTTTCTACCATCCCTGTGGGGTAAAATTCTGTCCATAGGTTACACATATCTCCTTTGGGGTGGGGACTTTAATACAGCTATATCCCCAGCGATGGATCGCTCTAACCCTGCTGCAACACATTACACGGCCATGCAAAAACAGCTCGCGGACGTTGTGGCGGACCAGGGCCTTCTCGATGCATGGCGACATATGCACCCCTCACTCAGAGAGGGCACTCACTACTCTGCTGCCCATTCCTCCTGGTCTAGGCTGGACTATTGGTTTGTGTCACTGGGTATGTCGAGCTGGATAGACGAGGTTACCCATATGGCCAGGACATATTCTGATCATTCCCCGGTGGTATTGGTGTTGACCTTCCCTACAGACCCATCCCCTTACATTAACTGGCGGCTTAATCCACTGCACCTCCTAGACGCGGTCTTTCATGCTGAACTTGGGCAGGAAATTGGTGACTATTTTGAGTACAATGTGGACTCTGTCCCGAGCATGTCCACGGTCTGGGAGGCTTTTAAAGTGACGGTTCGAGGCTATTGCATGACTAAAGGAGGGGGCATCCTTAAAGATATCCGGAGGGAACTTAACAGGCAGGAGAAAGATATTAAGGCACTGGAACACCACATAAATGACGGCACTGGGGGGGATGCAGCCAGGGCACAACTGCGAGATAAGATTACAGAATATACACGCACTGCTGAACAGGAATGTAAGTTTCGCAGTAAGTACCACATTGCTAGGACATATGG
This sequence comes from Calotriton arnoldi, assembly GCA_963921515.1. Classification (NCBI taxonomy): domain Eukaryota; kingdom Metazoa; phylum Chordata; class Amphibia; order Caudata; family Salamandridae; genus Calotriton; species Calotriton arnoldi. The sequence goes on from CAWUFW010001512.1 coordinate 2,466,114, forward strand.
GGAGGGTGATCGCCCGGGAAAGATGCTCGCGAACCTGACCAGGCATCCCCGATTCTCAACGCATGTCACGGAAATCCGCGACCCCGAGGGGGAGGTACACTATCATACGCAGGGGCAACTACACACATTCCTGACACACTATAAATCCCTGTACACTACGCATAGAGGAGCGCCACTTGACCTCCCCTCGTACTTTGAGGACACCGCGCTCACATGGCTGGGGGATAATCAACGTGAGTTTCTCAGCGCTGAACTGGAGCTAGACAAAATTACTGCAGCAATTATGCAAATGTCATCAGGGCGTACTCCAGGTTCGGATGGACTCCCCATAGAATTTTATAAAACCTTCCAGGTGCAATTAGCCCCTGTTCTTAAGAAAGTTTTTTATGAAGCCCTAGAGGAAGGCCACCTTCCCCCCACTATGCGGGAAGCCCTGATCATATCAATCCTTAAACCTGACAAGCCTCCTACCCAATGCGACTCCTACCGGCCCCTCTCCCTCATGAACTGTGACACAAAAATTTTGGCAAAAGTCCTCGCTAACCGGCTGGCCTTGTTAATGGAGCGGCTGGTCCTACCAGATCAGACCGGATTCGTCCCTAACAGAGCGACGTCCCATAACCTAAGGACCCTCCTGTCGGTTCTGCAGAATATTGACCCTGACAGCCCAGCGATCGCGGTGTTCCTGGATGCCACTAAGGCGTTTGATTCTGTAGAATGGGACTACCTCATAGGCACCCTGCGATATATAGGTATGCCCCCGGCGTTCCTTGGGTGGATAGAGTTGCTGTACCAACAACCCACTGCTACGGTCCTCCTCAATGGTTCACGATCCCCTAGCTTTAGCATCACTAGAGGTACTAGACAGGGGTGCCCCTTATCCCCTATCCTATTTGCTCTGGCGATAGAGCCCTTGGCGGCAAAAATTCGGCAACGCCACAAGGAAAGAGCACTGATTTTCCCTTCCCGACAGTTAATAATATCGCTCTATGCGGACGATGTTACCCTATATATTAAAAACCCACAGGAGAACCTCAACCCTGTATTGCGGGAGGTCACGAAGTTTGGGACCATTTCGGGTATTCACATTAATTGGGCTAAATCCGCAGTGTTCCCACTTACCCCCTCCACACTGGAGTATCCCTTGGATTATCCCCTCACGTGGCAAGCAGAGGAAATCAAATACCTAGGAATTAAAGTCACCAGAAACAGAGACGAACTAATAAAAGCGAATTACGGCGTAGCCCTAGATAAAGCGACAGACTCCATCACAAGATGGTTATCACTGCCCCTATCCATGGCTGGGAGGGTGTCATTGGTTAAAATGGTACTGTTGCCTAAATTCCTTTATTTATTCACTAATATACCATACCACCCTGGCAAACACTTTTTCACAGCGCTCAAAACGCAAATTACACGCCTCATTTGGGGTGGCAAACATGCCCGCCTAGCGCTGGACACACTCATGCTGCCGTTCTCGCACGGCGGATACGAAGTCCCAAATTTTGAACTGTATTATTACTGTGCCCAGGCCCACTTCGCCGTATACTGGTTCTACCCCCCGCCCTTCATGCCTCACCTAGCGGTGGAGGAGGGATATATGACCCCTACTCCCCTTTCGGGTTTCCTATACACCTCATGCCGGGAGTGGGAACGGGACCCCACCACTGTCCATTGCACCGTGGCAGCCTGGAAGAAAATTGCTGCTAGGTTGGGCACACCCATGCTTTACTCTCCCCAAATGCCTCTGGTGTATCATCCTTCCCTGCAGGTCACATATGACAAACAGTGTCGCACGATGCTCGAGAAACTACGCTATACCACATGGGGAGATATGTACATTAAGGGCACATTCCGCTCCAGGGACCAGTTCTTTGGAGCACATGCACCTACGGGCATGGATGTATTCATGTTTATTAGACTCCGACAGAGCGTCAAAGCTGCCACACCTGCGTTCCCCTTAGAACCACCTACATTGCCACCCCTTCACACTCTGTTACAGTCGGAGACCCCCCGACATGTCACATCACTACTATATCGCCATGCGCAGAATGTGCCCGACCCCCCTACCTCCAGGGCTAGGCAGGAATGGGAAGCAGACCTCGAGAACCCTATAGCAGATGATCAATGGGAGTTTTGCTGTAAACAGACCGCGGCTATGACGTCCAATAGTCGTTTGAGAGTAATACACTATAAATTCCTACATAGGCTCTATTACACTCCAACTAAGCTACACAAATACAAGCTTCGGGAGGATGACCGATGCGCCAGGTGTGGAAGCGAGGGAGCGGACTTCCTCCATCTTGCCTGGTTGTGTCCAGCTATCCACCAATACTGGCAACAAGTGTTTGCGGGCCTGTCCTCCATGTTAGACCTGACCCTCCAGGCTTTGCCAGAAGTGGCATTGCTAGGCTATACGCAACATATAGACACCAGATGCAAAAAATATTTAGCCTTAAGTCTCCTGATAGCGAAACGTAGGCTGGCCTGTCGGTGGGGTAGGGGCAGGGCCCCAAAGTTTAAGGACTGGCTACGCGACCTTACAACATGGCAGGAACAATCGCTCACGTATGCTGAACTGCTCCCACGCTCCCCTAGGCAGCGGGACATATGGGGCCCTCTCAAGGCATATCTCCTTTTACAGACGAACGACACCACTGCTTCCTCAGACATATCAGTAGGCCTGGCGACCGCGGCCGACCCCACGGGTGGGATGAATGGGGAGGTACCACTACCCCTGCATGCTCTGGGACAAGAGGCTTAGCTGCCACCATGCCACATGGAGGTAGACTGTAGCAGGAGCTCCTAGAGAGGATTGGCCCTCCACATAGCGCTCTAGTCCCCGACAGATGGTCATGGTCTGCAGGGTATAGGCCGTTTTACTGTACCAGTGGGTTAGGCAACTTGGAGTATGGTCAATTAGACTTATGTAAATCTACAGAACAGAAGGAGGAGGGAGTTTGTTTTTTGGTTTGTTGCAAGTAAATGTATTTCATGAGCAGTAACGATGGCTACGATCTAGATCATCTATACCTTTATATATCATCTTGCTGAAACACTGGTTAAGAAACCAATAAAGTTAATACTTTTGTCCTACCTGACGCGGCCGGCCCAATGTGGTTGTAGGCGGCTTGCTGTGTAACCCCCTATCAACTGCACTGCTATACATATCAGAACTTTGCCTTGCCGGCCCGCCTAGGGATGTAGGCATCACGCTGTGATCATTGATTCTTATTTACAATAAAGGTTTTTGAAACTTTAAAAAAAAAAAAAAAAAAAACATGCAAGCCCCGTGCAATTTAATATTTTTACAAACAAGGGAATGACCCACTGTAGAATCGCAAGACTCCCCTGTGAGAAATACCTCCTTGTCATCCCTAAGGCATCTGTATGTGAAAGGTAGGGACCAGAGTTCGTGCAAAAAGGCACTGCCCAAAGGCTCAACACGGCCAACCGGATAATGTTTCATGCATGAACTGAACTCAAATAAAGAAAAAGGCAAAGTGATAACCCGTGTACCAGCCACACTGCATAGTCAGTCTCCGCCACAGAGAATGGTAAAGGTTCTATTTTTTCGATTTGTAGGAGAGTGTATGTTTCATCTTTCATGGACATGAACTGCTGTTTCTCAGTTAAATTAAACGGCAAGAACAAGGCAGATGTGTTTAAAAATGCCATGGAACCTTCCCCATTTTCAGTGTTTGCAAAGTCCATGCAAACTGCATTACTGAACGCAATTGATTCTGACCATGATATAACACAGACACATCATCCTGTACAATATCAACAACAGATGAAACAATATTCTCTAATGTGTAAATGCGGGAAGACAGGGTGTTAATACTATTGTCGACAACAGCAAGCACTTTTTCTAGATTTGCTTGATCTATTTCCCGTAAACGGGAAGCAGCTTCTATTTGTGAAAGCTTCCAGATTTCATTGTAAGTCGCATAAACAAATCTTTTAGGTCTTGGACCTCGAGGCCCTAGAACAAAGACGGCCAGATCAATGTTGCCAGATAGGAGGGATAAATGTTGTTTTACGGAATCCAATGTAGAGTGCTGCAACCACTGTTTACATAATTTACCAACCGAATATGTTGTAACTGTACGTGAGTCAGAAAACCATGGATCTGGTCTATCCTGTTTGTAACCAGGAGCACAGTTATGAAAACGCAGTTGGCAGGCGTTAGATGCTATGGGCCACACCAACCAGGCTGACTGATCTATTGCAGAGAGATTAAACGAATTATTTTGAAACAACGCTTGCAAACGTTCAAGGGAAATATTTAAATGCAAGCTTCTGTTTGGCCCGGAAGACAACACAGGAGTGGAAGGTGCATTCAATTGTTTGGAAGTAGCCAAACCCAAACAAGTTGTTTGATATATAGTACTATTTAAAAATAATATTTGGGTGGGGATGAGGCAAGCACGGTGCAAAGCTTCTGTACCGCGTACCTGCCAAGATTTAGTGCCCCAAATAGATTTCAAGTCAATGGTGTTCTTCCAGTGCTCATAGCCACCCACAGCTAATGCGTCCATAAAGGAACTGGAATATAACAATTTGGTGTGGGTCAACATAACTATTTAATTTGAAGAAATGTTCAATTTAAAATAATAGGACCCTGGGTTTGATCTATCAAAGTCCGTAAAGTAAGTAAATTTATTTATAAGTGTTTGGGAGCTACCTTGCAGAGGGGTCGGGCAATGTTCCCACTGGGTATAATTGAAACTACCTCGAAGTGTACTAGGTTTATGCAGAAAATGGTTACCGTAATGCTGGTCGCAATATAAATCGGCATAATTAGTAGAATTTAAGTACAAATCCTCAGCATTAAAAGCAGCATAATAGTTCAAATCAGAAAATAACGATTCAATGGCATGCACATCCCAATCATCTGAATGAATATTCCTTTTTACCACATCACCCATGGAAACCCGAAGCACATTAGGGACATTAATAATTTCTGTCGGTCCATGGATTTGGAAATTCACTGCATCCCACACGATGCCATCTGCAACGGGAAAGGCGGAAAGAGTTCACCGCAGAGCGTTCTGGCAAATAGTGACCATTGATGAGCAAGAAAAAAACTGCCACAAAGCCAATGGACATGAACAGGAAAATCAGGAATAGCACCAACCAGATGTATGTCCATGGAGGGACCAAAAAATTGTCTCTGAACCAGGATACAAAAATACTGAATTTGGTCGGGATAAGTGATGAGGTGGAAGATGAATCAAAGGAAAAACGAGTTGGGCTCAGTGGTGTTGTAGGCAAATGAGCCACTGACTCACTTGCGGCGTAAGTATTCTCAGTTTCCTCGTTGCAGGAGGAAGCCGGGAGGTTGAGCAGGCGATCTGGCAAAGCGACCATCCCAATGGCAACATCAGCGCCTGTGGAGACCGGAGTGCCACGAAGTGGATTTCTTGAAATTGCTGGACATGATACCGCAGGTGTTACACTATTCATGATCGGCCAGATGTTGTAGCTTGACATTGTCCACTGAGATGTATCTGTTGTCTTTGCGACCAGGAAGCGGTAGTAAGATGACTGTACGAGTGCCCTTCAAACCAAGAACTGGAACCAGTGCTCGATAAGAGGGGCCAAATTCTTTTTTGTTCTCCACCTTCTCTCGGACCAGATCTCCAATCTTCGGAAGCCAGCCGGCAACCGGAATCTGCAACGCAGCGTCAGTGGCTGAAGGTAAGTATTCGTTTGCAAGTCTGTCACGGGCCTCTTGTAAGTCCTGCAACATAGTAGAATGATTATCTACGTCAAAGATTGCGGCAGTCGCCGCCAAGTCTAGACCATCAAGGTCTGGCACAAACATCTGTATGCCAAAGAGCATTTCGTATGGGATCCGCCCACCCAGAGATCTTCTAGGGAGATTATTAAGTGCACGTTGCACGCCATACAAGTGGGCTGTCAAGGATTGCTTTAAGTCATGGTTCATTCGCTCCACAATTGAGTTGCCCTCAGGACTGTATGGAGACGAAAATTGCACCAGCACCCCCATTGACCTCATCGCGTCCTTGTGCGCCTTAGAGGCGAACGCTGGACCTTGGTCGGAATGGAAGGTGCCACAGGCAAAAATTCCCACAAAGACACGCAAATCCCTGATGACATTTCGAGCGTCAGCACTGCGTTGTGGCCACACCCAGATGAAACGTGTGCACGAATCAACTGCAACTAAGATATATTTATATGCAGTATCAGAAGAAAATGGACCGCAGTGATCAAGGTATACACAACCAAAAGGTTTATTAGAAATGCAGAGCTGTGTTTGTGGCAGACATGTAACCGTAGAGGGCTTAATTTGCTGACAAATGTCACAAGAAAGGACATAATTACGGGTTTGTTTATATAAACCACGCCACCAGTAACGCTGCTGCAAGAGTGAAACAGTTGCAGACACGCCAGCATGGGCCGAAGCCAAGCCTTTGTGTGCGGCTGTTATCAAAGAATTTCTGCGGTCCGTGTTGGGAATCAGCCGATCACCAACGTCTGGAATTCTTACATAAGGAACCTGGTCGGGACATAAGTGATAAGAGTACTTGGAAGGGAAACCCTGTGGGTAATTAGTACCTTCCTTTGTTGCAGCAATAGCTGCCAAAATCTCATTATCTATTTTTGTCATGGATCTTGTAACCGCTGCTACTGAGCACGTGGCTACTGCTGATTTGGCAGCTTCATCTGCCAAACTGTTACCGACCGCGTGTGCGCCCACACGCTGGTGGCCAAGAGTGTGAATCACTTGTGTGAGAGGCAGACGTTGTTTAAGATCCGCCACTCGAACCCAAAGCATTTTATGCTTAATTGTGCTGCCTTTAGAATCTCTATAGTCGTTTTGCGACCAAAAGAATAAGTTGTCATTAAAAGACTGAACACAGTAGTAAGAATCGCATACAATAAGTGTAGTCACATCCGGGTTTGCAAACTCAAGGGCGAGCACCAAAGCATGCAGCTCGGCCAATTGTGCGGTACTGTCTCTCAGTGCCTGCGTGTGGACCACACTCGATTTGAACTCACCGTTCACCATTGTACCCGCCACAATAGCACATGCTGCTGAGCACGCATGCTTAGAACCCGTGGCCGGTTGCGCCGAACCATCGGTGTAAATGATACATTTGTACTCCTCAAGCGGCAGCAAAGACAGAGGAGGAGGATGAACAAATTCATACTGCAGGAACTCCTGTGTCTGAAGAGAGGAATCAAAGATAAAAGTGACATCTGGAGTCGTCAGGGAAGTAGCCCATTGTATCCAACGGGGGTGCAAAGCCTTAGAGTTTGGTACACTTGCCTTTGTCACTGCTTCCAGGGCAGGATAGGGTGTGACAACCAAGATGCGTTTCCCCTGCGCCAGTGCGCGTTCCTTAAGAATCGCCATTTGCACTGCAGTCAAAACTTTCTCCACAGTCGAGAAACGCAACTCGGCAGAAGTGTATAGATGCGACTTGTAGGCAATAGGGACTGTGTCACCTTAGTTAAACGTTAAGTACGTGAAACCCACTGCCCCTGGCACAATTCCAATCACCAGGTTCGTGTGGTTATCACGAGTCAGCAAGAACTTAGATTCAAGTAGATCAGACTGCAAAAATTGCAGTATAAGCGAATGTTCCGGAAGCCAGCATGACTTCGAAAAGGTTGGTTGTATCAAGGCATAGAGAGGCTTGATACGCTGGGCATATTTGGGAATGTAAGAACGCCCGAAGTTTAAAAATCCCAGTAAAGACTGAAGTTTTTTCAGGGTCGTTGGAGGGCGCAGAAGTGCGCACTTCTCCAGGAAGTGGGGAGCTAAGCCCCTACCTTCATTGTTGAGCTCATAGCCCAAAAACAACACAGTATATTCTGCGATGTGAGATTTGGCAAAATTAAATTTGTATCCTAAGACCGCGAACTCAAGAATAATGCGGTCTACTCGGGAAAGATGCGGCCATAGTTCGTCGTCTGCCAGATATATATCATCCACGTACGAATACGCATCTGGGTCTATGCTGTCCAACAAAGAGACAACACGGGCGGCGAAGACCCCTGGGCTGTTCTCGTAGCCCATTGGCAAACGCCGGAATTTTAATTGTTTACCACCGGAAGTGAACGCGGTCCATTGACTGCAGTTCGGGGACAAATTGTGAGTGTAAAAACCATTGGAAAGGTCAAGTGTCGTTTTATATTTTTTCGAACAAGACTGTCTACTAGCGCAGAACTATGGGTATTCTGTACTGCAAAGGTTCGACAATGAGAGTTCAAATGCCGGTAGTCTAAAACCAAGCGGTAAGACCCATCGGGTTTAGAAACCGCGAAAAGGGGATTATTCATTGGTGATACGCATGTTTCAATTACTCCTTGATATTCTAACTGTGTCAGAATGTCGGAAACTGGACCCTTAGCTTCCCGCCGGAGGGGATAGTGGGATTGGGGCTGTGGCAGAGACCGCAAGGGAATATCATGGGGGGTTAATTCTCATCCCAGCCCACGTGATTACGGTACAGTGCCGGGGCCTGGGCCACAGCCCATTCAGCTGCTAACGCCTCCGCTCTATCCTTGGGCACATGACGCGAAAAGCTCGGAAGGATGACTTCCTCCCCTCTCAGAGCAGCAAGTACAAATGGGGGCGGCCAATCTGCCTCCGCTAACAAAATGTCGTAAGAAGAGGTCAGATTTTCCCCAAAAATCCCTTTAATAACACGCTCAATGTCACCTTCAATTTGAAGGACAATATTAAATAGTCTGTCAGGGGGTGCCACTCGGGTGTCAGCTGTCTCGAAAGTAATGAAAGTGTCAGTTGCTGTCGCCTCCACATGAGGACGTAGTGCCTCCCGCACTATGGTAACTTCCGCGGTGCTGTCTAGCAGCGTCACTGCCCATGTCCAATTCAGGAGTCTCGTTCTCACCGTCTGTGGCATATCTCGCTGTTAAAGCTGCAACTTTTTTCTTCTGAAACTGTGGCCGAGAACGTGGAAGTTCTTCTTGTTTCCCTCGGCCAGGTTGTTGAGGTTGGTCTCGTCCCTGTGGGGCCTCACGACCCCTGCCTCTTTCCTGGCGTTCTCCTCCACCAGCCTGTGAGGACAACGGTGCCTGTGAAGAACGAGGAGAACGCTGGTCAGGGACTTGAAATCTATCAGGATATTTAATTCTTGCTCGGTCGCGCAAATCATAAGTGCGTTCAGAAGATACGGAAACCAGTGACGCAGCACGCGACCCTGGTTTTGGTTGTTGCTTTCCCTGTTTTTTCAACTTCCAGTTCTTTTTAGAAAAGAACGGTTTCTCGTCTTTATCAGACTGAGATTTTTGTTGTGGTTGTGTTTGAGTTTGCGTTTTAGCAAAAGGCTTAACCCCCAAACTATTGCGGCCAATGGTTTTATAAGCCTGTGCAATAATTTTTGGTAATTCGCGAGGCTTGTCCAGCTCTGGGACTAAAGCCAAAGCATTAGCGACTTGAAAGTTGACTGCAACACCATTGACGTTTGCAAGGATTAGATCAGCCACTACATCGAACACTCCCACCAGTCTCATCCCCAATTCCACAGCCGCTTCAGGGCCATGTTCATCTTGTACACGCTTAATCACGGTGGGGAGGACCGTCATGGACGGAGTGCCGAAACACTTTGCATACACTGCTGCGAATACCTTGCCCCAGTTGCTGCATTCTGTCAACTCGGGAATTAAGTCTTTTGGCAAACTAATAGTCAAAATCCTGTGTTTTTCCACAGGAGAGGTATTTGGAAACACCGCCTCCAGCTGGTCAAATTTTTCTGCAAGCCAATAAGGCAAATCATCCTTATTTTGTGGGCGCTTGCCCATCACTGAATTAACCATGACGGGACTTATGGTCACACCGCCAATCCCAGCTGGATGCGCCGCAACTCCAGGAGGGGCCATCTGGACGTTGCCTGTGACATATTGTACTAAAGCTCTATGCACACGGATCAAAGACGTATGCAGCACGTGCAGTTCATCTACTGGAACCGCTAAATGACGTGGATGTGGGGTATACCTGGCCAAAACAGGCCAAGTGGCCCCATCCATCGATAAGGGGCCTAAACGAGTCGGGGTGACCGGATGTGGGAGGGTGCCATTAAACCAAACACGGTGTTGCCATGCCGTGAGCGGTACTTCAAGAGCCTGATAAGGCCGATAAACATTAGGAATGGCGGTGAAAGCGTAAACGTGGAACAAATTGTCAGCTCCTTCCACCGCCGGAAAAGTGACCCATGAGTGATATTTATATTCACAGCCATTAAGACCAAGAATGAAAAACAACCTAGTGTGTGGCAGCGCAATATAGGGTTAACATTAAAGAGAACACCTTTTAATAACTTCAAGCTTGAAATAACCTATAAAAACATCAATATAGGAGGTTACACCCTCATATATGTTTCCGGAAACATAAGTGAAGGGAATTGTGGACAAGCACAAGTACTACTCAAGCGTCTCGCAGATAAGAAGCCCCACGTTGGGCCCCATGTTGCGGGGATTCTGCACATATACAGAACTATGCGCAGGAAAATAGGACCTCGGTGTATAGTGGTGTACCAACCATCCACCTTAGTGCCCAAAATCCCAATCCGACTAGCTAGAGTGTCACATTCGTTCTCCGTAGTACAGCGAAGCTACCAATGATTAGACATCCCAGAACACGGACTCTTACAGGAATCGCGGGAGCAAGAACACTCTTTCATTACTCACTCATACTTGTCCACAACGTGCGTAGTAAGAGACACAGTATAGTTTAAAATGTTTATTTCAACTATCGTGCTCTAAGACACAGTACACGCAGCATAATGCATAAAGATAAAACAGTAAGCATGGTTACAATTCCATAGAATACAAACGGGGACAGCATTTTATGAAGACAGTGGATATAGGACTAAAATGCCTTACCACCCTCCCGTGCTAGTAACTAGTCTATTATCAAAATAGAAGACCTCTGGGCATGGTTAGGGGGACCCCCATACCTCAAGATCTAGATGCAAGGTTTACATCATCAGACAAGCACAGCTCTTCTCCCTGGAAAGGTTTTTCTCCAAGTGCCACCAACAGGGAGATCACAGTATTAAAAGCACACAAATTTCTCCAGTGCAGCTGTATTTCATGTTATGTCTAAGTGCGAGGGGCTGACCAGAACAGCAACAAGAAGGGATGTTGTTTTTCGACCTTGTACATTGTGTGCAGACGAAAACCACAGAGAACATGAGAAAAGGTGAAAGGCAAAAAGGCAGACAGTTCTAATGTGAACGGGCACAAGAGGAGCCTGGAAAAACAAAGTCACAGAGTAACGTGTGCAAAGGAGGCATCATGGCAGCTAGGCCTAAGCTAACTTAGCAATGTCGACCATGAGGCCACAATCCACACTACAAGAGGCCTGCCCCCTTTCTCCACCACTCTGCAAATGCAACTACTACTTAAGAAACCAAAGAAACTCACTGAAAAAACCAAAGGTTGCAGGGACGTTATAGTTAGGAATTAGCATTTAAAAACCTTAGAAATTCACTGAAAAAAACAAAGGTTACAGGGTCATTATAGTTTGGAATTAGCAGTTAAAAACCTTAGAAATTCACTGAAAAAAACAGAGGTTACAGGGTCATTATAGTTAGGGAATGGAATAAAAAAAACTTTGAAATTCACTGAAAAAAATAAAGGTTACAGGGACGTTATTGTAAGGCTCACATTTCACTTGTACAAAACCAATGAAATTCAGCAGAGCTAACTATAACTCAAGCCCCCGCAATACACTGCTTATGCCCTCACATATTACATCACTCATGACATGGTCAGTGGCATCACTGGTGACATCTCAAATGCGGTACAGGCACTGCTGCATTTTCAGTGACGTCCCACGATGTGGGGATCTTTCTTCTCAAAAAGTGACAAAGTCTCATTCTGCATTAAAAAAATAGAAGAAATTTCAGTGTTTTTCCTTCAAGACAATGACAATGTACCTTTCTGAAGTATGATTAAAAACTTTTTCAAGCTTTTTGACTTCCAGTCTTTCACCAGGACCAATCCACTTGGTATATCCGACCCGGGTCCATCGCGGTCAAACTGAAATTGCACCTTGGTTCCGATCTACTGCCTCCATACACTATCATTGGCACTTAGGCACTTTGGTGTTTAGTGTTTTTTGGCTCTATTTTTACTTAAAACTTAAACAATTTGTATCTCCGCTTCCACATATTTATTTATTTATTTAGAATCTTATATAGCGCACAGCTACCCCCGACGGGGGTGTCCCTGCGCTGCGAGCAGCAGAAAGTCATAATTGGATGTTTGTTATTTTGGTGTCAATTTGTTTATTACATTTACTCTATTTTTCTAATTTGGTTTGAAGCTTTTATTGTTTCGTGTTTTGGCTTTATTACTGGTTCGGTCCTGCATTAATACTTAAGCCTGCCTGCTCTCTGCCATAGCTACCAGGGGGTTGAGCTCAGGTTAATTAGTGACTTTGGGGTTCACTATGACAAGTTAGTATTGTTCCTTGAGGTGGGCTCCTGTCCACCCCAAATAATAATCCTATTTTTTACATCATGAAGGTTTAACACTTGGCAATAATTATTTTCACTAATCCACAAAATAGAAGACCACACCAAAGTGGCTGAGAATTACAATTAGCACTGTATTCAGACAGCATACCAGTGCACTGGAATTAGCCTGACCTGCCAACTGAAGTCTTACAAATGATAATAAACTGGTATTCACAAGATATACACTAATGAAGGACAAAAATAGCTTTAAACATGAATGGAAAAGAAGAAGATAAGGAATATGGTAAATCTTTAATAAAATACAAAGTGAAAACTTGAAATATGAATAATGAAAACAATTTGATATGGTAACATCTAAATTTTGAAATTAACTTATCACAAATGACTAAATCACTTAAGTGAGATAGTAGTTTGTGGCTGACAATGGTCAGTCCTCTTAAATAAATCAAGATGATAGAATTATCCAAAACTCTATTTCTGTTGCAATCTATTCTGATTCCTTATCCAAGCAAATATTTTGTACAACATAAATCAGTCTTACTATATTCATTTTGAAAAATAAAACAAGACTAAATTAATAAAACTTTAATAGCAGGGCAGCTGGGCACTCCCAGATGTATATAGATATTACCAACTACCCACAATAAAGAAAATCGAGACCTTTATTTTGGTAACTAATTTACCACCCTCAGAAATGCAGTCATTGAGAGAGCTGAGACAAGAGACCTACCATATAAATTCTCTCATTCCAAATATTTAAAACAAATACTATTTGGCCGAGATAAATCAAGGATAGGTGTACATGATCCAAATAAAAAACTCATTAAATTCAACAAACAGCCCATTGTGGAATAACTTGATGACACCGGAAGCTTTTCAGAGTGAGCCAAAATATGAGAAGGCTCAGCAATCTGGTATTGAAGAAGGCAAACATTTGTTGATAAATTGCACACCGCTAACACCAAAAGAGTCAGCCAACAAGCAGATTAGACATTTCCAGAAAATCTAGATATACTTATATTTTGTGCCTGGTTAAAGGAAGGGATGTAAGATCAAGTATCTTGCATCCTCAATCAAAACATACACAAAGAAAGATATCTCAGTTTTACAGCACTTTAGTAATACATTATATTATTGAAAACTGTGTAATTATAAATGGAAGGAGATGGCAGGTGAAAGTATAAATAAATGGATGCCATTGAAAAAGCTGATTTATTTATATTAAATCAAGTAAAAAGGAATTTGTATATGCAGTGTGGTCACTACTATGGAATAAGTAGAATGTACCATAGACCAACCAGGACACATAAAATATATAACTGCAAGTCAAATGTATATGAAGGATATAGAAACCAAGAAGGTACACACATATAACTGCAGATTGTGCACAATTACACAAGTATTAGCAAGTGAATGTGCAACCTATCCTCCAATTTTCATGGAACACTGGTGATCTAATGGGATATTGAAAAACAAGCTTTCACGTTGAAGCAAACATATCATAGCCAGTACTCGCTATTGATGCTAGCTTCCTCTTTGCTCAAGCTTGTCTTGTCTTTTTTTGCTACATACATTATTGTCAGCTTGCTTTTTCATTAGCCCTTAGCTTGAGCCTGTTCAGATTGCTTTGACTTCAGCATTTCCTGCAGTCACCTCTCTCATCGCCTTAGGTTTGACTCACTCACTGCTATGGTCTCCTTCAACTTACTTTGTCTTCAGCCACTTCTGCCTGCTTGCTTGCCTCGTTCTCTTGTTGCCTACATGCATCTCTTGGTAAATATTGCTTGCTGTTTCAACAGTCTTCCTAATTGTCTCATTGTCTTTGACTCTTTGAGTTGCATTGTACAGAAAGTAGCTCTTGGATTATCAAGAAAAAATATCTAAAATATTCTTTCTATGTTCTTGCTTTTAATCATGAGTAGTGTTAGAAATTGGGTTTCTGGTTGACAGAGGTATGCACCCTGCCAAAGCAGAAACCACAACCTTAGTCAGGGTAAGCCAGATACACACCCTAAATTAACCTGTGCTCACCCAGTGTTAGCTTGGCCCAGAGCAGTCCGCCTGAACTTAAGGAGCAATGTGTAAAGTATTTGTGCAACACTTCAAACAGTAAAACAGTGGCACACCACACAAAAAGGCACCACACCTGGTTAGAGAAATAGATCTTAATTTAATTAACAAAACAAGATCAAAATGAGTATGATCTGACATGGATATTCACAGAATAAACTGAAATGTGGTTGTGCTAGACCGGGTCAAATCCAAAAGCTCAGGCCAACCGCGATGGAGCGTGGGCTGAATACAGGGACCAGGCTTGGCCCGCGGAAACAGTACCTTAGTTCGCGGTTGCGTCGACGTTGCGGATGGGATTGAGGAGCAAAGGAGGCAATGCATCGGTGTCGATCCTTAGGATGTAGGCAATGCGTCGGCTCCGAGCAGAGCAAAGTCAGAGATGCGTCGGGAATGGAGGCGATGAGCCACACCATCGGCGATGCGATGCACCTGATATTCGCACCTGCGGTGATGCGTCGGTGTTGACGGAGATGCAATGTCCTCGATTCTCACAGCAGCAGCGATGCATCAGCTTTGATGGAGATGTGACCGTTCTGAGCGGCCCGCTGATGTGTGGGTTTTTCTTCAATTGCATCACTTTGTACTCACTTCCAAGGGTCCAGGACTGGATTGGCACCACTTGGCAGGGCAAGACTCTTGAATGGCAGAGTCCAGGTGCTGTAGCAGGTGAGTTGGAGGTCTCTTGTGTCCCTTAGACTTCTATCAGGAGGCAAGGCAGCAAGCCCTTGGATTCACTTTGATTCTGGTTTGGAGAGATGCAGGTCCAGTCCTTCTCACTCCCTGGCAAGAGGGCAGCAGGTAGCAGGTCAGCACAGCAAATCAGGATTCCAGCAGAGTGGCAGTCCTTGTAGCAGCACAGCAGTCCTTCTTCCTGGCAGAGTATCCACAGGTCCAGAAATGTACTAAGTTGGTGGTGTCAGGGGTCAAGTATGTATACCCAATTGTGCCTTTGAAGAGAGTCCCTGCCCTTCCTGCTCTGGCTCCAGACTCACTACAGAGGGGTATGCAGCCCTTTGTGTGGGGGCAGGACACAGCCTATTCAGATGTGTCAGCTCCTCCCTCCTATCCAGTCCAGGATGGCCCATCAGGTTGTGGATGTCCCATCTGTCACACCTCAGCTCCCTTTGTGTGTGGCTGTCTAGAGGGAATATACAACGTCCAGCTGTCACCCACCCCAGATGGGTATTCAGAGACAGGCAGAAGGCACTAAAGGGCTAAAGTAAGAAAAAGCCAACTTTCAGAATAACGATTTAAAATCTAACTTCACCATAAGTTGGGATTTCAAATTGTGATTCCAGAGACACCAAACCTGGCAGTCCCATCCCTTCCCAATTGGAAGCTACACTTATAAAATGTAATAAGGTAATCCAAATGTTAACCTATAGTCGAGTCCCTGCAATAGGGATAAATGAATTTAAGAGTTTATCACTACTAGGACACGTAAAACTTAAAAGTACATGTCCTACTTTTTTAATACATTGCACCCTGCCCTTGGGCTGTCCAGGGCCTATCTTGGGGTGACTTCTATGTATTAAAAAGGAAGGTAAAAGGTGGAGCTGCTTTACCAGACAATAAATCTTTTCATCTATCCTAACTTACCACCTATGTTAAGGAGGACAGGAGGACATTCTGTGGGTTAAAGAAGAAACCTAGAAACCTTTGGGTCACTGTTAAGCTGTACCCTGCCATACAGCATATGGGATACAAAGAATATATTTATTTGAGGATTCAGTGGATGAGCTCTGAAATTCACTAGGCAAAGAAGGCAAAGCGAGTTCCCATTAAGACAAAGGGCTGTTGACTTCTTTAAAATGCTTCAGCAGGTGTGACATTGAATGAAAAAGACGCAGACGTCAACATAAGCAGGAGGCATTTGCAGCATTGCTCATGTTCTGTGTCTGCTGGGAAGCATCATTTTTGCATATGTTAGCTATGTATTTGCTGTTTCCAACTTGAGATCCTTTTCTAGGGCAATTTTAGGATCTTGATACTGGAGGGTGTAAATGTGTTCCTGGCCACAATGGTACTGTTGTAAGGCAAGAAGGCATGTTCAGAAGTGTTCATATGCACAAATGTCTGATTATAATGCACTTTTTTACACTGTGGTTCTGATAGGGCACTTTGTAAAAGCGTAATGTGTCATTGGTGGTTCAGTGTACATGTTAAAGCATAGGCCTGTAAGGTTGATTGGTGTGAGTGCAAAATTGCTTTGTCCACATTGTAGTTTATACTGGGATGTCTGTTGGTATCCATATAAAAATGTTTGTATCTGTTGTTTTATATACAGTTTTTGGTTGTGGGGTATTTTTGTTGTGATGTTCTCATTAACAGTTGAGGGTATGGATGTTTGTGGGAGATAGATTGTTCATGGGCTTTTTAGCAGCTGAAAAGCACATGAGGGTGGCAGGTGATGTGTAGTGTAAGTGAGGAGTGAACGCTAAAGACCAGTTATGTCCTCTGACACAAAAACAAAATCTCTCTGGTCATTGATCTGTCATGTTAAAGGCCTCAACACCACTAAGAAGATGAACTTTATTGCTCCAATATAGAAATATTGCTTGCCAAACACTTATCTTCCAAAGGAAGATACTGCTTTGCCATGAAGTGGGGCCGAAATCGATTATTTTACATGTTACAACACTTTCCACCCTGATAAACATCAGTTCTACCTCAGGCAAGTCTTATTTTGAGCCCCCCTATTGTGAACACTTTAAAAATACTAAACATTGTCATCTCATTTAAGCTCTTCTGATGCCAAACAATATTGCATTTTATTTTAAACTTCCTTAAACAGGGCACTCAAAAACAACTGAAAACTCAAGCTCCCTGGTGTCCACCCAGTATATAGAGTCAGAAAGAAGCTTGAACTGTTATTGAAAAAGCAATTTCACTTTGTGCTTGGATCTAGATTTTATTTTACATACAACGACAACATTGTACGTGGGATTAAGTGTCTAACCTGTCTTTTCCTCCCGCTATAGAAAACACATGGTAAGGGTCACTTAGCGGATATTTAGAGTTCTATTGCATATTAAAATAAGACATAAGTATATAGCGCTTGAAATTGTAGCTTTAGTTGACATATATTTGCAATCACAAATTTCACATCACCACTAGCGTTCTTGCTGCAACAGTGAAAATCAAAGCAGTGCCCCCAAGAAATTCAGAATACCATTCCTTTGGTGAAATCTGATAAGTTACTGTTTATTTTTCTTCCTCAGGCATATCCTCCTTGTTGGAGCATATTTAGACAACTTATGTCTAGGCTTAAAAACCCTTATTTAAAAGTGGAAGGGTTACTTATCAGCAAGAGCTCAGAGATTCTGCAAAAGGTCATCTCGGCCACAACTTATGCCAGCTTGCTTCATCATAGACGACCTGTCCACACCATTATAGGTAAATACCACTCTGGTGGACTCAATCTTTAACAGGAGTTCTTACATAAGTATTTTCTGGATTCAAGCAGGGGTTCAGAACAATAAAAATATCTCCGGGTATACCCAGAGGAGTCCCCTTTATTCATTGGGAACTGTAAATATGGTTAAAAATGAAAGGGGTAGTGGTAGAACTGCAATGGTTGTACTACCCATATAATTTAAGCCAACATGTTTCAGCCGGATTCAAAACCTATTCTGGTCAGCCTACTCTCGTCAGACTGGCAGACTCTCATGAAAAATTAAAACATATTTTATCTTTCTTTCCTTGAAGTACATGCAATAACGATGGATATACCAATTCCAAGCAGTGTTTTCAAGATTTATGTTGCAAGAGAAGCAATTTATTGTATTGCATTTTATTTTTTAAGAAGGTTGTTCTAGTGTACTAAGTCAGATGCTGAAGCCCAACTAAACAAGAAAATGACCAATAGTGGAGTAATCAGGAACTGTATGTTTTCATGTAATGCCAACAAGCCATGGTAAGCCACCCAAAAGGATTAGACTATGACTTTAACCTGTGGATATTTTAGGGAAACAAAGAGTGGGGCTATGGGAGGGAGAGGTCGTGTTCTTGATGTGAGCTGTAACTGAGTTCTCACAAATACCAAACAATGTGGCCCACAAAGATAAACTGGTTTCTGCAAGAAATGCTTACCTCATCCCCGGCAGCTTGGCTAAAGCTGTAATGTCATCCTTGGAAAAAATAGATGTCCTGTATCTCCAACAACAAGGCAAAAACACTACAGTTACAACCCAGAGCTTTGTATGGTGCAGTGGGGGCAACTAATGAGCCTGGTCGCTGCCTGCCTTTCCCATGCACAATGAGGGGAGCAGAAAATACTCCCCATAGCTCTCCCCTCAACTACTCTGCCTTCCACCTGTCTTCCACACTCCCTGCCAACTGCACCTCAAAATAACTCCCACATCTATTCACCCCCGTTCCAAGCAGGAGGTTAATAGGTGTGGAATTGAGACCGTTGCTTCTACCAGAGGGGTAAAAAAATAAGCCTTATTGGACCTAGTATTCCAAGTTACACATGTCAATAACTTGTAATCCACAGATTTAGGTGCAGAAATACCGGTTGGAGCCAGAGTTGAGGCCACAGAAGTAACGTCTTACTCTGTTAGCCTTGGTAGATTGTCCTCGTTCTACAAATTGTGGGACCATAGCTACTACGAAAAAGTCCTAACATTTTTCAAGCTATCTCACCTGACTCGACCCTATCTTTCCTAGTTGTACGAGGTTTCAACAACTCTATTTTGGGATATCAAGCGAATCTCCGAGCAGGCAATTTTCTACATTCGAAGAACAGACCGCATATCAACACACCCAGAGTAAACAAACTGCAGGGGCTCTCCTCTTCCTCTAATTTCCTCAACTCTGTGCAAGATGTGATCCAGAAGTCTTTATTGCAACAAAAAAAACCCGAATATCTGTGCTTGAATTTACAACGTTGTTTTGGAATATATTAACAATCCTCTCCCATTGTACTATGATTTAATTTCAGCAAGTCATCTAATTGCAGCGTGTCACTGAAATCTACGCCTCCTGCAGACTAAATACTGCAGGTGATAGCTTGAAAATGAAAACTCAAAAATACCATCCATGGATGAGTTTACCGACAAGTTGTACAATCTTCTTTGCAAGTAATATACTCGGTTTAAACTTGAAGTCTTGCTTTGTTCTGTTGTAAGAGACGGATACGATCTCATAGCAACTAGAAGAAACAGGTGCATTTTCAATAGAGCTTCAAATCCCTGGTGCAAGAAACAAACACAATATTTCCGCTTCAATTAGTTTGCAGCGATCAGTTTAGTTGAATAAAAATCAAGCTGTCTGCGAGCCACTGTAACATACTATTGCTGACAGACGGCTGATAAAAATCAAATGCATATTCTGCCAGGATTCCTATGAGGGATGATAGGTATAATTTTGCTTTCAAAGAGTAACAGTGTGGGTGGCTTTTGATGGTGGGTTTAACCAATAAAACAAACACAACTGACATGGAATATTTACATGCCATAATCTGATGTCATTTTTTTTAATTTGCTTTTTAGAAGAGCAGTTTTCTGCACTGAGAATGGATGGTTGAAAAGAACATAATATAGAACATTTTTGCCGGAATATTACAATAGCCAAAGGAACAAAAATAAGTGTGGCTGAATGAATGAGCCGCCATGTTTGCCCCAATCCAGTATTAGCTCATATTATATTATATTATTCATAAACATAATTGAAGCAGTGAATTGCGGATACTGAAATGATGTCCCTGTCATTATCCATACACAGAAGAGCAATCGCCTTCCTTACCGCTAACCCTATCATAACTCATTCTGTCAAAAGCAAAACAGTAGCAATGCATCTCCAGTCTACTTATAAGAACAGGGCTTTCTCAACAAAGGCTGCGTGTGATAAATCATATTAACACCACGAGACAAGTGCTGTGGGGGACATAAGTGGGTTTATGATCCAAATAAAAAAGGTTACATAAAGCAAAAGACAGTCGGAGCACATTCCATGTATTCGTTGCCAATCAGGTTTGGAAGAGAGCAATGTTTGATTTGTGCAATTGGTAACAGGTGGTAGGTGCTGGCACACAGTGGCGGATCCTCCGCAAAGGCGGAGGAGCTTCGCCCCACTGCCAGGAGCAGCAAAGAAAGTAAAAAATAAAATGATAAAAACGGAATGTTAGTATCATTTAATTTTTTCCTCCTGCTGCAGCAGTGCGTGAAGGTGTGGGGCGGAGCTGCAGGAAAGGAGTGGTAGAACACTCCTGTGGCTGTGCGCAATGACTGTTTGGTCGGCCCTCTCGGACTGCCCAAAACAGTCATTCGCACTCCCCTGTTCTCCATTCAGGCTGCATTACAGCCTGCATGGAGAACATGCCCACCCCTCCAGCCCCTAGCTGAGCGCCGTGTCACGGCGCTCAGACCAATCACAACGCTCCATTGTGATTGGCTTAGGGGAGGGAGCCTGGCTGCCTGCTTCCTGTTCCAACCTGGAGTCGGACACAGGCGGGCAGGAGAGAAGACGTGGGACGCGGCAGCAAGGTACGTTTTTTTTTTTTAAAGCAGCCTGCATCCCCCTTGCCGTGCCCGCTGCCCCCCCACCCGCAAGCCATGCCTGCTGGCATTGCTTTCTGGGCAACAGGCTTATTTTTCATCAACTTTGACCCTGAGCAAGAGAAAGAAAGGCAGTAAATGGAGTAAGGAAGAGGAAAAAAAATAGAAGATAGCAGAGGCAAAGGGGAGCACCAAGGTTGAACAGAAGTCTGCAAGAGTGACAGAAACATGCAGCAAGTGTAGGGTGGTGGAAACACGAGGCATGAGACTAGACAGCCTTGCAGTTCGACCCCCACAGCCTTCATCAGCAGTGGAAGACAATGCATTCTGAGGGACCGTTTTTATGGTTCTCTGGTTAGGCTAGGAATGAGATGGAATATTTCAACAATATGTTGCAGAGTAGTTCTGCTCCTACCATTCAAAGATATGAACTTAGGACAAATTTGGGGTGGTTGTATGTCAGAATATTGTTAGCAAAAAACAGCGTCTGACAGAAATATAGCGTCCTAAATATCATTTATAAACATCATTTCTATTTGAATATTTCTACATTAACTTGAATGGGGCATTATTTATATAAACAATATTAATGACGTTCCAAATTCAAGCTGCACATCCACACCTATAAAGCTCTCCACAACACAAGACCAGCATACCCCAACAAACGACTCCAACTCTACCAACCTTCCAGACAGCTATACTCCACCTCTCTCTCTCCTTCGTACGAGTCCCTCACATCCGCAGAAGCAAGTTAGGAAGGCGTGCCTTCTCCATCATCACTGCCAAGAACTGCAACAAACTTCCTTAACACATCAGGACTGCTACTCCACTGATCAATTTTCACAAGAAACTGAAGACCTGGCTGTTCAACTAGGAATACCGACGGGCCTACGTTCCTGCTCCAGCGCCTGGATACCATCATGGGTGACAAACTGCACTATACAAATCAACATAATAGAGCATGACATGATATGCCATAACATGAAATAAATAAGCATTACATATAGAAACTTAAGAATACTGAAATAATGAGCATCAAATACAATACATTAAAACAACGAGTTACAGTATCCAACCACACATTTAAAAAACGTTTCTGTTGCATAATAAACATTCAAATTAGATAGCATATGCAAATGCATTAGAACAGGCATGCACCTTATAAGACCCCATGCTTTAAGCAACTGGACTAAAAGTCTTCAATAAAAAGATTTATAAAATTTACAAAAAAAGATAAAGTGTATAAGTCATTGAGTGGAAACTTCATCACATGAACAAGACCCCCGACCCTCGGTCTGAGATCTGCTCTTCCCCAGCAGCTCTGCTGTGCCTTGCTCTGCCGCTGAAGGCCGCCTAGCAGGGTTCGAGACTGCGCTGGTGCCCGGTACTCTTTTGTCCCTGTATTTGCGCCGTATTTTTCATACTATTTCATTACTGCCTCCCTTCCTCCTGTTGCCCTGTATCAAGCTAGATTTCATTATCTTTATCTCTTTTTGACTTTTATTGCGCGACCCTGCTGACTGCTGCTTGCATCTTCCCCTTTGTGCTACCTGCCGTCAGTTTCTCTCCCCCCCCGTTCCCGCCGAATTCGTCTGCCCCCCGCCCCCACCTCCCAGATACACGTCCCGCCCCCCTCCCCTACTTAATGGCGGCTGCTGCGCGGTCGCGCCGAAGGCGCGCCTAAGGCAAGCCTGTCTGCGCCCGTCCGCGACCCGACCGCGACCAGCGCCAGGAACCCTGGCCCTCCCAGGCCCCACCGCTACGACTCATCAACCCTCCACGCACTCAACCCCGGAAGTCACGCCGACTGCGCAAGATCCTCGCCCAACACCACCCATGGGCAGTTCTCGTGCAGACCCTGCCGCAGATCTTTCACCATCGACAAAGCTCCCACTACAGCCGAAGGCCCGCCTGATGCACGCACCACCGAAACCCTGACTTGCATCCTCCTCAACGTGCGCTCCCTGCACCGACATGCCTTAGAAATCTGGGACCTGATCGACACCCTCTCGCCCGACGTCACCTTCTTCACGGAAACCTGGACCAACGCCACCTCCGCCCCGACATCGCCACTGCCATCCCAGATGGCTACAAGATCCAGAGAAAGGACCGCCTGCACCGCCCAGGAGGAGGACTCACCATCGCACACAAGACCCCCCTCCGACTCTCCACATCCAGCACGAGTGACCCCCACTCCAACACAGAGCACCTCCACTTCCAGATCCAGACCAGCCCCAGGACCATGCTACGTGGCACCCTCATCTACAGACCGCCAGGACCTCGCACCCAACCTGCAACTACCATCGCCGAGCTCGCCGCACCCCATGCCATCACCTCCAAGGACTACATTCTACTCGGGGACCTGAACTTCCACCTCGACAACTACAACGACCCCGACTCCACCACTCTCCTCGCCAACCTCGCCAACCTAGGACTGAAGCAGCTCATCAACACGCCCACCCAGAGAGCAGGTCACACCCTCGACCCCATCTTCGCGGGAGGAATAAACATCCGCTTCAGCCACACCACCCAGCCCCTCTGGACGGACCACCACTGCGTCCACTTCACTTTCAACTCCACCACTGCACCCAAGCCCGCCCCGCGCCTGCCACGACGGAACTGGAGCAAGGTTACAGAGGAACACCTCAACACCACCCTCCGTCAAAACCCCCCCAGCGCCACGACCGACACCAACGCCGCAGCCAGGGAATTCCACCGCTGGATCTCCTGCTGCGCCGACAAGCTGGCACCCCTCCGCCATCCTGCCAAACAACGCCCTCTGAAGGCTGCCTGGTTCACCACAGAACTTCAAGAAGCCAGACGCGCTTGCAGACGCCTAGAGAAAACCTGACGAAACCAGAAAACCTCAGAAGCACAGAACAACCACAGGAGCGCCCTGAAGGAATACCACCAGC
Organism: Calotriton arnoldi; assembly: GCA_963921515.1. NCBI lineage: Eukaryota > Metazoa > Chordata > Amphibia > Caudata > Salamandridae > Calotriton > Calotriton arnoldi. Next base: position 2,490,084 of record CAWUFW010001512.1, read on the forward strand.
GCATAAGAGACACCAAACGGACCTTCATAAGAGACAAAGTCCAGACCAACGCGACCAACGCCAAGGAACTGTTCAACGTCATACAGCAGTTCACAAAACCCTCCAGCGAAGCCACGGACATCACACCCTCCCAGGAACTCTGCGACAAGCTCAGCTCCTACTTCCATCTGAAGATCAAGGTCCTCTACAACAACTTCAGCGAACCAGCGCCAGACACCACCCCCCTACCCACCGCCACCGATAAGCCAACCATCACAACCTGGGATCCTGCCACCATCGAACTCATCACCACCAACATGAAGAAAACACACTCAGGAGCCCCAACGGACCGCTGCCCACCGCACGTATTCCACAGGGCCGCCGCCGCCATCGCACCCGAACTACAACGGACCATCAACGCCTCCCTCAGATCCAGCATCTGCCCAGATGACTGGAAACGGGCGGAGGTGAAACCCCTCCTCAAGAAACCAACGGCTGTCCCAACGGACCTGAAAAACTACTGACCCATCTCTCTCCTCCCCTTCACGGCCAAAGTCACTGAGAGACTCGTAAACACCCAGCTGACCGCCTTCATCGAAGAAAACTCCATCCTAGATGCCTCCCAGTCTGGATTCCGCAGCAACCATAGCACCGAGACCGCCCTCCTCGCCGCCACCGACGACATCCGCATACTACTCGACCAGGGACACTGCGGCCCTCATCCTTCTAGACCTCTCCGCAGCTTTCGACACCGTTTCACATCGCACGCTCGCAGCCAGACTTCGTGAAGCGGGAATACAAGGAGCCGCCCTCGACTGGATCCAATCCTTCCTCTCCGGCAGAACCCAGAATATTCGACTCCCGCCCTTCCTCTCTGAACCCAAGGAAATCAACTGTGGAGTACCCCAGGGATCATCACTCAGCCCCACGCTCTTCAACATCTACATGGCCCCCCTCGCCGCCATCGTTAGACAGCATGGGCTCAGCATCGTATCCTACGCCGACGACACCCAGCTCATCCTCTCACTCACGAAGAACCCCGAAAACACCAGACTCTGCTTCCAGGAAGGAATGAAGAACGTGGCAGCCTGGATGAAGGACAGCTGCTTGAAGCTCAACTCAGAGAAGACCGAGGTCCTCATCCTGGGACCCTGCACCTCCGCCTGGGACAACACCTGGTGGCCCCCCCGCCCTCGGGAACCCACCCATCTTTACAGACCACGCTCGGAACCTTGTCATCATCCTTGACTCCTCCCTCTCCATGAACCGCCAGATCAACGCCGTTGCATCCACCAGTTTCAACTGCCTGCGCATCCTCCGTAAGACCTTCAAATGGATCCCCCCCGACTGCAGAAGGACCATCACCCACGCACTCATAACCAGCAGACTGGACTACGGCAACGCCCTCTACGCCGGAATCAACAAGTCCCTTCTACACAAACTCCAAACCATCCAGAACGCCGCAGCCAGACTCGTCCTCGGGACACCGCGTCACGAGCACATGACCCAACACCTACGTGACCACCACTGGCTCCCCGTCGAGAAGAGGGTTACCTTCAAACTCCTCACCCACGCCTACAAATCCCTCAACAACATCGGACCCAAATACCTCAACGAAAGAGTATCCTTCCACGTACCCAATAGGAACCTCCGCTCAGCCAACCTCGCCCTGGCTGAAGTCCCCCGCATCCGCAGAATCAGAACAGGCGGGAGAGCTTTCTCCTACATCGCAGCCAAGCCCTGGAACGAGCTCCCTGTGAACATCAGATGCTCCCCGACCCTGCACACGTTCAGGAAGGACCTCAAGACCTGGCTCTTCGACTGATCCGGAGCTGCCCCCCCCCCTCAGCGCCTTGAGACCCTCACGGGTGAGTAGCGCGCTATACAAACCCCTGATTGATTGATTGATTGACATGGACAACAACAGTTGGAATCAGAGATCTATTGCACCAGTGAAAAAGTAAGAATGCAGTGAGTTGAGCCCACCTGAAGGGACAAAGGAGATTTCTCTCCCAGGGGTGAATATCACCTCATAAGTATTACTCCAGGGCGAATGAGTTCTGTTTCACAACATACGCACAAACTGGGTATGCCCCCAGAATATCGAGATAGGATTCTCAATAGCATGAAATTTCGTGGCCAGAACAGTGAGGCCGAAATATCTAAAGATAAGTAAGTAGAGATTTTCTATACCTAACTCCACAGATATGTTCATTGACGGTGTGTGTGTGATATATATATATATATATATATATATATATATATATATATATATATATATATATATATATATATATATATATAATATATATTCAGGGACGTTATAGTTAGAAATTATCATTTAAAAACCTTTGAAATTCACTGAAAAAACCATAGGTTTCAGGGACGTTATAGTTAGAAATTATCATTTAAAAACCTTTGAAATTCACCGAAAAACCATAGGTTTCAGGGACGTTATAGTTAGAAATTAGCATTTAAAAAATCATAGAAATTCACTGAAAAAACCACAGGTTTCAGGGACGTTATAGTTAGTTGGACATTCAACTCGTACAAAACCAGAGAAATTCGGCCGTTATAGTTAGTTGAACTAACTATTACTTGCGCCCCCGCAATGCACTGCTGATGACATCACATATTACATCACTCATGACATGGTCAGTGACATCACTGATGACATCTCAAATGACATCACTGATGACATCACTGATGACATCATCCAGTAACTGTGTGTTTCTGTAAAGTTTAAATATGTTTTATATATATATAGGCCAAGGTGTATTGAAGAATGAATGAGTGTATGAGTGTCTGAATGGATGATTAAGTAGGTGCGTGACTGACTGTATAAGTGAGTGATTAAACGTGTCTTACTGAATGCATGGGTTAGTGACTAATCTGTGCGAATGTTTGTATCAGTCTTTCAGTTGGTGTGTAAGCGGCTGCATGGGTTGGTGAGTAGCTACATGAGTGTCTATATGGGTTATTGATTGGTTGTCTGAGTATCTGTATGGGTGCCTGAGTGTCTGTGTGGGTGGGGTGTGTGTGACTCCCTGCATGGATGTGAGAGTGGGTGGTTTACTGGGTATATGGGTTCAAGAGTGCGTCTGTGAGGGACTGAATGGGTGGGTGAGTGTGTGTATGGCTGTGTTGGTGAGTGAATGGATGTCTCAGTGGTACATGTGTGAGTAACTACATATGTGAAAGACAGTATATGTGAGTGTTGGAGTATATAAGTGACTGTATGTGAGAGTGAGTGATTGTGAGAGTGGCTGTATGGATGAGTGTGTGCTTGTGTCAGTGATTGTATAAGAGAGTAAGCATGTGCTAGTATCTGTATAAATAAGTGAGGTGGTGTGTGTAACTGTGTAGGTGAGTAAATGGGAGTGTGATTGATTCTTTGCATGTCTGACTAGCTGAGTGAGTAACTCTATGGGTGAGTGGCAGTGTGTGAGTGTCTGTATGGGTGTATGAGTGCATATGTTAGTGGCTGTATTGATGAGTGACTGCATGTATGAGTGACTGTATGGATGAGGCAGTGGATGTGTGTGTAGACCTAGGAATCAGTGAGTGGGTATGTAGTAACTGGTATTGGTGTGTCTATGGTTTCGAGAATGGCAGTCTGTATTTTAGAGTGGGTGTATCAAAGGTTATATTAAGCTGTGAGAAGGTGCATCAGAGGATCACGTGGATGATGTCATCAGTAATGTCATCAGTGATGTCATTTGAGATGTCATCAGTGATGTCATTTGAGATGTCATCAGTGATGTCACTGACAATGTCATGAGTGATGTAATATGTGATGTCATCAGCAGTGCAATGCGGGGGCGCGATTTATAGTTAGCTCAACTAACTATAACGGCCGAATTTCTCTGGTTTTGTACGAGTGAAATGTCCAACTAACTATAACGTCCCTGAAACCTGTGTTTTTTTCAGTAAATTTCTATGGTTTTTTAAATGCTAATTTCTAACTATAACGTCCCTGAAACCTATGGTTTTTTCAGTGAATTTCAAAGATTTTTAAAATGATAATTTCTAACTATAACGTCCCTGAAACCTATGGTTTTTTCAGTGAATTTCAAAGGTTTTTTAAATGCTAATTTCTAACTATGCCTACATAGGTAGGACATGTGCAGAAAGAGGAATAAAGGCGCAGAAAGAAGCAAGAGAAATGCAGAAAGAGTCAACAGAAGTCCAGAAACAGGAAGAAAAGTGCCGAAAGAAGCAAGAGATATGCAGAAAGAACCAACAGAGGTGCAGAAAGAGGCCTTGTTGCAAAGTCAACCTGTGCCTGGGCACCCCCCAACTTTTTGCTGACTGGTACTGGTGGTAACGGACTCTGACTGACCCTGGGCTCTGCCTAACCAGGCCCAGAGCCAGTGCTATGCTGAAAGACACTTAGAATACAGTGAAAACACCTACATACACTAGGGTACACTATGGGTTGGGGTACCCCTGTGATTGGCATGACCTCCCCTGTAAGGCCCTAGTACATTATAGGGCAGGGGATTAAAGCTACCTCTAAGTCCCTAGCATATAATAGGGCATGGCAGTTGAGGCCAGCAGCCCTTTTCTGCACTTGCATGTGTGCACTGCTGAGCCTGAGGTCAGTTTAAAAGTAGCCCTGTGTGTGCAAAAGAGGCAAGAGAGGTGCAGAAAGAGGGAAGAAGGGTGCATAAAGAGGCAAGAGAGGTTCAGAAAGAAGCAAGAGAGGTGCAGAAAGAAGCAAGAGAAGTACAGAAAGAAGCAACAGAGGTGCAGAAAGAGGGAAGAGGGGTGCAGAAAGAGGCAAGAGAAGTGCAGAAAGAAGCAACAGAGGTGCAGAAAGAGGCAAGAAAAGTTCAGAAAGAGGCAGCAGAGGTGCAGAAACAGGCAGAAGAGGTGCAGAAAGAGGGAACAGGGGTGCAGAAAGAGAGAAGAAGGGTGCAGAAAGAGGCAAGTGGGGTGCCGAAAGAAGCAAGAGAGGTGTAGAAAGAAGCAAGAGAAGTGCAGAAAGAGGAATAAAGGCGCAGAAAGAAGCAAGAGAAATGCAGAAAGAGGCAACAGAAGTCCAGAAACAGGAATAAAGGTGCCGAAAGAAGCAAGAGATATGCAGAAAGAACCAACAGAGGTGCAGAAAGAGGCCTTGTTGCAAAGTCAACCTGTGCCTGGGCACCCCCCAACTTTTTGCTGACTGGTACTGGTGGTAACTGACTCTGACTGACCTTGGGATCTGCCTAACCTGGCCCGGAGCCAGTGCTATGCTGAAAGACACTTAGAATACAGTGAAAACACCTACATACACTAGGGTACACTATGGGTTGGGGTACCCCTGTGATTGGCATGACCTCCCCTGTAAGGCCCTAGTACATAATAGGGCAGGGAGATTAAAGCTACCTCTAAGTCCCTAGTATATAATAGGGCATGGCAGTTTAGAGGCCAGCAGCCCTTTTCTTCACTTGCATGTGTGCACTGCTGAGCCTGAGGTCAGTTTAAAAGTAGCCCTGTGTGTGCAAAAGAGGCAAGAGAGGTGCAGAAAGAGGGAAGAAGGGTGCATAAAGAGGCAAGAGAGGTTCAGAAAGAAGCAAGAGAGGTGCAGAAAGAAGCAAGAGAAGTACAGAAAGAAGCAACAGAGGTGCAGAAAGAGGGAAGAGGCGTGCAGAAAGAGGCAAGAAAAGTGCAGAAAGAAGCAACAGAGGTGCAGAAAGAGGCAAGAGAAGTTCAGAAAGAGGCAGCAGAGGTGCAGAAACAGGCAGAAGAGGTGCAGAAAGAGGGAACAGGGGTGCAGAAAGAGAGAAGAGGGGTGCAGAAAGAGAGAAGAGGGGTGCCGAAAGAGGCAAGAGGGGTGCAGAAATTTGCAAGAGAGGTGCAGAAAGAAGCAAGAGCAGTGCAGTAAGAAACAACAGAGATGCAGAAGGAGGCAAGAGGGGTACAGAAAGATGCAAAAGAAGAGCAGAAACAAGCAAAAGAGTTGCGGACAGAGGCTAGAGGGGAGCAGAAAGAGGGAACAGGGGTGCACAAAGAGGGAAGAAGGGTGCAGAAAGAGGCAAATGGGGTGCAGAAAGAAGCAAGAGAGGTGTAGAAAGAAGCAAGAGAAGTGTAGAAAGAAACAACAGAGGTGCAGAAAGAAGCAAGAGCAGTGCAGAAAGAACCAACAGAGAATCCAGAAAGAGGCAAGAGGGGTGCAGAAAGAGGCAAGAGGGGTGCAGAAAGAGGCAAGAGCAGTGCAGAAAGAACCAAGAGACGTGCAGCAAAAGGGAAAAGGTGCAGAAAGAGGCACGAGAGGTGTAGAAAGAAGCAAGAGAAGTGCAGAAAGAAGCAACAGAGGTGCAGAAAGAGGTAAGAGGGGTGCAGAAAGAGGCAAGAGAAGTGCAGAAAGAAGCAAAAGAGGTGCAGAAAGAGGCAAGAGAGGTGCAGAAAGAGGCAAGAGCAGTGCAGAAAGAACCAAGAGACGTGCAGGAAAAGGGAAGAATGGTGCAGAAAGAGGCACGAGGGGTGCAGAAAAAAGCAAGAGAGGTGTAGAAAGAAGCAAGAGAAGTGCAGAAAGAAGCAAAAGAGGTGCAGAAAGAAGCAAGAGGGGTGCAGAAAGAAGCAAGAGGGGTGCAGAAAGAACCAAGAGATGTGCAGGAAAAGGGAAGAAGGGTGCAGAAAGAGGCACGAGAGGTGTAGAAAGAAGCAAGAGAAGTGCAGAAATAAGCAACAGAGGTGCAGAAAGAGGCAAGAGGGGTGCAGAAAGAGGCAAGAGAAGTGCAGAAAGAAGCAAAAGAGGTGCAGAAAGAGGCAAGAGAGGTGCAGAAAGAGGCAAGAGCAGTGCAGAAAGAACCAAGAGACATGCAGGAAAAGGGAAGAACGGTGCAGAAAGAGGCACGAGGGGTGCAGAAAGAAGCAAGAGAGGTGTAGAAAGAAACAAGATAAGTGCAGAAAGAAGCAACAGAGGTACAGAAAGAGGCAAGAAGGGTGTAGAAAGAGGCAAGAGAAGTGCAGAAGGAAGCAACAGAGGTGCAGAAAGAGGCAAGAAAAGTGCAGAAAGAGGCAAGAGAGTTGCAGAAACAGGCAAAAGAGGTGCACATAGAGGGAACAGGGGTGCACCCAGAGGCAAGAGAGGTACAGAAATAACCAACAGAGGTGCAGAAAGAGGCAAGAGGGGTACAGAAATGTGCAAGAGAGTAGCAGATAGAAGCAAGAGCAGTGCAGAAAGAACCAACAGAGGTGCAGAAAGAGGCAAGAGGGGTGCAGAAAGAGGCAAGAGAAATGCAGAAAAAAGCAAAAGAGGTGCAGAAAGAGGCAAGAGGGGTACAGAAGAGGCAAGAGAGGCACAGAAATAACCAACAGAGGTGCACAAAGAGGCACGAGGGGTGCAGAAATTTGCAAGAGAGGTGCAGAAAGAAGCAAGAGCAATGCAGTAAGAAACAACAGATACAGAAGGAGGCAAGAGGGGTGCAGAAAGAGGCAAGAGCAGTGCAGAAAGAACCAAGAAATGCAGAAAAGGGCAAGAAAGGTGCAGAAAGAGGGAAGACAAGTGCAGAAAGTGACAACAGGGGTGCAGAAAGAAGCAAGACATGTGCAGAAAGAAGCATGGGAAGTGCAGAATGAAGCAACAGGGGTGCAGAAAGAGGCAAGAGAAGTGCAGAAAGAAGCAACGGAGGTGCAGAAGGAGGCAAGAGAACTGCAGAAAGAGGCAAGAGAGTTGCAGAAACAGGCAAAAGAGGTACAGAAAGAGGGAACAGGGGTGCAGACAGAGGCAAGAGAGGTGCAGAAACAGGTAAGAGGGATGCAGAAAGAGGCAAGAGGGGTGCAGAAAGTTGCAAGAGAGGCGCAGAAAGAAGCAAGAGCAGTGCAAAAGAACCAACAGAGGTGCAAAACGAGGCAAGTGAGGTGCAGAAGGAGGCAAGAGAACTGCAGAAAAAGGCAAGAGAGTTGCAGAAACAGGCAAAAGGGGTGCTGAAAGAGGGAACAGGTGGGCAGAAAGAGGGAAGAGAGGTGCAGAAAGAGGGAAGAGGGTTGCAGAAACAGGCAAAAGAGGTGCACATAGAGGGAACAGGGGTGCACACAGAGGCAAGAGAGGTACAGAAATAACCAACAGAGGTGCAGAAAGAGGCAAGAGGGATGCGGAAATTTGGAACAGAGGTGCAGAAAGAAGCAAGAGAAGTGCAGAAAGAACCAACAGAGGTGCAGAAAGAGGCATGAGGGGTACAGAAAGAGACAAGTGAAGTGCAGAATGAAGCAAAAGAGGTGCAGAAAGAACCAAAAGAGGTGCAAAAAGAGGCAAGAGGAGTGCAGAAAGGGGTAAGAGAGTTGTACAAAGAGGCAAGAGGGGTACAGAAAGGGGCAGGAGGGGTGCAGAAAGAAGGAAGAGAACTGCAGCAAGAAGGAACAGAGGTGCTGAAAGAGGCACGAAGGGTACAGAAAGAGACAAGAGAGGTGCAGAAAGAAGCAACAGTGGTGCAGAAAGAGGCAAGAGTGGTACAGAAAGAGGGAAGAGAGGTGTAGAAAGAGACAAGAGAGTTGCACAAAGAGGGAAGAGGGGTGCAGAAATAGGCAAAAGGTGTGCAGAAAGAAGCAAGTGAGGTGCAGAAAGAGGCAAGAGAGGTGCAGAAAGAGGCAAGAGAGGTACAGAAACAGGCAACAGAAGTGTTGAAAGAGGCAACAGATGTGCATAAGGAGGCAAAAGAACTGCAGAAAGAGGCAAGAGAGATGCAGAAACAGGCAAGTGAGGTGCAGAAGGAGGCAAGAGAACTGCAGAAAGAGGCAAGAGAGGTGCCGAAAGAGGCAAGTGAGGTGCAGAAAGAAGCAAGATAAGTGCAGAAAGGAGCAACAGAAGTGCAGAAAGAGGGAAGAGGGGTAGAGAAAGAGGCAAGAGCAGTGCAGAAAGAAGCAACAGACATGCAGAAAGGGGGAAGAGGGGTATAGAAAGAGGCAAGAGGGGTGCAGAAAGAAGCAAGAGAGGTACAGAAATAAACAAATGAAGTGCAGAAAGGGGCAACAGAGGTGCAGAAAGAGGCAAGAGATGTGCAGAAAGTAGAAGAGATGTGCAGAAAGAGGCAAGAGAAGTGCAGAAAAAGAAAGACATGTGCAGAAAGAAGCAAAAGAAATGCAGAAAGAGGCAAGAGAGGCGCAGAAAGAAGCAAGAGTGGCTTGCACACCATTAGTACCAATTTAACACCCACATTTAGCAATAAGTAACAGGTGACCATTCTAGGTTTGCAAAGGGCCTTCCACCACGCTGTAACACTTGTCGCTGCATTTTTGGTAACGTTTGAGCTAGAAACAAGGCTTTTTTTGTTCAAATCTGCAGATTAGGGAGCTGATGATGGATTATGTTGCTAATGCGGAAAATGTATAATTGTGCGAAAGTCGCTGCAGCCAAACAGTTGCATAATTCCAGTGGCCCTTCTCATACCTCTGACTAGGTCCACAAGTGCTCCTCAGTGATTTCTTCTTTTTTTTGTCTCACTGAGTTCATAGTTGAGCTTCTATGGAAACGAGGAAGACTAAACCTGAGGTTACCACTCCACAACACAGACTACCATACCACATAATTACTCTCCATAACACATAATCCCACTCTACATAATTCCTATACACTAAATACCACATACTTTCTATCCACATAATGTTACTGCACAGCATACCACATAATTCCACTACACACAACGTACATCCACTCCACTCCAAAAAACATTAGTAAAAAACTTTTACATTTACAACGCCAATAGCTCTAACTCTCGCAAATGCGAAACCTATTACATTGCAAATGCTTCTTTAACTAGTAGTCACGTTTGAGGAGTGGTGGAGAAAGGGTGCTGGGCCTCCGACCAGTGCTCAGGAATTCCGCTGCGTAGGACTTATAGGAGGTACCAGGAGGGCTTCTTGGCCCCCAAAGTCCCTCAGGAGTAAATTGGACTTCATCCCCATCCCGTAGTTTGCCAGGAGGCGTGTTTGCAGAGTGGTGGAGAAAGGGGGCGTGGCCTCCAAAGACGTCTTAGCAATCCCACAGTGTGGGACTTACTGGAGGTAACAAGAGGGTAGTTGGCCATCAAGGACATCCTTGGGGGCCAACTACCCCTCCTATTACCTCCAGTAAGTCCCACACAGCAGGATTGCTAAGTTCTCATAGCAGGCCACGCCCCCTTTGCCCACCACTCTGCAAACGCGCTCCCTGGCACGCTCTTGGATGTGGATTGAAGTCCCCTTCGCTGCTGGGGGTCCTTAGGGGCCAACTAGCTTACCTCTTACCTCCAGTAAGCCCCACACAGTGGGATTGCTGAGAAGTGGACACAGGCCATGCCCCCTTTCTCCTCCACTCTGCAAACGCTCCTCCTGGCGCGCTTTTGGTTGGGGGATGAAGTCCCCTTGCCTCCTGAGGGTCCCTGGGGGCTAACTAGCCCTCCTGTTATCTCTAGTAAGCCCCACACAGCTGGATTGCTGAGAGGTGGTCCAAGGCCACGCCCCCTTTTTACACCACTCTACAAACGTGCCTCCTGGCGCACTGCTGCTCGGGGATGAAGTCCACTTTAGTCCTGAGGTCCTCAGGACACAAGAGGACCTCATCGCCCCACCAGCAGTGCGCCAAGAGGCGTGTTTGCAGAATGGTGTAAAAAAGGGCGTGGCCTCGGGCCACCTCTCAGCAATCCCACTGTGTGGGGCTTACTGGTGGTACCTGGTGGGCTAGTTGGCCCCCAGGGACCCTCAGGATTCAAGGGGACTCAATCCCCCAACTTAGAACGCGCCAGGAGGTGCGTTTGCAGAGTGGTGCTGGAAGGGGGTGGGCCTTCGGCAAGATGCCGGCTTTTCTTTTTTTTTGTTTTGTTAGAAGGGGGGCTGCGTGGCCCCCCTTCTTGTACTATTTTTTGTGGCCCTGGGGACCCCATCCCCCAGGGCCTGGCCAGCCTTTTCTTTTTTTTTATTTTGGAGGGGGGCCGCGCGGACCCCCTCCTGAAGCCTTTATCAGCCCTTGGGACCCCATCGCCTGGGGCATTGCCTCGTTTGAAAACAAACAAAATAATAATATTCAGGAGCGGGGCCGTGTGGCCCCCCTTCCCTGGGCCACTTCTAGCCCGGGGACCCCATCCCCCTGGCCGGCCTACCGTTTAAAAAAAAAAATTAAAGGGGAGAGGGCCGAGTGGCCCCCCCTCCAGGGCCACTTCTGGCCCCGGGGACCCCATCCCCTGGGGCCAGCCCTCAAGTTGGGGACCGTGGGGGGAGCCCCAATGCCCCCACAGTCCCTGCTGGCTCCCCACCTCCTGCAGGAGCCGGCATTGCTTTTTGGCAAGGGTAGCTACTAACATGCAGCTCCCCTTGCCCAAAAGCAATTCTGCTTTGCTTCTTGGAAGCAAGAGCAGGTTTCCTGCTCTCGCTTCCAAGAAGCAAAGCAGTGTTTGCTATGACAGGGCGGGAGCCCTGCTCCCGCCCTGCCATAGCAAACGGCAATGTCCCGGGGGGTGGGCACCCCAGGACATTAAAGGAGCCGGCCCTGGGGGTGGCGGTCCCCAGGGCCATCGAGGGCTCCAGGAGGGGGGCCACGCGGCCCCCCTCCCTACATTTGCATAGCCCTGGGGAGGTGGTGGTCCCCGGGGCTTGGGGGGGGCCCAAGAGACCCCCCCATTAATGAAGGAAGCCCAGGGGAGGTGGTGGTCCCCGGGGCTTGGGGGGGCTTGCGAGGCCCCCACCTCATATATATTAAAGCCCCGGGGAGGTGGTGGTCCCCGGGGCAGCGTGGGTGGGGTTAGAGCCCCCCCCACGCATTTTTTCTCAAGCCCCGGGAAGGTGGCGGTCCACGGGGCAGTGGGGGCCCCCGCATAAAATTTCCCCTTTGCCCCCAGGACCTGGCCCACGCTTCGTTTTAAAAAAAAATTCTCGGCAGGATTTGCGCACCATCGCGAATTTTGCCAATTTTTTTTTTAAATGCTTTTTTGGGGGCTGGGGGTCCCTGTGGGACCCCCTGAGCAGGCCTAGGGGGTCAGGGTGTTCCTACCCTGCCCCCTTTTCTTGTTTTTAATCATTTGTTTTACTGTTTTCTTGTGACTCAGTTACCGAGTCACAAGATGGCTGCCAACACTTCCTGGTTTGGAGTGTTGGCAGCCAATCACAATGAAGCTCGTGCTCGGGAGGATTCACGGCTCCTCCTCGGTGCTCAGATATCGATATTTTTATTTTTTGATTTTCTCAGGAACTACTGAACGGATTTACACCATTTAAAAAAAAGGTTGCTTTCTGAACCAAGAGCTACTTTTTGGCCAAATTTGGTGTAATTCTATTCAGCAGTTCGGGCTGCAGCCTGTTCCAAAATTCCTATGGAAATTAACATGGAGAAAACACGTTTTGGGACCCCCCCCTTTTTTCTCAACCCCCGCTTGACGAATCACCCCGAATCTTTCAAGACAGGAGCTGACCTGAGCGCCCCATTAGTTTTGAAAATTTCGCGAAGATTCGTCAAACGGCGTTAAAGATATTGGCAAAAGAAAAAACACTTTTTGAATAGAAACAAGATCCTAACTATAACTACTTACTGGCGACTGCCAGTAGGGGGGATATATATATCTTCCAACCCACAAAATCCACCAGGGAGAAACGGCACTCAACAGGGCTTGTGTTGCTCAAGATGTAGTTTTTATTCCATCAAGTAAACAAAATCGGTAAAAAGCGTTTACGCGTTTCGGCGCAAAGCCTTTGTCACAACGCTGATGCATAGTTACCGGGCAACTAATAAACAGGAAGTAAGTAAACATAGAAGAAGGGATGTCTACACAAATGCATTGACTGTTCAGCTTGCAGTGGCAGCCATCTTTTAACATCAGATGTTCGGTCAGAAGAAATAGGTAAACAGCTGATTTGCAGCGAGTGAACAAAGCAAAACAAAATCAAATTAAATTAAATTAACACACATTGTGTTGAGTTACCCTAAAATTTCATACAATACAGAAGCAATTTGCTCTTTGCTCTTTGAACAGTATTATCTTCGTCATACTGATTAGGAATGCCAAGCGTTTCTATGGTTGTTCTGATAATGTGATTATTATAACATAGTAAAAAATAACTGTCGTAATTGCATGTCCAAACTCCTGCCCCATTGGGCATAAGTAATAGTAAGTGACCTGAAATACAAATTACGTGTTATGCCCCATTGGGCAATTACCCGTGCCCACTAAAGTTCTGGGCTTTGATAACATGCACGGGCAACTGGATGACTGTCATCCATTGCCTGTGGAATCTATCTTACCCCATTGGGTATATTAGTATTCTGTCACAGTGACTGACTACTACTATTAATCTAATGAATATAGTACCCGACATGTCATAAACAACAAACACAACCTAGAGTAAAATATTATGGCTCTACCACAAAGGAATACACTAAATCTTTACAAAATCTACGAAGAAGAAAACATATTAGTAATGAGAATGAAATATAACAAAATAAATAAGCAAGAAATAGAAAGTAAGATATCTCAGCTCTTTTGCTTCCTGCTCATTGAACTGAAATCCAGATTCATATGAGACACTGACTTCTGACCAGGCCCTGAAAAATAAGAGATACAAAAGATATATGTAAGTTCAGCCACATGGAAACTTGTATTCCAATATTTGAATTACAATCTCTCCCTGCCCTTGTAACTATTAAAATTAAAAACACATAAAATGACGAAAATAGAAAACAGGTTGCAATATTACTGTCCTTACAAGTAGGTATACATCTCTTCATCAACGCTGAGACCAACCGGTTCCCTTGTATTCAATCTAAGGATGTATCTACACTCCAGCTGTCTGAGTGCCCTTTCTCTGTAACCACCTCTTTTTGATGTTTCTATTTGGTCAATCACTGTGTACCGTAGATGAATTGGGTTACAATCATGATGTTGCTTGAAATGTCTAGCCACTGGGTACGATTCATCTACATTTTTGATTGCCCGAAGGTGTTGCAGTACTCTTTTGTGCACTCGTAGTATAGTGCTGCCTACATATTTCTTTTTGCAGGGGCATATTAAAACATATACTACAAATTCAGATTTGCAATTTAAGGATTTGTTTATAGTTATCCTTTCTCCTAAATCTGTGTACACAGTAGTGGCATTCATACCCTGCGTGCATGCCTTGCATTTACTGCATTTTTTTAAACCTCTGACTGGTTTAAGCCACATGGTTTTTTCTGGCATCTGATTTTTGACTATATTGTCTCTGATAGACGTCGTTCTCCTATAGGTTATACCGGGTCTATCTTCCATCTCCACTCCTATTGTGGGATCTTGTTTTAACAAGTGCCAGTGTCTATGCAAGATTTTTTATTATTTGATTGTGTGCCGTGTTGAAAGTTGTGATGAATCTACATGGCTCAGTCTGATTACTAGCTGTCTCTACTGCGAGTCTCCCTGTCTTCCGTGACTTCGGAGTGGAATGTGTGTTGAATAGAAGGTCAGTCCTTGATTTAGTTCTAACTTTGTTTTTTGCTTGGTTCAGGGTAATCTCATCATAACCCCTTGCTCTTAATCTCATAGTCATCTCCTTTCCAGTTGCTGTATGTCTCGTGGGTGCTGCAGATTCTCTTAGCTCTTAGTAATTCCCCGTAGGGAATGCTCCTTATGAGAGCACCTGGGTGTGAACTGGTGGCGTGTAAGGTTGAGTTGCCTGAGGTGGCTTTTCTATATACTCGCGTTGTAATTCTGTCCCCAATCACTTCCAACCTTATATCCAGAAAGTCAATGCATTCGTTACTAATACGACAGGTAAAAGACAAATTGAGATCATTCACATTGATTCCCTTCACAAGTTGTTCAACTGATGTTGTATCTCCTCTCCATAATATGAAGAGGTCGTCAATGTACCTCAGCCAAATAACAATATTTTGTGACCAATCATATGTTTTTGTGTTATGGAGCACGTGCTCCTCCCACCAGCCCATATGCAAATTCGCATAGCTGGGGGTGAAGCAGGTGCCCATTGCAGTCCCCTGTACCTGTCGAAAGATCTCATTGTTAAATAGAAATACATTGCTGTTTAAACACCACTCAATCATATCTCATTATGTTTCAGATGTTGAATAGGTCTTGTTTTCAAAAAGTGGCGTGTAGCATTGATACCATCTTTGTGACGTATACTGGTATACAGTGAGTTTACGTCCAGACAAATCATCTGAAAGTCTGGTTCCCACTGTATATCAAAGATATGTCTCAAGAAATCAGTACTATCCTGTATATATGAGGGTAGAGCACATACATAAGTTTGTAAGAAGTAATCTACGTATTTTGATACATTTTCGAGAAAACTCCTGATCGCTGATATAATTGGTCTGCCAGGAGGACAGACACTGTCCTTATGTACCTTCGGTAGAAGGTACAAAATTGGCAATCGTAGATGTTTGACGTGTAGAAAGTCAAATTCTTCTTTACTGATCAAGTTATTTTCTCGGCAGCCTTTCAGATCTTTAAAAAATGCTTCTCTCAACCCCTCATATTCTCTTTTGGTGATCTTACAGTAACACTGTTGGTCATTTAGTTGACTGTAAGCTTCCTGTAGATACATGTCTCGTGGCCAAATCACTATGTTACCTCCTTTATCGGAGGCACATAGCACACATTTATCATTTTTGGACCATTTAGTCAGTGCTTTATCCAGTTTTTGTCTGAAATCGGTTTTTACTGTTGGGCCTTGACTACTATGTTGTCTAAGTTTTTTCAAATCATTCATTACACTCTCATTAAAGGCATCTAAGTTGTCATGAGGCATGAGAGGGTAAAAGCGGTATTTTGGTTTAAAGGGGGTAACACTCCTTTCACTGCTATAGCAATCTAAGGGTACCCGAATTACGTTAGATCCTGCCTGTTCAGTTGAACCTTCTTGGTCTAGATCAATCAAATCATTCAAAAGATCTGCATCAGCAACTGTTAACACATTTTGACCAGAAGGTAACGTAGTCTCTGTACTGGGTCTGTGTTTGCCCTTCAAGAACTTCCTTAATTTTAACTTTCTTGTGAACATGTACAGGTCAATGCGGCTTTGCACATAATCAAAAGGTGTATGTAAACAATACAAAAGACCCAATTTAAGCATCTGTTTGTCTTCCATAGTTAGAGTCTCGTTAGATAAATTGATTACCATATTAGAGTCCACTATTTCTTGGTGTGGCTCCTTGTCAGTACTCCCAAAGCGCTTCCGTTGTCTTTTTCCTTGGCCTCCCCGCCTCTGCCTCCTCTTCCTCTTTTTCCTCCTCTTTGGGTTTGTGGTTTGTGATTTGTCAGTCTGCCCAACCTTAAAAAACGAAATTCATCATAAACTGATGTTGTGGGCCCACTTTTATCTGCAAAAGAGTCACGATCAGATTCTGACCCCGTATCTGAACTTAAATCGCTTAGGGTGTTATCTTGTCTTGCACGATTGCTGGCTTCTAGTCTCTCTCGTCTGATAGTATCAAATTTCCTCGAGAATGTGTAAATCCTTCCTTGCTCATAATCAATGCGATCATGCTGGAATTTATGAGCTTTCCTTTCTGTGATGATTTTTTCATAATTTTTCATCCTTATTTTCATTTCCTTTTCGAATTTCGCTATTTTATCCTTATCTTCCAATCCATGTAGTTGTTCTCTAAGTTCTTTAATATTTTGTATAATATTTTCTCTGTCAATTGCTGCATATTTTACAAGCAGGGTGATCATCCTCTGAGAACTCTCTGCATTTAACTCCTCCCATTGTTTGATGAGGTCAGGATGGGGATTTTCGTAGGTGGGAGTAATCATGATTCTAAGTCCCCTTGGCACCCTGCCAACTTCTAGGTATTTTTTTAGTGATTGTACTTCCCACCATTTTGATATTTAGGTTTTGGTGAGTCTCTCCAATTTGGTGGTGATCGATTGGAACGATGTGGCATCTATGCCAGTCTTCGATGTTGACGCTGATGCCTCTCCTCTACTGGTACTGGACTCGCTGAAAAGCCCTTCGGCTAATTTGAACCTTATTTCTATTTCCTCTTCGCCATGATGGAAATCAGTTTGCAACTACAATGACCAGGATACAGTTCAATGGTAGCCCATGCGGCACTTCAAAAAGCTGAAACTTGCAGCAAGAAATGCCACCGACTCCCGCCTCTGAATGTAGCACACGCAGTATTTCGTGCGCCTGATTGAGACCCCTCCGGATCCCTCGCAGCGCACTTACCTTTGTGTCTTCGTAGGGCAGGGGGCACGTCGCGTTGTGGTTACACCATTCCCAAGCTACGCGTAAGGCGTCGTGCAGCCTGATAGTCGGGGATGCCGAGAAACGCCTGGGCATGTAATTAATGCAGGAAACTTCCAACCCACAAAATCCACCAGGGAGGAACGGCACTCAGCAGGGCTTGCGTTGTTCAGGATGTAGTTTTTATTCCATCAAGTAAACAAAATCGGTAAAAAGCGTCTACGCGTTTCGGCCCGAAGCCTTTGTCATGACGCTGATGCATAGTTACCGGGCAACTAATAAACAGGAAGTAAGTAAACATAGAAGAAGGGATGTCTACACAAATGCATTGACTGTTCAGCTTGCTGTGGCAGCCATCTTTTAACATCAGATGTTCGGTCAGAAGAAATAGATAAACAGCTGATTTGCAGCGAGTGAACAAAGCAAAACAAAATCAAATTAAATTAACACACATTGTGTTGAGTTACCCTCAAATTTCATACAATACAGAAGCAATTTGCTCTTTGAACAGTATTATCTTCGTCATACTGATTAGGAATGCCAAGCGTTTCTATGGTTGTTCTGATAATGTGATTATTATAACATAGTAAAAAATAACTGTCGTAATTGCATGTCCAAACTCCTGCCCCATGGGGCATAAGTAATAGTAAGTGACCTGAAATACAAATTACGTGTTATGCCCCATTGGGCAATTACCCGTGCCCACTAAAGTTCTGGGCTTTGATAACATGCACGGGCAACTGGATGACTGTCATCCATTGCCTGTGGAATCTATATATCCTTGGATGAGGGAAAGCTAAGATATCTTTTTCTTCATCATTTAGATTTTGGTTATAATAACACCCCCCAAAATGTTTTTGTAAAAAACTGTTTAAAATATTTAAGTAGGTCAGCATAATGGGGCATGATATTTGAGAGCATTTGTCTGATTACGACAGCACATTTATGATGTTATGTATTTGCTGATAAGCCAAGCATTTTAGTAAGTGCGAACTTAAATTCATAATGACAAATAGGCACTTGGTGAATTATGCATCTGCAATTCTATAACATTACAATATGATTTTGTTAATAATTGCTTGACCTACTTAGTTATGGTTTTTGCCCAATGGGGCTTAATTACACTAGGTACTGCATTTTGAGTTAATCTTTTAGAAAGATTAATTTGTGTTTAGACGGATGTCTAAATGTCATTTTCCTTTAGGTTTATTAGCTCTCCACTTTGGAAGATCTGAAAATACCCAATTGTGCTAAATTGTTGTGAGTATGGCCACAACAGCAATCAGTTCTGTAAATGACAACACCATTATTTAGAGATTTGTATATTCTAATATGGCCGCGATGTTGATGTTGAGCAAAGAAATTTGTCTATCTTTTATGTTTATGCTTTGTGATAAAGTGAAAGCGCTGTCCGTACGCAGGCTTCATGAGAAAGGCTTTCCAAAGCCGAAACGCATCTGACGCTATAAATGTTTGTATCTGCCATATGAAATCAAACTAAATTAAATTTATTGCGCTACAAGGAGTGCCGTTCTGTTTTGAAATGAAACAGGAGAGACATTATGTATATATATATATATATCCACAGTTTCATTTGGCTAAACCCAAGCCACTTCTACGGCGGGCACACGGCAGGGGTAGCCACCCCCATAAATCCACACAAAATCCAATGCGCAACTCTTTGATTGAAGTAGAAACCAACACTGGAGCCGTGGCCACAAATATAAAGCGTGTTTATTGTTAACACTAGGTCCGACGCGTTTCGGAGTTTCCTCACTCCTTTGTCAGCTATAGTTAGCTGAGCTAACTATAACTTGCGCCCCCGCAATGCACTGCTTATGACCTCACATATTACATAACTCATGACATGGTCAGTGACATTGTTCGAGTGAAATGTCAGCCTAACTATAATGTCCCTGTAACCTTTGTTTTTTTCAGTGAAAAAAAATATATATATATATTTATATATATTTATATGTATATATATACAAGATGTATATAAGATCAACCTGAAACCACAATTGATTTGAGAATTCTGTAAAAGATTCATTACGATGAGTTTGCGTAGTGGTAGTTACTGTGTAAACCATCAGTCGGTTGACTGTTATTATTTGCACAAGTTTCACTTTAAGAGAGAAAATCTGCACTGTCACTTTAAATTTTTGGAATCCGTTCTGTGTGTATTTAATGAAAAAAATGGCGACTACTAACTGTTTTGAGAAAGACCGGGGAGGTGGTCGAAGCGCGTTAACCAGTAGCCACAATAAAGCCTACCTTGTAAAGCGAGTCCGAGCATGCTGGAGCCTGTTCTTGAAGCGAAAAGCAGGCAAGTTGAGATATATATATATATATTTATATATATATATATATATATTCACTGAAAAAAACATAGGTTTTAGGGACAGTTATAGTTACTTGGACATTGCACTCGTACAAAACCCGTGAAATTCCCCGTTATAGTTAGTTCAGCTAACTATAACTCGCGCCCCGCAATGCACTGCTGATGACGTCACATATTACATCACTCATGACATGGTCAGTGACATCACTGATGACATCACTGATGACATCTCAAATGACATCACTGATGACATCATCCAGTGACTGTGTGTTTCTGTAAAGTTTAAATATTTTTAATATATATAGGAAAAGACGTATTGAAGAATGAGTGGGTGTGTAAGTGTCTGTATGGATGATTTAGTAGGTGCGTGACTGACTCTATAAGTGAGTGATTTAACGTATCTTACTGAATGCATGGGTTAGTGACTAATCTGGGTGAATGTCTGTATCCGTCTGTCTGTTGCTGTGTAAGTGGCTGCATGTGTTTGTGAATAGCTAAATGAGTGTCTATATGAGTTATTGAATGCTTGTCTGAGTATCTGTATGGGTGCCTGAGTGTTTGTGTGGGAGGGGTGTGTGCAACTCTGTGCATAGATGTGTGAGTGGGTGATTCACTGGGTGGATGGTTTCAAGAGTGCATCTGTGATAGACTGTATGGGTGGGTAAGTGTGTGTAAGAGTGTGTTAGTGAGTGAATGTATATCCCAGTGGTACATGTGTGAGTAACTACATATGTGAAAGGCAGTATATATGTGTGTTGGAGTATATAAATAGCTATAAGCAAGAGTGAGTGATTGTGATAGTGGCTGTATGGATGAGTGTGTGCTTGTATCAGTGATTGTATAAGAGCGTAAGAATGTGCTAGTATTTGTATGAGTAAGTGAGCTGGTGTGTGTATAACTGTATAGGTGAGTAAATGGTAGTGTGTTTAATTATTTGCATGACTGACTAGGTGTCTGAGTATCTCTATGGATGAGTGGCGTTGTTTGAGTGTCTATATAGGAGTAAGAGTGCATATGATAGTCCTGTACTGAGTGACCGTAAGTATGAGTGACTGTACGGGTGAGTGAGTGGATGTGTGTGTGTAGACCTAAGAATCAGTGAGTGGGTATGTAGTTATTGGTGTTGGTGTGTCTATGGTTTTGCGAATGGCAGTCTGTAATTTAGAGTGGGTGTATCAAAGATTATATTAGGGTGTGAGGAGGTGCATCAGATTATCACGTGGATGATGTCATCAGTGATGTCATTTGAGATGTCATCAGTGATGTCATCAGTGATGTCACTGACCATGTCATGAGTGATGTAATATGTGACGTCATCAGCAGTGCATTGCGGGGCGCGAGTTATAGTTAGCTGAACTAACTATAACGGGGAAATTTCACGGGTTTTGTACGAGTGCAATGTCCAAGTAACTATAACTGTCCCTAAAACCTATGGTTTTTTCAGTGAATTTCAAAGGTTTTTTAAATGCTAATTTGTAACTATAACGTGTCTGAAACCTATGGTTTTTTCAGTGAATTTCAAAGGTTTTTTAAATGCTAATTTGTAACTATAACGTGTCTGAAACCTATGGTTTTTTCAGTGAATTTCAAAGGTTTTTTAAATGCTAATTTCTAACTATAACGTGCCTGATACCTACGTTTTTTTCAGTGAATTTCAAAGGTTTTGTAAATGACAATTTTTAAATGTATTAATTGTTATATTAATTTTTTTCATACTGATTTACTACATTTTTAGAAACAATTTTTTTTTACATATTTTATTTTTAAATTACATTGTAATTACATTATACATTACATTACAAAAAATACTTTCTCAGAATGAATTACTTTAGTTTAAATACTTTGCACATAGGCAATAGACTTTTAAGTACAGTAGTTACAGTTGTTGCAATGGGCAACACATTTTCAAACACAATGCAACATTCAGCTCAATGTGAATTTCTAGTTAAATGCAATTAGTTACTTTATGGATTACTTTTCTAACCACAGGACTGGATCCTAGATTCAGTCCTGGTACATCTCCTGTAAACAGTTGAGTAAAAGCGTTTTGGTTACAGTCGTGATTTTTAAGGAATATTATTGTATTTTAAAAGTTGACACTTAGAAACTTTTTCTCATAAAATCACCAATGTTATCCTATGGAAGGAAATTCACTTAGCAGGTAAAAACTGTTATCGTTACTTTTCTTACTCAGTGTTGGATCCTGGATCCAGCACTGGTGCATCTCCTGTAAACAGTTGAAAGAATGCGTTTAAGTCATACAGGTGATTTTTAAGGAATATTTGTAGTTTGTAAAAATCAACACTTTGAAACTTTTTGCTGAAAACCAGACAATGGATTCCTATGGAAGAAAATATAAGTTACTGGTAAGTACGGTTAAAATTACTTTTCAGGGTCAGTGCTGGGCTAAAGATGCAGCACTGGGTTCTCTCCTGATAACAGGTGAGTAAATTGGTATTCGTACTTTGGTTGATTTTAGAGGAATATTATAAAGTTCAAAAACTCCACACTTAGAAGAATTTCCAAGTGAAACCAGTCAATGTTAGCCTATGAAGGTAATTCAAGTTACCGGTAAGTACGGTTAAAATTACTTTTCAGGACCAGTACTGGGCTGAAAGATGCAGCACTGAGGTCTCTCCTGATAACAGGTGAGTAAATCAGAATTCGTATTTCGGCTGATTTTAGAGGAATATTTGTATGTTTCAAAAATCAACACTTAGAAACTTTTTCAGCAAAAAGCAGGCAATGATATCCTATGGAAGGAAATTCAAGTTACTGGTAAGTACGGTTAAAATTACTTTTGAGGATCAGTACTGGGCTGAAAGATGCAGCACTGAGGTCTCTCCTGATAACAGGTGAGTAAATCGGAATTCGTATTTCGGCTGATTTTAGAGGAATATTTTAAAGTTCCAAAACTCCACACTTAGAAGAATTTCCAAGTGAAACCAGTCAATGTTAGCCTATGAAGGAAATTCAAGTTACAGGTAAGTACGGTTAAAATTACTTTTCAGTACCAGTACTGGGCTGAAAGATGCAGCACTGAGGTCTCTCCTGATAACAGGTGAGTAAATCGGAATTCGTATTTCGGCTGATTATAGAGGAATATTTTAAAGTTCCAAAACTCCACACTTAAAAGAATTTCCAAGTGAAACCAGTCAATGTTAGCCTATGGAAGGAAATTCAAGTTACTGGTAAGTACGGTTAAAATTACTTTTCAGGACCAGTACTGGGCTGAAAGATACAGCACTGAGGTCTCTCCTGATAACAGGTGAGTAAATCGGAATTCGTATTTCGGATGATTTTAGAAGAATATTTGCACAATGGTGAAGGGAGGGGGCGGGGCCTGAGGTGACATCTGTGCAAACGCGCCCCGTGGCGCGTTTTAAGTTGGGGGATTAAGTCCCCTTGAATCCTGAGGGTCCCTAGGGGCCAACTAGCCCACCAGGAACCTCCAATATGTGCCAGGGGGCTGCGTTGCAGAGACGTGTAGAGAGGCCACACCCCTTTTTACACCTCTCTGCAACGCAGCTCTGTGGCGCTTTCTGGATGTACCTGTTGGGCTAGTTGGCCCCCAGGGACCCTCAGGATTGAAGGGGATTTAATTCCCATCTTAAAACGCGCCACGGGGCCTGTTTGCACACATGTCACCTGAAGCCCCGCCCTCCCTTCACCACTGTGCAAACGTGCCCCGTGGCGCGTTTTAAGTTGGGGGATTAAGTCCCTTGAATCCTGAGGGTCCCGGAGTCCAACTAGCCCACCATATGCCTCCAAAAGCGCCACAGAGCTGCGTTGCAGAGAGGTGTAAAAGGGGTGTGGCCTCTCTACACGTCTCTGCAACGCAGCCCCTGGCGCATATTGGAGGTTCCTGGTGTGCTAGTTGGCACCCAGGGACCCCCAGTATTCAAGGGGATCGTTCCCCTCTGCAAAGCGCGCCAGGGGGCGCATTGCAGAGTGGTGAAGGAAGGGGCGGGGCCTGCGGGCCCGATCGTTTTTTTTTGTTTTTTGTTTTGTCCCCTGAAGGGGGCTGTGTAGCCCCCTTCCTTTTTCCTGTTTTTGGGCCCTGGGGACCCCATCCCCCAGGGCCTTACCCCTTTTTTTTATTTAAAATTTTATTTTAAAAAACGGGAAGGGGGCCGCGTGGCCCCCTTCCCTGGGCCTGTATTGGCCCGGGGACCCCATCCCCGGGGCATGGCCTTTATTTATTTTCTTGGGAGGGGGCTGCGTGGCCCCCTCCTCAGGCCATTTAAGGCCCCGGGGACCCCATCCCCCGGGGCCGGCCTTTCCATTTTTTTTTTTTCTTTTTTGGGGAGGGGGCCACGTGGCCCCCTCCTGGGCCACTACTTGCCCCGGGGACCCCATCCCCGGGGCTGGCCCTCTCTGTTGGGGACTGTGGGGTGGTCCCCAATACCCCCACAGTCCCGCCGGCTCCCCACGTCCCTTGGGAGCCGGCATTGCTGTTCCACATGGGGAGCAGCTGACATGCTGCTCCCCATGTGGAAAAGCAATCGGCTTTGGATATTGGAAGAGAGAGCAGGTTTCCTGCTCTCTCTTCCAATATCCAAAGCAGTTTGCAATGACAGGACGGGAGCCGCGAGGCTCCCGTCCTGCCATAGCAAACTACAGTGTCCCGGGGGTAGGTACCCCGGGACACTGCAGGAGCCGGCCCTGGGGGGTGGCGGTCCCCAGGGCCATCAAGGGCTCCAGGAGGGGGGCCGCGCGGCCCCCCTCCCTACATCAGCACAGCCCCGGGGAGGTGGTGGTCCCTGGGGCTTCGGGGGTCCAAAACGGACCCTCATTTTAATTTGTTAGTGCCCCGGGGAGGTGGCGGTCCCTGGGGTGTGTGGGGGGGCTGGAGCCCCCACACAGGTTGTTTAATTTTTTTAAAAAAGCCCCGGGAGGTGGTGGTCCCGGGGCTGCGGGAGGGCTCAGAGCCCTCCCGCACCATTTTTAAAAGAAAGCCCCGGGGGTGGCGGTCCCCGGGGCTTGGGGCCCTTTGAGGCCCCCACACATAAATTAAACCCCCACCATGCCCCCGGGACTTGGGCCACCCGGGGGCAAAATACAATCGAGCGCGGGAGACCGCGCTCGATTTCTCGGCAGGATTCGCGCACCCTGAGCGCATCCTGCCGATTTTTTGTAAAAAAATTATTTTTTTGCCCAGGGGGTCCTTGTGGGACCCCTGAGCAAACCTAGGGGGTCAGGGTGTTTCTACCCTGCCCCTTTGTGCGCTTTGCGCACTTGTTTCTGTCCCTCGGTTCTACCGAGGACAAAATGGCTGCCAACATTTCCTGAATCGGAATGTTGACAGCCAGCTGACAACCAATTAACATGCAGCTCGTGATCGGGACGGTGCGCGCAGGGTGCGCTCAGGGTGCTGCGAATCCTCCGTGCCCATAGATATATATGTACTTTTACTTTTGATTTTCTCAGCAACTACTGAACGGATTTACACCATTTAACAAAAAGGGTTCTTTCTGAACCAAGAACTACCTCTTTGCCAAATTTGGTGTAATTCCGTTCAGCAGTTCAGGCTGTAGCCGTGTCTAAAGTTTCCTATGGAAAATTGCATGGGGAAAACACGTTTTGGAACCCCCTTTTTTCTCGGCCCCCGCTTGACGAATCCCCCGAGACTTTCAGGGTAGGAGCGGACCGGAGCGCCCCACAAAGTTTGAAAATTTTGCGAAGATACGTCAACCGGCAAGAGAGTTATTTCAAATAGAATGTCGTGGATTTCCTATGGATAATAGGTTGTAACTATAACTATCTACTGGCGACCGCCAGTAAATAATATATATATATACATATATATATATATATATATATATATATATGTATATATATGCAAAAAGAAGCAGGAAACTCTAGGTTGTTACAAAGTTTAGGTGGAGAGCAGCTCCTATATAGAGCACCCTACAACACCAGTGACACTCTAAATTTGTTCACCTCAAATGTTTGCTTTTCTATCAAAGTTTTTGAGCATAGGATTAGCACAGTGCCATCCAGGCCGAGATAGAAAGGGGCAAAGTCTTTTGCCATTTTAACAGCAAAGTCTTTGAGCATAGGATTAGAAAGATTGCAGTGAGTTGAGCCCAAACTGAAGGGACAAAGGAGACTTCTCTTCCATGGGTGAATATCCGCTCATACAAATGAGTTCTGTTGCACAACATATGCACAAACTGGGTATACCCCCAGAATATCGACATGGGATTCTCAATAGCATGAAATTTTGTGACCAGAATAGTGAGGCTGAAATATCAAAAGATAAGTAAGTAGAGATTTTCTATACCTAACTTACGGACCCATACCAGTACTTACACACCCTCTCACTGATTCATAGATCTACACACAAATCTACTCACTCACTCACCCATACAGCCACTCATACATCCACTCACTCACTAATACATCCACTGACATATCTACTCATACACCCATACAGCCATTCACACACTGAGTCAGTCACCCATAGAGCTACTCACACACCCATAGAGTCAATCACACAGCTACTTACTCACCCATACAGTTACACACACATACCCACTTACTTATTCATACAGATCCTAACACATACTCACTCACCTACACAGTCCATGACACAAGCACACACTCACCCATACAGTCACTCATATACCCCATCACTCACCTATACTGTCTTTCACATACCAAGTTACTCACCCATATACCACTGACAAATCCCCTCAGCCACACATCTATACACACACTCGCTCACCCATACAGCCCCTCACACACACTCACTAAGCCATACAGCCGCTGACTCACCCACTCACTCTTCCATACAGACAGTCACACAACTCCTCACCCACCCACACAGACAGTCAGACACCCATACAGGTTCTCAGATAACCAATCAATCACCCATACAGCCACTCACATACCCACTCACATACTCGTACAGCCACTTACACATCAACTACCACACTGATACAAACATTCACATAACCAGACACTCACCCATACATTCACTGGGACACATAATCACTCACCTATAGTCAGTCACGCACCCACTGAATCGTCCATACAGGCACTCATGCACCCACTTATTCACCAATACACCTTGGTATATATATTTAACACTCAAGCTTTTTTTAAAATACTCACAGTCACTGGATGATGTCATCAGTGATGTCATTTAAGATGTCACCAGTGATGTCATCAGTGATGTCACTGACCATGTCATAAGCAGTGCATTGCAGGGGTGCGAGTTATAGTTAGCTCAGCTAACTATAACTGCTAAATTTCACTGGTTTTGTACGAGTGAAATGTCAGTCTAACTATAGTGTCCCTGTAAACTTTGTTTTCTTCAGTGAATTTCTAAGATTTTTTTAACTAGTATTCGCGTTTGAAGAGTGGTGGAGAAAGGGGAGCTGGGCCTCCGACCAGCTCTCAGAAATCCCACAGTGTAGGACTTACAGGAGGTCCCTCAGCAGTAAAGTGGACGTCATGCCCCAACCAGTAGTGCACCACAAGCCGCGTTTGCAGATTGGTGGAGAAAGGGGGCGTGGCCTCCGAAGACCTCTTAGCAATTCCCGCTGTGTGGGACTTATTGGAGATAACAGATGGGGCAGTTGGCCCCAAAGGGTGTCCTTGGGGGTCAACTACCTCTACTGTTACCTCCAGTAAGTCCCACACAGCAGGATTGCTCATACCTGGTAGGAGGTCATGCCCGCTTTCTCTACCACTCTGCAAATACGCCTCCTGGTGCACATCTAGTTGGGGGATAAAGCCCCTTGGCTCTTGAAAGTCCTTGGGGGCCAACTAGCCCTCCAGTTACCTCCAGTAAGACCCACACAGCTGGATTGCTGAGAGGTGGTCAGAGGTCACGCCCCGTTTCCCCACCACTCTGAAAACGCACTTGCTGGCACATTGCTGCTTGAGGGAAGAGGTCCACTTTAGTCCTGAGGCCCTCAGAAGGCCACCAGGAGTGCACTGGAGGTGCGTTTGCAGAGTGGTGGAGAAAGGGGGTGTGGCCTCTGATCACCTCTCAGAAGTCCCACTGTGTGGGGCTTAGTGGAGGTAACAGGAGGTCTTGTTGGCCCCTAAGGACCATCAGCAGCTAAGAGTACTTCATCCCCTCACCAGCAGCACACCAGGAGGCACGTTTGCAGAGCGGTGGAGAAAGAGGGCGGGGCCTCTGGCGAGTTGCTGGCTTTTTTTTCTTCTAATTTTGAGGAAGATGAGCCGCGTGGCCCCCCCTTCCCTGGACCATTTTGGGACCCGGGGACACCATCCCGCCTGACCCTTTTAAAAAAAGATTTTTTTTTTAAAGCAAAAAGGGAAGGGGGCCGAGCGGCCCCCCTCCCAGGCCACTTCACCCCGGTGACCCCATCCTCCAGGGCATGACCCTTTTATTATTTTTATTTATTTATTTTTAAGAGGGAGGGGGGCCGTGCAGCCCCCCTCTTGGGCCAATTTTGGCCCCCGGGACCCCATCTGGGGCCAGCCCATTTAAAGTGGGTGCCTCTAGGGCATCCACTCATCAATGGGACTGCAGGGGGAGAACGAAGGCCTCCGCGGTCCCAGCCGGCTCCCCGCCTCCTGCAGGAGCCGGCATTGCTTTTTACACACAAGGTGCTGCTGACATGCAGCTCCCTGTGTGTAAAAAGCAAAGTGCTCCGCTTTCAGCAAGCAAGAGCAAAATGTTCTCGCTTTCTGAAACTGGAGCACTTGTTGCTATGGCATGGCGGGAGCGGTGCTCCCGACATGTCATAGCAAACTGCAGAGTCCCGGGGGTTGGCACCCCGGGACATTGCTGGAGCGGCCCTGAGGGGTGGCGGTCCCCAGGGCCATCTACGGCTCCAGGAGGGGGCATGTGCGGCCCCCTCCTTTCTTGTGAAGGGGCCTGCCCCGGGGAGGTGGCGGCCCCCAGGGCCCAAAACAGCCCAGGAGGGGACCACACGGCCCCCTCCCATTTCTTAAATATAGAGTTTGGCCCCGGGGTGCTAGTAGTCCCCAGGGCCTGGGGTTCCGTGAGGGTCCCCCCCACATTAAAATGTTAAAGCCCCGGGGAGGAGGTGGTACCCAGGGCCAGGGGGGTTCGTGAGGCCCCCCGACATTAACATATTAAAGCCCCAGGGAGGTGGTGGTCTCCGGGGCCGGGAGGGGTCTGTGAGGCCCCCCCATATTAAAATGTTAAAGCCTGATGCCCCCCCATTAGATTAGCCCCCAGGAAGTGGTGGACCCGAGGCTGCGGGGGGGCCATAGGGGTTTGCGGATTCACCACGGCCACAGTTGTGTATCTGAGAAATCTTAAAATTTCTCAGGAACTACTGAACGGATTTACACCATTTCACAAAAAGAGTGCTTTCTGGACCAAGAGCTAAATTTTTGCCAAATTTTGTGTTATTCTATTCAGCAGTTCGGGCTGTAGCCGTGTCTAAAGTTTCCTATGGAAATTAACATGGAGAATAAGTGTTTTGGGACCCCCCCTTTTTCTCAGCCCTTGCTTGACAGATCACCCCAAAATGTTCAAGAAAGCAGCTGAAGTGAGCGTCAAACTAGTTTTGAAAATTTCATGAAGATTAGTCAAACAACGCCAAAGATATAGGCATATCTTTGGCATAGACTATAACTACCTACTGGCAACCGCTATACTATGCTATTCTTAAAAAAGTGATTGAAAATCACCAAATGTACCTGAAAGAGAAAAAACTAAGAAAAATCAAACGGGATTACAGGGACTATCGCGATGGCCGCATATACACCTTCGCGAAGAAGTTTGATAACATCCAGGGGTGGAGGAGAAAAAGAGAAACAGAGATGGGAGCGATGATACACGTTCAGTCAGTAGCATTTCTGTGTCATCACAGAGTAGTGCAACATCTAACACTACACCACAGGAGATCCCTTTAGGGGAAGGTGCCTCTTCCTTCCAGAAGGAACTAGCAAAGTTGCATATAAGCAACAGGCTGCAACAAAAAAAGGATCAGCCAAAACCAGGAGGGGATGGAGGAGGTCAAAGGGGAGGTTCAAAAGGAGGGACAGCAGACAAATTGAATTTGGTAAAACGGTCCAAGAAGGTTTAAGTGATGTGGCACATGATACTATGTGTTCAAATAGTATGGAAAATGACAACAGTGATTTGAAAATTGTGAATTTATCAAATAAAATCTCGGACAAAGATGAAATCAAGGTGCTGAGTATGGGTTTAAATTTCTGTCCCACACAGAGTGGTGATATTACCAATGTTCACATTGATTTGTAAAAATTTGTAAGAGCACTCAAACTGAGGGATTATTTTTCAGACCAGACCACTGAGCCCCATGGGCCTGTTATGAGACCGAGCACTGTGCCCCATACTATTACAGACATGCGAAATGTACAGTGCCTGCTTTCCTTTGGTGAAGAGGGGGTGTATGATATGCCACCACTGTTGGAAGAATTTAACATTCCCCAAAACCTTAATACAGACAGTGGATTAGGGCCTAAATCGAAATTTGTGCCAACGACAGCTTACCACCATAACATTGATATTTTTTATGATAAGGTTACTGAAGACCTATACAGATTGGAACTCATTACTAAATTTGCCCCACCTGTTCGCCACAACATCTCTCCTAAGGAAAGACAGACACTAAATAGACTTAGTTTGGACAGTGATATCGTAATCAGAAATGCTGAAAATGAGGCGGAAATGTTGTGGTCATGAATCACTCTGACTACATGAATGAAATCAACCGCCAATTGACTAATAAGTCTTGTTATAAGGTAATTGAGGGAAATCCAATCCAGAAATTAGCCACTCTGATCAATGTCAAATTGAGTGAATGGAAAGACATCTGTCTGCTCACAGAGGATGAGTTTCGGTACCTAAGAGTGGGGTGTCCAAAATTCCCCTGTATTTACATCGTGCCAAAAATTCACAAGGGGGGGCACTATCCACCAGGCCGACCTATAACTTTGGGGGTGGGCTCACCCACCGAAAGGTTATCTGAGTTTGTGGACCTCAGGCTTCAAAAGCATGTTCATAACTTACCCTCCTACATCAGAGATAGTAAGGACATTTTGGTCAAATTTAAGGACTTCCACTGGTCTGATGAGCTTCTGTTTGTTACTTTCGATGTGGAGAGTTTGTATACCTGTATTCACAACAAATTTGGACTCCTGGCGGTACAGTCTTTTCTGAACAAGGATGGGGCCAGCCAATATGAGTACAATGAAATGATTATTCAGATGATGGATATTATTCTGACAAACAACGTTTTTCTTCATGACAATCGCTGGTTCTAACAGATACAAGGAACCGCAATGGGTTCTACGTTTGCCCCCTCTTATGCATGCCTCTTTATGGGGTGGTATGAGAGGGAGCATGCCTGGAACAGACGCGCCTCCCCCTGGACTGAACACATTGTCTTTTGGGGGAGGTACATAGACGACATCATCTGTCTATGGTCAGGATCTGAAGAACTATTACATCAATACTTCTCCTTTCTAAATGATAATGAGTACAATGTCAAGCTCACCATGACATTCCATAAAGAGATGATAAACGTTTTGGACATACAATTTTATGTCAAAAATGGAATGATACAGAGTACATTATACAGAAAGGAGACAGCTTGTAACGGGGTATTGCATGCCTCGAGTGCACATTCATGCTCTATGATTAATAACATCCCTTATGGAGAAATGACACGCATTAGAAGAAACTGCAGTGAGGAGGAAACTTATCAAACTAACATTCTTGAGTCTAAAAAAATATTCCTGAAAAGGGGGTATGGTATGAAAATTCTACACAGAGCTCAATCTAGAATACAGCAGACAGACAGGGAAGCCACACTAATGGATAAACCGAAACAAAGACTAGATGTCTCTACCAAGAGCAGATTAAGATTTGTGACCCAATATACCACCCACAGCAACATGATATTCAATACTTTGAAAAAAAATTGGGATTTACTCACTGAGGTCCCTGGCCTTAAAAACTCCTTAACGAGTGCACCGGCAATCACCTACAGAAGATGGGTATCTCTGAGGAACACCCTTTGTCCCAGCTATGTTACTTCTGTAGAAAAGAAAGAGACATGGCTGCTGTCAAAACCGGAGGGTTTCTTCATGTGTGGCACGTGTAATGTCTATCCCTTTGGTAAAAACAAAACCAAGACATTTACATGCAATACAACCTGGGAACATAATATCAGGCTCTTCATCAATTGTAATACAACGTATGCCATTTATGTGCTTGGATGCAAATGTGGACTGATCTACGTGGGCAGCACGATACGCTGCCTAAAGTATCGAATACAGGAACATCGTAGGGCGAATAAGGACACTAGGTACCCTATGGCAGGTTATTATGAAAGCACACACCCGGATGACGCTGGGTTTTGGTTCCATGGCATTGATCACATTCCTGTAGGAAAAAGGGGCGGTAACAGGGAATTACTGTTGAGGCAAACAGAGTCAAAATGGATTTGCCGCCCGAGAGCGAAATTAAAGGTCACAACACTGATAGTGAGCTACATTACTTTTTGGGATAAATATCTTTGAGAACTGGTCTAATCCTTTTTTGTAGTGTTTGAACATATGTAGGGTACTCCATGATATCTCATAGGTAACCATAATCTTGGTGACCTATTTCGTGATGTTGTCAGATGATACATCCCTTGTGTTTCCCAGGATTGGATAATCGCTATGCTCCTTTGTATTTTTGGTGCAACATCTAATTTCACACTCGAGCTTATCCATCTCTTGTGGTGAGATTTTACACACTCGGGTATATCCAGATTGGGAGTTTCTTGACTGCTAATATAACTGACTCACGATATGGGCGGCCTCGTCTTCAGTGGCCTTGGTTCTTTGAACAGAGTAAGCTTAGATCTTACCTGATATGTGTTATTTTCTAGACTAAGTATAAGTGACTGTGACCTCAGTTTAGCCTTGGTCTGGACGTTCTTTCCACCTGCCACACCATCATTAGTGGCATTGAGGGAGAGTTTCTGTCCTGCTGTATTTACCAGTTATTATGTGCAACATAGTGCCGCACGGGCACCACTATTCTTAAATCCTGAACATATGGGATGACTATACGGGTATTGTTCCTTTATATATGTGATGCCTTTATGATATTTGCATTTTTTATAATACGACATGTGATCGTGATCTCACTTTAGCCATGATCTGGGCGTTTCTACCCGCTAGCCACACCAACAACAAGTAACATTAAGGTTTTTTTTTTATTCTGCTTCATGTACCACATATGTGCACATGGTACCGGACGGGCACCCCCATATCTGAACTCACAACATATGGGGTAACAATACCAATATTGTTTCCCCTTATATATCGTGCCATTACAAGACTTTTAGAATTCTCAGTTGCAGTTTCTAGTAGTTTTTTATTCCCTATTAGGGTAAATCAAAATATTTTGGACCGCTCCAATATGGCGTCTTGACCAATGTGTTCTGACGTCATAGATACTGCGACATGTCGCGCCAGGGGAGAACCAAGTATTGGTGATCCTTTGAATTTTGGATCTTTTAACAATATGGCTTTATCATTTCTTATAGTTTTATTTTGATAATTCATCTTTTATGCCGTAATTCCAACAGGGTATTTTGATCTATCCTTCCAGACAATGCGGTCCTTTACGTCTTTGGTCCTTCCAAGATGGCGTCACCACATTAGACGTCCTCACGAGACTTGTGTCACCTGATCGGTATCGCGAACCCAGCCGACGTCCTTTGTGCGAGTATCTCTTTCAAAACACTCTGTCATGGCGCGCAAGTGGAGACTTGAACGCTGGCGACTGTGCCATGTCCAGGAACCCTTAGGACTCGGGTGAGTGCGTCTGACTTTGTCCTTCCGCATATTGTATAGAGCAGCACGCTGTGAACTACGGTTCAAGGAGCCTCTGGGGTTATATGCGTGTAATTAACGGGTTGTTTCTCGCATTGAGGAAGTATGGCATTAAACTATAAGGTATGAGGATGATGTGTTTCAACTGAGTTATGTGGTTTGAGTTGTGGAATGCATTACTGCGGTCCATTCCCTCATAGATATGCCCATGTTGTGCCTTGAACGCCAGGTGGGTCACGTCGAACATTGCATATTGATATTCTTCACTCAGGCACGAATACGGTTGTTTTTTGAATAATGTCAGGTGGGTTATGTCTAACACCACGTGTTGATATCCCTCACTGAGGCACAAGTATAATTGTCTTGAATAACGTATACATTGCGCTACGTCATTATTGAATGGGTCACCTCTCAACCCATGTGTGGATACTTTATATTGTTGCATATGGCGGTCTCCTAAATATGTATTGACTCACACCTAAAAACGTACACATTGCGCTCCGTTATTACTGAATGGGTTATTTCTCACCCCATGTGTGGATACTCTACATTGTGGCAGACGGCGGTTTCTAAGTTATGTATATACTCACACCATTTATGTAAGGTGGGTCAATTTCCACTGTATGTATACGTGTTATATTCTCTGTCGTCGATATTTGTGGGTTTGTTTTGCTAACACCCAGAGATGGTATGCATGATGAGATGGCAGTGCTACATGGCACTGCGTGATACAATAGTATGGCATCTACAATGTTTTGGGGCATGCAATAGTTGCACTCCCCCACGCCTCTTGGCAGGGCACTTATTAGGTGTCCAGGTAATATGGACTTGGACCCATTGTGGTCCCTTGTATTTACTGGACTGTATGTGTACGTGTTATATTCTCTGTTGTTGATGTTTGGGTAGTTCTTTATTGCCAACACCCGGAGATGGTATGTACGATTAGATGGCAGTGCTACATGGCACTGCGTGATGCAATAGTATGGCATCTACAATGGTTTGGGGCATGCACCGCGAATGGAGCATACTAGGATTGGAGTTATTAACGCAATTACATTTACATTTACGCTTGAGCTAATAGACTTTTTATTCGTACAGATCATGAGCTGGGAACTGACTTGACCTGATACCCGGACTCTTGGTTGAATTTCCTAGCATTATTATACCAACTATCTAGAATATTGAGAACACACTACTTGATGAATAAAGGTGAGACCTTGGTAATTTGGGGATAGGATATGTGCCCCATGGTATAACCTTCTGTCTCTGGGGTGTTGAAGTAAATCCTTGTTACACACCCATTTTTTTAACCTTCTCCGTATGCACTATTGTTGCACATGTCTTCCTGATATGTATGTCTTTTCCTGCTGTCTTTCACTGTAAATATTGTGTATATATATATATATATATATATATATATATAATGTGCATTGTGGGCTGTCTAGCAACTTAACTACGTTTAGTGTGACCCTCTGATATTGAACGTTATGTGCGTCATATTTGTGTTGGAATAGAGCCAAAAGAAATCTTATATAAAAAAAATTCTTATATGACTGATAAGGAGTATTAATCTGTGTATATGTATATATGTAAATATGTTATGTATTGTTATATGTTTTTAACGTGTGATGATTTAAACTGTGTTTTATGTGATTGTTTCAGCCCTGATGAAGTTCCTAATGTGATAGGAACAGAACGCGTTGGCTAATGGCTGATTTTTATTCAATTACAAATAAAGAAGGATGATGGACTAAACTTGCTATTTCGATTTCATTTCTGCTGCACCTTCCACTTAAAAGTATTTCGTTTCCTGTGGCACTAAACAACGGCAAGTGCTGGAAGTGGATGCACAGGACAATAAATTGAATGTAACAGGGATTGAGGTGCTGAACCTGTGGTCAGCCGTTGGGAGCTTTGTGTATAACCCCATATCTATATATCTATATCTATCTATCTCTACATCTATCTATCTCTCTCTCTCTCTCTCTCTATATATATATATATATATATATATATATTCACTGAAAAAACCATAGGTTTCAGGCACGTTATAGTTAGAAATTAGCATTTAAAAAACCTT
Organism: Calotriton arnoldi; assembly: GCA_963921515.1. NCBI lineage: Eukaryota > Metazoa > Chordata > Amphibia > Caudata > Salamandridae > Calotriton > Calotriton arnoldi. The sequence goes on from CAWUFW010001512.1 coordinate 2,525,435, forward strand.
TGAAATTCACTGAAAAAACCATAGGTTTCAGGGACGTTATAGTTAGGTGGACATTTCACTCGTACAAAACCATAGAAATTCCACCGTTATAGTTAGTTCAGTTAACTATAACTCGCGCCCCCACAATGCACTGCTCATGACGTCACATATTACATCATTCATGGCATGGTCAGTGACATCATGTGACATCACTGATGACATCTCAAATGACATCACTGATGACATCATCCACTGACTGTGTTTTCTGTAAAGTTTAAATATGTTTTATATATATGGCAAGGTGTATTGAAGAATGAGTGGGTGTATAAGTGTCTGGATGGAGGATTTAGGAGGTATGTAACTGATTGTATAAGTGACTGATTAAACGTGTCTTACTGAATGCATGGGTTAGTGACTAAACTGTGTGAATGTCTGTATCAGTCTGTCTGTTGTTGTGTAAGCTGCTACATGGGTTGGTCAGTAGCTACATTAGTGTCTATATGGGTTATTTATTGTTTGCTTGAGTATTTGTATGGGGGACTGAGTGTGTGTGTGGGTGGGTTGGAGGTGTGTGACTCTGTGCATAGATGTGTGAGTGATTGATTCACTGGGTGTATGGGTTCAAGAGTGCATGTGGAAACAGCTGTATGGGTGGGTGAGTGTGTGTATGGGTGTGTTGGTGAGTGAATGGATGTCTCAGTGGTACATATGTGAGTAACTACATATGTAAAAGGCAGTATATGTGAGTGATGGTGTATATAAATAACTATATGTGAGACTGAGTGATTGTGAGAGTGGCATGTATGGATGAGTCTGTACTTGTTTCAGTGATTACATAAGAGAATAACTATGCGTTACTGTCTGTATGAATTAGTGAGGTGGTGTGTGTATAACTGTTTAGGTGAGTAAATGGGAGTGTGATTGATTCTTTGCATGACTGACTAGGTGTGTGAGTAACTCCATGGATGAGTGGCGGTGTGTGAGTGTCTGAATAGGTGTATGAGTGCATATGATAGTGTTGTATTGATAAGTGACTGCATGTATAAGTGATTGTATAGGTGAATGAGTGGATGTGTGTGCAGACCTAGGAATCATGGAAAATGGTAGTGTGTATTTTACAGTGGGTGTATTAAAGGTTATATTAGGGTGTGATGAGGTGCATCAGATTATCACGTGGATGATGTCATCAGTGATGTCATTTGAGATGTCATCAGTGATGTCATCAGTGATGTCACTGACCATGCCATGAATGATGTAATATGTGACGTCATGAGCAGTGCATTGCGGGGCGCGAGTTATAGTTAACTGAACTAACTATAACGGTGGAATTTCTATGGTTTTGTACGAGTGAAATGTCCACCTAACTATAACGTCCCTGAAACCTATGGTTTTTTCAGTGAATTTCTAAGGTTTTTTAAATGCTAATTTCTAACTATAACGTGCCTGAAACCTATGGTTTTTTCAGTGAATTTCAAACGTTTTTTAAATGCTAATTTCTAATTATAATGTTCATTAAACCTATGCTTTTTCAGTGATTTTAAATTATCATTCCATTCTCAACCTAGTGAAAACAGCTGATATCGCCAGTTTTCCTACAATAGCTTCCGCAAAAAAAATAGCCACAAATGAGAGCGACAACTAACGCTAATAATATGCAGAGTTGGCGTTCCCGTGCAAAAATAACACGAAAACACCACTTCCCGATATTTTCAACGAGCAGCCAAATCTGGGGTGCAATCCAAAAACAGGCGATAAGCTGCGTTAGCAGTAAGAATTTAACATCTGCCTTTTACTGGTGTAAAGCAGGACGACTACCTACAGTGTGAAAGGGAGCCCAGCCCATAACCACATCTAAAGACCAACACATGTCATAGAGCTACTGACCATGCAGCTCCGACACCCAAGAAGGCCACAACACCCACTGCCATCACCCTCAGGACCTCCCCCCGGACCACCCCCTCCCTACTACCACCGAGGCAGCGCAGAACAGGACAGCGGACCCTCCAAAAACGGCATGGTCCCTCAGCCACACAATAGCTGAATGTTGGGAGATGTGGCAACCAAGTATGTGTGAAGGACGCAAGTCACCCATCAATAAAAATGCACACAATACCAAGTGTAGCGGTGATGTGGTGGACAGACCTCACTATGCAGAGCACAAACCTCTCCATGTGGACATATACTGCTGGTGCTTGTAGTGTTGTGGACAATAGACGCAACCATGTTACCTCAGGCAGTGGGGAAGATCTCGGTCATGTAGCTGTGTTGTCCCCCCTGGAAGCGGAAGCGGAGTGGGCTGGTCCAACGTACCCCACTCCAGCGTAGGAGTATGAATAAATAGGCTGGGGCTCTGGGCGTGGTTCACTTGTGGGAAGGCCAAAGCGTCTGCCAGGGCGGCAGCCCTCACCCTGCCACGAGGCCTCCGCCGTGACCGCCGGCCTCCTCGACACAGGCCCCCTGCAAACCCAGCAGCAGAGCACTACAGATTTATGTCTGTACAGACTACTGCCTTCGATCTACACTGCGGACAGCAGGGCTCACAATTCAGATCGAGTCCCGATTGCAGATGACGCAGTCCAGTAGGCAAGAGACATTGCTCCCAGTGCGGCCCGCCCGGACCACGCATCATCGCAGGCTGCGCACACGCTGAGTGCTTCAGGTGCCACTAACTCAGTGCACCACAAGTCATCGCCACGTAGCCTTATTAAGGCAGAATTCATTAGACAAAAGACATTGCTACCAGTGTGGCCCGGCCGGACCACGCATCATCGCAGGCTGCGCACACGCTGAGTGCTTCAGGTGCCACTAACTCAGTGCACCACAAGTCAACGCCACGTGGACTTATTAAGACAGAATTCATTAGGCAAAAGACATTGCTACCAGTGCGGCCCGCCCGGACCACGCATCATCGCAGGCTCCGCACACACTGGTTGCTTCAGGTGACACTAACTGTACAGCTCAACTCAACGCCACGTGGCTGTGGGCCCTTGCTGACCGCTGCCTCCGGCCTACACTGCGGTCATCAGGGCTCACATTTAAAATTGACTCTTGATTCATTAATTGCAGAGTCCAGTAGGCAACTAAGTATTACGTCCCTAAAACCTACATAATATCCTTTTAGTATCCTTGCTTCAAGAACTTGTTTTATATCAGTTATAGCTTTAGTACAATGACCAAATTCATCTTGCAAGTCCAAAGGAACACTGAATGGCAGTCTACACTGCGGACAGCAGAGCTCACAATTAGAATTCAGTTTTGATTTATTAATTGCAGACAGAATTGTACTCTATGTCCTCGAATTTTGTCAAGAGGAAGTGACAAAAAGCATTCCTTGATGTCTGTGCTGACTACTGCCTTCGATCTACACTGCGGTCAGCAGGGCTCACAATTCAGATCGAGTCGCGATTGCAGATGACGCAGTCCAGTAGGCAAGAGACATTGCATCATCGCTGGCTGCGCACATGCTGAGTGCCACACCTACCACTAACTCTATGCAGCTCAAGTGAACGCCACGTGGCTGTGGACTCTTCCTGACCACTGCCTCCGGCCTACACTGCGGTCAGCAGGGCTCACAATTCAGATCGAGTCACGATTGCAGATGACGCAGTCCAGTAGGCAAGAGACATTGCATCATCGCTGGCTGCGCACACGCTGAGCGCCACACCTACCACTAACTGTATGCAGCTCAAGTCAATGCCACGTGGCTGTAGGCCCTTCCTGACCGCTGCCTCCGGCCTACACTGTGCTCAGCAGGGCTCACAATTCAAATTCAGTCTTCATTCTTTAATTTCAGAGTCCAGTAGGCAACTAACTATAACGTCCCTGAAACCTACATATTTCGACAGTGTATTCCATAAATGTTTCATCTTTTGTTCCATACACCTACACTGCGGTTAGCAGAGCTCACAATTTAAATTGAGACATGATTTATTTATTGCAGACAGAATTGTACTCTATGTCCTCGAATTTTGTAAACAGGAAGTGACTAAAAGCATTCTTCGATGTCTGTGCTGACTACTGCCTTCGATCTACACTGCGGATAGCAGGGCTCACAATTCACATCGAGTCGCGATTGCAGATGACTCAGTCCAGTAGGCAACAGACATTGCTCCCAGTGCGGCTCGCCCGCACCACGCATCATCGCTGGCTGCGCACACGCTGAATGTTTCTGATGCCCCTATCTCAGTGCAGCACAACTCATGGACCCTTTATGATACAATGTTTTGTGTATAATTTCACATCTGCTGCCCCTACCTCAGTGTACCACAAGTCATGGACCCTTTACGATACAATCTTGTGTGTATTATTTCACATCTGTTGCCCCTACCTTAGTGCAGCACAAATCATTGACCCTTTATGATTGAATCTATGTGTCTGATCCAATGATTACTGTTGTACTTGTTGCCAGCACCAACCATTCCCGGAGGGCTGGCTTACACTCACCCCACACGCATCCAGCACAGACGTCACTGGACATGTGACCCTGGTAATAAAAATGAGTCGAGCGCACGTGCCCGTACCCAGTTCCACTATCTATCTGTGTCCGTGTGTTCATTATGTATGCAAGATGCCGCCCCTGGGCCCTACCACATTACATTGTGCTGTGGACAGCGTATGCAACCATGTTACCTCTGGCAGTGGGGAAAACTTCGGTTATGTAACTTTCTCTCGGTCATTGTACAAGTACGTACGTAGAGACTGGATCATTAGAGTACTGCAAGGAGAGTGTATAGTGAATTTATAAGTGCTTGGGGATTGGCGGAGTAATTCTATAAGTACATATGTTGGCGCAGCCTAACCCCGAACACAAGCTTGGCTCTAATTGGCTGCCCTCCATGTGCCAAAAACTGAAACTTAAACTTTCCATGGCCCTGTATTGCTACAGCTGCAACACTCCACTGAATGTGCAATAAACATTCATATCCACACAGATGTGTCATGTCCACCATCTTTCATGTGTGGAACTATGGATGAATGTAGGGTCAGTGATTCCCCGTACCTTCCATGTTGGCCATGTTGTGGGACTTGGCTCACAGAGTGACACATTGGCGCTTGCGACCCGGGTGACGTCAGCACTACAACAGGGACACCCGCATCAGTTGATTCCTCACACAGCCCAGGACGGAGCCACGCCCATAGCTCCGGAGTCATTCTTCACAGCCTCACGTAGGACTGGTGTACGCCAGGCCAGCCCACTCCGCTTACGCTTACAGGGAAGGACAACAACGCTACATGGCCCAGATTTTCATTGCAGTGATCTGCTGGTCACACCCTAGTTGTCAGTACGCCACAGCCACTCCCTCACGGCTAGTATACACCCACACCACACCCATCCAGCACACGCATCACAGGACACGTGACCCTGCCAATAAAAAAGACCGGGCGCACGTGCTCGACGCCATTTCAGAGTTGCTCGCACCGGATACACTGCGGCCGGCACAGGCACACCGGCACGGGACGGTGACTTTCGGTCCACTGAGGTACGGGTACCGTAACTGCTGAGCGGGTGTGCAGCCTGCGGTGATGGCCCATCCCGGCGGTCTGGACAGCTCAGGTTTTGTGTGCCCTGCTGGACCGCAGTGTAGGCCTGAGCCATCAGACAGCGCAGGCCTACCGCCACGTGGCGTCGCCTCGCTGGTCACAGAGTTAGTGGCACCGCAAGGGCTGAGCGGGTGTGCAGCCTGCGATGAAAAGCCCGGTGCACTGGTATGTCCTCTGCCATGGCGAAATCAAGACCCAGCACCAAATGTGAGACCTGGTGGCCTGCGGAGCGGGGCTGCATGACATGCAGGGTGCGGTGTCCGCAGGCCCAGGGCTTGGGGCTTGCAGCGGCACGTGGTAGGCCCTCTTTTCTACACGCAGGTTGCGAAAGGTGAGCAGAGAGGCTTGTTAGCGCAGCGGCGGGCAGTCACCTCCGGGCAGTGGGAGTGGATGGGGTGCAGCAGCCTGGGTGCGCAGCGGCGGACAGTCACCTCCGGGCAGTGGGAGTGGATGGGGTGCAGCAGCCTGGGTGCGCAGCAGCGGGCAGACACCTCTGGGCAGTGGAAGTGGATGGGGTGCAGCAGCCTGGGTGCGCAGCGGCGAGCAGACACCTCTGGGCAGTGGAAGTGGATGGGGTGCAGCAGCCTGGATGCACAAAGGCGGGACAGAGAATTAGGCGTGTGCAGTTGTATGTACTCTGCCATTACTGATTCCATACTACGTTTCAGATGAGTAAGCTTGAGGGCTCCACTATGTCCCGGCACGTGGTTGGAGACACACCGGTGACGGAAAGGTGAGCTGTGAGGGTTTTGTCCACAGTGTCGGCACTCACTGTCCCTCTCCATCTCTTCCTTTCTCTCCCTCACACTCTTTCTCTCTCCCTTCCTCTCTCTCTCACTCTATCTCTTCCTCTCTCTCACACTGTTTTTCTTTCTCTCTCTCTACCTCTCTCTCTCTTTCTCTCTCTCTCACTCTTCCTCTGTTTCTCTCTTCCTCTTTCTCACACAGTTTCTCTCTTTCTCTCTCTCTTCCTCTCTCTCACTGTTTCTCTCTCTCTTCCTCTCTCTCACTCTTTCTCTCTTTCTCTCTGTCTACCTCTCACTCTTTCTTTCTTTCTCTCTCTCTTCCTCTCTCTCTCTCCTTTGATGGACGCATGACGCACAATCTTATCTTGCTTTTTGTCTAGCAGGCTGTGATTCACAGATTGACGACCCCCCCCGACACGGACCTCCCGCCACGAGGCGATGACTTCAGTTCCACTGAGTTAGTGCCACCAGAGCTGAGCGCGTGTGCAGCCTGCGATGATGCGTGGCCATCCTGCAATCAACACCCGCTCTGAATTGTGAGCTCGGCTTGACCGCGTGTACGCAACGCCTGAGGAGGTTGCTTCAGCACGTGGTGGACCCTCTTAGACACACGCCGGTGGCGGAAGGTGAGCAGAGAGCCTTGTTTCCGCAGCAGCGAGCAGTCACCTCTGGGCGGTGGGAGTGGATAGTGTGCAGCACCCTGGGTGCACAAGAGCGGGCAGACACCTCCGAGCAGTGGAAGTGGATGGGGTGCAGCAGCCTGGGTGCACAGGAGCGGGCAGACACCTCTAGGCAGTGGGAGTGGATGGGATGCAGCACTCTGGGTGCGCAGGAACGGGCAGTCACCTCCGGGCAGTGGGACTGGATGGGGTGCACCAGCCTGGGTGCACAGCAGCGGGCAGACACCTCTGGGCAGTGGGAGTGGATGGGATACAGCAGCCTAGGTGCGCAGAGGCGGGCAGACACCTCTGGGCGGCGGGAGTCGATGGGGTGCAGCAGCCTGGGTGCGCAGGGGCGAAACAGAGAATTAGGCGTGTGCAGTTGTATGTACTCTGCCATTACTGATTCTATACTATGTTTCAGATGACTAAACTTGAAGACTCCACTATGTCCCGGCACGTGGTTGGAGACACACCGGTGGCAGAAAGGTGAGCTGTAAGGATTTTCTCCACAGTGTCAACACTCACTCTCCCTCTCCATCTCTTCCTTTCTGTCACTCACACTCTTTCTCTCTCTCTCACTCTGTATCTCTTCCTTTCTCTCTCTCACACTCTTTCTCTCTTTCTATGTCTCTTCCTCTCTCTCTCATTCTTTCTTTCTCTCTCTCTTCCTCTCTGTCTCACTCTTTCTCTCTCTCTCTACCTCTCTCTCACACTGTTTCTCTCTTTCTCTCTCACTTCCTTGTATCTCACTCTTTCTCTCTTTCTCTATCTCTTCCTCTCTCTCTCACTCTTTCTCTGTCTTCCTCTCTGTCTCACTCTTTCTTTCTCTCTCTCTCTCACTCTCTCTCTCTCTCTCTCTCTCTCCTTTCATGGACGCATGACGCACAATCTTATCTTTCTTTTTGTCTTGCAGGCTGTGATTCACAAATTGTCGAGGGATGACACGCCATACCTGTACCTACTTTTATTTTGTTGTTTTGTTTAAATAAAATGTTTTATATGTAAATCCATAGATGACTGAGATTCTTATTTGTCCAACCTCACATGCATCTTCTTTACTATAATTGTGCGACATCAGCCAATTTGTTACGTTCCAGATTTCCTAACGTTGCTGTCACATTTGTTTGTGTGGGGGAGGTGAGGGGGATGGCGGACAAGGGGCTGGTGGCGGGGGGTGTCGGAGCAGTGTTGGGTGTCCGAGCTGCATGATCGTTGGCTCCATTGCATCTGTTGTCATTCACGTATGGCTCTGGGTGGGCTCCCTTTCATATTGCAGGTTGTAGTCCGACTTTACACCAGCTCAGAGCAGGTGTAAACTTTCTGCTACTAACGCACCTTATCGCCTGTTTTGTACTCTCTTCGACGATCTTGCTGGTGGTTGAGACACTTGCGAAGTGATGTGTTCGCTGCTTTTTGCACGAGAACGCCTACTCTACATCTCATTAGCAATATTTGCCGGACTCATCCGTGACGATGCTTTTTGAGGCTGCTATCGCTGGTAAACTGGTGATATGGGCTGTTTGCTCCAGCTTGTGAATGGTGCGTTAAATTTATCACCATTTTGGTTGCGATAAAGTGCTGTTAACTCGGCGATATGTCCTTGAGAATATACCCCTCGGTGTTTGAAAGACTTAAGAAGTACTCGAGTGCCGCGCTGAGAGCCGCGCACCCATCGCTTTCACAAGTTTGCTATGACAGGGCGGGAGAGAGCGAGGGAGAGAGACGGAGTGAGATAGCACAAGCAGCGCAAGGCCGCACGGGCACCTGGCTCCACATACCAACATGTGTGTGTGCATCGCCATCCGTGCACAGGCAATTCCCCCACAATGCAGCCCACACACATATCAATCACAGAACATCAGCAATGAAGGCAATGTGGTACAAAACTCCCCTCATACGGGTTCTGTGTCCGGTGTGTGTGGCGGGGTGATGGCTGCATGGCTGTGTGCCCCTGACACATCAGACTGCGTAGGTGATGGGGCTGCATCAGATGTCGTCCAGCACCTATGCAAAAACAATGTCTGGCTCACAGAGGCGGAGCTTGCCAAAGGGATACACCCCCGTTGCACATGCAACAGTCAGTTCTACCCTGTGTTGGGACGAGGCTCATTGTGGCACACGAGTGGACAATCTTTACAACACACCTCCCAGTTAGACACCAGTGGAGTGGCATAGGCTTTATTGGCATGTGCGTGTGAGTACGGACGAGGCAACGGCCACAACAGGCACGGACATGCTTAAGACACTTACACGCAGCATGGGTACATGTCGAGGGGCAGATGATGTTGGGCCTGAAATGGACAAGATTTATCACATATGGCAACGCTCACAGCCCACCTTGCCTTGCTCCCCAACAACTTAGATTTCCTAAGAACACCCAAATGCAAAGCCTCGCAGTACCACACCAGCCTTGACTGACATTGAAATCTACCTCTCAGTGTAAAAAATGAGACCACAAAGTGTGCACATAACATTTCTTCTTTTTTGTGTGGAGGATATGCCACAGCTCTGAGCAATGATTTGAATGTGTGTACAACGTTGTGGGACATGGGTTGCTGTTTTCGTGGGTGTCAACGCCATCCCATGCGGGGGTACCACAGGCAGGGGCTTCTATGTGTGGGCTGTGGATAAGTCGGATGGTTTATTTGGCGTCTGCACAGTGCCCCGTGTGAGGGGGCACGACTCACTGTACGTGGGGTCTGCATGGTGCTCTGCCTCCGGGGTGCAGCAATTGTCTGCTCTGCCGACAGTGATCAGGTGTGAGGGTCCGACAGGTTCACATGTCGTGCTACATGGCCATGTGTGTGCTCTCACCGAGCAGTGTGTCCGAATTGGCAAAGTTCCCAAACGACGCTGTGTTGCTCGGACCATGGACCTGCGTCGCCTTGGACAGGTGTGTGTGCACACGCGTTATTCCACGCACATGCATCCAGAGCTCGACCGAAGGGAGACGTGTCCTCTGTTTTGGTGGGATATGTGAGCAATCCCCACTGTGCAACAAGTTGTTGGACCATGTGCTGTGGGTGGCAATAGGATGTGGCTGCAGGTACGTAGTTACTCGTCCATGAATGCCCGTGCAGCTTCATGTGCAATGTGTTCCAATAGTACGTCGTTGTCGTGTTCAAGGAACACCAGGGTGAGCCAATCCATTAGGTGGTCCGGGCAGGTGTGCTCAGCCCACGCCGTCTCACCGATCCGCAACACAGCCCAATAGGGGAGCGCCTCGATGTGGTCACTGCACACGAGAAATTGTGCCATCTCCCATGCACAACTACCAATACATACGCAGTATGTCAACGCATCCCATGCACGGCTGTCTCGGTTACACTCCTGTTCGTTATCCAACAGGGGGCGCAAACACAAGTCATAGTCCAATTCATCAACAGTTGTGTTGGATAGGCAGACATCCATGGGACACTCCAATGTGCATGTTCGGCAGTGGAACCAGGGCTGGACGCAGGTGACGTGGGCAATGCGGAAGCTGAGCCTGTAACTGATCCACATTCCATCTCTGTTAAGTTAATAACACATGAATTTTTTACTGTCACCCCTTCTCCACTATTTCCAGACTGAGCATAATTTCCAAACGTGCCACATTTTGTTTATCTCGCCGGAATAGATATACAAATGGAAATTAACGCTACATCGAATTTTCAAAACCATACAGGGCCATATTCACAAGAATGGCGATAACATTATCGCCGCTTTAGCGGCAGGAAACTGCCGCTAAAGCGGCGATAATGTTATCGCTGGTCTTGAGAATATGGCCCACAGTCTTTACAGATGACAACTTACACTTTTTCTTTGTGAAAAACTCCTAAACATATATAAAGTACTTGTTTAACAACTAGTTACACATTATGCATATTTTAGAACCAATAAAACACCAGACTTTACTAACACTATGTTATTTAGAAATAAAAAATACTTTCAAAGTTAAAAATTTCGTCTCAAATACTTAACCACTACTACAAAACACATAACACACCTTCTTAATTTCTAATTTACCTTCCTAGTTGGTATGCAGATTTCAAATGTCACAAACGCATGCAATTCTTTTCTTGTCACACAGTACATGTAATGCACCGCTTTCATCAAGAATGGAACCAGTAATGGCACAATTTCCCTGTTGCTCCACACATAAATCCATGTAAAGAACAAATCAGAATAGTTCCTTATTTTTTTTAGATTGCAAAACCTCTCTTTATTGCTTATTTTTGAACTTTCCATATAAACTGTTTTGTTAAGGACACATACAGGTGAAAAGTTCAAGGTATTGTATCAACACTTTCTAGAACATTCTACGACACGTGCAGGTTAAAAGTTCATCATTTTTTTAAACCTACCGATATTTTTTTTGCAACATTTTCTCCAACATTTAACGGCACGTGGAGGTCAAAAGTTCACCATTCTTTCAAGTTTGAACTGCACCTTCCAAATACAATTAGCAGGTGTGGTTGAGCTGAGCAAATTTCATCCTATAATATGTACTCCACGTATAAACTGCTTTTTTATTAACCAATCACAAAGATGCTTTTCATCAAAACTAATATACACCCTACTTTTTAGGACACAATACATTTCATCTCCCAATCCGTTAACGTTTTGTATGTAAAAAAAAAGTAGTTCCCCATGTTTAAACATATCTCTTATTCTACGAACGGACTGCATGAGCTACAGACATTTATCCATATCTTCTAGCCATACCTTCAAAATGCTAGTGTGGATTGTAGGACATAGCTATGTTTTCTGGTGCAAGAGGTATGCAGAACAGAGACGTATTGACTTAGACCTAGGTTTACAAAATGTGCACATTAAATGGTTTGCACAGAGAGGATTGAAGTGGCACCAATTGCTCCCTTTGGTTAAAACCTGTTTGCATCTCCAACACCCTGATCTCATGATTGTGCACTGTGGTGGTAACGACCTAGGCACATTGACTGGGGTAGGTTTGGAAATGCTTATGAAGGACACCTTTGGACAATTGATGTTACTTTTGCCTCAAACTGTCTTTGTATATTCCAATATATGCCAAAGACAGAAGTGGAAATGGTCAAACCAATTTTGTCATAAGATTGAAAAATCTAGGAAGAATGTCAACAAAGCTGTGTCTGCATACCTCAGAGACCATAGAATGGGGTCGATTTACAACAACAACATACGTTTTGATATGGCTGATATCTACAGAAGTGATGGAGTACACTTCACAGATGAGGGAAACCGAATTTTCCTGATTAACCTGAAGCTGTGCATTCGCACTTACATGTAGCTCCAACTAATAAACACAAGGGCTCTTTTTAGAGCCGCCTTATATTCCCAATTTCGGCTCGCAGAGTGTCAGCTGCGGTTCGGCTAGCAGAGGGACACCTGCGGGCCGTCGGGCAGGCTCGCAGAGGAAGAGCTGCGGCCCGTGGGCTCAGCTCGCAGAGGGAGACCTACGAGCCGTTGGCTCGCAAAAGCACAGCACCGTACCGGCTCGCAGAGGAGAGCTGTGGCCTGACTCGCAGAGGGAGACCAACGGGCCAACAGGCCTGCTAGCAGACACACAGCTATCAGTTAACGGGCTGGCTCGCAGAGATACAGCTCCGAGCCCTCCGAGCTGCAACCCGACGGGCTAACTCGCAGAGGGAGAGTAACGGGCCGACCAGCCTGCTAGCACAGACACAGCTACGAGCTAACGAGGTGGCTCACAGAGGTAGAGCTGCGGGCCCCACGGCTCGCAGACACAGAGCTGCGAGCCGACGTGACTGGCTTCTAAAGGCATAGCCGCGAGCTGATGATGTGGGGAGAGGGAGCGTAAAAGGAGTATCTCGCACAGACAGACCTGCGGGATATTTTCAGTATTGCCTCGCAGAGGTAGAATTACGGATCCGATGCCTTTTAGAGGGAGAGATGCGAGCTGACGGACTGAGTCACAAAATGGCTCACAGCTCGCAGTCGCAGAGCTGCGAGCCGACGGACTCGCTTCTAAAGGCATAGCCGCGAGCTGGTGATGTGGGGAGAGGGACCGTGAAAGGGGTATCTCGCACAGACAGAGCTGCGGTATATTTTTAGTGTTGCCTCGCAGAGGTAGAACTACGGACCTGATGCCTTGTAGAGGGAGAGTTGTGAGCTGACGGACTGAATCACAAAATGGCTGCCAACACTTCCTAGTTTCAACAGTTCGCAGCCAATCAGCCGCAAGCTCGTGCTCGTAACGCTTCAGCCAATCAGATGTCAGAATTCTTAAATATCGATATCTGGAAAATTTGATATTTCTCTAAAACTACTGAACGGATTTACCCGATTTAAACAAAAGCGTGCTTTCTGGACCAAGACCTTTCTCTGTGCCAAATTTGGCGTAATTCCGTTCAGCAGTTTGACCTGTAGCCTTGTCTAAAGTTTCCTATGGAAATTGCATGGAGAAAACACGTTTTGGGACCCCCTTTTTTCTTAGCCCCCCTTGACGAATCCCCCCAAACTTTTAGGATAGCAGCTGACCTGAAAAGAGGAACTTTTTGGAAAATTTCGTAAAGATTCGTCAAACGACGCCAAAGTTATAAGCACATCATGGAAACATGGTCCTAACTATAACTACCTACTGGCGACCGCCAGTAGGTAATATATATATATATATATATATATATGCAAAAACCATGGCCACTGGTTCTGTGACACAGAAGAAGGCGCAAGCTGAAACGCGTCGGTCGGTGCAGGGGGTCTGCACAATAAAGCATTTGCTTCAATATCCTTCCAGTGTGCTCTCTGTTTTTGGGCACCTTGAGAAACTGTGGCCATGGTTTTTGCAAATTAAGCGGCTCACCACCGCTGGAGTTGCAGCACCCGGGACATGACGGAGCGGCGGCGGTGAACTTTGTTTTTTATTATATATATATATATATATATATACATATATATATTCACTGAAAAAACCATAGGTTTTAGGGACAGTTATAGTTAGTTGGACATTGCACTCGTACAAAACCCGTGAAATTCCCCTGTTATAGTTAGTTCAGCTAACTATAACTCGCGCCCCGCAATGCACTGCTGATGACGTCACATATTACATCACTCATGACATGGTCAGTGACATCACTGATGACATCACTGATGACATCTCAAATGACATCACTGATGACATCACTGATGATATCATCCAGTGACTGTGTGTTTCTGTAAAGTTTAAATATGTTTAATATATATAGGGAAAGGCGTATTGAAGAATGAGTGGGTGTATAAGTGTCTGAATGGATGATTTAGTACGTGAGTGACTGACTCTACAAGTGAGTGATTAAACGTATCTTACTGAATGCATGGGTTAGTGACTAAACTGTGTGAATGTCTGTATCCGTCTGTTTGTTGGTGTGTAAGTGGATGCATGGATTTGCGAATAGCTACATGAGTGTCTATATGGGTTATTGATTGGTTCTCTGAGTATCTGTATGGCTGCCTGAGTGTTTGTGTGCGTGGGGTGTGTGTGACTCTATACATAGATGTGTGAGTGGGTGATTCACTGGGTGCATGATTTCAAGAGTGCATCTGTGATGGACTGCTTGGGTGGGTGAGTGTGTGTATGGGTGTGTTAGTGAGTGAATGTATATCTCAGTGGTACATGTGCGAGTAACTACATATGTAAAAGGCAGTATATATGTGTGTTAGAGTATTTAAATGGCTATAAGTGAGAGTGTGTTATTGTGAGAGTGGCTGTATGGATGCGTGTGTGCTTGTATCAGTTATTGTATAAGAGCGTAAGAATGTGCTAGTATTTGTATGAGTAAGTGAGCTGGTGTGTGTATAACTGTATAGGTGAGTAAATGGGTGTGTGATTAATTTTTGCATGACTGACTAGGTGTGTGAGTACCTCTATGGATGAGTGGCGGTGTGTGAGTGTTTATATAGGTGTATGAGTGCATATCATAGTCCTGTACTGAGTGACTGTAAGTATGAGTGACTGTACAGGTGAGTGAGTGGATGTGTGTGTAGACCTAAGAATCAGTGAGTGGGTATGTAGTTTTTGGTGTTGGAGTGTCTATGGTTTTGAGAATGGCAGTCTGTAATTTAGAGTGGGTGTATCAAAAGTTATATTAGGGTGTGAGAAGATGCATGAAATTATCACATGGATGATGTCATCAGTGATGTCATTTGAGATGTCATCAGTGATGTCATCAGTGATGTCACTGACCATGTCATGAGTGATGTAATATGTGACGTCATCAGCAGTGCATTGCGGGCGCGAGTTATAGTTAGCTGAACTAACTATAACAGGGGAATTTCACGGGTTTTGTACGAGTGCAATGTCCAACTAACTATAACTGTCCCTAAAACCTATGGTTTTTCAGTGAATTTCAAAGGTTTTTAAATGCTAATTTCTAACTATAACGTGTCTGAAACCTATGGTTTTTCAGTGAATTTCAAAGGTTTTTTAAATGCTAATTTCTAACTATAACGTGCCTGAAACCTATGGTTTTTTCAGTGAATTTCAAAGGTTTTTTAAATGCTAATTTCTAACTATAACGTGCCTGAAACCTATGGTTTTTCAGTGAATTTCAAAGGTTTTTTAAATGCTAATTTCTAACCATAACGTGCCTGAAACCTATGATTTTTTAAGTGAAATTCAAAGGTTTTTTAAATGCTAGTTTCTAACTATGCCAACAGAGGTAGGACATGTGAAGAAAGAAGAAAAAAACGCACAGAAAGAAGCAAAAGATGTGCAGAAAGAACCAACAGAGGAGCAGAAAGAGGCCTTGTTGCAAAATCATCCTGTGCCCACAACTTTTTCAGACGGGTACTGGTGGTAACTGACTCTGACTAACCAGAGCCAGTGCGCGTTTGCACAGTGGTGAAGGGAGGGGGGCCTGAGGTGACATGTGTGCAAACGCGCCCGTGGCGCATTTTAAGTTGCGGGATTAAGTCCCCTTGAATCCTGAGGGTCCCTGGGGCCCAACTAGCCCCCCAGGTACCTACAGTTAGGACCACAGAGCTGAGTTGCAGAGAGGAGTTCCGAGGCCACGCACCTTTTTTCACCTCTCTGCAACGCAACTCTGTTGTGCTTACTGAAGGTACCTGGTGGGCTAGTTGGCCCCCAGGATTCAAAGGAATTAACTCCCCAACTTAAAACGCACCACAGGGCGTGTTTGCGCACATGTCACCTGAGGCCCCGCCCCTCCCTTCACCACTGTGCAAACGCGCCCCGTGGCGCGTTTTAAGTTGGGGGATTAGGTCACCTTGAATCCTGAGAGTCCCTGGGGCCCAACTAGCCCACCAGGTACTTCCAGTAAGCACCACAGGCCTGCGTTGCAACGCCTGTAACAAATTGTGCAGTTGTGTTTAGGTAGTGAAGAGGGTCGTGCAGGGGTAGTGTTTTAGGGTTTAGGGTAGTGCAGTGGTGTTTGTGTAGTGTAGGGGTCATGCTGGGGGTAGATTTAGGGTTTAGGGTAGTGCAGTGGTGTTTGGGTAGTGTAGGGAGTCGTGCTGGGGGAGTGTTTTAGGGTTTAGGGTAGTACAGTGGTGTTTGGGTAGTGTAGGGGGTCGTGCTGGGGTTAGTGTTTTAGGGTTTTAGGGTTTAGGGTAGTGCAGTGGTGTTTGGGTAGTGTAGGGGATACTGCTGGGGGTAGTGTTTTAGGGTTTAGGGTAGTGCAATGGTGTTTGGGTAGTGTAGGGGGTACTGCTGGGGGTAGTGTTTTAGGGTTTAGGGTAGTGCAGTGGTGTTTGGGTAGCGTAGGGGTACTGCTGGGGTAGTGTTTTATGGTTTAGGGTAGTGCAGTGGTGTTTGGGTAGTGTAGGGGTTCGTGCTGGGGGTAGTTTTTAGGGTTTAGGGTAGTGCAGTGGTGTTTGTGTAGTGTAGGAGGTCGTGTTTTAGGGTTTAGGGTACTGCAGTGGTCTTTGGGTAGTGTAGGGAGTCGTGCGGGGGTATTGTTTTAGAGTTTAGGGTAGTGCAGTGGTCTTTGGGTAGTGTAGGGGTTGTGCGGGGGTAGTGTTTTAGGGATTAGGGTAGTGCATTGGTATTTGGGTAGTGTAGGGGGTCATGCGGGGGTAGTGTTTTAGGGTTTAGGGCAGTGCAGTAGTGTTTAGGTAGTGTAGGGGGTCGTGCTGGGGGAGTGTTTTAGGGTTTAGGGCAGTGCAGTGGTGTTCGGGTAGTGTAGGGGTCGTGCTGGGGGAGTGTTTGTAGGGTTTAGGGCAGTGCAGTGGTGTTCGGGTAGTGTAGGGGGTCGTGCTGGGGGGAGTATTTTAGGGTTTAGGGTAGTGCAGTGGTGTTCGGGTAGTGTAGGGGGTCATGCTGGGGGTAGTGTTCTAGGGTTTAGGGCAGTGCAGTGGTGTTCGGGCAGTGTAGGGGGTCGTGCTGGGGGTGGTGTTTTAGGGTTTAGGGCAGTGCAGTGGTGTTCGGGCAGTGTAGGAGTCGTGCTGGGGGTGGTGTTTCAGGGTTTAGGGCAGTGCAGTGGTGTTCGGGCAGTGTAGGGGGTCGTGCAGGGGGTGGTGTTTCAGGGTTTAGGGCAGTGCAGTGGTGTTCGGGCAGTGTAGGGGTCGTGCTAGGGGTGGTGTTTCAGGGTTTAGGGCAGTGCAGTGGTGTTCGGGCAGTGTAGGGGGTCATGCTGGGGGTCGTGTTTCAGGGTTTGGGACAGTGCAGTGGTGTTCGGAGCAGTAAAGGAGGTCGTGCTGGGGGTGGTGTTTCAGGGTTTAGGGCAGTGCAGTGGTGTTCGGGCAGTGTAGGGGCGGTGCAGGGGGTGGTGTTTCAGGGTTTAGGGCAGTGCAGTGGTGTTCGGGCAGTGTAGGGGGTGGTGCAGGGGGTGGTGTTTCAGGGTTTAGGGCAGTGCAGTGGTGTTCGGGCAGTGTAGGGGGTCAGTGCAGGGGGTGGTGTTTCAGGGTTTAGGGCAGTGCAGTGGTGTTCGGGCACTGTAGGGGGCGGTGCAGGGGGTGGTGTTTCAGGGTTTAGGGCAGTACAGTGGTGTTCGGGCATTGTAGGGGGTGGTGCTGGGGCTGGTGTTTCAGGGTTTAGGGCAGTGCAGTGGTGTTCGGGCAGTGTAGGCGGTCGTGCTGGGGCTGGTGTTTCAGGGTTTAGGGCAGTGCAGTGGTGTTCGGGCAGTGTAGGGGGTCGTGCTGGGGCTGGTGTTTCAGGGTTTAGGGCAGTGCAGTGGTGTTCGGGCAGTGTAGGGTGTTGTGTTGGGGCTGGTGTTTCAGGGTTTAGGGCAGTGCAGTGGTGTTCAGGCAGTGTAGGGGGTCGTGCTGAGGCTGGTGTTTCACGGTTTAGGGCAGTGCAGTGGTGTTCGGGCAGTGTAGGGGGTCGTGCTGGGGCTGGTGTTTCAGGGTTTAGGGCAGTGCAGTGGTGTTCGGGCACTGTAGGCGGTCGTGCTGGGGCTGGTGTTTCAGGGTTTAGGGCAGTGCAGTGGTGTTCGGGCAGTGTAGGGGGTCGTGCTGGGGCTGGTGTTTCAGGGTTTAGGGCAGTGCAGTGGTGTTCGGGCAGTGTAGGGGGTCGTGAAGGGGTGGTGTTTCAGGGTTTAGGGCAGTGCAGTGGTGTTCGGGAGAGTAGGGGGTCTTGCTGGGGGTGGTGTTTCAGGGTTTAGGGCAGTGCAGTGGTGCTCGGGCAGTGTAGGGGGTCGTGCTGGGGGTGATGTTTCAGGGTTTAGGGTAGTGCAGTGGTGTTCGGGCAGTGTAGGGGTCGTGCTGGGGCTGGTGTTTCAGGGTTTAGGGCAGTGCAGTGGTGTTCGGGCAGTGTAGGGGTCGTGTTGGGGCTGGTGTTTCAGGGTTTTGGGCAGAGCAGTGGTGTTCGGGCAGTGTAGGGGTCATGCTGGGGCTGGTGTTTCAGGGTTTAGGGCAGTGCAGTGGTGTTCGGGCAGTGTAGGGGGTCGTGCTGGGGGTGGTGTTTCAGGGTTTAGGCAGTGCAGTGGTGTTCGGGCAGTGTAGGGGGTCTTGCTGGGGGTGATGTTTCAGGGTTTAGGGCAGTGCAGTGGTGTTCGGGGAGTGTAGGGGGTCTTGCTGGGGGTAGTGTTTCAGGGTTTAGGGCAGTGCAGTTGTGTTCGGGCAGTGTAGGGGTCATGCTGTGGGTGGTGTTTCAGGGTTTAGGGCAGTGCAGTGGTGTTCGGGCAGTGTAGGGGGTCGTGCTGGGGCTGGTGTTTCATGGTTTAGGGCAGTGCAGTGGTGTTCGGGCAGTGTAGGGGGTCGTGCTAGGGGTGGTGTTTCAGGGTTTAGGGCAGTGCAGTGGTGTTCGGGCAGTGTAGGGGGTCATGCTGGGGCTGGTGTTTCAGGGTTTAGGGCAGTGCAGTGGTGTTCGGGCAGTGTAGGGGGTCGTGCTGGGGGTAGTGTTTTAGGGTTTAGGGTAGTGCAGTGGTGCTTGTGTAGTGTAGGGGTCGTGCTAGGGGTAGTGTTTCAGGGTTTAGGGTAGTGCAGTGGTGTTTGTGTAGTGTAGGGGGTCATGTTTTAGGGTTTAGTGCAGTGCAGTGGTGTTCGGGCAGTGTAGGGGGTCGTGCTGGGGGTAGTGTTTTAGGATTTAGGTTAGTGCAGTGGTGTTTGGGCAGTGTAGGGGGTCGTGCTGGGGGTAGTGTTTTAGGGTTTAGGGTAGTGCAGTGGTGTTTGTGTAGTGTAGGGGGTCGTGCTGGGGGTAGTGTTTTAGGGTTTAGGGTAGTGCAGTGGTGCTTGTGTAGTGTAGGGGGTCGTGCTGGGGGTAGTGTTTTAGGGTTTAGGGTAGTGCAGTGGTGTTTGTGTAGTGTAGGGGGTCAGTGTTTTTAGGGTAGTGCAGTGGTGTTTGGGTAGTGTAGGGGGTCGTGCTGGGTGGTAGTGTTTTAGGATTTAGGTTAGTGCAGTGGTGTTTGGGTAGTGTAGGGGGTCGTGCTGGGGGTAGTGTTTTAGGGTTTAGGGTAGTGCAGTGGTGTTTGTGTAGTGTAGGGGTGCATGTTTTAGGGTGAGTGCAGTGGTGTTTGGGTAGTGTAGGGGGTCGTGCTGGTGGTAGTGTTTTAGGATTTAGGTTAGTGCAGTGGTGTTTGGGTAGTGTAGGGGGTCGTGCTGGGGGTAGTGTTTGAGGGTTTAGGATAGTGCAGTGGTGCTCGTGTAGTGTAGGGGGTCGTGCTGGGGGTAGTGTTTTAGGGTTTAAGGTAGTGCAGTGGTGTTTTTGTAGTGTAGGGGTCATGTTTTAAGATGCAATGCTCCAATACCTGACCAGTCTGCACTACATAAAACTGCAAAAAAACTAAAAATAAAAAGTGTTTTGCACACTTTTGTCATTGGGCTATATGTGGGCTACATCTGGGTAATATTTGTGCTACATTTGGGCTCTTTTTTCACTGGTGGCCATCTTGGAAGACTTCTTTGTTATGAAGTTTCCTAATTTCTTCATTTACTGCAGTCTCCTCAGTAGGAAATGCTTTCAGTTTTTACTTTGATTCCATCAAGAAGGCATTCAGATGTGTCTCACATCTGCCATAAATTCAGAATGTTAGCACTCTAGTTGCTCATTAGATCACTGGAGTAAAGCTACTGCTCACCAGGGAGTTAACTGGTAGTCTGCTGCTGGTATTGAAAGTGATTGTTTCAGTCTGCATGTCAGAATTTTCTAATGAAATAGAAGAGGATTTGAGATCTCACTTAAAACATGCACAAATTTTTCTTTCTGCAGCACTAACCATAATTTCTATTTCAAAAAGAACCCCTCATTTTGTTCCTTTTTAAATTAAATGTTTTAAGTGTTACCGGTTTATTCCAATCAAGATGGCTTCAGGTGTGCCATACTTTTGTCATAAGTAAGGCTGTTAGCGCTCTAGTTGTTCTTTAGAACACTCTGGGAAGCTGCAGTAGAACACAAAGGCATGAACTGGCAGGCTGCTCCTGTTGAACTATAACAGGAAGATATTTGAGATCACACTTGAAATATGTCCTAATTTTTCTTTCTACAGCACTAACCATAATTTCTATGACAAAATGAACCCCATCATTTTGTTCCTTTTTAAATTAAATGTTTTAAGTGTTACCAGTTTATTCCAATCAAGATGGCTTCAGGTGTGCCATACTTTTGTCATAAGTAACGCTGTTAGCACTCTAGTTGTTCTTTAGAACACTCTGGGAAGCTGCAGTAGAACACAAAGGAATCAACTGACAGTCTCTGCCCTTGTTGGATGTACATGTTTTACTGAGAATGTCAGACTTCATTCTCACATGAGTGAGAAAGATAATGTGAATTTACAGAAAATATGCTCTCATTTTAGCTTCTGGAGCACCTTCCAAACCTCCATGGGACAAGCATGAGAAAATAGTGTTCTCTCAAACATGATTCATGATATCCCAGCAGAAGGTTTTTCACATGGTAAAATCACCTTAGAATACACCACAATTCCTAAAATTAGTATGGTACCATCAACAAATAAATTCTAATGTAACTAAAGCCTGTTATCACCCTTTATAGTTCTCCTTTTGGTGACCCTCAAAATCTTCTATTCACTACAATGCATTTCAATGAGGTACTATCATTTATATTGGTCCCAAGATGGCTGCCAGCAATTCCAGGATGAAGTGCTGACAGCCAATCAGATCTCACAATGACATGTGTGGTTAGGCTCCGCCCAGATATATATTTGACTTTACTTTTGATTTTCTCAGGAACTACTGAACGGATTTACACCATTTAAGCAAAAGGCACGACACTGAACCAAGGGCTACCTCTTTGCCAAATTTGGTGTAATTCCGTTCAGCAGTTCGGGCTGTAGCTGCGACTAAAGGTTCCTATGGAAAAATGAATGGGAAAACGCGTTTTGGGACCCCCTTTTTTCTCGGCCCCCGCTTGACGTATCACCCCGAGACTTTCAGGATAGGAGCGGACCGGAGCGCCCCAACAAGTTGGAAACTTTCGCGAAGATTCAGTCAACCGGCGCCAACGTTATTTCAAATAGAATGTCGCGGATTTCCTATGGATAATAGGTTTTACCTATAACTATCTACTGGCGACCGCCAGTAGATAATATATATATATATATATATATATATATACATATATATATATATATATATATACACACAGGAACAGTCCACCCGCCATAATTGTGCCGGCCGACACAATAGAGGAGCACACACGGAGGTATCAATAACTCCTTTTTTATTTATAGAAAAACCCCCCCATGAAGCAACACTGACAGACGCGTTTCGCCACTCTGGCTTTTTCAATGTCAATGTCTGTAATTAATCCCACCATTTTTAAAGTGCAAAACTTGCATCACAGAATAGTAAACATAAAAGATGGCACAAATCATATCCATTACTGCATTTCTGTAGCGGCCATCTTGTAACATATACTTTCATTCATGTATTATCATTCCATTGGAGATGATATAAACGTACTCATGCTTAATTCATTTCACAGACCAAGCAGTAAATCATAAATTATTATTGTACTTGATCTGTGCAAATAGGTGTAGATAAAAAACCAAAACTTTCTCGGAACACTCCTTTTTGTTTTTTCTGTACTTTCTACATCTCTACATTTACATAAATATAACGCCATGAGTACATATATTATAAATAAAAAAATATATATATATATATATATATATATACACACACAAACACGCACATATATACACTCTATATATATATATATATATATATATATATATATATGAAACCAGGATCCCAATGCACGACCGCCGTGGGCCAAACAAGGGCACAGACACTAGCTGGAGATGAAATAAATCTGTTTATTGCTTAACAAGTCAGGATGACGCGTTTCGACCACAAGCCTGTGGTCTTGATCACATGGCGCGCTAAGGAAATGTGCGGAGTATTTATAGTGTCTGTAAGTGACTTTACTATGTTCATTGTGACATGGCAAAAACGAGGCCCTTTTACAGCAAGCAGTAAAATCTACTAGTCATCAGCTGATGACTAGGGGTAATGACCAACATAATGTGGTGGCAAACATAGACAACAGACTCTTCTGCTATAAAACATGGTTCATGACATTGCAGTCTGTAACTCCATTCCTGCGCAGTGTGCTTATGAGGTAAGGTGTGTTATGGCTGGGAGGAGTACTAAGCCAATGTGTCGTGGCTCATACTAACAATCTGTAAGCAACCTAGATATCCTAACAACTGTATGCAAAAAGCAGTTTCAAATATAGAATGTGATAACTCTGTTGCATGTGAAATAGACTCAAACGTGGCAGTGCTTGAAGTCTAACTGTGTTGATGCCTGAACCAATCACCTATAAGAGCGAGCGCGCTTGTGGAGTCCTGTAATGATATACGCTAAGTGCGGGTACTCGAGAATGGGCCAAGGTGTCATGTTGGACCTATGTTCCATGTCGTGGTCTGCCAATGGTGTCTGTGCGTCACTGTGAGGCCTCAAAATGCGGAATAAAAACGGTGTTTCTCAGTGTGAACAAGTCACTGACGTGAAAAAATTTGAAAAAAGTGAAGTGGGGAAGGGAAAGCTGTGATAGTGTAGTGTTATGTGCTCCAGAGAACCCTGAGCTCGCTCTGTGTTCAGCCCAAACTAGAGCAGTGGATACAAACCATGTCTAGAGGTGTAAGATCATGTGGTGCAGTGGGTTAAAATACTGAACAACCAACTGAAAGTCAGCCGACTTTCGGAAGTCAAATGGGCGAAAATTTCTGAAAGCAACTGGAGTGACTCCTTAAAAGGAAGTGGTAAAGATCCTCACTAAGATTTAGTCCTGTCGGTGCCTTGGTGTTGAGTTCAATAATATATTTGTACTCCAGTTGTCTTAACAATTTATCTCTATTACCCCCACGTTTGAGTGGTGGGATGCAGTCAACTACACAATATTTCAAGTGATCCAGGTTGTTGTGATATGTTGCTTTGAAGTGTCTGGCAACTGGGTATGCCGGGTCACTGTTAACAATAGCCCTGATATGTTGCAGAATGCGAAGGTGCACTTGGAGCTTAGTGCTCCCCACGTATCTGAGCCCACAACTACAGGTGAGAATGTAGACTGCGTATTCTGTTCTACAGGTGAGTTTTTGTTGGATCACTATCGGTTTGTTCCTGAACTCTGCCGTGATTTGGGTGGTGTTAACTCCAAACTTGCATGCCCTACAGCTACTGCATTTAAAAACCCTTTGACCCCTGATAGCCAGTTCTTGGTGATGGTTATTTCGGGGCTATTTCTGACTACAGCATCATGCATGGAGACAGCTCTCCTGTAGGTGATCTCCGGCCTGGGGGCCACCATTGGTCCTAGTGTGGAGTCAGTTTTGATAATGCCCCAGTGTTTATTAAAAATGGATTTTAATAATCGTGTCTCGGTGTTATGGGTGATAAGGCGCGTGGTTACCTTGCTGTCCGTGGTCAGCTCTGGGGCAGTGTCAATACTGTTGCTGGTGTCAGTGTGTGTGCCTAGTAGGAGATGTTCTCTGGGAAATGAGTTGGCTTTGGTGGTCGCTGCTGTGATCATCTTATCTGTGTAGCCTCTGGCCCTGAATCTCATGTGAGACTCCAATTGGCATTTGGCCAGGTCTGTGCTGTTGCTGCATATCCTGCGAAGGCGCAGCATTTCCCCGTAAGGAATGCTTGCTATCAGGTGTTTTGGGTGAAAACTGCTGGCGTGTAGGGTGGAGTTTCCTGCAGTGGTTTTTCTGTGGAGAGTGGTGTGAAGTGTGCTGTTGGTGACATATACTTTGACATCAAGGAATTCCACTGATTCTTTGCTTATGGTGGCATTAAACTCTAAATTCAAATCATTACAATTGATCTCATCAATAAACGTTTTTGCACTGTCAAAGGAGCCTCTCCAGACCACAAAAATGTCATCAATATATCGCAGCCAACAAAGGATATGGTTAGACCAAGCTTCCGAGTGAGTGACCCTGAGGATCCGCTCCTCCCACCAGCCAACATGAAGACAGGCATAGCTGGGGGAGAAGCAAGCCCCATTGCCACGCCCCTCAGTTGCTGGTATGTCTTGTTGTTAAACATAAAGAAGTTATGTTCCAGGCACCATTCTATGAGATGCATAATGAGTTCGTTATGTTTGTAACAGTGAATAGGTCTCTTGGCCAAGAATTCATGGCATGCATTGAGTCCATCAGAGTGCTGTATGCTGGTGTATAGTGAAGTGATGTCAAGAGACATCAGGACACAGTCCGGGGACCATGAGATGTTGCTGATTTTTGAGAGGAAGTCGCTAGTGTCTCTTAGGTAGGTCGGGAGGTTGATGACATGCTCTTGTAGAAAGAAATCAACATATTTGGATATGTTTTCACAGAGGCTTTTGCGTGCTGAGATAATCGGTCTTCCTGGAATTGGAGATGTGCCTTTGTGTACCTTTGGAAGAAAGTACAAGATCGGAAGTACAGGAAATTCATTGTTGAGAAAACTAAACTCCTCTTTGCTGATGGTGCCTTGCGTCCTATGATAGTTGAGGCTTATTTTGAGTTCTTTCCCACAGGTTGCTATTTCCTTCATTGTGGTAGGTTTGTAGCAAGTGGCATCATCCAGATGTCGGTGTGCTTTTTCCATGTACAAGTCTCTAGGCCATAGGACGATATTGCCTCCTTTGTCCGATTTGTTGATAATGATATCAGTCCTTCCTTTTAATTTGGTCATGAGGTCCGTGTATTCTTTGTGTTTGAATGATTTTTTGTGTTTGGCCCGGGATTTTCTTTTGTGTAGCTTTTTAACTTCTTCCACAATAACATCATTGTAAATGTCAATGGCGTCTCTGGGCATGGTTGGCGTGAACGTGGACGGAGGCTTAAATGGACTCTTGATTTTAGTAGAGATGTCTATGCCAGCGTTCTACAAGAGTTGTTGTGTTGGGGCAATGTTCGTTGGCGATTCAAGCTCTGTCATGGTTCTAATTATGCCAATGTCTGAGACTGCCAGGGTGCCTTGGGTAAGTGCCTCTTCGTTGCTGCCACTGGTGGGCGGTTCGCTGCCTTGTTTTTGATGGAAGAATTTGATGAGTTTGAGTTTTCTGATGAAGTTATAGATATCAATCCGGGTGGTGGTGTAGTCAAAGCTACTTTCTGGGCAGTAGGTTAAACCTAAAGAAAGGAGTTGTGTTATATACATATATATTCAATAATCACCTGCAAACAAGAATGACGACGCCGTGCTCTGGCCACATTCAAAATTTATTGTCAGCCGACAATAAATTTTGAATGTGGCCAGAGCACGGCGTCGTCATTCCTTGTTTGCGAGGTGATTTTTGAATAACAATCGGACCTGGCTTGGTTGGTCCGCAACCGATGATGCGCCCTCTGATTTGGAGCCGCGACAGGAGTAAGCATCAACGAGTTCTCCTGAAGTGGGCCTCTTGTGTGTCTTTCATGGAGTGTGAAATTGGCGGGCGTCTCCGTGCCCGTCTTGAAGAGGCCGCCCTGTAGGGTTGGTGGCTCCCTATTCGGAGGTTTGTGTGTGGAATATATATATATATATATATATATATATATATATATATATATATATATATATATATATATAGTATTGTATTGTAATTGCATTTATATAGCGCTTACTACCCCTGACGAGGCGTCGAAGTGCTTTTTCGGCGAGTAGCACGCTACTCTGGGACCCATAGAGGATTAGTGTTGAATTAGTATAGTGAAACATGCAAGTAAATTTTAAGTGGTGGATAGGTTATTCAGCTATTTGGTTTCGGAAGGATAGCAGAAGGATAGAAGAGGGAAAAAAAAGGTTTGTATTTATATAGCGCTTGTTACCCCTGATGGGGTGTTGAAGCACGCTACTCCGGAAACCCATAAAGGATTAGTGCTGAATTAGTATGGTGAAATATGAAAGTAATTTGAGTGGTGGATATTAGTCAGTTATTTGGAGTGAGAAGGATAGCGGAGGGATAAAAGGGGAAGAAAGGTTTGCATTCATGTAGCACCTGTTACCCCTGATGGGTGTTGAAGCGCTTTTCTGGCGAGTAGGACACTACTCCGGAACCCATAAAGGATTAGTGTTGAAAATTAGTGTAGTGAAATATGAAGTAATTTGAGTGGTGGATATGTTATTCAGTTATTTGAATACAGTAGGGTAGGTTGCGGGATAGAAGAGGGAAAGAGGTTTGTATTTATATAGCGCTTGCTACCCCTTGATGGGGTACCGAAGTGCCCTACCGTCGAGCAGCACGCCACTCCGGAACCCACAAGGACCAGTGTCGAACTAGCACGGTGAAACATGAAAGCAATTTGAGTGGTGGACACGCCAGTCAGTCACTTGGATTGAGAAGGGTTGGGGAGGGGTAGAAAAGGGAAAAAAGTCTGCACACACATAGCGCCGGCAACCCCGATGGGGCGCTGAAATGCCCCACCGGCAAGCAGCATGCCACTCCGGAATATATATATATATATATATAACACATGAAGAATCTCGCTGCCTTCGCAGCACGAATTCAAGCCCATCCAGTCGAGAGGTAAGTCAAGTGGATTTTATTCAAACAGGCAGCTCAGTAGTGAAAGCATGACGTGTTTCAACCGCACTTGGTTTTAATCATATGCATGTGTAAGGAGCAGGTAACTCTGAATTTAAATGCACTTCGTTTGAAAACAGTGAAGAATGACGATGGCATGCAGTCCTCTGGTTTTAAAGGGCACAGGTCACAATTTGTTTTCATTCTGTCCTGGGACTACACAATGACTTCCCTACACAATACTCTTGTTCATTTCGTTGACAGTGCATTGTTACAAAACAGTGTCCAAGTTTGTATGGGTATAATCCCAGTATTACTGATTTCCACACTACAGTGACCAGCATGCAACGCAGTAGTAATCTAAAATGCAGCATCGCATCCTTTCTTATATATATACCGCAAATCAGGTGGAGTGTAAGCAGCAACCGTCCAGCCCCCGTGCCAGAAACTGCGGCAGACTGGGAGCATGGCTAGAGGAGCTTGTTGCCGCAGGGAGAGGACAAACTCGCTGCTGAGACTGGCAGGCACTTCAGAGAGAGCCAGTCGAGAGTCTGCCCGCAGAGAATGGACTACGGAGCAGGGCACTGAAATCATATGCAGTGGGAGGAAAGTGATTGGCCACTCATACACAGGAGGTGAATTTTTAACATTGAAAGAACTGCTGTTTTAAAAATGAGAACCACAACTGTGTTTCCCGTATATAATTGACACACAAACACTCACCGAGCAGACTGGAGATTTCGTTAACCAGGACGCCAGTTTTGCTGAGTGAAAAAGAAAACGTGGAGTGTTTGTTCCGTCAAACAAGGATGGAAAAATGACAAGCTTTTTACTTTTGAAACGCGTGATGGTGCCAGATTGAAAAAGGCTGTAGAGCTGAAACGTGTCTCTGGGCAAGCAGTTAATTACCAAATAAATTCACTGCCACACCTTCCTCAGAGTGCCAGTACTCTTTGATTACTTAAAGGAGGTTTTGGTGAAGATATAGATAGAGATATATATATATATATACACACACCTATATACACACACACATATATATATATATATATATATAGATAGATATATATGTATATAGGTGTATGTGTATGTATGTATAAGTTTAAATAGAGATAACCCTATTTCTACACCCTCCCAAAAATACATAAAGGGACCCTCCCACCTCCAGGAAGGCCCATAGTATCCGGGATAGGGTCCATCTTGGAACCGCTCTCCAAATTCTGTGATTATTTTTTCAAACCCTGGCAAAGGAAACACCTTCCTTTATCCAAGACACAAGAGATGTTCTGAATGTCATTGAAACTAATAACACTGAGGGACTTCAAATGGATTGCATTGTCACCCTCGATGTTGAGGTGCTTTACACTAATATCCCTCAACAGGCAACGCTGGAAGTCATAGATGAAATTCTAAGATCACGGCACTGGTTATCTCCAACCCCTGTTAGCTTCATAATGGAGTGTGCAGCCATAGCCCTAACGGGAAAATGTCTTCCAATTTGAAGACCGCCTCTTCCACCAGACACAGGGGATTTCAATGGGCAGCACTTTCACCCCCAGTCTGGCATGTCTTTATATGTCAGACTTTGAGGCAAAATACATTCTAACACACACCAATCCCTACAAGGAGAATATCACTTTATGGCGTCGATACATTGATGACATTTTAATCTTCTGGAAGGGAGGCAAAGAGAGGGTTCTTCATTTTGTTGATTGGGTGAATGGACACAACCCCTATTTAGAATTCACGGGCAACTCCTCAGAAAAAGAACTGCCATTCCTAGATTTAATGATTACACTGTCGGCCGACAAACTACACACAAAAACCTTCAAAAAACCAACAGATAGTCACTGCCCCCTTCTGTAAGCAGCTACCACCCAAAAGCCCTACGGGAGAACCTACCCTATGGACAGTTCTTGCGCATTCGATGCAACTGTAGCAACCTCAATGATTTCACAACTCAATCTGAAGATTTAGTAGAACATCTAGCAAGACGCGAATATCCTTTAAGGAATATAAGGACAGCACAAAAAAGAGCTCGCAATAACAACAGAGAATCGCTCTTAGAAACCCATCCCAAACCAGAAACAAATGATCTTACCTGTGTTACTACCTGTACCCCCTAATCAAATTTGATTAAACGGGTGGTTAAAAAGCACTGGAATATCCTTCAAATGGGTGATCTAACATTTAGTCCCCCCGAGGTTCGATTCAAGAGGACAGCCAACCTCAAAGATATGTTGGTTAACACCAGGCCCAAAAGAAAAGGGCCCCCCCAACAAAAGTCTCTGTGGGACCTACCTCCATGAGTAGGACACTACCCCTGTGGCCAATGCACCAGTTGCTCTCTGACTAGTGCAACAAAAACCATAGAATTATTTGAAACATTCACATGGAAACAGCTTAAACATACAAATTGCAACACACGCAACTGGGTCTACCTGATAACTTGTCCCTGCCAACTAAAATATGTAGGTATGACCACACGAGCTGTCAAAATCAGAATAACAGAGCACCGAAGCAACATCAGGTGCAAAAGACTAACATGAAAATGTGCGCCCATTACACAACCTTAGGCCACACAGTAAATGACTTACATTAGACCATCCTAGAGTCCCACCCTCAACTACAAAAAGAAGCCCTTTTTAGAAAAGAGCAAAACTGAATTTTTAAGCTTTCATCTCATATCACAGGATTAAATGATGACATCCCGTGGTAGGAGCTTAATGGATGACAATAGATTGGAACTGTAGGACACCAATAAATCAAGAGGAGCTGATTCCATGAGGGTCATTAGATACATGCCCCACCTCCAGGCTGGGTATCCACAGTTACCACATAATTGACCAGTTCTGAAAAACACCTGACAAAGTCCCTTATGTTGCCTTATCTTCCTGATTTTCCTTTAACCGGGCCTGCATTCACAGAAACTCCTCAATCATTGCATGTACAATGCATTCCTGGGCCCTAAAATTAACTCCACAGTATACACTTCTCAGGGCTCAAAATAAACGACCCTACAGCACAAACATCTTGACATAACCCCCATTTCCTCAGGTGGATGCTTAGGGGATCGTGCTACATTACAGAATAATTATGGGGACCATCCCACATTCTTAGTAATAAAAGCACCGTCACCACAAATTGCAGGCTTTTAACTAATGGTCCTGGTAACGCGCGTCCTTTCTAAGATGGCCGCCTAAGTTGCCGGTCTAGTCTTTCCCGATGCGGCGACAGGAAATACGCTTAATTAGCCCACCTCAGGCGCGTCTCAGTATGGTAGACAGAGCCGGGGTAGGGGAAGGGCTACTCACCACGCCACTTCTAGTGAGTATGCGACTCCAAACACTGACGGAAGCAATACCGGTAAGCGCATTCTTTTATTTGTAACCTGCCTGCATATCTCCCACGTATAGATCGTGTGTGAGCGACGCACTCTGAAAAAAATCAGTCAGCTTTTGACCTACATAAATCGGGGTGAGTGATGGGGGTGTTTGACTACTTGGGTTTTTCATGTAACTATATGGCTATACATATAGGTTCGGTAGCAAAAATCACTGTATCCAGGCACAACTATGAGGCTACAAAAAGGGATTTGTTTGCTAACTAGTTTGTTTGCGAACTTCATCGCACTTGTCCTTGTTGCACCAAAAGCATTGAATTTTAGACAACAGCGTCGCCGACCACAAACACAGGCAGATTGCATGTCACTAGTCGTTCTGATGACAACAAGTTGCCGATACTGGTTTGCCACACGCGTGCATGTGTGGATTGATTTATTTGTCACAGGTCACCATCTGTAAATATGATTTTAAGAATGGTATACCATAATACGAATGTCTACCAATTGTAATGCCATCATTATTTTATGCCTTTGTCCCACCTTTTTTTCAGGTCTTGAAACGATACAAGGTGACACTTAACCTTGTACGACAGAGCACGGCTGGCGACTTGATTAATCTGCCAAATTGAATACATCAGCCCTGCAGTAGTGTAAGACTATTAGGATGCTATCCTTTTATGGTCCTGACGAATTGCCAATAGACCCCTTAGGGGCTTATGAGGCTAGAGACATGTTGACCAAAACTAAATAGTATATATGCTCTATAGGATCATTATCTCCGATACGAGCTACCTTATTTTTATTTAGGTTAGCAAGCTGCATTAATAATATTTATTTAATAAGAGTCTCCCTAAACTTATTTTAAATCACACTTACTACACTACTCACTTCAGTTCACATACCCTCACTCACCAACCGGCTTTATCAAAAGAACTCCGCCAAAGAGCCCCTTCGCGGGTGCCCGTCGGGCATTGCAGCACAGGCCCGACGAGGAGCATGCCCAAATGATGAAGCATGACAACTTTCGGGGTGTGTGAGGGCATTTCCTCCATTTGGAGGTTATTTCAGAGACCTGACTACCACTCATATCCTTAGGAACTGCACACCCATACATTTAAACTATTACTATTAGGGAGTACATGTGCTGGACCTGTCCAAAAAACTCCCAGTTCCTCTTTTTCAAGTACCTTTAGCACGGCGGCCCAGCCGTGGAACCTTCACTTCTAACTTATTCCAAGTTAGAGGAGGTAGTCATTGACGCCTCCAAGGAAAAGGGTGTTCTCTTCACACCTTTTGCTTTGTTTTATATATTCTGTATACCTTGATACCTTACTATACTCCCACGTGCTTTGCGCACCATGGAGCAAAACCAAGGCCTCACCTTCAGTGATGACCTGGTGACCGAAATTCTTAGGACGCCTTCTCTTTTAGACCCGGATGGCGCAGGAGCCTCAAGCAGCAATGGAGGCGATTGGAACTCAATTATCGCCATGAAAAGACAACGGATGAAAATCATCATGCATGGTGCAATAATGATGGAATACCTTCGAGCAAATATAGTTCCTAATGGTCTTATTGTGGCCAATGTCCCTCGGATTTTCCTAGAAGATGCCAAATTCAAGGAAGAATGGTCCCTAGTTGCATGGAAATGCACTAGGGACTGGCTGGTTTTAATAATCAAAACAGCCAAACGTTTGGCAGATGATCTTATAACTAAGAGCACCATAGCGGAAGGTGCATTAAAAGCTAGCATCAGGATCTCATCTTTTAAAACTAAATTGGCTGAAATAAACAATGAAGTATCAGAAAACAAGAAATACCTAATGAAACAAAAAGTGACCAAACTCCAGAAAGACATAACCAAATTTAGCACAGAGAGAGTGTATCCCTACCTAAAAGAGGACTACCGTCCCGCACATGAAGACAATTCTTCAGATGAGAGCCAGTCTTCAAGAAAACGGTACTCTTCAAACAGTAGCAACTCCAGCTCCGAAAGCTGGGGCCCTGCACACAACAGAAGGAAATTACCTCCAAAAATGTATGGGTTTGGGATGCCACCTTTCCAGGGGCCCCCGCTGTGGCAGTACCCAGGTTTCCCACATGGTCCTCAGCAGTCCTTCGCTCCCTTCCAACAACCCCCTTTTTTAGGCAGGAGAGGAAGAAGGAGAGGCGGACAACACTAACGGAAACAGGTCCAATGGCAGGACCAGCCACATCCCCAACATAAGTAGCTCAGAAGCCACTTGGGGAAGAAAAAATAATACTCAGTCTTTCTACTAGAACTATTAGTGAAGTAGAAAAGAAGGTTCTTTGCAGAGGACTGGATTTTGTTCCAACACCCAAATAAGATGATTTCAGAACGAATTGTGAATTACACAATTTCTTCCGCAAAATACGATTACAAGCGTTCTTTGCAGGAAAACCAAATACACATAAAATTGACTCAGGTCTTTGGAAACCATCCACCCTTACACCTAATGCCAGTATGGTACCAACCGACGTTCTCACCTTTGAAAAAGCAGTACTAAAGGAAATAAAAACCAATAAGACCTACAAGGCCTTTCACAATGTCTCAAAGGTAGAAAGTGAAGCCATTCGGAACTTGGCTAATGACACCTCAATTTTTATTAAAGAGGCTGACAAAGGGGGTGCAATAGTGATCATGTCATCTTCTGTTTATAGGAACAAATGCCTCCGCCAAGTACAAAATACTCAGTACTACACACCGATACTGGAGGATCCCACCCCTCATCTTACAATACATATCAAGAGCATAGTGACAGCGGCCTTGAACCAGGGGTGGATCACCAAACATGAGGCAGATTTCCTCATCAACGAGAACCCGAGATTACCCTATTTCTACACCTTCCCAAAAATACATAAAGGGACCCTCCCACCTCCAGGAAGGCCCATAGTATCCGGGATAGGGTCCCTTTTGGAACCACTCTCCAAATTCTGTGATTATTTTTTCAAACCCCTGGTAAAGGAAACACCTTCCTTTATCCAAGACACAAGAGATGTTCTGAATCTCATTGAAACTAATAACACTGAGGGACTTCAAATGGATTGCATTGTCACCCCCGATGTTGAGGCCCTTTACACTAATATCCCTCAACAGGCAAGGCTGGAAGTCATAGATGAAATTCTAAGATCACGGCACTGGATATCTCCAACCGCTGTTAGCTTCATAATGGAGTGTGCAGCCATAGCCCTAACGGAAAATGTCTTCCAATTTGAAGACCGCCTCTTCCACCAGACACAGGGGACTTCAATGGGCAGCACTTTCGCCCCCAGTATGGCATTTCTTTACATGTCAGATTTCGAGGCAAAATACATTCTACCACACACCAACCCCTACAAGGAGAATATCACATTATGGCGTCGATATATCAATGTCATTTTAATCTTCTGGAAAGGAGGCAAAGAGAGGGTTCTTCATTTTGTTGATTGGGTGAATGGACTCAACCCCTATTTAAAATTCATGGCCAACTCCTCAGGAAAAGAACTACCATTCCTAGATTTAATGATTACACTGTCGGCCGACAAACTACACACAAAAACCTTCAAAAAACCAACAGATAGTCACTGCCCCCTTCTGTGCAGCAACTACCGCCCAAAAGCCCTACGGGAGAACCTACCCTATGGACAGTTCTTGCGCATTCGATGCAACTGTAGCAATCTCAATGATTTCACAACTCAATCTGACGAATTAGCAGAACATCTAGCAAGACGCGAATATCCTTTAAGGAATATAAGGACAGCACAAAAAAGAGCTTGCAATAACAACTGAGAATCGCTCTTAGAAACACATCCCAAACCAGAAACAAATGATCTTACCTGTGTTACTACCTGTACCCCCTAATCAAATTTGATTAAATGGGTATTAAAAAGCACTGGAGTATCCTTCAAATGGGTGATCTAACATTTAGTCCCCCGAGGTTCGATTCAAGAGGACAGCGAACTTCAAAGATATGTTGGTTAACACCAGGCCCAAAAGAAAAGAGCCCCCCCAACAAAAGTCTCTGTGGGACCTGCCCCCAGTAGTAGGACACTACCCCTGTGGCCAATGCACCAGTTGCTCTCTGACTAGTGCAACAAAAACCATAGAATTAACGGAAACATTCACATGGAAACAGCTTAAACATACAAATTACAAAACACACAACTGTGTCTACCTGATAACTTGTCCCTGACAACTAAAATATGTAGGTATGACCAGACGAGCTATCAAAATCAGAATAACAGAGCACCGAAGCAACATCAGGTGCAAAAAGAATAACACAAAAATGTGCGCCCATTACACAACCTTAGGCCACACAGTAAATGACTTACATTAGACCATCCTAGAGTCCCACCCTCAACTACAAAAATAAGCCCTTTTTAGAAAAGAGCAAAACTGGATTTTTAAGCTTTCGACCATATCACAGGATTAAATGATGACATCCCGTGGGGGGAGCTTAATGAATGACAATAGATTGGGACTGTAGGACACCATTAAATCAAGAGGAGCTGATTCCATGAGGGTCATTAGATACATGCCCCACCTCCAGGCTGGGTATCCACAGTTACCACATAATTGACCAGTTCTGAAAAACACCTGACAAAGTCCCTTATGTTGCCTTATCTTCCTGATTTTCCTTTAATCTAGCCTGCATTCACAGAAACTCCTGCATCATTGCATGTACAATGCATTCCTGGGCCCTAAAATTAACTCCACAGTATACACTTCTGGTGCCTGAAATAAACGACCCTACAGCACAAACATCTTGACATCACCCCCATTCCCTCAGATGGATGCTTAGGGGATTGTGCTACATTACAGAATAATTATGGGGACCATCCAACGTTCTTAGTAATAAAAGCACCGTCGCCACAAATTACAGGCTTTTAACTAAGGGTCCTGGTAATGCGCGTCCTTCCTAAGATGGCTGCCTAAGTTGCTGGTCTAGTCTTTCCCGACTCGACGTCAGGAAATACGCTTAATTAGCCCACCTTCGGCACGTCTCAGTATGGGAGACAGAGCCGGGGTAGGCGAAGGGCTACTCACCACGCCACTTCTAGTGAGTATGCGACTCCAAACACTGATGGAAGCAATACCGGTAAGCGCATGCTTCTATTTGTAATCTGCCTGCATATCTCCCACGTATAGATCGTGTGTGAGCGACGCGCTCTGAAAAAACCAGTTAGCTTTTGACCTACATAATACGGGGTGAGTGATGGGGGTGTTTGACTACTTGGGTTTTTCACATGACTATATGACTATAAATATAGGTTCGCTAGCAAAAATCACCGTATCCAGGCACAACCTTGAGGCTACAAAAAGGGATTTGTTTGCTAACTAGTTTGTTTGCTAACTTCATCGCACTTGTCCTTGTTGCACCAAAAGCATCGAAATGTAGACAACAGCGTCGCCGACCACAAACACGGGCAGGTTGCATGCCACTACTCGTTCTGATGACAACAAGTTGCCGATACTAGTTTGACACACTCGTGCATGTGTTGATTGATTTATTTGTCACAGGTCACCATCTGTAAATATGGTTTTAAGAATGGTATACAATAATACGAATGTCTACCAATTGTAATGCCATCATTATTTTATTTTATGCCTTTGTCCCACCTTTTTTTCAGGTCTCGAAATGATAGAATGTGACACTTAACCTTGTACGACAGAGCACGGCTGGCGACTTGATTAATCTGCCAAATTGAATACACCAGCCCTGCACTAATGTAAGACTATTAGGATACTATCCTTTTATGGTCCTGACGAATTGCCAACAGACCCGTTAGAGGCTGATGAGGCAAGAAACATGTTGACCAAAACTAAATAGTATATATGCTCTATAGGATCATTATCTCTGATACGAGCTACACTGTTTTTATTTAGGTTAGCGAGCTGCATTAATAAAATTTATTTAAAAGGAGTCTCCCTAAACCTATTTTAAGTCACACTTACTACACTACTCACTTCAGTTCACATACCCTCACTCACTAAACAGCTTTATCAAAAGAACTCTGCCAAAGAGCCCCTTTGCGGGTGCCCGTCGGGCAATGCAGGGCCGGCCCGACGAGGAGCACGCCCAAATGATGAAGCATTACACCTTTTGGGGTGTGTGAGGGCACTTCCTCCATTTGGAGGTTATTCCAGAGACCGGACTACCACTTATATACTTAGGAACTGCACACCCATACATTTAAACTATTACTATTAGGGATTACGTGTGCTGAACCTGTCCATAAAACTCCCGATTCCTCTTTTTCAAGTATGTATGTGTATGTTCAGAAAGGTTCCACCAGTGCTGCCGACCACTTGACAGGTGCTCCTTTCGTGAAGGTGGGCTCACTGTTAAATCCCACATAATGATTTGCCTATAACTTTTGCGCCGTTTACCAAATCTTCATGAAACTTTCCAAAAAAACTGCCTTGATGATTCTTGTTGCGCCTGGAAAGTTTTGGGGTGATCCATCAAGCGGGGGATGAGAAAAGGGGGGGCAAAAAAAGTGTGATTCCCATGTTAATTACCATAGAGTCTTTTGACACGCCTGCAGCCTGAACTGCTGAACGGAATTACACCAAATTTGGCAGAAGGGTAGCTTTTGTTTCACAGATCATGCAGTTATTTGGTGTAGATCTGTTCAGTAGTTGTTGAGACATTTAAGGAAATTCAAATTTGTATATCTACGATCGCGTCTAATTCGCAACGATTTCGCGCTAAGTTGCGAATGCACGCGCCAACAGGAATGCCATGATTGGCTGGCCGCAACCTGAGCATTGAGTTGCGGCTGCCAGTTTAGATTATCGGAACAGTCCCTAGGGTTTAGACGAAATGACAGAATGTGGCATAAAGGGTCAGGTTGTATGTGACTTGACCTCATGGCTGGATTATAGGGGTGTTTGAGGGACCCCTGATGTGTATAATATGTTGAGAAACAGGTGTTTTTTTCCACTCACTATTTGCGAGTTCTTCATGACGTTAGCATTCTCCCCGTGTAACGTCGTGGCAAATTTGTGAATATACGTTATGACAAATTCACAAACATCACTGAAAAAATAAAAAATTAGACATATTCAGACACCCACCCTCAGTCTCACTTAGACACTCACACACTCACAGACACACTGAGATACTCACTCATGGACCCACATAAACACTTGCGCACTCAGTGCAAGGCCTACTGAGACACCCACGCACCCACTTACAAACCCACTCAGACACTGTTGCACTCATTCACCGTCCCACTGTGACAGAGACCCACTCAGACACTCACGCACCCACTCTCAGATCAACTGAGAGACCAACGCACCCACTCACAGACTCATGCACCCACCCACAGACTCACTTAGACACTCACGCACCTACTCACAGACTCACTCAGAGATTCATGCACCCTCTCACTGACCCACTCAGAGATTCATGCACCCTCTCACAGTCCCAGTCCCCGGGGTTCAGACGAAATGACTGAAAGTGGCATATGGGGCCAGGTTGGCTGTGACCTGACCTCATGGCTGGAATATAGGGGTGTTTGAGGGACTCCTGATGTGTATAATATGTTGGGAAACAGTTTTTTACCATGCACGATATTTGCGAATGCTACATTACCGTTAGCATTCTTCCCGTGGAGCGTCGTGAAAAATTCATGAATATACGTTCACGAACATCACTGAAAAAATAAAAAATTATATTTATATTCAGACACCCACACTCAGTCTCACTTAAACACTCACACATTCACTCACAGACACACTGAGATACTCACAGATCCACTCATGGATCCACTTAGACACATATGCACTCAGTGCGAGACCTACTTAGACACTCACATGCCCACTTACAACTCCACTCACTGTTGCAGTCATTCACAGTCCCACGGTGACAGAGACCCATTCAGCCACTCATGCACCCACTCTCAGATCAACAGAGAGACCCACGCACCCACTCACAGTCTCACTCAAAGACCCACGCACCCACTCACAGACCCATACACCCAGTCACAGACCCGCTCAGACATTCATGCACCCACTCACAGACTCACACAGAGACCCACGCACCCTCTCACTGACCCACTCAGAGACCCTCAAACTCACTCACAAACCTACTCAGAGACCCATGCACCCATTCAGAGTATTGCACCCACACACAGTCCCAGTCATAGACCCATGCACCTGCTCACAGACCCACTCACAGACCCATGCACCCACTCACAGACCACTCAGACACTCACACACTGACTCACAGACCCACTCAGACACTCACACACGCATTCACAGACCCACTGAGACAGGTATGCACCCACTCACAGACCCACCCAGACACTCATGCACCCACTCACAGACCCACTTAGACTCTCATGCACCCACTCATAGAGCCTTGTACCTGCTCACAGACCCACTCAGAGACCCACGCACCCACTCACAGACCCAGTCAGACACACAACCACTCACAGACCCACTCAGAGACTCACATATCCACTCACAGACCTACTCAGACACTCACACACACATTCACAGACCCACTGAGACAGTTATGCACCCATTCACAGACCCACTCAGAGTCTCACGCACCCACTCACAGACCCACTTGCACTTTCACCCACCCACTCACAGACCCACTGAGACAGGTATGTACCCACTCACAGACCCACTCAGACACTTGCACCCACCGACAGACCCACTCAGACACTCATGCACCCACTCACAGACTCACTTGGACACTCATCACTCATCCACCCACTCACAGACCAACTCACACACTCACTCACTCACTCGTTCAGTCACAGACCCACACAGAGACTTATGCACTCACTCACAGATACAGTCAGACACTTATGCACCCACTCACAGACTCACTCAGAAACTCATGCATCCACTCACAGACCCACTTACAGACTCACACACTCACTCAGAGATTTTGCTCAGTCACAGACACACTCAAAGACTCATGCTCCCACTCACAGACCCACTCAGAGACTAATGCACTGACTCACTGATCCACACAGAGACTCATTCACCCACTCACAGACCCACTCAGACACTCATGTACCCACTCTCAGAATGACACAGAGACTTGTACACCCACTCACACAGTCAGACATTCCCACATGCTCTCAAAGACCCAGTCAAACTCTCACAACCCTCTGACAGAGCTTCTGAGACAGTTATGCACCCACTGACAGATCCATGCAAACTCTCATATATGCACTCACAGACACACTCAGAGACTCATACATGTTTTTATAGAGATATTTAGATAGTGATGTGCCTAGTGTGATGCACAGAATCACTTATATAGTTATGAATTTGGAATGTGCTGGTGGCTATTGAATGTCTGCTTTTGCTTTACGTATCTACGAATATTGCGACGCTGTTGCAAATATTTCCAAAAATTGAAAAAATAGATATTTATAAAGAAAATGAACAAGATTGTGGGCAATAGGGTGGCTTGAGAAGAGCCTTGTGTTCTTTGTGTGTATGTGACAGCTACACATATGACTGGATGCAGAGTTTCAGGTTGCTGAGAATCCCCCTGTTGCTTTCGTCTGTGAAGTGAACTCCATCACTTCTATAGATTCCATGCATGTCAAAACGGAGATTGTTGTTGTAGATAGAGCTCATGTTATGGTCTCGGAGGAATGCAGAAACAGTTTTATTAACATGTTTCCTGGCTTTGTCAATCTGTGTAAGAACTGATATGGACACTTCCATTTCTGCCTTTGGCATATGTTGGAGTACACCAAGACAGTGTGAGGGAAAAATGTCATTAATTGTGCAAATGTATCTTTCATTAGGATTTCCAGTCCTACCCCAGTCAGTGTGACTAGGTCGTTGCCACCGCAGTGCACAATCATGAGGTCAGAGTTTTGGGAATCCACAATGCTTTTTACCAATGGCAGCAATTGATGCCACTTTAACCCTCTCTGGCCAATCCAAGTAATGTCCAAATTAGCCAAACCCAAGTCCCTGTCAATACCACTCTTTCTAGCAGACTCTGTGGCTCACAAGCCACACTCTAACCATTTTGAAATGAAGCAGCAGTAGCAGACAGGAGTGCTGAACAAGACAATTCTAAAAATGAAAGGCAGTTCAAATGAAGGTGTGCTCCTGGATTAAAAACAAAAATACAAATTTGATTGGATGCTGTGAATATGCAGGTGAAATGTGGTAGTGTCTTGAAAGGATTAGTAACTAGATCTATGACTGGCTCTGGTAAAAATAAAAAAATGTAATGCAGTCTTGGGCATGCTTTTATTTCTGTACTGTAATTTACACCTGCTGCAGCTCATTTTGTAACTAGTATGGTCCTTCTAGAATGTGTTACGAACTTTGTGACCTACTGGTTCTAGTGGGTTGCTATTGAGACTGTGCTAAGAGTGTATTGGGGGAAGAGTGTTAAAGAGAGAGTTGCCTGTTTTTAGAGAGTAGAGATGTTTAGACTCATTGCTGCATAATAAGAGTTTAATTTCGTAGTGAGAAATTGCTAATAAACTGTACTCTAGTATTAGAGTAATAAAATTAGCAAGGTAAATGTGTTTTTGGCCTCCCCGTTTTTTTCGCGCATTTGTAGCGACAATCGCTACCCTATCATATTGGACATCTTTATAAAAGTGTGTGAAAAGGTTAACCCGTCCTAACCAGTCAGAAGTGGACTTACAAAACTAAAAAATAAAAGATATATTTTTGTTTGCTGCTTTCCGCAGTATCAGAGAGTGCAAAGTTGAAAATGTTGCCATTAATGGTTGCTTTTTAAGAGAGTGGTGTGCCATTCTTAAGCTTAGTTTTCATTTTTCCAGAGACTAGTCTATTTAATAAGAGCAAAAACAATAGTTTCATCAACAAACTCAATTTTCAGATATGAGAATTACATTTAATTTTGCGAAAAAATTAGGCCGAGCTTGGCTGCACAGCGAAATGGCCGTTTGTTAGAGAGGCTCCGCTTGCTGAGCACATAATCCGGCAAATATCCTTAGCCCACTGGCCTTCAATTTCATCAAAAAGAGGGTGCCCACACATGAGAAGGGATCGCGCACCTGACTACCCTCGGCAGAATGCACAAAAGCTGAATCTGCAAGGATTGTGGCGCGTGACGCATCGGACCTCCGGAGCTGAGAGGTGCCATCTTGCATCGAGTGTCGAGGTACCGACCGCCGCTGACCACACACATCGCCGCGAGGGAGTGGCCCAATCCCTAACCCCACTACTGACAATTACTCTGTGAGCCCGAGCCAGGCTGCCCTGCGACAACACCATATCTACGGCCCGAAGTGAGAAACGAACTCCTGAGGCCCAGTTGCGGACCAAGTCGCTGCTCTGCCCGGCTGCGACGTGTGGAAGCCAGCCTGCGATTATATGGACGGGTCTCTGCCTTGGGCCTCCGCGCCTTCCTCGCTGCTGGTGAGGGGCCGGATCCCGCCTCCCACCCCCGCTATCATGGGCGTAGGAAGTGTGGGAGATGAGGGGGACACATCCCCCCCAGATTTTGGAGTGGGGGACACAGGGGACAAGATTGGGGGGGACGAGGGGATAAAGAATTTTCCCCTCTCCCTTCTGTATACGGAGGGCCATTAGTGCGCGAAAGCACTACATACAATGGCCCTGCACAGGCTGTACTTGACCTGTGACTTGCCCCCAGTTAACTGTGATCAGGCTGCATGCCTGATGGGGCTAAAAGGGATTTAGCCACCCCCCATCCCCCGTCAACCTGTGTCTCAGCCCGGCTGCTGCTACTTGACTTGCTGCGGACTGGGCAGTGTCTGGAGTCTTATCTGCAGCACGCCCGAGTTTTCACAAGTCTTTAAAAGACCATTTACATCCCTTTGGAACTGGTTAAGGAGGCTTTGATGTTTTGTTCACTGGTTCGTCCCCCCTGTGTCTCCACTCAGCCTATTCCTGTACTTTGTATTTTATTTTTATTGCCACAATGGGAGATTGCATTTAGTGAAAAGGCATCTCACAAGTAGAGATGCCACCTTTCCAAAAAAAAAAAAATACCGGCCATTTGTTGTTGTTTACAGAGTCTGCAAGAGAACTTTTTGTTAAGAATATATTGTTACTTAATTTTATTTTTTGTTGTAATTTTGTCTTTAATGTTGGTTTCCCAGAGCTATGACATACTGCTTTATTGGAATCTTTTAAACCTGAATAGCTATTTTCCTATGGGGGCATTAATTTCTAACCGTTGAATGCAAAATTTACTGTTTTACAAATGAACACGCTTTTATTGCACTTGCATCACGTGACCATCATTGCGTAGGCTCAAAATCAGTGTTCAACTGCTCTGCCACATGCAAACTGCTGCCACATTTTATGTTGGTGTTCAGTGCATTATAGACAATCCAGTTTAACCACGGTAAGGGCATTCTCTCTGGGATTTACAGCTTTGAGTTCATGCCCTGACTAATGAACCTCTGGCAATACCCCAATCATTTGAAATGCTGTAGGATAACTCATCGGTCTCAAACTTTCTAATCTGGGGGGGTGGGTGGGGGTGAGAAAGTTGACACCTTCTGCAATTATATGAGCTAGAATCAGAATAATTTCTCTCATTGTTGACCTCTGTTAAGGTTAGTATTTTTTAACTTCAGTCACACTATGTTGTTGGTAATTGTATGTGTGAGCATTGCTAAATAGTTCTACAAAACCAGAAAATATTTTGTGGAGCAGGTATAAACTTGTAGTACATTCTTTATTGTTACGAGTTTGATTACTTTCAGTTATGTGCAGCACGTATTATGAAGCTGATATCTGTTGCCAGCAAGGATTGCATTTTGTAAATTCGAAGGGGAAAACTTTGTAGACCAAAGATTTTCCTGGGCTGCAGCTGGGCAGATGTGAACCTGAAACCATTTTTTGTAGTTTACCACAGTGGTGACCATCTTGCAATTGATGCTAGAACTCCTATTCAGCTTTTCAGTTTTCTACTGCAGGGGCTACAGCGTCTGGAGCTGGCAAGAGTGCCTGTAACAGGTGGGAGACCAGGAGACTATTTCTATGGAACTCAGCATAACAGAGTGAATGATTTTGCTCATTCAATGCAGGCAGTGTATGGAGGGAGATTGCCGGGGAAACGGTGCAAGGTCAGCAGTCTACGTATGAAGTCATATGCAGGCTCCTCGACTGTGGCACAGAGAGGAGAGAAGGTCCCGCCCCCCACCTGACACAGCATACAGAGGTAAGGATGGCAAACCGAGCAGAACACAGGTGAGCAGGGTATGGTCCTGAGATAGGGCAGAGGAAACGGGCAGAAGGAGGACTTTATTGGGGCTGGACAGTGGGAAAGATGCTGTAAATGAACCTTTTGATTCCCCCTACTGGCTCCCACTGCCAAGTTAAGAGAGCCCCTGACATAGGGATTGGAGGTCACACCTGAAGCTGCTTTCATAAGATATACAAGTTTAGTAATTTCCATAGGGCAAGAAGACAGCGCTCCCCATTCCTACCCACTGGTACTTAAAGCGCTGTTCACATTATGTTTGTAGTCAAATGTGAAACTGTATTTTAAGCCTTGTAACAATTAATAAAATAAGACCCATAATTTTGGTGTCTCTAAAGTGAAGAGCTTTTTTGTGTTGTGCTGTTGGTAGTGATGACCGTTACAACACACATTGTCCATGAAGTTGATGTACAGGCACCCCAAACTCTGCTGAGCGATTACAAGATCCATAGTAAATGTAGATTTTCAGCAGTAAGCAAGGAGCACCTACTAGGACGATTAATACTGTGCTCTCCAATTGAAATTCAGGAATTGTGTTCTGAAGCGGCTCCAGACAGCCAATGGTGCAACAGGTATGCTAGAGGATGCTTGAAGACATTAAACAATAAATGCAGTGTGGCACTCAGCATGACAACATCCAGATGGAGGTTTATGTGGATATGATGGTGTTTTGCTGACGATGTGCTGAGAGTGAGGAGGAAATCAAGTGATGGAATTCCAGGGGGTCCCCCTTTTAGAGGTGCCCTTTCCCCCCTGTGAAGGTAATCCTCAAAATTGTCTTTGGATGCTGGACCCTATACATGGATTACTTATGAGTGTGTAGCTTATGTGTGTCAAGTAGGATGTGTGTGGAGTTTAACTGCTACTTGAGGCCGTGGTCACTCAGGAATCCATTTTGATTTCCTGTACTGGCAAAGTGCATAAGGTAGTGGTTAGAGAGAGCCCAGACACCATTATGAATTGTGGGGTTCCTCCAATGCATTACTGAAGTCCTTTGTGGTGGACCAGACTCTAAGGATTGGAATGAAGGAGACTAAGGTCCTTTTGTAGTGTTAGGAAACCCTTTGCCCCCGCCAGCTTTCCTGACGGTGTTACCCACAGCAAGTTGAGGGAAATTGAATGGAGAAGCCTCT
The DNA here is from genome assembly GCA_963921515.1 of Calotriton arnoldi. Lineage (NCBI taxonomy): Eukaryota > Metazoa > Chordata > Amphibia > Caudata > Salamandridae > Calotriton > Calotriton arnoldi. The sequence goes on from CAWUFW010001512.1 coordinate 2,570,379, forward strand.
CCATCTTTTGTGCCTTAGTTTTGGGTCTCCTCTGACAGGAAAGCTCCCAGATAAGAAACCTCCCTGATGGGAAACACCCAACATAACCCTGCCTTCCTGCTGGCACTGAAGCAAAGGCTATGGGTGTAAGGAATATGGCTGTAAGGAATACATCAAAGACGGGGACTGTCTGAAACAGGTCACAGAGCTGAGCTTGTCTGCCGACTTGCTATAAGTACGGGACAGAAACCACTAGCCAATGGGCCAGGCTTTCTCTGGAACCAGAATCCGTGGTCCCTCACAGCTGGAGAACGAGAAACTCTTCTGTGCTCCACGGTATGGAGTCTCTGACTGACAACTCCACTTCGCCAGGTGCTGGGAACAGAGATGTGAAAAGTTCTGCTGCTAGGAGAACAACTTCATTGAGCCTACTTTGAAGCAAAGAGCTTAATGACTGGTAAGGAGGGGTGCTGTAGGTGTCCGTGTACAAATGAGAAGCTATCCAGAAAAGGAAGACTGCAAGGACCATAGGCAGGAAGAACTGTCAGCAGCATGGTGCAGTCAAGGGAAATATCAGCTCTCCCACACTGTGTGGTGAGTTTTGAGACACTGGTGCCCCAGCGAAGTACCCAGTAGCAGGAGTGTTTGTGACGGCTAAGCACTCACAAAACAATTTCATCCTGTGATTCCCCCTTCCCTGCACCTGGTTTTTAATTTTGTTTCCAACAGAAAGGTAGAGCCCCAGGGCATCATCCTGAAAAATTCCTGCAATTGCAAACTGAACATTTTTTTTCCACAGATGTAGCACCTTTGTAACTGGAATTTAATTCATTCACCACTTCAAAGATCATTTTACTAGCACAACATTTAACTAAAAGGCTTCAATCTGTGGCCAAGCTCTATACTGTGCATATACAACTCACACGTCAATACAATGCTGAGTTACTCCGCATGTCCAGGTATACATCCTGCATTCAGACTCCTCATTCTCATCACTCACCCTTCACTTTCACACTCGCCCTGCATTCACAGCGATCACACTGCTCACCATGCACTCACGCAATTCACCCTCCTCTTACGCTGCACCCACATGAGCACACTGCTCACCTGCACGCACATGACACTCCACTCACTTGTCACTTTCACCTCTCAACCTACACTCACAGCCATCACACTGAACTCATGCTGTTACCCTACACTCACACCGTTCATCCTCCTCTTACCCTGTACTCACACGAGCACACTGCTCACCTTGTACTCACAGCGACCACACTGCACTCATGTCCCTCGCCATGAACTCACGCCGTTCTACCTCTACTTACCCTGCAGTCACATCAGCACACCACTCACCCTGCACTCACAGTGATCACACTGCAGTCGCACCACTCACTATGCACTCACGCTTTTCACCCTGCACTTACACGAGCACACCACTCACCCTGCACTCATGTGCCACTTTACTCACCTCACTGCTCACTTTGAATTCTCACTCAAGCAAGCACATTTCTCACCATGCATTCATCTCTCCCACTCTGCACTTTCACCAGCACCAAAACTCATATGTCAAATCACTCACCCTGCAGTCACTCCTCTCACCCAACTCTCCCTCTGTCACATCGCTCACTGTGCACTCACATAGGCACTCCTGTCACTCACACAGCTTGCCTTTCACTCACATCTTCAAGCACATTTTCATTCACATGGGCACAACACTCTCCCTGCACTCATATCACATAAACAAGTACAGCACTCATCCTGGAGTCACACCAGTTACCCTGCACTTCATCCTCTCACCCTGCACTCACGCAGACAAACCTCTCAGCCTGCATTCATACAGACACCCTGTTCATCCTGCCTACACACAGTGACAATAGTGTGCTGGAACTCATAGGAACACACCACTCACTCTGCACTAACTCCTCTCACCATGCACTCACCATGCACTCTCACTGATCACCCTTCACTCTTGCCGCTCACCCTGCACCACACACAGGCACATCACTCATCCTGCATGTACACCATTCACACTACCTTGCACTTGCTCCTCTCACTCTGCACACACTCCTCTCACCCGACACTCACATGGGCCCTCATCTCACACTGCATTCATGCAGCTTACCTGACACTCACATCAGCACATTTTTCACCCTACATTCGCACCACTCATGCTGCATTCACTCACACTATTCACCATCACCCAGCACTTACATGAGCACACCTCTTACTCTGGACAGTAAAACAATTACACAACTCTCATGAATCTACACATATTTCTACAAAGGCACCCATAAGAATACCTGCTCTTTCCGTGGTATTAGATGCCTACTTAATTCCATCTACAACAATGGAGCTGGGGCAAGAGGGGAGAGTGGACTGAGAATGTGTGATGGCGCGAGGAGGGAGACTAGGGTGGATGCTTTCGGGTATGGTGCTGGATTGAAGAACATGTGACAGCTTCAGCCATTCCTGGCTTTCCATTCACCACAATGCTTGATCTCGAGGCATGCAGTTTTTTTTTACATTGCAAGTTGGGTCTCAAAAACCCGAAAATGTAAAGTGTTACTGGATAAAATCCATAGTTGCCGAAGAAGTCAAGCATTTCATAAGGTCAGCTGGATGCTGTGATACTACATGTTAGAATGTGGACTAATTAATTTTCAATACTGTAACTGCTTGATCAACACATGAAACCAAACATATCCCCGCACAGCTATTTTAAGAAGTGCATTTTTCATTCACATCATACTTGTAACAAACATTGTCAAGGCAATATATTATTATTTTGAATAAAGTATAGAGAATCTGTTTTTATTAAGTTTCACTAAAAGGAAAGGCAGGTAAAGCAGAAGCAGCAGGGCAAGCTTTTCTAACACAATAAAAGCAAATTTACTAATTTAAGTGTGAATGGTAGTGTGTGTGAGTGTGACGGAGTACAAAGGTACGAAAGAGTGCAAGAGATATAGTGGGAATGTGTGTGTGAGTGTATGTTTGTTATGTGTGCAAGTGTGGTGCTGGTCTGGTATACTGGAGGTTATTCTTGCCTTATGGACAAGGGCACTAACAGCATATGGATGAGAGGTGTTACCTATGGCAATCTGCAGGCCCTGACATGCTTCTATGAAGACACCATCATTAGCTGTGGGGTCTCAAACTGTCTAACTGAGAAATCCGATAACCCAGTCATACCCAGCAGCAGGGACACAGAACACACGCCACCACACCTGGCTGAAGGCCCTGATGTGATGCACGTAATTCTTAGCATATGGGGTGGATCCATAGCAAAATGTTGGAACTAATATTTGAGGTAACTCTTGTCATAAGATTTCCACTACTCATTTTATAGGGGTTGTCAATGGCAAAATTCTGACCCTTGTATACCGGAGGAAATTTTTAAAGGTACCCATGACTGTGGATGCAGTATCCATGGTAAATTTCTGGCACTGTCATGTGGAATGTATTCAATGGCATAAGCAGCTCACCCATGAAAAATGAGGACCTTGGTATAGTGGAAGTTATTTCTGACTTAAGACATTTAAAAAAAATCAGATTTACTCCTAGGAATGGCCAGGCTTTCCTGGTGCACCATGAAAGTACTGGAATATTTCATGAATGCCCCCTAAGGGTCTGGTGCATTTTCGAAATTTGATCCCCAACATTTTAACAATTCTCAGTGGAGAAGTCTACTCTCCCTTAAATCATCTGCAAGAAATCTGTTAAATTGTTTTGCTCGCTGCAATTTGGGGGGAGTATTACACCCCATCACTTACATAGATCTTTTTCCTCATATAATGGCTATGAAGTTAGCTCTGACCCCATTTCTGTAAATGCTTGTCCGGCCCCATTGCTGGGAGCAGGACTTGCTTTAGGGCTATGCGACCGGTACAGCCGCACCTGGCGTTGACTTTGGTGGGGGCGCTGTGTTTAAAAATAATTTTTGGTTTAGAAGTACATGAACTTCCTTGTGCATCAGGCAGTTTTCAGACAACAATAAAAATGTAAAGATAACTCTGGTGATTAATGTTCCTACTAATGAGAGTTCAAAATTGTATCCAGTGGAAGTTTTGGCTCATCGTAAAGTAGTGCGGAGGGTTAATGTGCCTGCTGCAAAGAACGTGTACCATGCAGATCACAGAACTGAGTGAACTATGAGTAACACTATAAATAAGTATACATGATTTTTCCACATTCATCTAATTACTTTGTGAATGCAAATAACAATAAAGCATACTTGCCAACCGTGTCTACATGCCCGCCTTTCTCAATATTTCACTTTAAAACTATCCGATTGTATTCGTTTAACGGGTGTACGGTCTCATGCAACGGGCGATTTCTATAGGGTCACTGGAAAGTCTACAAGGTTGTCCCTGTCCCCCCCAGAAATTTAGTGTCTCCTACGCCCCTGCCCGCTATACCAAGAAAGACAGACCATGGGGACTGAGGAAAGCACGAAGGCCGGCGGGGTGAGCGGGGCTGCGTTGGGCATAGCCGGCGGGCGGGAGGGGGATCGCGGGGACCCGCAGAGAAAGCTGCATTGAACACCACAAGAGGGTCGGAAGACCGATATCAGCATCTGCAACACACTGCAGGAGAAGACTTAGTCGGCCCACGACTACGCGGACGGGCCTCTGCCTTGGGCCTCCGCACCTTCCTCACTGCTGGTGGAGGGCCGGATCACGCCTCCCACCCCTGTTACACCAGGAAGGACAGACCACTTTGGCCCCCATCCACAGCTGTGTTGAGCCTCCCGGCAGGCGTGAGGGGGATCGCGGAGACCCGCAGAGAAAGCTGTACTGGAAGCCACGAGAGGGTCAGAAAACCGCTATAAGCGCGTACAACACACCGCAGAAGAGGACTTGGCACCCCAACGGTGAGTGGCCCGGTAACGCTGCTATAGGGGTCAGCCTGCATACCAGCCGTTTGCTAACAACAATACAATACTATTTCTGCGCCCTTCTCGCGCCGATAAAGGGACCCCAGCCCTCAATTTCCCTCTTGCTTCTAATTCTGCTGACCCTTAAGCTTGTAAGACATAAAAAAGCATACGCGGGCCCCATCAAAGGACAAATGAACTCACAACACTATATGGAGGGAGAACATTAGATACTAAGCACTACAAGGCTAACCCTGCACTGGAACCCTGCACTGGAACCCAGCAGGCCCCCAACCTAGGCCTGCTGATTCAACACCACTGCGCTCTTTCCAATACTGTCGACCGCAAATCTGACATAGACACTGAGGCTACACAGAAGATTATTATAAAGTCCGACTGGGTGGCCAATCATTATAACTTCAACCGGCACCTGGAACATCAAGGAGCACTCTGGTCATAACTGCAAGCACTGTGAGACACTTCTCGGACACAATTGACAAGCACGACACGCACCAGTCCAAAATCTCGTTAGAAAGTAAATCCACTCGCCAAACAGGAACAGACCAACCACAAGGACAAACCACGGACCCCCTCATGGAAGAACAGAACCAAGAACAAGACCTCAAATGTATTCTTGCGGATGTCAAGTCGAGCCTCAAGACGATTGACACTAAACTGGGCCTGATGGCGCACTGCCTTGATAAAATTAACAAGAGGGTCAAAAAGCATGAAGATCGTTAAGATCATCTAGAAACTTGGGTCTCAGACATAGACAACAACCAAGCAACAACCAAAGAGCAATAACTGAAAATTGACAGGGTCCTAGCCATCATCAAGGCCAAGAATGAAGACCTTGAAGCTCGATCGAGGTGGAACAATCTCCGCGTCCTAGGTGTGCCAGAATCTACCAACATTGACAACATGGAGAACTACATGACCAACATGTTAAAAGATCTCTACAACAAACACCTGTCTTCGGTGTTCATAGTCTAAAGGGCGCACAGATCCCTAGCGCCCAGACCGCCACCGGACGCACCAGCTCAACCAATCATTGCACGCCTACTAAATTATAAGGACAGAGACACAGTACTACGCCAAGCGATAGAAAGAGGAGAAGTGCAATATGGAGACAATAATGTCTCCTTTTATCCAGACTTTACCATTGCGGGCCAGACAGCTCAAAAAGACTTTCAACCTGTTAAAAAGCTCCTACAACAAGCCAACGTCAACTATCCCCTCCTGTAACCGGCAAAGCTGCAGGTGATGCATGATGGCAAAACAAACCATTTTACAAACGCAAAATCTGCGCGAAAGCTCGCTAAAAGTATATTTGCAGAGACTCGGAAAAGCCCCCCGGGAGCATCAGGAGGATCGCAAATCAATGAAAATGACTAGAACCACTCCCCCCAAACCTTTCAAAAAAGCATGGGCGTTCTCTTTTGAGACGCAGAGGAAGATGGACACATCCCTTTGCCCCTAAGAACAGTTCCATTATAGACAATGAACTCCTCACACTGAACCTTGATTAACTGGCCAGATCACCTGGGCGACATCTACTGCCTCAGCCACCCAGGCTTAATCAGGCTGGGGTATATGCCGGCTCACCTATGCCCACCGGGATGAGTCCCAGACGTTGGACAATACAGGTTTTTAATGAAGGGATGGGAAGAGGAGTGGGCCGGGGATACTCAACCAAGTTTGGGGGTTGGAGTGGGTGGGGGTGGGTTTAGGGATTGTTATGTGTTGCTGTTTCCTTTATTTGGATGCATTCACACCTTAGAGCAAGCCCCTGCTTTGATCTCCCCTGCACCTTCCCCAACTACTGAATCAGCGAGAGCACAGAGCATAGACACCTGCATCCTAGATACTAGAACACTACTACGTCACTACTTGACAGGGATATCCAGATCACACATCAACATCGCCTGGCTAACAATATCAATATATTGCCCCAACACAGTCCCATGACTACAAATATTAGATGTTTAACATGGAACGTTAGAGGACTTAATGATGCACGAAAAGCCCGTCTGGTACACACCTATCTTACTAGCATCACATAGACATATGCTTCCTGCAAGAACTACATCTTACTCCTTCAACCGCAAGCCACCTTAAAGCCCCATGGTGTGCAGAAACGCATGCATCCTACTACTCTAACTACGCTCTTGGCACAGCAATACTCATTCGCAGAAACATTTCATGGAAACTCACACAAGTGAATCTAGATCCAGAGGGTCGGTTTGTCCTCACACCTTGCATACTGCATCACCACCCTTTAATATTTGCGTGCATATACAGACCAAACACAGATTGCCATGAATTCTTCAGTGAAATATGGCGACATATTGCCACACTTGGACCAGGGACGGTCATATGGGGGGGGGCGATTTCAATGTCATACAGGACACAGACATGGACAGCCAGCACTAAGCAACGCCCACACCCAAAGCTGCATCACAACAACATACACTAGTGGAAGACCATGGTCTGACTGATGCTTGGCGTTTTTCGCATAACACTATTAGAGAAGGCACATGCACCACATCAGCGACCGGGGACTGGTCACGTATGGACTACTGGCTTGTAACCAAGGATGTACTGACGTGGACGACAAATACTACGTTAATGCCCCGGACATCATCAGATCATGCCCCGGTGCTATTAGAACTAGCGATGCCCCAAGCTCCCCGCGCGCCTTCACCTGGCGATTACTGCCTGGAGCACTACATCAGGTATTTCAAACTGAGGTACACACCGCCATTGTAGATTATTTCTCAACAAATGAAGGATCAGTGGATTCCCCAATGGTGTTGTGGGAGGACTTTAAGGTCGTCATAAGGGGCGTATCTATTGAAAAACAATCGGGGGTCCTAAAAGCCATACGCACGAGACTTAAGCGTCTTGAAGCTGAGTTGCGAGCTCTAGAACAAGAATTTTTTCAATCCAATGACCAGAGTATCCTAGCGTGCATATGTGAAACCTTATCCGAGTATCATGAAGAAGCGGAGCGAGAAATACATTACCTGGGACAGTAGGCTAAGGCTCGTAGATATGGAGAGGGTGAGTGACCCAGTAAGACATTAGCACACATGCTTGGACCCCCTGCAGCAAATAATTATATCACCAACTTAGTGGATGAACACAAGGAAAACCATACTAGATCCACTGAGATACTAAAAGACTTTCAACCTGTTAAAAAGCTCCTGCAACAAGCCAACGTCAACTATGCCCTCCTGTAACCGGCGAAGCTGCGGGTGATGCATGATGGCAAAACAAACCATTTTACAAACGCAAAATCTGCGCGAAAGCTCGCTAAAAGTATATTTGCAGAGACTCGGAAAAGCCCCCCCCAGGGAGCATCCGGAGGATCGCAAATCAATGAAAATGACTAGAACCACTCCCGCCAAGCCTTTCAAAAAAGCATGGGCCTTCTCTTTTGAGACACAGAGGCAGATTGACGCATCCCTATGCCCCTAAGAACAGTTCCATTATAGACAATGAGCTCGTCACACTGAACCTTGATTAACTGGCCAGATCACCTGGGCGACATCTACTGCCTCAGCCACCCACGCTTAATCAGGCTGGGGTTTATGCCGGCTCACCTATGCCCACCGGGATGAGTCCCAGACGTTGGACAATACAGGTTTTTAATGAAGGGATGGGAGGGGGGGGGCCGAGGATACTCAACCAAGTTTGGGGGTTGGAGTGGGTGGGGGTGGGTTTAGGGATTGTTATGTGTTACTGTTTCCTTTATTTGGATGCATTCACACCTTAGAGCAAGCCCCCGCTTTGATCTCCCTTGCACCTTCCACAACTACTAAATCAGCTAGAGCACAGAGCATAGACACCCGCATCCTAGATACTAGAACCCTACTATGTCACCACTTGACAGGGATATCCACATCACACATCAACATCGCCTTACTAACAATATCAATATATTGCCCCAACACAGTCCCATGACTACAAAGATTAGATGTTTAACATGGAACGTTAGAGGACTTAATGACGCACGAAAAGCCTGTCTGGTACACACCGATGTTACTAGCATCACATAGACATATGCTTCCTGCAAGAACTACATATTACCCCTTCAACCGCAAGCCACCTTAAAGCCCGATGGAGTGCAGAAACGCATGCATCCTACTACTCTAACTATGCTCGTGGCACAGCGATACTCATTCGCAGAAACATTTCATGGAAACTCACACAAGTGAAACTAGATCCAGAGGGTCGGTTTGCCCTCACACCTTGCATACTGCATCATCACCCTTTAATATTTGCGTGCATATATGGACCAAACACAGATTGCCCTGAATTCTTCAATGAAATATGGCGACATATTGCCACACTTGGACCAGGGACGGTCAAATGGGGGGGGGGGGGCGATTTCAATGTCATACAGGACCCAGACATGGACAGCCAGCACTACTCAATGCCCACACCCCAAAGCTGCATCACAACTACATTCACTAGTGGAAGACCATGGTCTGACTGATGCTTGGCGTTTTTCGCATAACACTAGTAGAGAAGGCACATGCACCACATCAGCGACCGGGGCCTGGTCACGTATAGACTACTGGCTTGTAACCAAGGATGTACTGACGTGGACGACAAATACTACGTTAATGCCCCGGACATCATCAGATCATGCCCCGGTGCTATTAGAACTAGCGATGCCCCAAGCTCCCCGCGCGCCTTCACCTGGCGATTACTGCCTGGAGCACTGCGCGATCAGGTATTTCAAACCGAGGTACACACCGCCATTGTAGATTGTTTCTCAACAAATGAAGGATCAGTGGATTCCCCAATGGTGTTGTGGGAGGCCTTTTAGGTCGTCATAAGGGGCGTATCTATTGAAAAACAATCGGGGCTCCTAAAAGCCATATGCACAAGACTTAAGCGTCTTGAGGCTGAGTTGCGAGCCCTAGGACAAGAATTTTTTCAATCCAATGACCAGAGCATCCTAGCGTGCATATGTGAAACCTTATCCGAGTATAATGAAGAAGCGGAGCGAGAAATACATTACCTGGGACAGGAGGCTAAGGCTCGTAGATATGGAGAGGGTGAGTGACCCAGTAAGACATTAGCCCACATGCTTAGACCCCCTGCAGCAAATAATTATATTGCCGACTTAGTGGATGAACACAAGAAAAACCATACTAGATCCATTGAGATACTACACTTCATGACTGCCTACTACTCTGAGCTGTATCAAACTAAATCTCATAGTCCACGGATCAAATTAAAAACAATCTGGACTCTGTACAATTACTATGGCTGGATGACGCGTGCCGTCAATACCTAGAAGCCCCGTTCACGGAATAGGAAGTCCTACATGTCATTCGTAGCCTCCCCAATGACTAGACCCCTGGCCTAGATGGTCTTACCACATCCTTTTATAAAGAATTTGCTGCTACACTAATCCCTCATCTTTCACTGCATCACTTCTACGAGGCTTTCCTGCGTGTGAACGCCCACCCTGCATACATTATACCTGACGCAGGTGTAATGTGGCGCAGGGCTTTACAAGGTGACGCATCTCCCTAGATGCATCACGTTGTAAATGGGCCGCAACGTGGCGTATTGTTTACGCCGCCGCGTCACAAAAAGTGCCACAACGTCAGCGCAAAAGTGGCGCAAGGGGCTTGTAAATCTGCCCCTGAGGGCCTTATCTACAATAAAGTAATGCAGCGCGGTGCCGCAGGCCATTTGGCTGCGCTGCTTTACTTTGGAAGCAAAGGGATGCGTCATATCTACAATGACATGACGGATCCCTTTGCTCTCCCCTGCGCTGGCAACAATGGGCTGCTATGCGCAGATGCAGGCACCCTTGCACCATGGTGCAAGGGAGCCTGCGTTGCGGGGATAATTGTTTTTGTGCAGGAAGGGACACCTTCCTGCACAAAAACAATCACATGAGGTGATTTCCTCTTTCTATGCGTGTTGCAGAATGCAGCATGCATAAAAAGAGGAAAAACAAGGAGAAATCTTCATTTCTCCTCGTTGAGCCTCCCTACGCTTCCCATGGGGAGGCGTAGCATTCTGACACATTTCCAGGTTCACGATTTCTCGTAAATCTGAAAATGCAGCAGAAGCCGTGGGTGTTGCGTGGGAACACCCACAGCAACACCCTTGGCACGCCCCTTTCATGCAAAGTGCTGCATGTAAAGGGGCCGTATTTACAAGGACACGACAAGCCACGCAGGGTGGCTTTACTTGTCCTTGTAAATATGGGGCAGCAAGATGCGCCGCAGGAGCGTCACAAAAAGTGAGGCATCGGCGGCACAAGGGGCTTGTAAATAACCCCTGCAGTGTTTAAACATGGGCCAGGCCTACTAGTGCAGACCCTGTTTGTGCACTCTCACTGCCAGCTTCACTTGGTATGTAAAAACTGTTTGTCAAGTCTCAAACCCACGTTTTAGGAGACATAACTCACCTATGAGATAGGCTGTAGGTATGCCATGAAGCATGGTTCTTTGTGCTTAAAAGATAATAGATGTCCTTTTGAGTTCAATAACTTACTCTTGCAGGCCCCTATGCCAAGTACTACATAGAGTATGCCACCCTTAAAGCAACTGGCATAAATGTTCACAAAAGCATAGAGCCTCTCTGTCACCCATTCAGACAGCTATAGAAGGACGTACACATTCAGTCACATACCCAGAAACTACTTATGTATGCAACAGTATCAAAGGCAGTTGCAGACACACCTACCCCTCTATTCCCTAACACAGGCACTGAGGTATTTGTTCAGCCCCTTACATACACAGTTAGAGAACCATAGAGGTACTAAAACAGACAGTCAAATACTGGCACATTTCCTTAAACATCTTATGGCATTGCTATAGATGGACTCCTACACTCACTCAGATATGCAGGCAAGTAGTGACAGAATCTCGTATTGCATGCAGACAAATAGTCCTGTAAACATGGGGAGGCCTACTAGTGCAGAGCCTGTCTGTGCACTCTCACTACCCATTCAACTTGGCCTATAAAAACCCTTCGTCAAATTTTAAACACACGTTTTAGTACACATAACTCACCTCTGAGATATGCTGTAGGTATGCTATAAAGCACTGTGCTTTGTGCTTAAAATATTAGAGATGTCTTTTTGAGTTTCACTAAGTTACTCGTGCACTTGCAGATCCATATGCCAAGTACTACATAGACTGTATAAGGGGGAATGCACAAGGTCTTTCCCAATCCTCTGAGGGTTAGGCAAGGCTGTGTCTTAGCCCCTCTTTTATTTTCATTGTATACTAACGGTGTGGAATCAGCAGTGAGTTTTGAGGTGCCTGATATACCCAAGGTAAATAAGAAAAAGCTACCCATACTGCTATACGCTGATGACGCCGTATTGGTTGCTAGGACAGGTATAGCTCTGCAAAAATTCATAAATAATTATGTGTCATTTATGGCGGCACTAGACTTACAAGTAAATGAAACAAAACCATTTGTCTTAATAGTAGGGATGCAGCCAAAAAAATTACCAGCTTTTTTTATTGGCAAACGGAAAATCGAAATAACTAAATCATTTTTATACTTTGGGGTACTTTTTAATAGTGAAGGGACTTGGACAAATATGGTTGAAAACAGATGTATTGCATTAGAAAAGAATACCATAGCTATCCGTTCATTTACAAAAAAATTGGGTACAAAACCATTGGAACCAATTAAAAAATGTATGGCGCCAAAGCTATCGCTTCAGCCACATATGGAGCAGGGATTTGGGGAATAGCTAAAACAGATCTATTGCAACAGAAAGAAGATAGCTTCTTTAAAAAGCTACTCTCCCTCTCGAAAGGCTGCTCAAATTATATTATGCACAAGAGTTGAATGTCCCATTTATACCTGATCTGATTTTTATAGCTCCGGTCCTACTTTGGCATTCAATTTGGACCAGAGATACAGTGGGACTCACTCAAAATAATATCCAAGATTGTTTATCTCTTGATAAGGCGCCTCAGGTCCCATGGTTGCGTCATGTAAAGGATACATTGTTAAAGCTGGATTTAGCGACCCTATACACAGATCCACTTACATGTATGGGTACGTCAAAGGTGGAAATTAAAACAAGTGCTAAATAATATAGGGAAAAAGAAAGATATGCTACAAACTGTAATAAAACCATGGTGGCATTATATCTGGCACTTCCGCCTATTCCGGGGGAATCAAATTCGTATTTGACATCTGTGACAAATGCGTGACATAGATTTGTACTCCTGAGATGCAGATTAAATTTTATTCCGTGCATGCTGGCTTTCCCAGCAGGGATGTACTCAGTCAATGATCTCTCAGTTTGCCCCTGCGATGGCACATCTATTCAATCTAATTTACATTTTATATTCTTTTGTAAATTTTACTTTTGTTTACGGAAAAAATATATTCGTCCATTGTTTTTAAAATATAAATTTGTACAATGTCGCCCAGCCTTGTTCTTTCTCAAATGCTCCCAAATCCTTATGTAAACTTCAGTGTGGCATCATACATATGTATGGCTTTATCGAAAAGGAGACTAATGAGATAATAGACTGTATTTTATGCGAAAGTTGCACTATTCAGCACTTTGGCATATTTTTGGGTGATCATTGTTTGTAAATAAGTCAATTTTTAGTATCGCACTAAGCACTTTATAAGATATTGAATGAATTTTACATATTTAACCAATGCCTTGGAAATCGCTTTTATATGGTTTTAATTTGCTTCTTATCATGTGTTCCTTAACAAAATTTACCAGTGACAGAATGCACTTTAAATGAACGTGGTACTGTTTAGCACTTTAATATGGCATGTTGTTTGGTGACCATTGATCGTAAATGAGCCATTGCAAGTATTGCACTAAGCACTTTTGGAGACACTGAGTGAATTTTACATGTCTTAAAAAATGACGGTTCCTATCTGTTTTACTTTGTGTTCTTTTAACAAAATTTACTGGTGATGTAATAAAATGTTAATAGATGATCAATGTATCAGAATTTTAATAGATGATCAATGTATTTTCTTTGCACTTTTATGATCTTAATGTCTAAGATCGAATAAAGATATATTTGATTTGATTTGACTGTATAACCCATAATGCAACTGACTTGCATGATTTCAAAAGCATAGAGCCTCTGTCTCACCCAATCAAATAGCAGCAGAGGGACTTATACATGTAATCACATACTCAGAAACTACTTATGTATCCAGCAGTATCAAAGGCAGTTACATACACAAGTATATATCCCTCTATTCCCTAACACAGGCACTGAGGAACTTGTTCAGCCACTTCCATACACATTAAGAGAGCCATAGAGGTACATTTACTTAAACATCTCATGGCACTGCTATAGCTGAACTCATACACTCACTCAGATATGTAGGCAAGTAGTGCCACAACCTCGTCATCCAGCCAGAGAAATAGTCATTTAAACATGGGTGAGGCCTACTAGTGCGGACTCTGTGTCTGCACTGTCACTTGCAGCTTCACTTGGCATGTAAAATCTGTTTGTCAAGTCAAAAATCCACATTTTGGTACACATGACTCACCTCTGAGAGACACTGAAGGTATGCCATAAAGTATAGTGCTTTGACGCTTAAAAGATTCAGAGATGTCCTTTTTACTTTCAGTAAGTTACTCATGCACATTCAGACCTATATGCCAAGCACTACTTAGAGTATACCACCCATACTACAACTGCCATACAAGTTTTCAAAACATAGAGCCTCTTTCTCACCTGGTCAGACAGCTATGGAGGCACTTATACATTCACTCATGTATTCACAAGCTATTTATTTATGCAGCAATAACAAAAGCACTCTATTCCCTAACACAGCCACTGAGGTGTTCGTTCAGCCTCTTATATGCACATTTAGAGAACCATAGAGGTACTAAAACAGACAGTCAAATACTGGCACATTTCCTTAAACATCTTATGGCATTGCTGTAGATGGACTCCTACACTCACTCAGATATGTAGGCAAGTAGTGAGACAACCTCATCATGCATCCAGACAAATAGTCCTTTAATCATGGGTGAGGCCCACTAGTGCAGAGCCAGTCTGTGCACTGTCATTGCCCACTTGACTTGACCTGTAAAGCCCTTTATCAAGTTTTAAACCCACATTTTAATTCACATAACTCACCTCTGAGATATGCCATAAAGCATGGTGCTTTGTGCTTAAAAGATTGAGAAATGTCCTTTTGAGTTTTAGTAAGTTGCTCATGCACTTGCAGACCACTATGCCAAGCACTACATACCACCCATAATGCAACTGACATACATGTTTCCAAAGCATAGAGGCTGCCTCTCACCCAGTCACAGAGTGACAGAGGGACTTATAGATTAATTCACATACTTGGAAACTACTTATGTATGCAGCAGTATAAAAGGGAGTTGCACAGACACCTACATACCCCTCTATTCCTTAACAGAGGTATTGAGGTATTCAACAGGCCACTTACACACACATTTAGAGAGCTATAGTAGTACTAAAATAGACAGTCACATACCAGCACTCAGAGACTCATATACTTGCTCATGGTCCCACTCAGATACTCATGCACCCACTCAAAGACCCACTCAGGCAGTCATGCACCCACTCACAGACTCACATTCCCACTCACAGACCCACTCAGATACTCACAGACCTACTCAGACTCTCACTGAGCTACTCACAGACCCACTCTTTTACCCACACAGCCACTGACACACCGATTCGCTCATCTAGACAGTTACTCACACAGGCACTTGCTCACCTAGACGGATACTCCCACACCCACTCACTCACCCATACAGTCACTAACACACACACTCATTCCCCCATACACCACTGATGCACTCACTCACTTACCATACAGCCACTGACACATCTATTTACTCACCCATACTCGATTTACGTACCTTGTCACTCACTGAGAGAGCCACTCATATATCTACTCACTCACCCATATAGCTACTCACATACCCACTCACACACATACAGGCATTAACACTGCCACTTACTCATACATACAGTCACTCACTCACCTACTCATTCACCCATACAGTCAGTGATGCACCCACTCCCTCACCCACACAGCTACTCACACACCCACTCACTCACTCATATAGCCACTCACACAACCACTCACTCACCTATACACCCACACACACAGCCACTCATTCTCTCATACAACCACTCACACAGGCATTCACTTACCTATACAACCACTCATAGACCATTCAATCACCCATACAGCCACTCACACAACCACACACTCATCTATACAGCTGCTCATACACTCACTATCCAATACAGCCACTCACACAGGCACTAACTCACCCATAAAGCCACTCATACAAACATTCACTCACCCATACGCCACTCTCACAACTCACTCTCCCATACGGCCACTCACACAGCCACTAACTCACATATACAGCCACTCACACAACCATTTACTCACCCATACAGCCACTCGCACAAACACTCACCCTCCTATATGGCCACTCATACAGCTACTCACTCATCCATACAACTACTCACACTAGCACTCACTCACTCATGCAACCACTCACTCAGTCACTCACTCACCTATAGAGCCACTCACAGAAGCATTCACTCACCCATACAGCCATTCCCACCACCACTCACTCTCTCAATTTGGCTGCTCACACACTCACTCACCCATACAGCCACTCACACAGGTACCAACTCATCCATACAGCCACTCGCATAACCATTCACTTCCACATACAGCCACTCCCACAAACACTCACTCTTCCATACAGCCACTCACACAACCACACACTCACCCTTGCAGCCACTCACACAGGTACTCATTCACCCATACAGCCACTCACACAACCATTCACTTACCCATACAGCCACTCACACAACCACTCACTCTCCCATTGTTATTGTTATTGTGAGTGACATTTATAGAGTGCTAACTGTTACCCGAAGGTGTCCTGGCGCTATGTGAAGTCCTACCGGGGACTAATGTGGTGGGAGTATTATTGAAATTAATTAATAAAAAGCCATGTTTTTAAAGCCTTCCTGACGGCCAGTAGGTTAGTCATGCATCTATTCCATGCTTTGGCTGCGCTGGCTACAAAGCTTCTGCCACCCCAGTTGGCTTTTTTCACAAAGGGCACCAACACCAGTTTTGCTTCTGATGAACGCAGTGATCTTTTTGGTACATACCAACGGAAACGCTGTTTTAAGTAGTCTGTCCCAGTTCCATGAAGGGCCTTAAAGATCAAACACAAGGCTTTAAACTGAGCATGCTTCTTAACCGGCAACCAGTGAAGCTTTTTGATCTCAGCCGAGATTGAGGCGTGTTTTGGTGTACCGGTAAGTAGTCTGGCAGCAGCATTCTGCAAGATTTGCAATTTGTTCGTGAGCCCTTCCTGGATAGTGAGATATAAACTGTTACAATAATCCAGCTTGGACATTGTTAAGGCTGTGATAACTGTTTGTTGAGTGTCTTTGGGCAGAAATGGCATTATTTTCTTACAGGATCTGAGAATATACGATGTAGATGAAGCCACTGTATTCACTTGATCCCTAAAGCTAAGTTTATTATCAATCCACACTCCCAGGTTCTTCACCTTGACCCGATGCGTCCGGCCACCAGTCAGGGGTCCAGAAGTTGGGGTCGTTGCCAAACAACACAACCTCCGTTTTACCGAAGTTGAGCTTAAGGCAGTTTTGAGCCATCCAGATCCCCACGGCATTCATACAGTCCTGGAGCCGGGAAGCCGTTCCCAACAACTCTTCTGGCCGTATAGACACCACAATTTGGGTGTCGTCCGCGTAGGATGTCAAACTAAAGCCAAATGATTCAATTAGGGGCGCCAACGAGGACACATAAATGTTAAAGAGTGTCGGACTCATTGATGACCCCTGCGGGACTCCACAGGGCAGAGAGAATGGTTCGGCCGAGAATTCGCCAAGGGAAACAGTTTGAGTTCTGTTTGATAGAAAAGATTTGAGTAGTTTCCAGGCGGTGCCCTGGACTCCAATCTCATGCAGTCGGTCCATCAACAAAACATGATGGACCGTATCAAAGGCCGCTGAGAGGTCCAACATAATCAATGCGGCTTTTCCTCCCTGGTCAAGTATAGTCCTAATCTCTTCTGTGGACTTGAGGAGCGCAGTCTCTGTGCTGTGCCCCCCTCTGAAACCGTACTGGGTCGGGTTCAGCGCCTGAGATTCTTGCAGAAACAGGCTAAGTTGCGCATTCATGTTTTTCTCTACGATTTTCGCAGGGAGTAATAGTCTGGAAATGGGTCTATAGTTGTTGGGATCTCTAGAGTCCAGGCTCAGTTTTTTGAGCAGGGGCAGAATGGATGCCCTTTTCCAGTCTTTAGGAAAATACCCTTCCGAAAACATCGTGTTTATGATGGAGGTCAGTACTCGTGAAACTGGCTCAGGTGCTAGTTTTAATATAGATATCGGGCATGGATCATACGGGGAGCCTGACTTCACTATCATAAGAAGATTAAGAGTATCCGTGGCCGTTAGAGGAGTGAATCTGTCCAATTGGAAAGTATCACTCTTTTCTACATTAGAACTGGTCGTCTTGTCAGGAGTTGTTTTAGTTGTTGAATCAGAGAAGGTGGAAAAAATGGCATCGACTTTGTCAAAAAAGAATTTGGCTAATTTGTCACAGAGTTCCTGACTAGCCGAGATGGTGGGAGAGGCTGGGTGAGCTAGGGTAGTTACAGTTTTAAAAAGCTCTTCAGATGAGTTTTTTGCAGAGATAATTCTATTAGTGAAAAACTCTTGTTTGGTTTTATGGAGCAGCTGTTTATAATGAGCTAGACTCAGTTTGTATTCCTTTTTTTCCTTGTCATTATATTCCTTCCTCCAGTTTCTTTCCAGATGCTTACAGACCAGTTTTTGATCTCTAAGTTCTTGAGAGTATCAGGGAGAGGAAGGACGCGGCCTGTTGTGGCGGACGAGTTTTTTGGGAGCCATTCACGCACACACTCACTTAACCAAACAGCCACTCACACAGTCACTAACTCACCCATACAGCCAGTCATGCACCCTCCCACTCACTCATACAAGCACTCACACATTCACTCACTTACTCATACAGCCACTCACTCACCCAAAGAGTTCCTCACATACCCTCTTACTCACCCATACAGCCACAGTTTATCTTTTTTTAACCATAAAAGGCAGGTCTGACTGAAACCTGCTTTGTGGAACTGTGGTATTTAGTTTTTTCTTTTTTTCAACTTTTTGTATTTTTTTTATTTTATATTAAAAAAATGGCAGCGTGGGGGGGGGATTGTAACCAGAAACTCAAAAACAGTGCAAAAACTGGGCTAAATTATTGAAAAAAATAAGTATGTTGCCTTGCTACTTCTATGATGGCATCTTCAGACTGCTCACGAGCTGTCAACATAGTGCTGCAGTCAAGGCAATATATGACTACACGACCTAATTCTGGTGCAATTTGTGAACAACGTCTCTCCACTTCAGATGGCACTCTCTCCCCAGGAACAGATGGTGTAGTGCTAAATGTAGATGGCCCCTCTTTATCTCTCTCCTTCTGTGCCCTCTTCAAGCTATTCCTGTGGTAGGTTTTCAAGTAGTACAACAAACTATTTGTACCACAGGAATATTTCTTGCTTGTTCCTCTCGCACAAACTGCATTTAACAAACTTGGTCACATTCTTGGATTCTTCAGATGGGATTGTAAAAAGATCCCAGGCAATACTTTGCCTTTTGGATGCAGGCCCCTCATCACCAGAGTATTGCTATTGTACCTCCTGCCCCTGCTCTTCTCGCTGCTATGGCACCTACCAGAATTGCAAGTAATTATCCCACCTTCCCAACGTAAACGATTTTATCTACCAGGTCTGGGGGAAGAACAGCAGAATCTTGTGCAGCAAACACAGCAGACCAATACAGCTAACTGATATTTTGGTGGCCTGGGCTACCATTGTCAGGGAGTCATCAATCCACATCCCCAGACTTTTTATAATTGACTTATTTGCGGGGGGACCAATGCAGGAAGGCCAGTCCAGATCGTATTGTGCAGTGGACGTATTCCTGAGAATCATTAAATCGGTTTTAGCTCCATTGAGCTTAAGACGGGATTAATTCATCCAGCTGCCTATGTGCTCCCAGCAGAGTCCAAGATTAACCAAGGACGTATCACAACCAGGCGTAAGTGCGAACACCAGCTGGGTGTCAACCACATAGGAGACTATAGACATCCCAAAAGGAGCTAAAATGTCCGCCAATGGTTGCAGATAGATGTTAAATAACGTGGGCCTGTTTGAGGACCCCTGCAGGATCCCACAGGAAACAGGCAAGATATTTGATGCACAGACCTTGTCAAAACCTGAAATGTACACCCCTTTAAAAACAGCTGACCCAGTCCAGGGCTCTTCCTGTAACACCAACCTTACCAACCCTATCCAGAAGTATAGAGTGGTCTACAGTGCCAACGGCCACACTGAGATCCAGGAGTACGATAGTCACAGTATCCCCTAGATCCACTCCTGCATAGAGCTACCACTCACACAAACACTCACTCACTCTTACAGGCCCTCACACAACCAGTCACTCACCCATACAGATACTCACACACCCACTCACTCACCCACTCATCCAGATACTAACACATGTACTCAGTTGCCTAAACGGTCACTGAGACAACCACATACTCTCCTATAAACTTTCTGGTTGAAGCATTGGCAGCCAATCAGATCTCTGCACAAGATCGTCATTATTCATTAAGGCTTTGAACACCTAGATATACAAATTTGTATTTTCTTTAATATCTCAAACTACTGAACGGAATAACACCAAAGAACAAAAATGGCACTTTCTGGACCAAGAGCTACCTTTCTGCCAAATTTGGTATAATTCGGTCCAGCGGTTCGGGATGTAGCTGTGTCTAAAATGGGAATATGAAGGTGAGCCTGGTACCAAAAGGCTTGTGCACCCAGCTGGTGCCACACCGCATATACCCACCAACCCTATTAAGGGCCCCCAGATAACCCCGAAAACACTTCCCCTCTTGCTAATATCATCCCTGAAGGTGATTCCGTAGCTGAAGCCTACATCACTGCGCCCGCTCCTAGTAGTATATTTGAGGGTCCAGCAAATCTGGGACATACTACCTTTCCTTTTAAAATTATTTCCTGGAACATTGCAGGAATTCACTCCAAACTCACGAATGAGGTATGGCTAGAGTATATTAGAGGCTTTGATATCATCTGCCTTCAGGAAACCTGGTCTAGGGATGACAATGTGTTAGATGGTTATCGTTCTTTTACTGTCCCAGCAATATCGTCCCCAGCAGGAAGGGCTAAAGGAGGGATCCATAAAAGCTGGGTCTTTGGTCCCTTACCTCAGTGTTCTACTTAAGTTGGTGGTGGCAGGGAAAGTTTTATTGACTATATGTTAATATCTAGGAAATGTATTTTGTTTGTCAGAGATTTTATGGTGGAACCTAATTGTGCCAGCGACCACAATTCCCTCATAGTTACTCTCAATACAACGATCCAGGCGGGGGAAGGCGATGATTGCCCTATTCACTATAACCCAAACAAAGGGGTAAGGCTAAATTGGGGCAAGATAAATCCTCCTCAATTTCAGGAAGACACCATTATATCCCAAGATGAGGTTGTCCTGGAGTTTCAGCTGCTCTGCTTGGATGTAGCTAAAAGGCTGACCAGGCCCGCCCATTGAAGGGAACCCCAAGAGGTACAGTGGTTTGACACCGAATGCGCAAAGGCCCAAAAGAACCTTAAAAAAGCCCTTCATGCTACCCTCGCGACAGAAACCTAATCAAAAGTGCAAGGCAAACTTAAAAGATAATTATTGGGAAAAGAAAAGAAGAACTGAGGAGACTGGCATGGGAAGATCTGGGGAGAGAAAGCTCCCTCAAAGATACTAAAAGCTTTTGGGACATCATTAACCGCCCTCAATTCACAGAAGAAGTGGGAAAGATGGAATCATTGATCTTGGGGGATGCCTGGGAATCTCACTTTACTGCTATATTTAACCCACAACTTAAGCAGTTAGAGGAGAACATTGGGGATCTGCCTGTAGACCTAATTGCAGCTTCCCAACTAAGCTCATCCATCTCAGTATCTGAGGTTGAAGTGGCTTTAGCGAAGGGGATTTTTTATGAAAGCCCCAGGCCCTGATGGGGTCCCGCTTGATTTATTTAAAAGGAATCCCAACCTGTGGGCACCTCTATTGACAAATGTCTTTAAAGCAGTAGTCATCGGCCGGTGCCAGTAACCTGGAAGGAGGCCATTGTGATTCACGTTTTGAAAAAGGGCAATAAGAGTGACCTGGCATGTTATAGGCCAATTTCTCTCATTGATGCTACAGTAAAGATATTGGGGAGGGCCATTCTTGCCCAACTAGAGGCCTGGGCGTCCACAAAATCACAATATGGCTTTAGGAGGGGGTTGGGTACCACTGAGCAATGTCTCAATTTGTCCCTGATCATTGGCAAGTACATGAAGGCAAGGAAGGGTTCTATCCACCTGGCCTTCATGGACTTGTCCAGTGCCTCTGACACCGTTAATCGGGACAAATTGTGGGCCTTGATGGGAAGAATGGGCGTAGAAGAGGCACTCATTTCCCTCCTACGCAGGTTATACGCTAACACCACAGTTGTTATAAGATACGGCACCCAAGGTGAAAAGACCAAGCCGATTGTCTCCACAGAAGGTGTTTGGCAAGGGGGCATTTTAGCTCCCTTTCTCTTTTTAATCTACGCAAACGGCCAAGAGGCTTTTTTATTAGATAAGGAGATTGATTTTCCTCGAATTGGTGGTAACCCTATCCCACTACTATCATATGCGGATGACACAGTGTTAATGGCAGTGACAGCAAATAGCCTCCAAAAATCGCTTAATGCTTTTCAAGATTTTATGTCGTCACTTGACTTAAATGTCAATTTTATTAAATCTTACACCTTGGTGTGTGACCCCAAATCGACAAAAAACAGAAATTTTGCTGTAAGGTGCAAAATAATTGATAACTTCACTTACTTAGGGAACCTATTCAATAACCAGATGAATTGGGAACCACTTATAACAGCAAGGGTGCAACACACAAGTAGGGCTGTGGAGGGGCAATTTTACTTCGCATGCCATCTAGGACACAAGCCTGTGGTGAGAGAGCTAGTTACCCTTTACAAGGCTAAATGTTTGTCTGTGGCAACTTCTGGGGCAGGGGTATGGGGTCACTACAAAAGCCGCCAACTACAAGTTTTGGAAAATAAATTTATAAAAAGATTATTAATGACCCCGAATAGTGCCCCTGCACTCTTTTGTCATCAAGAACTGGGGTTAGAGTTCGTAGAGGACCGCATAGGTAGCGCCCCTCTGCTCTTATGGCTGATTGACGAATTAATGTTCTCAAGGGAAGTAATTAAAGATTGTATTAATCTGGCCAACACGTTATTCCCATGGCTCCGATTCGTAACAGACAAATTCCAAGAGATAGGACTGGGGCACTTTTATGACAACCCTGAAAGTATTCCCACGAATGCGAAAGCCATTATCAAAGAGGCTCATCACTCTAGGGCCATTATGCGCTACTCACAACACGAGGAGATGGGCCTCTCATGTTTACCCCCCGGCCCGCAGCAATTTTATCTAACCTTTACTACCAATGTACAGATCAGATTTCTTTTAACCAGATTTTGCTTATGCACTTTGCATTTTCTAGTGGCATTCCCGCGTCAAATAGGGTGGGCCGATAAGCTCATGCCTTGCCCGTGTGATAATTCGGCAAACCAGAGCACTAGGCACTTTATCTTTTTCTGCCTCCTATATAAAGATATAAAGAGGCGAGAAAAAAGAATTTAGCACCACTTTTAAGGGAAATCCGCCCCTGTACACATACTGATGGTTTTAACTTTCATGCACACTTTGGCCACTCCTGTTATTTGCACTGTGGTATCAAAATATATTAAAGTTACTATGGCTATCAGAAAGCGTTACGAGCATTAGAGACTGAATAAGAATGTTGGAATTGCTCATTGTCCATATTTACACTGCTGTAATTTCTTTTTTTTTTTTTTTACGATCTGTGTAATACCATGTCGTCCTAAACTTTTTTACTTTATATATTGAAATTTTAAACCACGGAATTTTATGAATTCTTTCTTTCTTATTCTATTTCCGGTGATATGTTACAAAGGTGTTGCAAATTTCTTAAACTGTAATGTTTTTATTTGTCAAACTTTTATGGTTCATGGAACCGAAATAAAGTTATTCTTGACTTGACTTGACTCTATGGGAATTCACATGGGAAACACACTTTTTTGACCTCCCCTTTTCCTCGACCCCCACTTAATGGATCACCCTGACTCTTTCTTTGCACAACTAGAATCAGCGGCGCACTTTTTTTGGAAAATTTAGTGAAGTTTCGTCAAACAGTGCTAAAGATATAGGCAAGCCAAAAAATGCTTTTCCTATGGAAACTAAGTCCTAACTCTAACTAGCTATTGGCTACCACCAGAAGGTAATATATATATATATAGTTATAGTTAGGACCTAGTTTCCATAGGAAAAGAGTTTTTGTTTTGCCAATATCTTTGGTGTTGTTTGACGAATCTTTGCGAAATTTTCAAATCTAATGCCCTACTCAGGTCAGCTCCTGTCTTGAAAGTTTCGGGGTGATTCGTCAAGCAGGGGTCGAGAAAAAGGGGGTCCCAAACATGTTTTCTCCATGTTCATTTCCATAGGAAACTTTAGACAAAGCTACAGCCCGAACTGCTGATGGAATTACACCAAATTTGGCAGAAAGGTAGGTGTTGGTCCAGAAAGTGACCTTTTTTTTTTTTAAATGGTGTAAATCTGTTCAGTAGTTCCTGTGAAATCATATTTAAAAAAATATTGATATCTGGTGACCGCAGTGGATCCGCGAACCCTCCCGAGCACGAGCTTGACTCTGATTGGCTGCCAATACTTCAAACCAAGAAGTGTTGGCAGCATCTTGTGACTCGGCTGAACCGAGTCACAAGAAAAAAGGGGAAAAAAGAAGAAAAGGGGCAGGGTAGGAACACCCTGACCCCCTAGGCCTGTTCAAGGTATCCCACAGGGACCCGAGGGCCAAAAGAAGCATTTATTTTTGAAAATAAGATACACTGTTGGCTTGATAGGGTGGCTCTAAAAAGAGCCCTTGTTTTCATTATGACTTTGTTGGAGCTACATGTAAGTGCGGATGCACAGCTTAAGGTTGTTGAGAAAGACTCTATTCCCTTGATCCGTGAAGTGAACTCCATCACTTCTGTAGATGTCATCCATATCAAAATGTAGATTGTTGTTATAGATGGAGCCCATCCTATGGTCTCTGAGGTAAGCAGAAACAGCTTTATTGACATTCTTCCTAGCTTTCTCAATCTGTGGACAGAATTGATTTGACCACTTCCATTTCTGTCTTTGGCATACATTAGAAAATGCAAAGACAGTTTGAGGTAAAAGTAACATCAATTGTGCAAAGGAATCCTTCATGAGCATTTCCAGTCCTACTCCAGTCAATGTGCCTAGGTCATTGCCACCACAGTGCACAATCATGAGGTCAGGGGGTTGGAGATGCGAAAAGGTTTTAATCAAAGGCATCAATTGGTGCCAATTTAATCCTCTCTGTGCAATCCATTTAATATCCACATTTTGCAAACCTAGGTCTTTGTCAATACCTCTGTGTTCTGCATACCTTTTGCACCAGAAAACATAGCTGTGCCCTACAATCCATACTGTAAGCATCTTGAAGGGATGTCTGGAAGGAATGAAAAGATGTCTGTAGCTCAGGTAGTCAGTTGGTAGGATGAGAGGTATCTAAAATGGTGAAGACGCTGTTTTTGAAAAAACTGGTACGTGATTGGTTGTTCATTAACATTATGCACTGAAAAATAGGATGCATGTTGCTTTCCTGAAGAAGCATGTTTCTTATTGGTTATTAAATAATGTTTGAAAGGTACAGTAGATACGATTAGCTGATATTTTGCAAAAGTCAACCACACCTGCTATTTGCATTTGTAAGCTACTGTGCTGAACTTTAAAATATGGTGAACTTGTGACCTGCCAGTACAGTTGAATGTTGCAGAAAGTGTTGCTATGGAAACTGGGATTAAGGAGAATGGGGGAAGGGTTGAAAGTTAACTGTGGATTTAAAATGTAAAATGGTAGTTTATATATAAGTGATCTGTTACTAAATTAAGTTTTTCTAAGTCAGTAGTATGTGTAGAAGTAGTCTGTTGTTTTAAAAAAAACTGATATTATTAGAAATAGGTTTTTGAACTCCCGTATGGATTCGTGGCTCCACCGTGACTCTACACTGTGGCACTGTGGTGGAATCGCAACTCCAGAAAATTGCAGAACCAGTTTGGACACTTTTAGAAGACCGTTAGAAACAGTTAATATGTCTAACCAATAGAAATGTGTTTCACAATTTGAAATGATGTAGAAAGCAATTTGATTTGGTACTTTCATTTATTTGTGTGCAGAAAGAGAGGAAAAGTTTGCCATTACTGGTTTTACCTTGTTGAGAGGGGTGCATTACATTTATTGTGTGCAAAAGAAAATCTTTAAATGAGTTTCTGATATTTCATATTCTGCAATACTATTTGAAAGGTGAGTTACAAATTTGTAAGGTGTGTTATATATTATGTAGTTGTGCTTTACTGTTTGTAGTGATATTTTTAGATTTGAAAAGGTTTATTTTCAAAGTTTTGAAATTATTAGAGAAGTGTGATGTTTGAAATATTATGAAATGTACAGATGTGTATTGTAGTTTGGTTTATTGTAGTGAAATGATGATTTAAATAGTTTGTGCATACTAATATGTGTGCATTAGTAGATGGATTAGTGACTATGGTAGTTTGCATGAGTCTATGGAAAGGTACATTTGAAGTACTCCGCATAATTTTAGGTGTCACTTTCAAATTGGAAGTGCAGTCTGTCAAGTTTTAAGGTCTGTCTGGACTTGTGACTGAGATATGTGTGTACTTACACATGTATTCTCATACATGTAATGCATCTGAAGATGCTAGATATATAAAACACAGATAAACGTCTATTTGTATGTTCCTTTTATGTATGATAGTACTAGGAAAATGTGAAGACACATGCGTGCATGCTTTCAGGAATATGGTGAGACATACAACAGAGACATGGAAAGGGTTACTGCTTTATATTTCGCTAGGCCTAACACCTTGAGTAGTAGCAGAATAGTGAAGCTGAAGCACAAAAGTGATGTTTAAGACATGTTGGCAGAGGGATTAGTGATTACGTACTTTGTAGGAGTCTGTGGAAAGGTACACTTTAAATATGCTGCATAATTTTCGGTGTGTGCTTGAAATGGGAAGTGTATTCTGTTAAGTTTTAAGGATGTGCATGGTCTTCTGACAGCTATGTGTCTAATTGCACATGTATTCTAATACGTGTTATGCATCTGAAGATGTTGGATGTATAAACCACAGGTATACGTCTATCTGTATGCTTCTTTTACATATGGTGCCTCTAGGAAAAGGTACAGACACATGCATGCTTTCAGGAATATGGTGAGAGTTACAACAGAGACATGTGAACGGTTGCTGCTTTGTATTTGGCTAGGCCCAACAGACTGAGTAGTAGTAGAATGGTGAAGCTGCAGCACAAAAGTGGGGTTTAAGACATGTTGGCAGAGGGATTAGTGATTAGACTACTTTGTACGAGTGTGTGGAAAGGTACACTTGAAATACACCGCATCATTTTTGGTTTCTGTTTGAAATGGGAAGTGCATTCTCTGAAGTTTTAAGGTGTGCATGGTCTTCTGACTGAGGTATGTGTCTACTTGCACATATAGGGCCATATGTATGAAGCTGTTTTGCGATCGCAAACACTGCTTACCAGTGCGCAAAAATGCTAATCGCAAAATTAGCGATTAGTAATTTTGCGAGGCATAGAATCTGCGAATAAATCTGCGAATTCGCAATCTGCGACACGTGAATTGCGATAATCGTAATTAACGTGTTCGCAAATTGCGATTCCGCAAAATGAGATGCATGAAAAAATCGCAATTAGCGAATGTACGAAATTCGCAAATTTGCACATTGCATTTACCACCAAGTATGAGCAGGTGGTAATCAGGTGCTACCTATTTAAAGAGGCCCACAATGCCACAGGGGTGATCCACAATGGCTGGGCTGTACTTGATAGCCAGGAGGCTGCGTATCAGAGCTGCTGCACAGAGGAGGAGACGCCAGGAAAGGATCTTCAGAGCGCGCATCACCCTGTTCCAACAGACTGTGGAGGAGATCCGTGTGAACTACAGGCTGGACGAAGACAGCATCCTGGACCTAATAGAGGAACTCAAACCCATACTAGAACACCCCACATGCAGGACACACACCATCCCCACCCATGTACAGGTTTTGTGCTCACTGCACCTACTGGCATCTGGGAGCTTTCAGGGGGTGATAGCCACAGCAGGAGGGGTCTCGCAGAGTGCACTTTTGCGCTTCTTCCGCGCTTTTCTTGATGCAATGGTGCAGAGGATGCATCACCACATCCAATTCCCCAGCACACAACAGGCACTAGATCAGACCAAGCAGGAGTTCTATCAGATAGCCCAATTCCCACACGTTATTGGCTGCATAGATGGGACCCATGTCGCTATTTCCCCCCTCACAGAATGAGTATGTGTTCAGGAATCGCAAGTCCTATCATTCCCTGAACACACAGGTAGTGTGCAATGCCAAACATATAATCACTGATATAGTTGCGAAATACCCAGGCAGCACCCACGACTCATTCATGTTTCGCCACAGTGGAATCCACCGACGACTCACAAATGGGGAGTTTGGTGAGGGCTACCTGCTAGGTAAATGCATTGCTTACAGGGACACACCAGTAAAGCACAGAAGTGGCAGGGCAGTGTTTAACCTGATTTTTGTCTCCCTGCAGGTGACAGTGCGTATGCCCTACGTGACTACATCATGACTCCGTACCTGAGTCCAGCCACTGCTGGGGAGCGGAGGTACAACAGTGCCCACAGAGCCACCCGCTGTGCCATTGAGAGGACCTTCGGAATCCTCAAGAGCCGTTTCCGCTGCCTACATAAGAGTGGAGGTGCACTACAGTACAGCCCCGAGACATGTTGCAAAATCGTGGTTGCGTGTGCCATGCTCCACAACATCGCCACCAGGAAAGGCACCCCAGTGGAGCTAACAGATTCAGACTCATCAGATGAGGAGGGTCCAGCTCCACGATGCAGACCAGCCGGTGGGGTTGGTGCAGCGCCTGGCCGCCAGTGGCGAGATGAGATCACACAGAGCTATTTCTAGGTGAGTAATGATGACACAATGCTACAGATTGGTGCAAAACTGTGTTTTAATTGCCTTCAGTGCAGGACAATGTCCGTCACACAGCCTGGGCAGCACACTATGTGAGTCCAAATTGCTTGCACATGTTCAACACACAGTGCAAATCTGTTTCACAAACATGAGTCAAGATGCAATGGGTTTCCTCACCCAATGCCATGTGCCACTCATAGCACTTCAGCGTCTGCGTGCACGGCTTGTCGCCCCTCGCTCAGGGTGCCCACTGCCCTCCCCTGAGGCATCGGCTGGTCTCCCCTGACGTGCACTGTGACGTCTGTCCTGTGGGATGGGTGGAGTGATGCTGCTCCTGCTGGATTGCTCCTCATCCTCCAATGAGCTGAGGGGTCCTGTGTCACCTGTGGCTGCTGCACGCAGCGGGTCCACAGCATGTGTGACCTGCACCAGGCCCTTGGCTACATCCTGGCAGCAGTGTGCCATCTCATGCTGCATGCTGACACAGCGACGTGCCAGCACTGATGTGGCAGTGGACAGGCAGTTTACCGCCTTTGTGTACAAGTCCAGGCGGGTGTGGAGGGGCTGTCTCTCCCTGTGCCTGTCTGCCCGGTCTCTCCGCATCTCTGAGCATAGTGCTTCCAGTGCGCCAGTCATGCCCATGAAGCCCTCCCTCATTTGGGTCATGTTGTTGTTGTGCGCTGTGAACTGGCGCTGTATTGATTTTATTGCCTTTGCTTGCAGGCGCTGTATCTGTAGCATGTTGCCCTCAAGCCCTGCAAACACCGTGCCTTCGCCTATGGCTGCTGTGCTGGTGGACGGACGTGACCTGCGCCTGGATGAACTTCCTGGACTGGGATGGACAGGGGACTGTGCTGTGTGCCGTGTAGCACGCTGGCCCTGGACTTGCTGCTCTTCTCCACTTGTGTTCAGTGGATCTGCCTCCAGTGGTGGTACTATGATGCGCCGCCTGCGTGTCACAGGGATTACTGGGCTGACTTCCTCCTGCTCCTCTTGCCCTGACTGTTCTTCGGTGTGGGATGCATCCTCCCCTCCTGCCATTGATTCCTGTGTTCCTGGTGGTGCTGTAAATGTAAATGCACACATTAATTGGGTGTCCTGCCTTGCATTGGTAATGCAATACATTTCTCAGTTTCAAGTTACATGGGTCCTATCTGTATGTTTTTTGCCTTTCCTGATTTACTCATTCTGTTTGTTCCTTGCTGGGTGTCACTGCTCCACTGTTTGGCGCATGTGACTACAACTCCCATGATGCATTGCTGGGTGTGCTTGTGTGCATGCACTGGAGTTGCATTCATGTTTGGTGCCTGGGTCTTTCCTGGGTGTGAGAGTGATGTGTTGATGTATCAGGGGAGTTTTAGCATGCTTCTTACCTTGCCTGGTGTTTCGGGGTTCGGAGCTGTCCAGGTCAGCCACGCCACTGACACTCTCCGGCTGCAGGGTGCCCTCCACCAACTCCTCCAAAGGCGTGGAATCAGTAGCAGTGGACGTCCCACCACCGGTCTTCCTTGCCTCAGCCAGCCTTGTAGCCACCTTTTCTTTGGATTTTTAACGCATGTCATACCACCTTTTCCTGAGGTCCTCTACGGTGCGGTGGGTCACGCCGATGGCATTCACCTTCTCCTGTATGTCTGCCCAGATTTTCCTTTTGCGTGCCTCTGGCACACGTAGTGATTGCTTGCCAAACAGGAGATCATGGCTCACCAACATTTCTTGTATGAGCACCTCCTGCTCCCTTTCACTGAACTTATGTTTCCTTTTCCTGGCATTCTCCTCCTGCTGCCTCTCCTTCTCCTGTGTGTCCATGTCTCCTTCACTCAGATGCAGTGCACAAGTGTCTCAGCTCTCCTCTCAGCCTCTCACTCAGCTTCTGGAAATCAGGTGCAGCATGGGTAGTCCCACTTCCTGGTTGTGATGTCATCATGCTGCACCTGAATTGCCGATTCGCTAATTTGCGATTCTTTATTTGCGATTCCTTAATTGCGATTTCGCAATTAAAGGGATCTCAAAATAGGTATTCGCATTTTCTGCGAATTTTTGAGACTCGCTAAATATTTGCGATCTTTTATTTACATCGGGTTTTGCGATTTTCAAATTGCGATTCGCTATGAATCGCAATTTGAGAATCGCAAATTCCGATTTTGATACATATGGCCCATATTCTTATACATGTATTGCATCTGAAGATGCTAGATGTTTAAAACACAGGTATATGTCTGTTTGTGTATTTCTTATACATATGATGCCACTAGGAAAAGGTACAGACACATGCATGCATGCTTTCAGGAATATGGTGAGACTTACCACAGACACATGTGAACGGTTGTTGCTTTGTATTTGGCTAGGCCGAACAGTCTGAGTAGTAGTAGAATAGTAAAGCTGCAGCACACAAGTGAGGTTTAATACATGTTGGCAGAGGGATTAGTGATTAGGCTACTTTGTATTAGTGTGTGGAAAGGTACATTTGAAATACACTGCATAATTTTCGGTGTCTGCTTGAAATGGGAAGTGCATTCTCTGAAGTTTTAAGGTGTGCATGGTCTTCTAACTGAGGTATGTGTCTACTTGCACATGTATTCTTATACGTGTTATGCATCTAAAGATGAAGGATATATAAAACACAGGTATACCTCTATTTGTAAGTTTCTTTTACATATGGTGTCACTATCAAAAGGTACAGACACATGCATGTATGCTTTCAGGAATATGGTGAGACTTAAAGAGACATATGTGAAAGATTGCTGCTTTATATTTGGGTAGGCCCAACACCCTGAGTAGTATTAGAATCGTGAAGCTGCAGCACAAAAGTGAGGTTTAAGACATGTTGGTAGAGGAGTTAGTGATTAGGCTACTTTGTATGAGTCTGTGGAAAGGTACACTTGAAATACACCACATAATTTTATGTATCTGGTTGAAATGAGAAGTGCAGTCTCTGAAGAATTAAGGTGTGCATGGTCTTGTGACTGAGGTATGTGTCTACTTGCACATGTATTCTTATACGTGTTATGCATCTGACGATGCTAGATGTATAAAACACAGGTATATGTCTATTTGTATGTTTATTTTACATATGATGCCACTAGGAAAAGGTACAGACACATGCATGCATGCTTTCAGGAATATGGTGAGACTTACAACAGAGCCATGTGAACGGTTGGTTGTATGACGTTACAACGCATGCTTTTACCCCGCATGCCGTTATAACGCAACTTTTTACCCCGACTTGCTGTCAGGGTGTGCTGGATGTTGGAATAGTATAATTTACTATTCCAACTCCAGTGTGTGCAACAGTAGGGAAGGTGTTGGAGTTAAATCCAACACCTTATACCCCCTGCAACAAGCCACTTGCGTTGTAACGGCATGCGGGGTAAAAGCATGCGTTGTAACGCATCCGTTGTAACTGCTGTTTCCCGAACAGTTGCTGCTTTGTATTTGGCTAGGCCCAACAGTCTGAGTAGTAGTAGAATGGTGAAACTGCAGCACAAAAGTGAGGTTTAAGACATGTTGGCAGAGGGATTAGTGATTAGGCTACTTTGTATGAGTGTGTGGAAAGGTACACTTGAAATACACCATATAATTTTATGTATCTGGTTGAAATGGGAAGTGCAGTCTCTGAAGTTTTAAGGTGTGCATGGTCTTATACGTGTTATGCATCTGAAGATGCTAGACCTATAAAACACAGGTATACGTCTATGTTATGGAGACATTTGCAATGTAATTGAACATATTTATTTATTTATTGATCTGAATATCTATATATAATTATTTTAAAAATATAAAATTATTTAACGAACTATTTAAACTTATATTTGTTTTTCAGATATTTACATATATTAGTAAAAACATTGAGAATGGGAAAAAGAGATCAAAAGAGAAGACAAGAACTAAAACAGTACTATTTAAAGGAAAGAGAAAAGAGGAAATTAGATGAAGTGCAAAATGTTACACTGAAGAAAAAGACTTCTGGTAAGACAACTAAAGAGTTTGTTAAAAGACTTTTAAAGAATGTAAAGAATTTTCAAAATGTGGAAAAGAAAAAGAAAAGTTCAGCAACAAATCGGAAAGAAAGGAAAAAAGGACATATTAATAGAAAATCATGTTATGGGCAAACAATCCATGTTGAAAGAAGGCTGAAAGAATATAAAGACATAAAGAAGAGAATGTCTAGAAGTAGAGTACTACAAAATGTATTGAAAGATTGTAAAAAAATATAAAAGAAGATCAACAGCTTATAAGAAAAAGCAACAGATTGAAAGTGTAGTAAAAAAAGCTTTTGAAATAAAAAGAAAATTATTTATATTAATATTGAAGAGAATGAAAACATTGGATAAAACAATGCTGTTTATGAAGGAGAAAAGCAAAAGAAAAAGACTGGTTAATAGAAGTAACTTTTGTAGAGTTTTCACTGGTGAATGGAAGCATACTTCTAGTACTGAGCCTTAATGAAGAAAGTTATTTTCAACAAAACACATTAGTTCATGCAGTTGATACTAGTGGTCGATGCTATAAGATGAGAGATGGTTGTCTCATTCCAAAAGAAAAGATGGTTCCTAGGAATGTAGAAGAAGTAATAGCTTAAGAAGTTCAAGGGAGGCGTACACAAGCTCCGGTATATAGGTGGGATTGTAGCTGTATTTCTAGTATTCAACAGGAATCATATTACGAATTTTTATACGAGGATATGTCCAAAAAAGTCTAAAACAGAAGATTAAGTTGTTACAAGGACTAGATCCATGTAAAGTAAGAAAATATACTAACTTGCAGGGTCATTCTCTAGCTTGTCTTTCAAGAAAAGTGTGTCAGAGTACTTTCCATCATTTAAGAATGTTAGCAGTACACCACTCAGAAATGCGGAAGTTAGTAAGGAGACTCTACTATGTAAAAAGTCCTGCATTATCTTTAATTGAAATGAACACTGCTCTTTTGCACGGTTCAGTATCAGATGTAAAAAAGGTTTGTGATGATATACAGTTTTGTTTCTTTGGTTCACAAGAGGAGTGTAGAGAAAGTGAGAGCTTCATAACTGTAGGTGTTGAAGAACAGCTGGAAGATATTAGTACTGACAAGTTTGCAGAAGAAATTACAAAGTTTAACATAGTTTCATCTGAAAAACCTAACTATGTTTGTATTTGTTGTTGACGTACTCACTATAGAAGTCAAACTAGGAATGTTGATTTATATTTAAAAAGTGAAAAGTAAAACAATGATAAGTGGCAGCAATTTGGTGTTTATTTGTTGGTAAATGGTCAGTTTGAATTGGGTGTTGATCAACGTATTTGTAAATATTGTTACAACAAATTAGAAGAGAACAAAATGCCAGCTAGAGCTGTACATACCAACTTAGAGTTGGTAGCTATTCCTTCGGAACTGGCAGATTTGAATGCATATGAGTCCATTCTTATTCAATCTGTCCACCCATTTCAGGCTATAGTTCATATGGAGCCTAAAACAGGTAAGCTGCCACCAACAGATTTACAAAGAGGTCTAAAAGGAAGAGTTATGTACTTCCCTTTAGATTTCAAGAAAAATATTGAAACTGTTGGTATAGACAGGGAGGAAAATTAGCCTCTATTTACTAGTTAATGGTGTACCAACAAAGAGTCGAAAAATATGGCAAGAGTTTGTAGATGTAGCAAACTTCAAAAGGCTGCATTATATCTGGTACAGAATAATATTTATTATAAGAATGTAAATGTGGATGAACAGGAAATATGCTTAGAAGATGAAACAGAAATTTTAAGTGGCCAAATAGAAAAAAGTGGACAAGTCTAGGACTGAAGAGATCTATGAACATTATACTATACATCCTCTACATTCAAAAGAAGTGGTAAGAAACAGTATTGAATTATGTCTAATGAAGAAAGCAAAGGGAACTCCCATGAGTGTATGGGAAAAAGGTTTAGAAGCTCGTTGTTTTCCACAACTGTTCCCCACTGGAGAAGGTGGACGATTTGATGAGCGACCTGTACAGATTCCAGCTTCAGAATATTGCTCGACTAGATTGTACTCTGAAGATCCAAGATTTCGACAGTGTATTCCATATATATTTCATCTCCTGTTTGAAAGTGATTTGTCTGCACTTTCATATGCAGTGAACCATATATTAAAAACAGGAGTTCATCTTCCACATGTTTCTGCAAAGGAATTATTGGACAAAGTTCAACAAAGAGATGAACAGTTAGAATCTCAGTTAATTAATTTGATGGCGTGTCAACGTGGTACCAATGAGTATTGGTATTCTCGTCACGGAGAACTTTAATGTATGTTAAGAAACTTAGGTACTCCTTCATGGTTTCTAACACTTAGCTGTGCTGAATATGCATGGGACGATTTACTTGAATTTCTACGAGAAGCAAATTCAAATATTAAAAATATTGAATTGAAGACAGCTTGAGAACTCTGTTCCTTGGATCCTGTAAATGTCTGCAGGTATTTTAACCATAGGTTTCAATCTATGATGTCATTTATCTGTAATAAAAAAATGGCACCTTTTGGAGAGATAACAGATTTCTTTTGGAGAAAGGAGTACCAAGCCAGAGGTGCTCCTCATATTCACATGTTATTATGGATCAACAATGCTCCAAAATTTGGAACTGATACTGATGAAAGTGTTTTCTCTTTCTTCAAACAGTATTTTACCTGTGCCATTCCAAGAGAAGGAGGAGAAAAAAGCTTGAGACAACAAGTTTTACGGTTTCAAAGTCATCGATGTAGAAAATACTGTAGACGAAAATACAAGTCTAAAGGTAAATTTTATACAAAATGTCGTTTTGGATTCCCACACCCAATAATTTCTAAAGGAAGAGTAAATAGTTTTATGTCAGCAGTAAGGCATGCAATAACTCGGAAATCTCTGAAGAACACATACAACTTAAAAAGAACAGAAGATTCGAAGTATATTAATGATACAATCCAGTGATTTTGAAAATGTGGAATGCAAACATGGATATTCAATATGTTGCAGATAATTCAATTGATGTTGCTCGCTGTTACATCATATATAACCAAATCTGAAAAGACAGATGAAAGAAATGTCAGAAGAAATTTCACAAGAAAAGAGTCTTAGTAAGAAATTGTACAGCTTCAGCTTGAAAATGCATTCCCATTGAGAGATTGGATCCTATGAATGTTCGGATCGCTTGAGCTCTGCGAGTTTATATTCAAAGTCAAGAGGAATCATTTGGGTAAGTTTAGGTCTTGCTGCCACACGAAATAGAGTATTGAAAACATTACAAGAAATCGAATATTTAGCAGTGAATGAACCAGAAAGTACTGATATTGTTAAAACCAATATGTTGGATACATACTATCCCAAAAAGAGTCCACATCTCGAAAATATATGTCTGGATGAAATACTTCAACATTATAGCTTTAAAAGAAAAGTTACAGAAAATATAAAAGAAGAAAATATGCAGTAATTGGATGTGATGGATGTTTGGTAAAACATGCCAAAGGAAATCTTATTACACACAGAAAACTCAGCTGCGAAAGTCCTGATAAGAGGGAATTTTTCTATTTAGCACTTCTACAAATGTTTAAGCCTTGGCGTAGTGAAACGGAATTACTTGGAGATTTCGACTGCTATGAAGATTCTTTTAATGCATGCAAAGATAGCATTCAATGCACAATTTTTCCTGCATATCTACAAATGTTAAATGAAGAGATTGAAGAAGAAAGTACTATTGCAGCTGAAATAGCTAGAGACAGTTCTCAAGACAGTCAAACTTCTGTTCCACTAAGTCACGGTCCACTGGGACAACCAATTATCGAAAATGAAGCAGCAATAGCCATGAATGAGGTAGAAACTGCAATGCAACAAGCACAACACGATATTACTCCGTTGGAAAACTTAGAAGAACAACTAAATATTCAACAGAAAGAAATATATCTACAAGTGAAAGAACAGATACAACATGGTTTGCTACATGAAAAAAAGAATGCCAATGTGCATCATTTCAATCTATTCTAATGTACATCAGTGGTCAAGCTGGAACAGGAAAAAGTTTCTCAATTAATATTTTGACTAGTTATCTACAGAAAACTACGGAATCACATTTATCATGTGTTGTAACAGCTACAACTGGATTAGCATCACACATCATTAAAGGGATTATTTTACATGGATTACTTATGCTACCTGTTGAACATGATAATAAATTGAAATATCAGAACTATCTGGAGAAGCTTGTTATGAAGTCTTAAGAGTACTGAAGAAAATGAAACTTTTAATCATTGATGAGGTGAGCATGGTCTCAAACTTAATGCTTGCCTTTATACATTCAAGAATGCAACAGATTTTAAAAACAGATTACGATGTTCTGT
Organism: Calotriton arnoldi; assembly: GCA_963921515.1. Taxonomy (NCBI): domain Eukaryota; kingdom Metazoa; phylum Chordata; class Amphibia; order Caudata; family Salamandridae; genus Calotriton; species Calotriton arnoldi. Next base: position 2,607,850 of record CAWUFW010001512.1, read on the forward strand.
TTGGAGGAAAACATTTAATTGTATTCGGAGATCTACTACAACTTACTCCGGTAACAGGACTACCTGTTTTTAAAACCCTTGTCCATGAAGACACTTGGAAATCTTTAGGAAGTATTGAAATGTGAACATTTGGTTACATTTTGAATATAAAGAACTTATTAAGTATATGCGACAAGCTAGTTTTGAAGATTATGGAAATATTCTTCAAGATATAAGAATTGGTGTCTTGACGAAACATGGTAAACATGCTTTAGAAAGTCGGCTACCAAGAAACTTGTTTACAACTGGAAACACAGCAGCTGAAATAATGTACAATTAGCTTGGAGAAAACAAGTCTATAGATTGCCTGATGCCTACACTGCAAGAGTGTTCTACATTTAATCAAGAACTTTTGAAACTGGAAAAACAGGAAATAGTGGAAATTGAATCTATTGATAAAATTGAACACCAGGGAGTGGCTATTCTTCTCACAGACAAACTACAGGCTAAATTGCATTCTTTGGAAAAGTCTGTATCTAAAACTGCAGGCTTAGAAAAGACTTTACGTGTAGGTATAAACTGTTGAGTAATTTTAAGACGTAATTTGAATGTAGAAGATGGTTTAGTAAATGGAGCAATGGGAAAAGTGATCGATTTAGTGAAATTTTAGAACAGAGATGGAATAGAATTTTTGATTATAAAATTTGATCAGATTAAAGAAGTAAAACAAATTGGGCGTTGTGATGTACGTTTTTTACTTGTAAAAGATTTGTATGTTCGCAGAAAACAGTTTCCTCTGTCCTTAGCATATGCAGTAACTATTCATAAATCTCAAGGTTTACGTATAGACAGTGCTTTTGTAAATATCGGAAGTACAGTGTTCAAAGAGGGAATGGCATATGTTGCATTATCTTAAGTAAGAACATTGTCTGGTTTGTATTTGATAGATTTCGATGAGAAAAAGGTTAGTGCTGATGCAAATTGTGTAAGAGAGTATAATCGTTTAAGAAGACTTTAGGCTCCTGATTTAGGTGAATATACCATATATGCGAAACATATAGTCTGTCCAAAACAGAAATATGTCAAAAATGGAATTGAGGTTAAAAAAAAGAAGACAAATGAAGAGAAACTTGAAGACGTAAAGAAAAAGAAAATGGAAACTGTTGATGAGATTGTAGGATGCCAGTTAGAAAATAGTTCAGGTATCAACTGCTATGCTAATGTGATTCTGAATGTTGTGTTTTATCTAGAAGAGCTTCATTGTGAAATCATGGGAAATCATGAAAAAAGAGTCTGTTCTTTATTACATCATGTATTTCAACAGTTAGTAACTGATCGAAGTAAAATGCATACTGCTTCTGGTGTTCGCCATCTTTTGGATATATGTACTGATTCTTTGAAATTTACTCTGAATATACAACAAGATGCACAAGAATTCCTAATGTTTATGCTTGGAGTATTAGAAGATGAAGAAATACAGATTGAAAACTTATTTGGACTAAGTTACCGATTGGATCATAAATGTGAAGAGTGTTCATTTACTTCCACGACTGAGATAGAAACAGAATGATTCATATACTTGACGATACCAGACTGTAAATCAGTACCTTTTAACAAATTGATAAAAACAGCCAATCAGGACATGAACGATTTGCATTGTAGATCAGAGATGTTGTCTACATTACATATAGAAAGATTTGGAAAATATCTCATTTTAATGCTACAACGTTGTAGAGCAAATGGAAAAAAATTGGAAACCAAAATAATTTTTTTTGTTGCAAGTCAAATATCTATTTCATGAAGACCTTTTATAGCAGTGGCTATTATTTTCCATGATGGACCTACTACAACATCTGGACACTATACTGTGTATTTAAAGTGTAATAAAGGATGGACGCATTGCAATGATGCCCACTTGGAATTCAAACCTAGATTGCCTTTTGAATTACTAAATTCATATTTGATATTTTTGAAGCCAAAGTTTTGAGTACATCATTCGGCCAATTGGGAAATGTGAACAGAAACTAAACATGAATGCAAACTATTAGTATTTATAATTAGTATTTGGATTATTATTTGCAGTAATTGATATTGCATTTGGAAAATTCTGTTGAAAAGGAAATAGTTGATATATTTGTTGTCTATTTTGTACCAGATGTAGATGAGAGTCTATATTTTGGCAAATGTATTTGAGATAAATAATAGAGTTGATGTAGATGAAGGAAGTAATTAAGAAAGTGTAGATAGGAAAACACATAGCTACACATATTGATGATTCTGCTCTACGCTGATTTTTTTTTTTTTTTTCTACAATCAATTTGATTGTTTTTTCCCCCGCTGTTCAATGATGATAATACATTAAAATTACTTTTTATGGTTAAGTTAAGGATAAACTGAGAAAAAAAAAAAAGGGAATCTGAAAATGTTATGTAATTCTAAATTTATATTGAGTTGCTAAAAATATAATATTATAATTTCTGTAATATATTATCATTAAATAACAGTTTTTCTTCTTCTTCTTTATAGTAGGTACTGTTGAAGTTTGAGAAGAGTTTTAATGCTGTTTACGACAATACTACTCTAAAATATTTCTACTGAGTAATGTATCTAAATTATTTAAAAGGTAAGAATACATAATATAATATACATGATAACGTGAAAAAATGTTTAAAGTGTAATTATATGTTATTTGTTTCTAATATAAGTTAATGTTGATCCTTTAGACTACTTCAAGATTTTCATTATGTTGCTCATGTAATCAAGCAGGCAGTTATCCTTACATGTAGACACTACCCATACACTTATGCATTCTCTGAAGAACAAGTTTTGCACTAATAGCAAAACACAGTCATTACCCTTACATTCTTTCTTTTACACAGGCACTACCCATGCACTCATTCAATTACCCAGGCAGTACCGCTGCACTTAAGCAATCACCTAGGCACTACTGATGCACTCATGGAATCACCTAAGCACTACTCTTCCACTCAACCATTCACTCAGGCACTACTCATGCACTCATTCATTTACTCAGGCACTATGCATGGACTCATCCAGTGATCCAGGCATTACCCTTGAACTCATACTTTCACTCAGAAACGTTTGATACACTCATCAAGTCCCCCAGATACTACCCCTGCACTCATGCAATCACCCAGGCACTACTGATACACTCATGCAATCACTCAGGCACTACTCTTGCACTGAACCATTCCCTCAAACACTACCTATGCACTCATTGATTCACTCAGGCACTACATATGCACTCATTTATTCACTCAGGCACTAACTAGGCAGTCATGCAATGACCCAGGGATTACTCTTGCAGTTATTGTTTTACTCAGGCACTACTCATGCAGTGAATCAATCACACAGGCAGTACCCCTGCACTCATGCAATCACTCATGCAGTACTCTTCCACTCAACCATTCACTGAGGCTCTACTCATGCACTCATGCATTCTCCAAGGCACTACTCATGCACTTAATCAATGACCCAGGCATCATCCTTGCAGTCTTCCTTTCACTAAGGCACTACTCATGCAGACATCCAACCACCCAGACAGTACCTCTGCACTCATACAATCACCCAGGCACTACCCATGCACTTATGCAATCACTCAAGCACTATTCTTCAATTCAACTATTGACTCAGAAACTACCGATGCACTCATCCATTCTCTCAGGCACTACCCATGCACTCAGCCAATGACCCAGGGATTACTCTTGCAGTCATTCTTTTACACAGGTACTACCCATACACGGATCTAAGGACCCAGACATTACCAATGCACTCATGCAATCACTCAGGCACTACTCTTGCACTCAACCATTCACTCAGGCACTACCCATGCACTCAAATATTTCCTCAAGGACTACCCATGCACTCATGCAATCACCCAGGCACTACCCATGCACTCATGCAATCACTCAGGCACTACTCTTGCACTCACCCATTCACTCAGGCACTACCCATGCACTCATCCATTCACTCAGACACTACCCATGCACTCATCCATTCACTCTCAGAGAACCCCTACACTTATGCAATCACCTAGACACTACCCATGCACTCTTGTAATTACTTACATTTTATCCATATAATTATGCAATCACTGAGCCACTACTGTTGCACTCAACCATTCACTGAGGCACTACCCATGCACCCATCCTTTCCCACAGGTACTAATCATACACTCTTTAAGTGACGCAGGTATTACTCTTGCAGTCATCCTTTTACTCATGCAGTACCCATGCCCTGATCTAATCACTCAAACGTTACTCTTGCACTCATGAAGTCACTCAGGTACTACCCATGTACTCATGCAATCATTCAGACAGTACTCCTGCACTTATGCAATCCCCTAGACACTGCCTATGCTCTCATGTAATCACTCTAGCACTACTCTTGCACGCAACTATTCACTCAGACACTACCCATGCACTCGTTTATTCTCCAAGGCACTACGCATGCACTCATCCAATGACTCAGGCACTACAGTTGGATTAATCCATTCAGTCACACAGTTCCCATGCAGTCATTCATTCACCCAAGCACTACCCATACACTCATGCAAAGGCACTATTGTTGCACTCAACCACTCATTCAGACACTACCCATACACTCATCTATTCTTCCAGGCTGTACCTATGCACTTTTGCAATGACCCAGGGATTACTCTTACACTCATCCTTTCACTCATGCACTACCCATGCACTGATCCAATCACTCAGGCAGTACCTGTGCAGTCATGCAATTGTTCACGCACTACTCTTGCACTCAACCATTCACTCAGGCACTACCCATGCACTCATCCAGTGACCCAGACATTACCCATGTACTCATCCTTTCACTCAGGCAGTACGTATCCACTCTTCCAATCACCCAGGCACTAGCCTTGCCCTCATCCATTTACTGAGGCACTACCCATGCACTCATCCAATCACCCAGGCAGTATCCCTGTACTCATGCAATCACCCAGACACTACCTATGCACTCATGCTATCACTCAGGCACTACTGTTTCACTCAACCATTCACTCAGGCACTACCCATGCACTCAAACATTTCTTCAAGGACTACCCATGCACTCATGCAGTCACTCAGGCACTACCCATACACTCATGCAAAGACACCATTGTTGCACTCAACCACTCATTCAGACACTACCCATACACTCACCTATTCTTCCAGGCTGTACCTATGCACCTTTGCAATGACCCAGGCATTACTCTTAGACTCATCCTTTCACTCATGCACTACCCATGCACTGATCCAATCACCCAGGCAGTACCCGTAAAGTCATGCAATTGTGCACGCACTACTCTTGCACTCAACCATTCACTCAGGCACTAACAATGGACTTATCCATTCTCTCAGGCACTACCCATGCACATATCCAATGACCCAGGCATTGCCTTTGCACTCACCTTTCACTCAGGCACTTTCCATACACTCATCCAATCACCCAGGCACTACCCCTGCACTCATGCAATCACCCAGGCACTACCCACACACTTATGCAATCACTCAAGCACTATTCTTCAATTCAGCTATTGACTCAAACGACCGATGCACTCATCCATTCTCTCAGGCACTACCAATGCACTCATCCAATGACCCAGGGATTACTCTTGCAGTCATTCTTTTACTCGGGTACTACCCATGCACTGATCTAAGGACCCAGACATTACCAATGCACTCATGCAATCACTCAGGCACTACTCTTGCACTCAACCATTCACTCAGGCACTACCCATGCACTCAATTATTTCCTCAAGCACTACCCATGCACTCATGCAATCACCCAGGCACTACCCATGCACTCATGCAATCACTGAGGCACTACTCTTTCACTCAACCATTCACTTAGGCACTACCCATGCACTCATCCATTCTCTCGGGCACTACCCATGCACTCATCCATTCACTCAGACTCTATGTACGCACTCATGCAATAACACAGACACTATCCATTGACTCATATATTCATACAACATATAGCTTTTCTTTTTAAACCAGAATAGGTGGTTCCGTAAGAACTGTTTTTTTTCATTTTTAAAAACTATTTTATAATTTTTTTTAAACTATTTTGTGTTTTTTTTGGTGTTTTTAAGATTTTATCAATAAAAATGTGAACAAAAAAACAAGCACATAGCGTGCAAGAATGGAGGGGAAAAAAATTAACAACAGTGACTGTTAAATTGTGACCAACAGTGTTTGAACAACTTGTTCTCCAATGCTCAGCACAGTGATGAATTTTGGACAAAAAAGTCCTGCCTTCGCAAAATCAGGAAGAGTCGGTGGTATGGACTGCAACCTGTCACTAACTTGAGAAGTTGAAGGTTGAGGATCTTGACTGCCTTCATTTACTCTTGGAAGTTCAGCTCTTGCAAGCCTCTTCTCGTGCATTGTCCGTTGATATTTGTACATCGACAATGTACCGCAGGAGTATTTTTTGTCCGATCCTCGGGACAACACTTTTTTACAGATGTTGCACCTAACTTTTTGTGCATTCACCTTTTTTTCCTTCAGGTATGGAAAACAATTCCCATACCACACACTCCTTTTTTTGTGGCGTGTCTCTTCTTCCTCCTGAAGGATCTCTTCCTCCTCCTGCAGATGCTGTGCAGTTGCCATTTTCAATTTCACCAATAAAACAAAGCAGCAAAATTGAGAGCTCCTCAAAAAGTATGGCTGTTGCCAACCACACCCAAAATTAGAAGAGAGAGGGTGGGATCTAGGAAACTTAAGGACGACAGAATCTTTAACCAATCAAATCTCTTTTTTGTGTCAGATGGGGTGCGTGACCCCTACGCGGTGCCACCGCATACCGGACGCGATTCCGCAATTTCTTTCAATTTTACATTACAACAATATTTACCATTATCTCATAATATTTTAAAAACACATAACTGTATTTCTTTATTTCAAATAAATTAAATATAGTAATATTAATATATAATATTGTTTTAAAAAAATGTTAGATTCGCGCCTCGTACGTGAATCCAGAAGTAGCAATGTACGCGGATGTTGCGCGACTCCTGAAATTGCTATTAAGAAAACTTCTTAATATGTTTCATTTATTAATATACAAGTTTAGTAACTATCTTAACAAACCTCTTACCTTGAACTTAATATTATTATTGTGTGTATATATATATATATATATATATATATATATATAAATCAACAACATATATATATATATATTCTTCAACAAAGCAGTCCAAGAACGAAGGGCGCACTTTTCACAGCTGGTGCGCGTGGCGGGGCCGGACTTGCCCCGAAAAACAATTTGTCACCAAGCAAGTAACACTCTCCCAGATTTGATAAAGATTTATTAAAGCCAGTTACACTCCTTCTCCACCTACGCGTTTCGACCAGCAGGTCTTGGTCACGGTGTATAGTTAGTCCCTCCACGCTTTCCACTATTTATACCAAAAACCCAGTGAACAATTTATGATGCATACTGGGAATGGTAGTTCACTTTAAAAAAATAGCATGTATATGCATGCCAACATTAAAAACGAATGTTAAATCATTATGTGATATCTGACAATTACATTAATCTTATGAAATAATTAGGACGATTACACCAAAATATACAAATATATAAGGCAGTATTGGTTTTCTGAAAAGATACATGTGGCATGGATTCACATTAGTATGATCATAAATATGATCAAATAGGATTAGTCTTAGTGACTAAAACGCGCTTTCGCGCTAACGTTACATGATTGGCTCAGTGTCCACAATTAGAACATTTTAACTAATTATGCATATCTGCATCTCTTTCCATTCATGTATCCCTCACGATCTTTCTTTATTTGTGGGCTCAGTGCCCTAATAACTGCAAGACATTTCATGTTTTATTTTGGTCAAAGGTCTAAAAGTCTTTTACAGATTTGATATTTTTGTTCCTTTTTATAATATTTCACTCCTTGCTAAGTAATGTTTCATTTCTTCTGTTACAGTACAGATGCCACAGTATCCTTACAGATGTATATGTAATTTTTCATCCCCGTTAAGTCCCATCGGGGATTTGGTCTTAAATCTTATTATTAACCTAGATTCCAGGCGTCTTAGTTTTAGAGTTCTATTCCCACCTCTCTCATGGATGGGTACCGTTGCCAAACCACTGTATGTCATATCCTGCCATGTTTTCCTCTCATGCGTTGTCATATGTTTTGCCATGGCATATGTCAAGTCTCTGTTCTGTATAGCCCGTATGTGTTCTAGGATGCGTTTGTTTAAGGGACATATCGTGCTCCCAATGTAGCGTTTCCCGCAATGGCATTCCAACATGTACACCACATGAGTTGTTTTACACGTTATGGTATCGTTGATGTTGAAGGTTTTGCCTTGTGGATCCTTAATTGTTTTCATACTTCTCCCGATTTTACAGGCCTTACATTGGCTGCATTTCTTAAATCCCCTTTGCATTCCTTGTAACCACATACTTGGCTGATTAATTTCAAAGTGGCTTCTGACCAATTTATCAGACAACGATGGTGCCTTTCTGTAGGTTATTTGCGGTTGGTCACCCAACTCTTTGCCGATGTCTGGATCTTTACTTAGGATGTTCCAGTATTTTTTGAGGGATTTGCGAATTTTAAAACTCTCTTTACTGTATGTCATCACCATTCTTATAGGTTCTTTTTGTTTCGTCTCCGTATTCGCATCATTTTTATTAATCAATGTTTCAGCTCTTGTAAGGCACCTAGCTTTCATTTCTCCCCGTTTGATATCATTGTATCGATAACCTCTTTGTAAAAACCGTTTTTTAGTGTCTTTGAATTTGAGATTCATCTCCTTCGTGTTTGAGCAGTTCCTCTTCATCCTGATAAATTCACCGTATGGTATATTTCTTTTTAGTGTCTCTGGATGGAAGCTCTTACCGTGTAGCACACTATTTGTTGCCGTGCTTTTCCGGTAGACAGTTGTTTCTATTTGATCTGCTTTTTCATATACTTTAGTAATGGGTTGGTGGGAGAAGACCATAGCTTGGAGAGAGGAAAATGACCATCACGTAGCCAAAGTGGCATTGTGGATGCGTTTCATAGATGACCTCTTCCTCCTTTGGAATGGAACCGAGAATGAGTTTATAGAGTTCTTCAACATATTGAACAACAACGATGTTGGCCTGAAATTCACTTATAATATCAGTTCAAGTGAAATTGTATTCTTGGATACTAAAGTACCACTATGTGCTGTAAAATTTATTTATAAAGGACACATTTCTTTGAAGAAACACCTATTTCCTATTTTGTGTCCTTAAGTTTAAATACTTTGCCAGTTCACGGATTACTCTGCACCATACAATATCTGCTATTCATGTCTTTTTTTAATACATATATTTATTCTTATTATATATATAAATATACCACAGATGAATCTGTTAATTCAATATTGTTCTATTGTGCCAATGAATTAGTTGTGCAATACTTTCTTTTCTTGATTACATTTGCTTAAATGCATCCGTGCACATCTCTAAATCATTTGCTACCATTATCGACATGCTTTGAATGGACAGATAAAGTGACTCAGTGCTATACTACTTAGAGTTAAAAACCAATAGTGCTATAAATATTAAATATCTAAAGGGGTACACAAATAAATTCATTATATACACATACAAATTATCATACGTAAACAAATAAATTCATTATATACAAGTACAAATTATCATAGTAAATTCATTAAATACGTCCTACTTTAAAGTTCATACATTATTTCATATTACAAGGGAGGTTTCTAAGAATGTCAGTAGATCGTTGGCTTTTAAAGTCTTAACACAAAGAACCCAGATGTAGATCTATAAAAAACATTAGGAAAAGGGCTTTAAGAAATCACTATAAAATACCACCCCAATTCTAAAACCATTCCTAAAAATTATACTAGTTTTATTAATTGGATAAATATAGTTTTGCTTCTTGCCCAAGGTTCTTCAGACATTAAGTGCAAGCAAGAAAAGGTGTCCCTTCATTGCAATGTTCTAATTGGCTTGCCCGCTGTACATGCTTGACCTATGTGAGACTGACTGCCTACGTTATAAAAACGTATGTAAATCTTCTATAATATTGAGCCCGCCTGGATGCTTAGAATCAAACTCTAAAATATAACTCGTTTCCAGGCGTCTCAGTTTGGCTTCTCTGTCACCCCCTCTTTTCATAATAGGTATAGCTTCAATGGCATAATAGCGTAAAAATTGTGGATTGCTATTGTGTACAGTTTGAAAATGTCTTGCAACAGGGTAATTTTGATCCTTATTAGTGATCGCCCTGATATGCTGAAGGACACGTTTATGCGCTGCTAATTTTGTGCTGCCTATATATTTCAATTGGCAGTCACATTCCAATACGTATACACAATATTCTGTCTTACACGTAAGATGCTGTTTAATCTCTTTAACTGTATCTGAAAAAGCAGTTGTGTACGTTTTGACATTTATTCCAAACTGACAAGCCTTACAAGAGAGACATTTAAAAAAACCTTTTCTTATTGTTAACCACATGTCTTTGTGGCTACTGTCATGACTATTCTGAACCAACATATTCCCCATACTTAATGATTTGCGGAAGGAGATTGATGGATTGACAGGCATCAGATCACCTATTACTGGATCCTCACGGATAAAGTGCCAATTGTGTCTCATAATACTCCGCAACTGTTTTTCCTGTTTTGAATAGGTTAGGATTAATCTGACAGGCTGTGTGTATGCCTCTACCTGAGACGTTTTTGTTTTGTAGGTGAGGAGATCCCTCCTCGACCTTGCCTGAGACTTTCTAATCGCAGAATCTACTGATTCGCTACTGTATCCCCTAGCCAAAAATCTAGCACGGCTCTCCATCTGCCTCATCCTTGTATCCTCTGAATCACTACAAATTCTGCGGATACGGAGCTTTTCCCCATAGGGGATGCTCCTGATGAGATGTGGGGGATGTGCACTCGACGCGTGTAAAAGTGTGTTTCCTGCAGTTGGTTTGGTAAAAAGGGTGGTAGTTAAAACATTATTACTAACTAAAACCTGCACATCCAGAAAGGTCACTGTATGTTTACTAATGCTCGAGGAGAATTTGAGGTTAAAGTTGTTTTCATTGATTTCATTGATAAATTTCAACGCACCTTCTTCCCTCCCCTTCCACACAATAAATATATCATCTATAAAACGCATCCAAGATACAATATTGGTAGTATACACATGTTCATATTTGCGCATGAGGACCAGTTCCTCCCACCAGCCCATGAACAGACAGGCGTAACTGGGGGAGAAACTGGCCCCCATGGCTACACCTTGGATTTGTTGATAAAACTGCCCGTTAAAAAGAAAAAAATTATTTTCCAGATTAAAAAGCAGCATATCCAAGAGCATACGAGTATGTTGTGCATATATTATGGATCTAGTATTAAGATAGAACTCCACTGCTCTCAAGCCATCCTGGTTCCTGATACAGGTATACAAAGAGCAGACATCCATTGTAATTAACAAAAAATCAGATTCCCACACAATTGCATTAATTTTTGTTAAAAAGTCACTGGTGTCCTGGATGTATGATTTCAACTGCTTCATGTGCACCTGTAAAAAATAATCAATGTGTCTTGAGAGATTCTCCAATGGCCCATCACACGCCGCAATGATTGGCCTGCCTGGTGGTTTCGCCATGTCCTTATGTATTTTGGGTATGAAGTAAATATGAGGTACCATTGGATATTCCTTTTTAACAAATTTGTACTCATCCCAACTTAAAAGGCCCAAACTCTTCCAGGCAAGCAAGTTCTTAAAAAGAGAATCCTGAGTGTTTTTGTATTTTAGTGGAGTACTTTTTTTGTAACATTGGACATCATTCAGCTGGCTGTATGCTTCTTCTAAATAGTCTTTCATGGGCCAAAGGACTATATTTCCGCCTTTGTCTGATGTCCGAATAACTACATCTTCCTTTCTTAATCTTAAAATCAACTGATTGTATCTGGTCTCTTTGCTGGTATATACTCTTTTAGATCTATTCGTTGCATGTGTTAGTTTTTTGATTTGATTAACCACATGATCACTAAAGGCATCTAAACCATCTCGTACCAATATGGGGACAAATTTTGATTTCATTTTAAATGGTGTTTGAGGCCTGGCTTGAGTGCCTGCAAGGGGGATAGTCTGACTACTGGGTGATCCCCCACTTTCCAACTGGCACATGTCCCGGTATAAATCTACATCCGAGACTTGTAGGCCCAACATATCTGTTTCCAATCTTGTTGCAGAGACTGTCGTGGCGGCCTCAGCAGTGGGCCTTAATAGATGACATTTTTTAAGTTTTAATTTTCGCGTAAACTGATAAACATCCGCTCTAGTTCTGGTGTATTGGAAATCTGTTCTAGGGCAGAAAGATAGTCCCAGGGATAGAATTTGAGCCTCTGATTCTGATAGGTTGATGTTGGCAAGATTTATTATTGTATTTGCCTCTTGTTTGCCTTGTTTCCCATCAGTTCTTTGTACACTTCTTTCATTATTATTTAGTTCCGTTTGGCCCGTCCTCGGCCCCGCTTCTTTGATTCTCCGTATCCTGCGGGCCTGGCGTCTCCCCCGTCTCCTCTGGGATTTGGTTTTGTTGCCATGTCTTGTTTGCATGGTCTTAATGTCTCTCTCCTGCCCTGTTTTAAAATTCCCAATTCTTCCCCCAATGTCAACCTTATTCCATGCTCTTCATTTTTTCTGTTTGTCCCTTCGTTCTCTGATTCACTTTCTGGAACAGAGCTTGTCTCCGACATTGAGGATACTTCACCATGTTGGTTTTTTGTTCCTTTGTCTCCCTGCAATCTTTTATTGGCCGTCGCTGCCCTTAGTGAATCATACCGGCGTGCAAATGTGAAGATCTGTCCATTAGCATAATCTTCCCGGTCTCTCTTGAATTTATATGTTTTACGGGCCTTTATTTTATCCTCCTCTTTTGCCAGTCTACTCATCATTTCTTCCCTCATTTTCAGTATATATGTGAAAAATCATGCTTGAGCCGCATCCCGTACGACAATCCGGAAGTTGCAATGTGCGCGGACGTACCGCGACTCCTAAAATTACTATTAATATACATGTTTAGTAACTATCTTAACAAACCTCTTACCTTGAACTTAATATTATTATTGTGTGTACGCGACTCCATGTTTTTATTTAAAAATATATATATATATAAATCCAGATATTATATATATGTGTGTACATATATTTATTTTAAAAAAAGTTATATATTTTATATTTCTTAAAAATGTAATTAAAAAAATTAAAAACATTTAAAAAAAATATTACATATGTATATGTATATTTTGACTATGTATATATACATATATATATAAATATATATATATATATATATATATATATATATATATATATATATATATATATATTCACTGGGAAAAAAACAGATTTAAGGGACGTTATGGTTACGAATTAACATTTAAAAACCTTAGAAATTCACTGAAAAAACCCCAGGTTTCAAGGACGTTATAGTTAGGGATTAGCATATAAAAAACCTTAGAAATTCACTGAAAAAACCAGAGGTTTCAGGGACGTTATAGTTAGGCAGATATTTCACTTGTACAAAAACAGAGAAATTTGGCCGTAATAGTTAGCTGAGCTAATTATAACTCGCGCCCCCGCAATGCACTGCTGATGACGTCATATATTACATCACTCATGACAAGGTCAGTGACATTACTGATGACATCTCAAATGACATCACTCATGACATCACTGATAAAATCATCCTGTGAGTGTGAATGTTTCTAAAAAGTTTAAGAATGTTATATATATATATATATATGTGTATATATATATATATATATATATATATATATATATATATATATATCCAATTACAAAGTTCCGTGTAGTACACTCTCAGGAAGAAGCAGACAGAGCACAGTCTAGGTATCCAAGTTTTAATCCACACAACGCGTTTCGGCGAGAGCCTTGATCACGTGTGAAAAGTGCACAATACAAAAGTTTTTTGCCACGATCATCATCAACACCAACAAAGGACAACATATACTTCGTTACCACCAGTATGCATGGCCGCCATCTTAGACTGGCAAAAAATAAATGTCAATATAAATACAATGCAGCCTAGAAATGCCGAGCAAATTGTCAAATACAGTGCTAAAATAATATCAAGGATAATTAATTGGTTGCCAATGAACAGAATAAGTTGTTGTGATCTGTAGGGGAAAGTTAATGAAAAACTAATTGAACATCGACTTCCTAGGCTACCACGGTGCACTATAGACCATAAATTATAATAACAGACAAAGTGCCGCTGCGACCGACTGAGAATTAAAGTGCATAGCGTCAAATACGCAGGTGTATGAGGTGGTAAAGAAAATGAGAAGTGCTCATTGCCTCTAGTTTCATGCCTGAGCGTAAATGGAGAGTGCCAAGTAAATTGGACTATCCTGGTGTAGGATATGAGTGGCTGATCCAAGGAGCGTGATAAGGGAATCACATGCAACATAGGCTATCATACATAGTGTACGAAACAACAGAGATGGTCAATGTGTTGTAGAATACAAGAACGCACTGGGGACCCTGGCGGACTGAGTTGTAGGCTTCCACTAGCGGGACAGTGAGCGGCCTATCAAGTTCAAGTAGGTTGTGATTCTGTGCTCATCCGTGCTTGGTTCAGGCAGTAGAAACAGATGATGGTAGTGGATGATCGTGCATCTACCGGTAACTGGCTAGTGGGAAGTGATTATACAATACGGTGTGACTGGTGAGACGTCTGAAGCGAGAGGAAAAGGGTAGGATGCCCGTGAAGGTGATACCCTGTGAGAGGGCTCCTTCCTTTTCTCCTGTGAAGAAAACATAAACAGAAAAGAGATTAAAAAAGTGTTGCAATTATACGTTACAGTATAACACCTGACGGTAAAAATAAAAGCATAAAAAATAAGTACAATCTACCGCACTACGTAGATAAATGAAGAACAGAGACATGATAACAAACATCAAATTGAAAAAGCATCAATTGAAAAGACCAGAGGGAGCATTGCAGACTGTGACAACCTGCTGTGAATCACTTATGGCCCTTCTCTTAAGTGAATCGAAAGTTACTCATCGAGGTTTAATCCCCCGGGACTTTTGGTTTGAAAATCTATGATATATCTAGATTCACGTTGCCTGAGAGCCAGTACCCTATCTCCACCCCTGGGATTCTTGGGGATGTGTTCAAGGATCAGATAACTCAACTCAGCAACATTGGAAAAGTGTTTTTCCTGACAGTGGCGCGCCACGGGATATTTGGGGTCCTTGTTAGTAACAGCTCTTAGATGTTCAAGGACCCGTTTTTTGGCTGTACAGGTCGTGCTGCCAATGTACCAGAGCTTGCAGGTACATTCAATAGCATAGATAACAAAGCTGGTGCTGCACGTCAAAAACTGTGTGATTTTTTGGGAAATCCCTCCGTATTCTAGCACTGCTCTGAACTTGCTGTGTTTGCACGCCTTGCAGTGGCCACAAGGGTAGAATCCCATGAGGCCATGTGTGATTGTGGTGGGATAGAGAGTGATGTCATTTCTGACCACAAGATCGCGAATGTTTCTGTTCCGTCTGTATGTCACGTTGGGTCTATCTGTTATGCTTCTACCAAGGACGTTATCAGATTTTAAGATGTCCCAATTTTTTGTAAGGATGCGTTTCACTTTATGTGCCTCAGAATTGAAGGTGAGAATGACACGTGTATTGTCCCAGTCCTCCTCCCTGGTCTCACAGGGTTTTTCCTGTAGGGTGTGTTTTCTGTCTACTGCCTCTGCCCGTTCCTTGGCTTTTTTAAGGACCCAGTTGGGATATCCTCGGCTGTGAAATCTGTCAATAATGTGATCTCTCTCCTCCGTATAGGCCTCAGTGTTGTTGCAGTTCCTTTTAGCCCTCAGCAGTTCGCCAAATGGTATGCTCCATTTCAGTGCCTCTGGGTGGCTGCTGAGGGCATGTAGGACACTGTTACCTGCAGTAGCCTTCCGAAAGAGAGAGGTACACACTTTGCCCTGTTTGATTTCTAAGCAAACATCTAGGTACTCAGTTTTGTCTGCCGTGATGTTACCAGTGAGCAAGATGTTGTACCCGTTAGTGTTGAGTTTCTAGACAAAGTCATCCGCGTCACTTCTAGAGCCCCTCCAGATGATGAACAAATCATCTATGTAGCGTAGCCACATGACGATTTTCTGGAGGTCGCCCTTGAGAGTGTTGCTGCTGAAAATCTCTTGCTCCCAGTAGACCATAAAGAGATTAGCAAAACTGGGAGCAAAGCAAGATCCCATGGCAGTACCGTTGATCTGCCTATAGAGGGTGCCATTGAAAGCAAAGATGTTGTTTTTGAGACAAAATTCGATCATACCTATGATCATCTGGCTATGGTCACGATAATGTAAGGGCCTGTCTTTGAGAAAGTGTTCACACGCTTCTAATCCCTGTTGATGATCGATTATGGTGTAAAGCGAAAGCACGTCCAGTACAATAAAAAGATACTCAGGACTCCAAACCAGATTTTCAATTCTACATAGGAAATCTTTCGTGTCCCTCAAGTAACTGGGCAATGCTGTCACAGAGTCCCTTAAGAAATGATCAACATATTTGGAAATGTGTTCACTCACACTGCCAATCGAAGACACGATAGGGCGCCCCAGTGGTTTCATGCTGTCCTTATGTAATTTCGGTATCAAATACAGTATGGGGAGTTTGGGATGATCTTTCTTCAAATAACAGTATTCTTCCCATGTCAGAACACCCTTATCCCTCCATATGACCAATTTGTCCCAAATGTCAGTGATGCTCTGATTGTACATCTCTTGTGTGATCTGTGTGTAGAATTTGGTGTCATTAAGTTGGCGTAAGGCCTCATGGATGTAGTCATCACGATCTAGGATAACTACATTCCCCCCCTTGTCAGCTGGACGGATCACGATATTTGTGTCCTCATGAAGGGATTTGAGTGCCTGTCTTTGATTAAACGATAGATTGTCATGGATGTCTCTGGGTTGCTTGTTTCTCCTATGTCTAAGTTCCTGGTGTGCCTTGTTCGTGCACTCATGGAACGTATCAATGCTGTCATGTGGAAGTAGGGGGACAAAAGTAGATTTGACCTTGAAATCTGTTTTGGCTGCTGCCCCTAATTCTAACTCCATTTGTTCCAGTGTTTGTGTGGTGTCAATGAGACCTTCCCTGGACACGCTCTCCTGTGCTAGTTCTGCCATGGTGATGAGTGTGTCTATGTCGCCGATCACCAGATTACTGTCATTCGTACTATTACTGGTCATAGTATTGTAATTCTGACCCAATCTCTTAAGCTTGTGCCACTTTTTCAATTTCAATTTTTGTACATATCTGAACAGATCAATTCTGGTATCGGTATAATTGAACACAGAGGATGGGCAGAAAGAGAGACCTAAGCACAAAGTTTTTTTCTCCACATCACTAATAGGTCTTTTGGACAGATTCACTACAGTTCTATTTACCATGTTCATATCCATTAGTAATTCCTGTTGGAGCGTGTTTTGCGACTTCCCATAGCGCCCCTTCCTTTGCCTGTATTGCCAGCGTTGCTTGAGTCTTTTCTTTCTGTTGCGGCGTTTGCCTGTCCTCTGCCTCTTCCCCGTCCCCGTCCGCGTGGTTTCGGTGGTGGGTTGTCTCTCTCCTTCTGTCGATCCTTCCTCATCACCCGAAATTCATCTAAAAAATTGATTTGTCTCGGGTTGCGTTCTTCACCAGATACGTTGCCTCCCGATACATCCGATTCTGTGTCACTGATTGTGGAATTGTCAGTCACTGGATTCGTGATATTAGCGAGAATGGATGTGGTATTTTGAGCTTTGTATAGATGGTCATACTTTTTGCTGAAAGTTAGTATTCTGCCACATTTATAATCGGCATAGTCTCGATTCATCTTTCTCTGTTTTCTGGCCTTGATGTCTTCCTCATATTTACTGAGGTGTTCTTTCATGGGATCCAGTGATTTTTTCAAAGTCTCAGAATCCAGTGTTTGAGAAAGTTCTGTCATGATTTCTTTGATCTGTTTCAGTATGTCCTCTCTGTCCTGCCAAGCATATTTTATTAGTATTTCCATCATTATCCTGGAACTTGATGCGGAGTGCTCAGACCATTCCTCCAACATTTTGGGGTTGGGAGCCTCATATGTGGGAGTAATGAAGATTCTTAATCCCCTCGGTGCCATTGCCTGGTCCACGTAATTTTGTAGGGAGATCGCCTCCCACCACTTGGAAGTTTCAGTGCGTTTGAGTTTTTCCAATTTTCTGATTTTCTCTTCCAGCGGTTGAGTTTTGGGGTCTGATTTGTCTGCTGCATCTGAACTTTTGGCTACCCCGGGTTTCCTGCTGAACAAAGTAAGAGCAGCCGCTCTTCTTTCCGCTTCCTCATCCATCTTGTGTGCTTAACTTGGACAGATTACCTGTGTGCTGCTGTCTGTCTTCCCTCACATGGAAAGTTCCCTTTGCCTAACGAACTGAAAAAATATACCATGCGCGATGCCTCGTGGAGCGACACGGTCGTATGTAGCGCCTCGTGATGTCCAATGACTATCCCAAGGCGTGTGCTCCTGTGATAGCTGCAAAATACTTCCAAATGCCGTGCAACAGCTACGATCGCTGGATATGGTGATATAGTAATGTACTCGTGTAGCACTGGCTAAGTTATTATGCATTCACCAGGATCAAACACTGTGTGCGTCGGGGAAAGCGGTCAATGCCAACACTCGGAAGTTACCTCCGCGTTTGCCGCTGCCCCGGGGAAGCACCTGCGGCGTGTACCCGCCGATATGTAACCACTGCACCCCCCACAAGGGACGGACAAATTGTGGTGGTAGACTTACCTACGTGTGCAGTCCCCCAGTGCTCTCTCGTGTCGTGTAGCAGTTCAGAATCCGCAGCGTTAGGCCGGTCCAGTTGCACTCCTCAATCACGTAAAAAAAACAAGTTGCTCCTTCCGGGATGCTGGAACCCAAGAAGGGTGGTGTACACTCCGGCAGAGCGCGCCGGTTGTTACAATATCCAATTACAAAGTTCCGTGTAGTACACTCTCAGGAAGAAGCAGACAGAGCACAGTCTAGGTATCCAAGTTTTAATCCACACAACGCGTTTCGGCGAGAGCCTTGATCACGTGTGAAAAGTGCACAATACAAACAGTTACTGATAACGTTTTTTGCCACGATCATCATCAACACCAACAAAGGACAACATATACTTCGTTACCACCAGTATGCATGGCCGCCATCTTAGACTGGCAAAAAATAAATGTCAATATAAATACAATGCAGCCTAGAAATGCCGAGCAAATTGTCAAATACAGTGCTAAAATAATATCAAGGATAATTAATTGGTTGCCAATGAACAGAATAAGTTGTTGTGATCTGTAGGGGAAAGTTAATGAAAAACTAATTGAACATCGACTTCCTAGGCTACCACGGTGCACTATAGACCATAAATTATAATAACAGACAAAGTGCCGCTGCGACCGACTGAGAATTAAAGTGCATAGCGTCAAATACGTAGGTGTATGAGGTGGTAAAGAAAATGAGAAGTGCTCATTGCCTCTAGTTTCATGCCTGAGCGTAAATGGAGAGTGCCAAGTAAATTGGACTATCCTGGTGTAGGATATGAGTGGCTGATCCATATTTTATATATATATTTTTAAATAAGGTTACAGCTATGTACCACAGTAGTTTCACAAACTTTTGTGAAATTCTGCGAAAGTACCGTGGTGACAGATATCACTAAGTTTAAATGCCTTATAACTTAAACAATACTTACCCTACTAAACTACAGTACCCAAAAAGCATCATCTCTGCACCATAATGTATAATCCTGCCACATTTCATGTAAATCCATTCAGTTGTTTTCGCACTATGTCAAATTAATAGCCTATGTCAAATACATTGGTGGAAAAACGCATTTTGGGACCCCTTTTTATCTTTACACCCCTTAACGATTCCACCACAAAAATTTACATCATCTCAAAAAGTAAAAAATGCCATAGGTCTGGAAAGCTTTTGGTGATTCGTCAAATGGGTGGAAAGCTATTAGGGAGATAATTTCTGAGGATTTCATATTTTTGGAAATACAAACTATAACTACAGAGTGGCGATCTGATTTAATGTGACATCTTTCTTTTTATCTATTGTACTTGGTATGTATTTGTTTACTGTTTTACAAAATCATGTGACCATAAGTGTGTCCTTTACTTGTTCATGTAGTAATTTTGAAACTTTACATAAGCAGTCTAGTTTATTGGTTGGGCTTCTTTGCTACATTTAGTAGGATTGTGCCACATATGAAGCCCAAAGTGAATGAATGCCAATCATTGTTGTTATAAAAATCAAGATTATTTTTTTTCCTAATGGCCAATTATAATGCACTCCATATAGTAGTTTATGTAGCTCACTGCTAGGTCACTTTTCCATTTTGTTGCGCAGGAGTACATAAGGAAGATGTTTTTTGTTTGGCTTGTGGGGTACATTTTTATTCTGTGAGCCAGAGAGAATGCAAAGAAAACCTAAGTAGATTAAGATATATTCCATTCGCTATGTATTTGTTTATAGGTTTCCATTAGCATGTGACCATAAATGGGTCTTTCTGTTGATCATGTAGTAAATCTGAAACTTTACATATGCAGGTTAGGTTTTTTTCTGGGATTCCTTGCTACTTTTAGTAGGATCGTGCTACATATGAAGGACAACGTGAATGAGAGGCAATCATATTTATTAAATGAATTGAGATTATAATTATTTTCCTCGTAGGCAATCATCATATCCACCGAACAGTAGTTTGTGTTGCTCACTGCTAGGTTAGTTTTTCATTTTGTTGCACAGGGTTGCATAAGAAAGATGTTTTTTGTTTGGCTTGTTGGGCCAGTTTTATTTTGTGAGCCAGAGAAAATGCACAGAAAACCTATGTAGATTAAAATGTATTCTAGTTGTAATGTATTTGTTCATAGGTTTCCATTAGAATGGGACCAGAAATGGGTTTTTAAGTTGTTTGTGTAGTAAATCTGAAACTTTACATATGCAGTCTAGTTTATTTTTGGGCCTTTCGTGCTACATTTAGTTGGATTGTGCTACAAGATATCACTAAGTTGAAAAACCTTATAACTTAAAAAATACTTTCTCTACTTACTGCAGTACATCTGTGCCCTCTAATATGCAATACTGCCAAATTTCATAAAAATCAAGCTGACGGTTTTCTCACTACATGAAATACAAAAGTCTATGGAAAATGCATTGGATTTCAGGCCTTTTTTGAGACCCTCACTTTTTTTTTGCACCCCCTAAACCAAACACCACAAAACTTTCAGTCCTCCCAAAATGGAAAGGGGGTAGCAGGCTGCAAAGTTTTGAGCACATTTGTCAAAAGGGTGCAAAGTTTGTAACAGACAAAAATCTGTGTTTTTTGTGTTGCTCGTACCTTTGTCCCCATTGTGCAAATCTCCACAAAACTTTCCTAAAGGTTCCTACTTTCTGACTAGTTTGTGCATGGAAAGTTCTGGAGTGATCCATCAAGCAGAGGCTGAGAAAAAAGGTGGGTCCCAAATCGCAAAATCCCCATGCATATTCCAAAGACTTATTTAATAAGCGTTACCGTAAAACTCCTGAAAGGAATTACACCAACTTTGGCAGGAAGTTAGATCTTGGTGCTCTGGTTGTGCCTTTTGTGATTTGGTGTAAATCCGTTCAGTAGCTTTTAAGAATTTAAGGTTTAAAAATAATTGTATATCTGGACGGTTGGGTCCACAAGAGCCTCAAGAGAGTCTTGTGGGAGCGCCAATTTAGAATTGGAGTCATCTCATTGGCCCAGGAAGCTTTTCTTCCCTTGGGCCATCTTACTCTCATCAGAGTCAGACTCCTGCGGGAGTGAGGGCTCTGATTGGCTGCCAGCAACATGAGAAAAAGTTTGCTGGCTGCCATTACAGGACTAGGGGACTTTGCTCCCTGTCCTGAAGTTAAAAAAACAAAACATCCCGGCTCTGCCCTCCTAGGCCCCACGGGTGAAAATTCAAATAAAATCAGTACTACTCACATTCTACAAAATGCTGTAATCATAAACCTACTGCTGGAGACCTCTGCCTCTCCTACCATTTCTGTGCAGAGATCTCTGAGAAGGTGGCACAGATGTGTGTTTTTAACTTTTTTAGTAAGCATGGAGGGAGAAGGGGAAGTGGCTGGAACATGGGGAATACTGACAACTAAATGGGAGGGGTTTAGTGAAATTTAAGGTGCGATTTGGGGAGGACCATGCAAATACAAGCACACACCCACAAAAGACTGTGACAATTTGTTGGACTTGGCCCTCTCTGCAGGAAATTTTTCCTTCTCCCCTCCTGTTTTATGAACCCATTTTTGTTGGCTTTTAGGACTGTATGCCCTTTACCATTGCTAACCAGTGCTAAAGTGCTTGTGCTGACTCCTTTAAACATGGTCAATATGGCTTACACACAACTGGAACATATCATTAATTTATAACTCCCTAGTAAAGTGGTATTGCATATACCCAGGGTCTTTAAATTAGAATTAAATCAGTTTTTATTAGCAGAACACATCGCATGAAAATACAGTGCATCGTTGCCTACAACCCCACGGGCCGGCTACATCACAATCAGAAAAGAAAAAACAGGGCCTATGGTGTATAGGCTGTCTGTTTCGCTAGCTGACACAGCATGCCGCCTACAACCCATCCTGGGCCGGCCGCGTTTGCTAAGGGAAACATTAACGATCCTGTCACTAGAAATGTGAGCATGAGAAAGGTCTACTGCACAATGAGTATACATATAACAGTGAGCTGTGGAGTCGTTATGGCCAACTGGAGGCGAGAAAGTCTGCCTTTTAAGAAAAAATAGGAATCACAGGCAAAACAATAACTAAGTCAAAATTGAAAAGCCCCAAGCCCACCCCCCCACCTCCACCCTTCCCCTCTCCAGGTGAGTTAAGAACTATACTCTTACAAACGGGTATGGTCCGGTGTGATGGTTATCGGATCCACGGGGGGCCCGATGATCCCGTTCGTGACCATATGTGCTAACCACCTTCTTGACTCTCGGGGATCAGTCGCAAAATCCGTAGATAGGCGGGACACGACAGTTCACAAAACTCCGTGGATAAAATTGAGATAAAGGGGGCCCAGATCTTGGCGTATTTGGCTTTGTCCCCTAAAGTGGCCATAGACCATCTCTCCATGCCCAAAAGGTACCACAATTGGAGCAGCCATTGTGTGTGATCCGGTATCCTGTCCGTCCTCCAACCAGCTAGGAGTACCCGGTGTGCGGCATTCTGCTTGCCTTTGATTGAGCGCAATGGGAAGGTCAGTGCATTGGGCAGTCCTAAGATAGTGTAAGCAGGGAACCTAGGGATGGTAGTGTCAAAGGCCTTATCGATTTCATCAAGGATCCCTTCCCAATACCACTTGAGTTTTGGGCAATTCCACAGCAAGTGAAGGAGGGTACCTGGGCTCCAGCAGCCATGCCAGCAGAGGCCATCGCACTGGGGGTTCCACTTGGTAAAGTGAGCCGGAGTGAGATACCAGTAAGATACAATTTTAAATGCAGTCTACGTATGGCCCATGGAGTGTGCGGTGTGGTGGGTCCTGTAAAAAATATCCTCCCACTCTTTGTCCGAAAGGGTGCGACCTATTTCCGCCTCCCACCGTCTCTGTCCCGGGGTTCGGGCTCCCTTGGCGCCCTGGGTGAGGAACGTATACATTTCTGAGATAAGTTTGCGGTCATCTTTTTTCAAGAAAAGCCACTTTTCAAACGGTAGCATCGGTCTACTAACCAGGGGGCGTATTAGGGGACCCGTCACCCAGTGCAACATCTGCATATGTAGGAAGAGGTCCGAGCCTGCGAGGCCATAATCCGCTTGGAGTTGCTCAAAGGGGATAGGGCCCTGCAAGTCGAACAGATGTCCCAGGCGCTTACACCCACCGTCCAACCACTGCGTGCCTGCCCCCTTTTCCATCCCGGGAGGGAAATCGAGGTTTAAAAAGATTGGAGACATGGGGGAGGGAAATGTGGTAAGATTGGCCCTTTTGGACATTCTGTCCCACACTAGCATAGTGGGCCGAGTGACTGGCGAGGAGTACAGCCCCCAGGCACGCGACGGCCTAGGTAGCCAGGCCTCCCTCCAGATATGGTGGCCAGCCACCGTCTGATCCATAAATACCCAGTGTTTCTCCGTCATGGGGCGGTTCCATTCAACGAGGTAGCGCAGCAGTGATGCTTGAAAATAGCGAGTGATGTTTGGCAAGTCCAGGCCACCCTCCTTCTTAGGGCGCCGCAGCAAAGTCTTCTGCAGCCTGGGAGAAATCGGACCCCAGATGAAACGCTCAATTTCAGTTTGTATGTGCGCAAGCGAGTTCGATGGAGGCATTAAAGGGAGAGTTTGGAAGAGGTATAAGGCCCAAGGTAAGACATTCATTTTAACCGTGGCCAGTCTCCCAAGCCACGACAGGGGCAGACGTCGCCACTGAGCAAGATCTTTCCGAATGCGAGAGAGTAGATAGGTATAGTTTACTTCTGCAGTCTTGTCCAGACTCTTATGAAGGGCCAAGGGTCTTTAAATTAAAGGCTACTAGGGGGCCTGTAGCACGTATTATGCCACCCACTTAAGTAGCCCTTTTAAACATGTCTTAGACAAGCCATTGCAGCCTGTGTGCAGTTTTAAACTGCCATTTCAACCTGGCAAAATAAACCGTGTGCCACACCTAAGCCTTCCCTTTTAATACATATAAGTCACACCTAGGGCATGCCCTAAACAGCCAATAGGGCAGGGTGCAATGCATTTTAAAAGTTGGGCATGTACTTTTAAGTTGTACTTGTCCTGGTAGTGAAAAACTCTTGAGTTTGTTTTCATTTCTGCAAGGCCTACCTCTCCCATAGGATAACATTGGATTGCCTTATTACATTTAATAAAAGATAAATTTTGACTGTGAACATACAGAAACGTCATGTTTAGTCTCGAAAGAATTGTAATTTAAAAACCTCTTTAATGGTAAAGACAAATTTTAAACAACTATTCTGAAAATACCAATTTTATAAAGTCTGCATGTTCTCACCCTAACCAATTGGTGCCTGCAGCCTTTGTAGGTAGGAAGAAAATTCCTTTGTAGGTAGGAAGAAAATTCCTGAACCATCTTTGGGGAGAAAACTCCAGAAGTTTCTTCTTCTTCAAAACTGGCACCAGGTACAAAAATAAGACCCTATGACCAACTCCTCAGTACACTCCTGTACCTCGTGATGACTACATAAGGACTGCCTTGTACTCCAGAGGACTGTGCTGCTGCTTGAGTCCTGCCTTCGTTCTCAGAGGACTGCCCTGCTGTATAAGGCCTGCCTTGTTTGTCAGAGGACTGCCCTGCTGCTTGAGGCCTGCATTGTTCTTCAGAGAACTGCCCTGCTGCTTGAGGCCTGCCTTACTGCTTGAAGGAGAGAGGACCATCTCCTTGAGCCCAGGACTACCATAGTGACTCCAAGGGTCAGTTGGCTGACCTCCTGCTCTGAGCTACAGGGACACAACAAACTCCAGAGGCGTCCCTGCAAATGTCCAGCTGACCTCATGCAACTGGCTCTGCCTGGACCTGCAACTGGACCTGCAACTGGACTTGCCTGGACCTGCAACTTGACCTGCCTGAGCCCTATTGACCTCTGCTGTAGTGATTTCTTGATTACCAAGAGGAGCCTTCTCAGGTCCTGAACCCTTGGCTGGCATCAGTTGAAATCCTCCTGTGAATTCCTGATGTTTTAAACTCTGCACACCGAACTTTGAGAAGGTAACTTTTTCATCTGGACTAACCTGGTGCCTGATCAGTACATGTGCAAGCACAATATTCCACTCTTCAAATGCTGTGTTGTTTCAGATTTTGGACTCCACACGTCAATAAATTATTCCAAGTCTTGGACTCCACAAGTCATTATTTTGCTTGTTCACAAAGCTGGTCCTTTACAGTAGCCAACACATGTTTCGTCGAGAACGCCACGTCACACTGAGCACTCTCAGCGCGCCTCGATATTGGTAGGATTAGGGCCTACTTAGACCCGGAGAAATACCTAATTGAAATAATTACTGTCACGTATCTGCCACGGGATAGCGGTTAAGTTTACTGGTTTTAATATTGGAATGTCGACACACGGAATGATTACACGGTACAACGTTGAGTATCTCTTTCAACAGAATAGGGTGGCCTAGTGGCGTCTTATAATAGCACGCCTGTGCTGCTAGCTTGACTCAACTTAGTATTTAAGCCCTTTCAAAGTTGAAATTCTCCTACTGTAAAGAATCAGCTTTGTGACCAAGCAAAATAAATGTCTTGTGGAGTCCAAGACTGGAAATAATATATTGGCGTATGGAGTCCAAAATCTGAAGGAACACAGCAATTGAAGAGTGGAATATTGTGACTGCAAATTATGCATATGTACTGATTAGTGTGTGCCAACTGGGTTTATATAAACTGTACAGGACCATGTGAGGGATTCCTAGTTGTGACTGTGGGGTGAACATTCCTCCCTTATGTGCACCACTTTTTACTTATTTGAATTTGGATATGGTGTGTTAACTGTCAGGATGAGCGCTGAGAGAAACCCCGCCTTTCACCCCTGTTATTGATATAACCTTGTCCCTGCATCTGGCCTGCTCTCTATTGTAGCCAGCCTTAACTTGTGACTATGTCCCAGTCAAGCACGACCAGATACTTACCGCTAACGCTTTCTGCTTCTTGGCGCTTTTTGCAGTTAAACCTTTAAAATTGCATATCCGCAGTTCTACTGAATGGATTTTTGCAGTTTTTTTGCTCTCAAATTATTCATTACATTTTTCTCTATTTCTCTTGTGTTGTTATTTTACTTTATTACTGTTTGTGTGCTGCCTAAATACTTTACACAGTGCCTCTAAGTTAAGCCAGACTTCCCCCAATACCCTTTCATACCTTTGCTCTCACTCCCCACTCACACTACACTCTCACAGGTGATGAGTGATTTTTTATCATTACTGTTTTGATGTAAATACGCCGCACCCTGTCGGAAATTGTATTCCTGTAATTGTGTTACTTTCTGTATTTTTGTTTCGTTATTTTGGTGTGCACGGTTGCATACTTTATGATGTTTCAGCCCTGAGGAAGCCCCTTGGCCTGTCGGCCGTACGAGGGGGCGAAACACGTGTTGGCTGTTCTATTTCTCACCTGTCCTATAATCTATGCTTGCTGTAATTGACTCTGCTTACATACAAGAGTCAAGTACCAAATAGATTCTCTGATGGATCAATAAATTGGAATTATTCCAGATAAAAGAGTGACGACTCCTACTTGTTCTGGCACTTTATCAAACTAATTACCCACAATGGGGAAGGGGTCTCCCATTGCCGAGAACAAGTAAACCCTGTAATTATCAGCTCTATTACTACAGGCCGACTGGGGCCCGGGACCCATTACCCCTTTTTCCTTGACCATCCATTTAGCTATGTTGCCAGACACTTCTTTAGTGAAATGGTTTGTGGATTTTACTTTAATAATGATTTTAGGAAGGGTGTTCAAATTGACTATTGAACATTTGGACCATCTGTACTGGGATCTTCAAGTGAGGATTAAGAGAGCAACAGTGACATATTTTGATGGGGGTAGTGTCGCTCTGTTGACACAAGATGTTTGTCAAAAAATGGATAAGCTCTTCGTATTTGACCTTAGGGTCTTTAAAAGTGAAAGTAGGTGAGGAATGCTCAAAAATTTAACAGTTTCAAAAAGTATTTTAGGGTGATTGAGGGCGTTGTCTATTATGGATATGTTAATTGTAGATGTGGTTGTTGTAGTTCTTTCTGGCTTCATGATTAGTGATAAGCTGAAGGCCAATGGAGATTGTCTTCGCTTGCTTTCCAACCCTCTGTCAGTAAGTTTTTGGAGAACCACAAGGCATAGGGTTTTGGTCTTATAATTTTTCTGTTTGAGAGGTGATAGATTGTGAAGCAAGTCATTCATGGTGAGACTGAAGTTTTTAACAGTAAAATTGACGTTGTGGTTAGGGCAGATAGCAAAGTACATTCACTGCCTTAGACGACAGGGGATTGGGTGTCTTTGATGGAGAGGATTATTGGTATAGGCGTTGGAACAACGGATATTGGTAAGTGTGAATCAATTTGCATTTAATCGCACTCTTCTTTCTTCAAAGTTACATCTCACAATGGATTCATCAGGGGCAAGAAGGAGGTTCACCGAGTTCTGAGCGGTATCATCAAACCAGATTTCGGTTAGTAGGAGAAGATCCAGGCCAAAGGAGAATATCAATAGAATATAAATAACAATCATGACCATTTTCAAGAATAATATTATATATGTCAGCCACTCGCTTCTGATGAATGTTAATGTTAAAAATCCATTTCTTGAAATCGGAGAATAACTGGGTGAGCATTTCTTTCAGTGTACCTCAAGGGAAAACAAACACCAGGGACACACATGTTACTGAACACACCAAGCTGTACTATTGATACATTATCGGGCTTCCTCTTTGGTACCCCTGCCATTGCCTTTATGACTCCTGATATCAGGGGTCATGAAGGTACTGAAAGTTGCAGAAAATAAACTAGTCTTTAAGAGCTCTGTTTATTTTCTGGTGGTCCCACACCTTGCTCTTCCTCCAGCCCTGCAGAAACTAATAGGAGGTATATCAGATGCTACTGGCAAGGTGGCAACATTTTAAAGCTATCTGGGTTCAAAGGTCGCATGTTCTCGCTTCCTTTACCCCTGTTAGTTTAGTAAATTCGAGGTCCATGAATTGGCTGCTTGATTTGAGAATCGATGCCTTTCTTCACAAGGCTCAAACCAAAGTGCATTTCACATTTTTAAAAGGTATATCTCAACAGCCAGGCACTTTCCCCAATATCACATTAATTGAGTACCAAAGTATTCTTCTCCAAACTGGAACTGAGCTTCCATAGAAAGTGTCAGGCTTAAGTTGAGGATTCTGTTCTAAATGTGTCTGTCTGGATCTGAGGGTTTGAGGGGGCGGTGCTTATACTGTTTCAGATAAAATAGGCCTTTTTGTAGATTATTTTCTCCATCAATTATAGAATTTTAAAACAACTTTCCTCTTAAGATTAGTCAATGCGGGTTTAACTAACACTGGCTTCACATGTTGGAGCCTTCATCTGAGAAAAGAGAAGCACTGAATCATTTTGGAGATTTTAGGCCCAAATTAAAAACCTTTTTTTCTATAATTGTGTCTTGATGATGGAAAGTTTGATCTAATTTGGGAGTAAGAAACTATTACAACCAACGTTCATGAAACGACCATTAAGGGTTTGCTCACAACTCCTCTTAAGGCACTTGTGCAGTGTTTTGCAATTCTCTGGCTTTGCTAAATGAGAATTTGCATCACCTTCATGATGCTGATCTTCAAAAGCAACACATATTCCTCTCTGGAATTTAAGTAATGTAGCAATTCAACAGTTTACCTGTGGTCTTCCTTGATATTTCACCTTCTATGGACCCTATATTTGTAGGTATTATGAATATACACTGTAACACTGCCATTCAGTGCCACAGTGTTCTTTCCATGGCCATTGTAAATTGTTGCAGGAAATGCACAAGTGACATGGAAGTTAAATGTCAAATGTGGGCTGCAGTGTGTATTTATGACTCCATTATGTTCTGGATGGGTTGACGTTTAGTGACACTGCAGTGCTTTGCCATGTAGGAAGCCTACCTTTATTCCCCTCGGTGTGTCTTGTGAGCCCACAGGGCTGGAGGCATAAAGTATAAAACTGAGACACCGTAAAATTAAAGAACGGTATGTCCTCGCATTGAACAGTTGCAGCAAGCTGTTTGTCACTGTGTGGGACAAACTACATTTTCCATGAATGGGCCGGAATGGGAGTAAAATTGTAGGTAAATAATTTAATAAACATTCATTTTCACCTCTTAGTAAAACTTTAATTCAAATGTGAAAGTTGATTTTGATAAATGTAGTAGAAATGAAGGGGCATATTAGCAAGGCGATTATCGCCACTTTAGCTGGACTTTTTCCCGCTAAAGCGGCGATAATATTATCGCCTTATCAACAAGCTGTCGCTAACTGCTGTTAGCGACAGCTTGTAGGCGATAGCGACCGGGTTGGGTGCCGCTTTGCATGCCAGCGATATTTATCGCTAATGGC
Organism: Calotriton arnoldi; assembly: GCA_963921515.1. NCBI lineage: Eukaryota > Metazoa > Chordata > Amphibia > Caudata > Salamandridae > Calotriton > Calotriton arnoldi. The sequence continues at coordinate 2,637,994 of CAWUFW010001512.1, forward strand.
ATGCAAAGTAGGCGTTCCCCACCTAACGGCGACTGGAAACAGTCGCTGAGGTCGCTAACGCCTATCAGCGAGGCAGGGGCGGTGATTAGCGAACCAGCGCTAAACACGTTTAGCGCTGGTTTGCTAACACCTGGTCCCACCCTGACTTAGCCATGTAATCCAATGAGAGGTGGATTACATGGCTAAGTCCCCCTCGCACTATCAGCAAGCAGAACTGGGGAACAGTGTGAATATCGCCTGTTTTCAGGCGATATTCACACTGTTCTCCAAGGTTTCTATCGCTTTGGAGATTAGCATTGCTGATTGCACGCTAACTCCGCGATAGAAACCGGCGATGCCTGGCGATAATTATCCAAGCGCTAATTGCGCTTTGCGATAATTATCGCCAGGCATTGCTAATATGCCCCGAAACTTTTAAAAAGTGTACTTGGAGCTGCCTAGGAGTACCTGGATTAAAACCAGCGTGCCTGGCAACCACAACTGGGGACTGTAACTAACATCATAGATTGGGTGCAAATGACTTCCCTCACGAAGGACAAACCAGTTGCCTCTAGCAGTAGGAAGGCTAAAGTGGTGTAAATAGGTGATTGGTCATGGGTTGTAGCAGGGATTAATCATCTGGGACGGTATAGAGAACAGACCACAACACATACAACTGCTACACCAAGTCTTCCTTTGAAGCGCGATCCCAGATAGGAACAGAAAACATTCACTCCCAAAGATCACTCTGAAATTAGTGCCATGCCACAACGGAGGGAAAAACTGCTTCCAACACAGGCAGACAGAAGGTTCTCTTTTATCCCTAGGGCATGTCTCAAGGAATTCCAGGATCCAGGCTCTATTGAGTGAGGCACTCCGGAAATGTTTATACTAAAGGGAGAAGGAAATCTTAAAAAAGGAAGTTGATTTCGATGGAAAAGTTTACAGGATTAGGTATGGGAATGTCCCAATCACTGGATAGGGCACAGTATAAGATTGGCGCCTTAAACTACCTTTGCAAAACATTCCTAGAGCTGAGAAGAACATCAAGAAGAAAATGAAAATTCTTCTTGATTGGTGAGAAAAGAAGATTGAGGGCCTCCTGACACTAGATGGCTTTCGAGAAAGGGAACTGCTCTCTAAAGGTCACCTGGTTGGATTCCTCTTGCTGCTACAGAGACACAAAATACAAAACGGCTTCTTTCTCTGGAGAAGATCCAGATGACCATTTGTAAGTGGGAGAGAGGCTGTCAGGAGAGATACTTGGCACCTACAAGCCTGCCCAGAGGACCGAAGGGCTGTAGAAAAGACCAGAAATGCCTTTCTCAGCATCAAAAAATATTGAGGCTCTATGCTATTGCTTGAAGTAGGAGCAGAGAGGCCTCAGAACTACGAATGGAGTACCCCAGAAGAGCCAGAGGAAGCCTGTAAGCATTGGAATGTACCATTGTGGCAGAATACTAACTCTTCCCACCCAGCCTCTGTGAGGCAGAACAGTTTGTTGGTAACTTTTGCTTATTTAAATTTCTTGTGCAAGAGTGACCTGAGGTGGTCATTTTAGGTAGTGGCTAACAGTGGCCTCTACGCCTCATAGTTCCTGCACTCATTATTTTATTAATTAAAAAAAATCTACATCTTCAGTTCCCATTATCCCATTTTAACCATATTTTGTTTGTTTGCCTAGTAAATTTCTCTTGATTTGGATAAATTGGTTTGGGAATATTATTGTTTGGTGTTCTTAACTTTAATGTTGCTAGGTTCTGTTTAAATGCAGCACCCATTTTTCTGGAGATCTGTCAGGGGTTAAGCAGAGATGCGCTTAGAAGTTAGTTGTGACCCAACCAGATTGTATCTATTAAGGAGGTGGGAGTACCATTTCCAAACTTAATTACCCAATCTATGACAAGAATTGTTGGATGAGGGGATAACAACATTGACTTGACATAGAGGTGCATCCAGCGATACACCCAAGCTGTTACTTTACGGGTCTCCAATAAACTGTGATTTCTTTTATAGGGAAAATCCATAATCTTGGAAAATAAAAGCCCTCTTTGAGGTCTGCTCTGAAAATTGCTTCCTGTTGTCTACATGGGTGTTATATTGATGCATCCACTCATGTCACACAATGTAAAGCCATTATAAGAAGGCAAATTCATCTTCAATAACCTAAACCCTTCTCTTTATTAGTGCTTTTTAATCTTCCATTCCATTTTTTTCTGATACACTCCCATTCCTATTACCATGACCAAGTGTCGCAAGTGGTCACAATTTATTTAACTATTTATTTATTTATTTTGACGTTTCATTTTGTGCTGACTACTGTAGGCTAAAGTAGACAACTGGCTATGATCATCTTAAATTGTGCTAGTTTCCTCCGTAACACATGCATATTGGTTTTATTCATCATCTCACCTATTTGCTTTTTTCTTTACTGAATGTATTTCTTCTTCACTTTAACAATTTGTAGGTACATTTACATATCCTTAATTGTATGTTAAACAGCAATTTGTAGTTTATGTGAGCACAATTTAGCTTCATTCTGTCTTCCAAGCTGTTTATTAATTTCAGTTAAATGTACATCCCACGCTGATTTTGCTGCAGCTCAGTGGACCTGTATTCGTCCCCGTTTTTAGGTCTCGCCTACGCAGCGCGCATGCGCTGCATAGGAAAAAGACCTTTAGTAATCGGCACAGCTTTTCGTCCAAAAACGTGCACGCGTTGCATTGCTTCCAATGGCAACGCGTGCACGTCTGGCGATTCCCTTGCGGGAGCGAGCTTTTTCGCCATGTGTTCTCAATTATCTCTCCTGCCGCCGCTCGCTCCCGCAAGGGAATCGCTTTCACTTTTGCCGCGGCGGCTTTAAGCTGATGTTGTTTATAAATGTTCGCTTTCACTTTTCCCGCGGCTTTAAGTTGACTTTGTTTATAAATGTTCGCTTTCACTTTTCCCGCGTCTTTAAGTTGACTTTGTTTATAAATGTTCGCTTTCACTTTTGCCGCATAAATGTTGAAAGCGTGTTTCCCCTTCTTCAGAATCCTGCTTTTCTTTCCATTTTGCCGCGCGCTTGTTTGTAATGCTACGGCTTTAAGCGCAGGTTGGCAATGGGAAAGCAGATTAAATCCCTCAATCGAGATGGCTTAGTTTTCAATGTCGGCAGGACCTTGAACCTTTCCGATCAATTGTGCTCCTATTCCTCTAACATAAGGAGATTCCATTTTCAGAGTCATTGCTTTACTCGACTGCTCTCTGCCTGAACACTTTTCCAAGCACCCAGCACGCTGTCTGCATATGAAGTGTTCATATGACCATCTGGTTTTGTAAGCTTTCTATCAAGATCCCCCGGTAGTGGAAGCTGAGGTGTATATGAAGATGTTTCACCAACACCAATTAAGCACTGTGCCCGGAGCTCGCGCACATTCTAAATTCCCCCCCCCCAAAAAACCCAGCGTGTTTTGTTGTTCACTCCCCTGCCTCCTGCACTCTCGCTAACTTTAGTGCATATCTGTGACACTTCTCAATAAAACACAGGCTGATACTGGTAAAATGTGCCCCAAACCCAGCTCCTCTGTATCCAGCAACAGGCCACGCAAAATGGAACCCTTACTTGCACCATGGCACACAGTGTTTTAGAAGTGCATGGAGCTCGCGCACAATATGTATTGCCCTCCGTTTCTTTGTAAAATACGTTGCAATAGAAGCGCATGGAGCTCGCGCACATTTTAACTTAAACAAAAAAAAAACACAGCGCGTCTTTTCGTTCACTCGCCTGCCTCCTGCAGTGTCGCGGACTCGAGTGCACATGTTGAACATCTCTTAGCAAAACACAGGCTGATATTGGCAAAATGTGCCCCAAAACCCGCTCCGTTGTAGCCAGCAACAGGCCCCGCAAAATGGAACATTTACTTGAACCATGTTACACAGTGTTTTGAAGCCGGTGGTTCGCGGTGCTTAGCACTGGCATTTAATAACAGAGGTTGCTTTTATTTACACCGAGGATGGCATGATGTTACTTCTAAAAAATCACTTAAGGTCCCAAAAGTGAGACCTTTTGGCTATGCCAATGCTTGTTACTATTAGTTAAGAAAAACACGTGATTTATTTGTGAGCTTCAAAATGTGTTCTCAAATTAAAAATGTGTCACACATCCTCACAATGTTAAAGCATACATGTATATTTCGAAGGATTTATCACTCCCACTTAAGGTGACGTCCCCACCCAAACTGATCAGCGACCTGAGCTGATTTGTTAAGGCATCACGTCACATGGCTAGATCTCTGCGCCTCCGTCCTCTTTCCCAGAGATTGACAGACACTTCCCTACTTAACTATTCCTTAACCACACATCCTGGGCATCCAGGTGAAGAACGAAGATGTTAATGGTATTTTTCCAGGGTATCTTCCCTCTGTGACCCTGGAAAGACCTGGGGCCTCATCTATGAGGAATCTTGCTGCGCTGCCCTATGTCAAAACAAAAGGGCAGGAATGTGCCGTATCTATGTGATATGGCCCATTCCTGTCCTTTTCCCCAGCGCCGGCGCACAATGGGCTGCCATGTGTCAATTCAGGCACCCTTGCACCATGGTGCAAGGGTGACTCAGTTGCTGGGCTGATTGATTTTGTGCAGGAAGGGACACCTTCCTGAACAAAATCAATCACAAGAGGTGATTTCCTTTTTCTATGTGTGCTGCAGAATGCAGCACACAAAGAAAAAGGAAAGCACGAGGAGAAATAATAATATTTCTCCTCGTTGCGCCTCCCTAACGCCTCCCCTGGGGTGGCGTTAAGTTCTGAGGTATTCCCAGGTTTACGATTTCTCATAAATCTGGGAATGTGTCAAGTTCCATGGGTGTTGCTTGGGAACACCCACAGCAACACCCATGGAATGGCCCTTTCATGCAGTTTTCTGCATGAAAGGGGCACATATTTATAAGGCCATGAAAAGTGGCTCTACGTGGCCTTATAAATATGCAGTGGCACATTGCACCACTGGAACTTCAAAAAAGTGATGTTCCGGCAGCGCAAAAGTGCCAGTAGGGCCTCATAAATGAGGCCCTTAATTAACCCTGGGCGGAGTTCGCGGAGTTGCACTATGCGGAACACCGCGAAATGCATAAAAAACTCCGTCGCACTACGCAGAGCTCCGCGAGCGGCGGAGTATGATAGAAAAATGCTGTTTGCGGTGATTGCGCAGTGCCGGATGCTTATTCGCACTGTGCAATCATTGCGAACGGCACCATGCACAGCGCTAGCTTTCCTTTTCTGCCGCTCGAGTAGATTTTTACTCGAGCAGCAGCTTTCTCAATGCGAACGGGCAGTTTCTCAACGCGCGCGGTCGCGAGCATACGCGACCACTCGCAATGAGAAACCTGACCCCCCCCGCGTTGAGAAATATTGCCGGGATGTTGATTTTCCACGCTCGCGCTCGCCAACTTGATGTTGACGATCGCGAACGAGGAAAAATCTCGCCGGGAGGTTGATTTTCCTCGCTCGCGGTCGCCAACTTGACGTTGACAAACGCGAGCGAGGAAAAAAACTCGCTCCGCACCGCGAAGCGGAGTTTTTTGGAACTCCGCGATCTCCGCGTAACGCGGAGTGCAGAAAACTCCGCAAACTCAGCGAGCGGAGCGGAGTTCACCACCCAGGCCTACCCTTAATGCCTGGATCCCTGCCCTTTGATAGTTATCCCTCACCCAGCCTTCACTGGAGCCTCTCCCTCTTTAATGGTATCTAATTTACTATATTCCTTCCACAAAATGACCCTATCACCAGCACTATTTATTCTGGGAGTGCCAGTTACCCATTGTGCTATCTGCACGTGACTTCGTACTATGAGCAACCCTCCGTTGCTCCTGTATTGGCCCTGTAAGATATTTATCCAGGCTGCCTATATCCGGTGCACACGTGCTTCTCTGTTGCTTCTAAGTGAACCTATAGAGCATTTATCCAGGATGCCTATAACCAGTACATACCGTAAGCGGCACTCTGTTCCCTCCAGGTGGACCTAGGCTTTCATCAGGATGCATGTACTAGTGAATGTCAAAAGCAGCTATTCTTTTGCTTATGGGTAGACCTATATTAATTTATCAGAGCTTCCTGTAACTAGTGCACACTGTGAGCACCTCCTCTGTCACTCCTGCGTGTACTGTACAGAGCATTTAGCCTGGCTACCTGCAAACAGGGCAGAATGTGAGCAGCACTTTTTTCACTGCTGGATGGACTCAATGAGCATTTATCTTACATCCCTGTCATCAGTGCACGCCACTGGTAGTTACTCTGTTGCTCCTGGGTGGACTCAAAATCGATTCACCCGGGCCATGAGCTGCTCTTCTGTCATACCTGGGAGATTGTTTAGGTCATTCAACCTGGCTGCCTGTATCCAGTACATGCCATGCACTACTTACTTCCCTGTCCCTTCTGCATGGGCCCCATGGGCATTTAGCTTGGCTAACTGTAACTCGTCCATGTGATGAGTGGCTTCTTTATTTGCTCCTTTGTGTGCAGCTTAGAGTATTAATCCTAGCTGCCTAGAGCCTGTGCACAACATGGGCTACTCCTCTGTTCACTACAGGGTGGACCCTGGCCAGCAAAATTCTGAAGTCTACCTGGCATTGCCAACTCTCGATGACAAAAGGTGAAATATCATTTGCGAGGTGGGAAGGTCAAAGCATCTTTTTTTTAGTTTTTTGTAACATTTCTTTATAGGTTTTATTCTTTTCCAGCATCACATTTGAACAAGACAGGCATTAGTTCTAAATCATTGAGGTAGGTTAATAATTTGTTTCTCGGAGTGTACAGGTCGTCGAGATTCTAATAAAAGCTACTCAAATCAAAACCGGTAACAGCTGGACAAACCCTGCTGGGACTGTGCCTCCCTTTGTGAGGGTGTCGAGTTGTGTCATTATATGGTTTAACATAAACATCTACGTCTTTAGTTGGTAGGTAGAGGCTTTGTGCACCTAGTAATCACCCCATCTACATGGATTATTCCTAAGTGGGGGGTGTCAAGGTTTGGGGGGGTGAGTCTACAACTCATATTAGGAGATAATTGAGTAGAGCGTTTTCAAGAGAAAGTAGTCTGTGTTCATGTATTGTAGTTCAAAGCAAACACAAGGACATGATGGATGGAGCACTGAAACTTTTTAGACACTCACCCCCAGTCAGAGATCTGGGTTGAATCCATCATGGTTCTTTAGCTCACTTCGCCACCCCAGTTCAGACACAGCTATATGCAAATCAGTCTTGACCCTGTGCCTCATGGGAACAGTCCAGCCCGAACTGCCAAGCCATGTCTTCCCTGGACCGGAAAAAAGCATCCTGGGACCGGTTTCGGGCTAACAGCCCTCATCAGCCAGGCTAGCTTGAATCCAGTGGCAAAGTGAGCAAGGGACCCACGTCTGGGCATACCCAGCCAACTTAGGGCGAACAAAGCAAACACAAGGAGATGATGGACGGAGCACTGAAACTTTTCAGACACTTACCCCCAGTCACAGATCTGGGATGAATCCATCATCGTTCTTTAGCTCACTTCGCCACCCCAGTTCAGACACAGCTATATGCAAATCAGTCTTGATCCTGTGCCTCATGGGAACAGTCCAGCCCGAACTGCCAAGCCATGTCTTCCCTGGACCGGAAACAAGCATCCAGGGACCGGTTTCGGGCTAACAGCCCTCATCAGCCAGGCTAGCTTGAATCCAGTAGCAAAGTGAGCAAGGGACCCACGTCTGGGCATACCCTGCCAACTTAGGGCGAACAGAGCAAACACAAGGAGATGATGGACGGAGCACTGAAACTTTTCAGACACTCACCCCCAGTCACAGATCTGGGTTGAATCAATCATCATTCTTTAGCTCACTTCGCCACCCAAGTTCAGACACAGCTCTATGCAAATCAGTCTTGACCCTGTGCCTCATGGGAACAGTCCAGCCCGAACTGCCAAGCCATGTCTTCCCTGGACCGGAAACAAGCATCCTGGGACCGGTTTTGGGCTAACAGCCCTCATCAGCCGGGCTAGCTTGAATCCAGTGGCAAAGTGAGCAAAGGACCCACGTCTGGGCATACCCTGCCAACCTAGGGCGAACAAAGCAAACACAAGGAGATGATGGACGGAGCACTGAAACTTTTCAGACACTCACCCCCAGTCACAGATCTGGGTTGAATCCATCATCGTTCTTTAGCTCACTTCGCCACCCCAGTTCAGACACAGCTATATGCAAATCAGTCTTGACCCTGTGCCTCATGGGAACAGTCCAGCCCGAACTCCCAAGCCATGTCTTCCCTGGACCGGAAACAAGCATCCTGGGACCGGTTTCGGGCTAACAGCCCTCATCAGCCAGGCTAGCTTGAATCCAGTGGCAAAGTGAGCAAGGGACCCACGTCTGGGCATACCCTGCCAACTTAGGGCGAACAAAGCAAACACAAGGAGATGATGGACGGAGCACTGAAACTTTTCAGACACTCACCCCCAGTCACAGATCTGGGTTGAATCCATCATCGTTCTTTAGCTCACTTCGCCACCCCAGTTCAGACACAGCTATATGCAAATCAGTCTTGACCCTGTGCCTCATGGGAACAGTCCAGCCCGAACTGCCAAGCCATGTCTTCACTGGACTGGAAACAAGCATCCTGGGACCGGTTTCGGGCTAACAGCCCTCATCAGCCAGGCTAGCTTAAATCCAGTGGCAAAGTGAGCAAGGGACCCACATCTGGGCATACCCTGACAACTTAGGGCGAACAAAGCATTGAATTGTAGTTCACCATTAGTTTAACGTGAGCTATGTATATCCACCTCTCAAGTGAGCTTCCCTCAGATTGTGATTGGGGGTTTCCAGCAGATTTGTACAATCCTCATCATTGTAGTGAGTGTCTTTGCATGATTGCCAGTCCTCCAGTGTTACAAGTCTTGTGAAGGCTGAATGTAGTGCATCTGCAAGCATCTGATATTGGTTAGAGACAGACGTTCCTCTGCTTTCCCCCAGGTCATGAAGTATTTATTTTTATTTATTTATTTTTTATTTTGAAGGTTTTATATAGCGCGGACAAGACCCTTGCGGGTATCAGAGCGCTTTACAACAAATAAAGGAAATAGAGGAAATAGACATAAACATTCAAAATATTATTGGTTATATTAGTCCAAACAATGGTAACTGTTCCAACATAGCAAATATCTACAAGCCTGCATCTAATAGTTCAAGTGAATTTGGCCAGGAGAATCGATTTCACTTCATTTTTAAAGGATGCCGCGTGAGGGTTCTGTCTTGTTTTTGGGGGTAAGGCATTCCAGATCCTAGGGGCCATTCCTGAGAAGGAGCGGTTATAAGTTTTCTTTTTGGTAAACCGTTGTGGCTTCAGTAGAAGATTATAAGAACTCCTGTTGGTTCTGTTACCACCCGATGGTACTAATTTCTCTGCAAGGTATCGTGGTGTTTTGTGATGCAATGCCTTGTGTGTCATTCAGGCGATTTTCAAATGGATTCTGGCATCAAAGGGTAGCCAGTTAAGGGCAGGCAGGTCCGGGGAGATGTGACAGTTTCTTTTGGAGCCTGTGATTAGTCTGGCGGCTGCGTTGATTGATGCTCTTAGTGGGGCTGTCATTGATCTGGGAAGGCCGCAGAGAGCGACACTCCCATATTGCACTCTAATAGTACATAATACAATACATATTACAATACATAAATATAATTTATGTATTGTTGATGTGGTAAGTGATGGACCAAGGCCCTTATTATTAGTTCGGGGGTCTAATGGACCGCCGAACCCATGGTGGCTGTCCACGGACCTCGCCAGACTGGGTGTCCGCACTCCACATTACGACTTGACAGCCCATGCCACTGCCTTTGACGCAGGCACCGCAGTGGGACTGCCAAAGAACTCCCTGCCAGAGTAAAAATAAGTTGTGCTCTGGCGGGCGATCTTTAATGGCTTTGGCGGTCTAGTAGCAGGGCGGCAGCATAGCGGCCCCGCTCCGAGACCACCAAAGTCATAATAGGGCCCCAAGTCTTCTTCGTAGAAAATGTAGTAGTTGCCTATATCTCTGCGCAGGGAATACTTGCAGAAGACATTGAGACGTGAAAAAGTTAATTAGTTCAGGCAGTGTTGATGAGTGAAAATGCATTCAGAAAATCCATGTAGCACACTTGGATAGCACATGATCTTGTGACACTTGTTTTTGCCATTTTTAATAGGCGCAACTACCTTCCAAGATGCTCTTTTTACTTTACCAGGCCGAGGCAATTGATGGTGAGAGACATACTGTTGAGGTCGCACTGACCCCGAATGAGCCTGAGAGTAGTTTGAAGGCCCTGGGAAGATGATTGATTGATACCAGTGAGAGCAGGAGGCAAGTTTCCTGGGTTAGCGAAAACACTGATAATATCAAGGGAACCAGCCAGCTTTTAGTGTATAAAAGGAGGGGTGCAGATGCCTCAGGGAAGCTCACAGATGACATCATGCAGATCTGCTGTTGTGCCCACAGCCGCTGCATCTGTTGCACCATTCCCAAAGAGAGAGGCCAAGAGGTTGGATCGGGCTTCCCGATGCTAGCTGCTAAAATTAAGTTATCCAGGGGGAAGAGCCACAGACACTACACCCACCACTGCAGACACTGCACCCACCACCACAGACACATCCAGACACAACCACACCCAGCGCCACCACAGCACACACACCCACAAAAGAGAAACACCCACTCTCACCCTTATAACACACACATCAACAAAGCAAGATTCACCTAAACATTCACGACATACACCAGACCCACAGACACCTGCACCCTCAACAGACACATGCACAACAGACACTTCCACTCCACTACCTCCCATCCCCAACTCCCTCCCGACCCTCCTAACCAATTTCCCTGTGAGAATCTTGTTGCCCCTTGCCATGACCACTACCACACCCAAACCCACCCCTCTGAAACACACAACTAGCTGTTCCACCCCCAACCCATCCCTTCCACATCTCAACCCACCCCTCAAAAGACAGGAGCCACCCCTACTCTCCCGCAAGGTACCCCTAAAACTTCAAAGGCCCCCATCCCAAAACCAAGACCACAAATCCCAAACCCACACCCTCCCCTCCCAAACCCAAGCCCAACCCCTCCCAAACCCAAGCCCAACCCCTCCCAAATCCAAGACCACCCCTCCCTAACCCAAGACAACCCCTCCCAAGAAGCATCTTTGAGGTGCCTGCTCTGCCCACTAGATGCTCCTTCCCGGGGAAGTTCCCCTCGCAATTCAATCGGAGGCAAGCTAAGTGCCATGGCACACCTGTGCACAGGACTTTGTGGACACCATTTGGAGTGGTATTTACCTTGTTTAAAATAAGTTGAGTGACTTATCTCATTGTGAATAAATCACACTTTTTCTTTTCACCAAGTTTGTCCTGGCATTAATTTTCCATTGCATTTGTTTGATACCTAGCAATGTTTCAATGTAAAATGTGTAGTTCATATTGTTCTTTAGCATGATTGCAGGAACTACTACATCATTTGTAAATGTCTACTATGTTAAGTGTATACACTGGTTCACATTGTATGTGATGGTCATTTGAATTTGGATGCAGCCATTCAACATAGTAGTGGACACTTGCACCAACAAATAAATGTTGAGACATTATTTAAGGATATTTTACTACAGGTGTGTTTGTTTCACCTTGTTTACTGCCTTCAACGTGGTCAGGATTTCCTTGTGGTGATGGCTGGACCGTGGAGATCTATCGTCTATGCATTTGTTAACATCTAAATAGAGCAGGCTGGCCGCCAAGCCGGCAGGCGGGAAGACCGCTGAAAAAGGCACGGTGGGATTCGATCCACCAAGATCTTAATCAGGCCCTAAATCTTTAAAATACCACTTGATAAAAGATTTGGATTCATGGCATTCACCATCTCCGAGGAATACAGTTTCAGCATCAGCTCTACAAGAGATAAATATGAGCAAGATTTGAGAACAAGTCCTAAGCTATACCTTTTTTTTTTTAAGGTTCTTTTTATTAAAAACAACAATCAACAGTACAGATTTCACGAGCGGTGCAAATCTTAAATCACAGTAATCATTAACGTAGTATACTTAGGCAATTTCTGTAAATAACATTCCCATTGGTTAGGTTGTTCCTGTCTTTCAGGCTTCCGGTTCATCAGGAGAAAATTGCGATGGTAATCTAGGTGGTTCACAAATATCCCCCCTGTATGCATTCCATTTATCCCATATTTGCATCCATTTTCGAAACACACCCCCTGGATACGTATACTGTTTTCTCTCTGAACATGCACCAATCCATGTCATTCTTCCAATCCTGCACTTTAGGGACATCTTGCTCTCCCCATTTCCTTGCTATGTTTCTCTTTGCGACCATCTGGCCTAGTGTCATCCACGTCCTCTCTTTACTACCCAAGTCTGTTGGTTCCCATATATTCAATAGGCAGCGTTTGGCTTCCGGTACTATTTCTCCACCCAGTACCTCCCCCATACACAGGCCGACATCATTCCAGTACTTACTAATATGCGGGCATTCCCATATAATATGGAAGAATGTGCCCTCCCGGCCACACTGTCTTCTACAACTGGGGTCATCTATATATCCCATCTTGACCAAGACGGGTCCCGTGACATAGACTCTGTGCAATATTTTCAGCTGCACCAGTTTAAATGTAGAGGATATTGCCACCTCCTTTGGTGATGCCAGTGCTTCTTGCCAGCCCTCCTCCTCCAGCCCCGGCAAATCCCCTTCCCATTTGTCACAGAGTTGTGGAAGAGGATCAGGCGAATGATTAATCAATTTCAAGTAAGTCAGTGAAATCGCCTTTCTTGGCCTATACCCGTCCAGCAGCCTATCCTCAAGAGGCGAGGCCTCGGGAGGGGTCACTCCCCCTGGGATCACTGTCTGCAGGGCATGTCTTATCTGCAAATACCGAAATCTTTCAGTTTCTGCCAATTCATGCTCTTGTTGCAGAGTCGCGAAGGGTATCACCTCCCCCTTTTTCCAGAGATCTCCCACCTGAGATATCCCAATGGTATCCCACTTATCGAAACCCTTCGTTCTCCAGAGGGAGCCCAATTGTTCCATATCCCACAGTGGGGTGGCCAGTGTAATGGTGCTTTCCCATCCCATACTTCTGTGCACCGTGTGCCAAACCTGGACTGAGTGTTTTGTGGGGCCTGTCAGGTGGAATTTCGACGGCCTAGAGTATAACGCCCGTGTGTGGTTACTTCCGGGCAAGAGCCACCTATCCATAGTGTATCCCAGGTAATTTTAGGCCGGTATATGCAGTGGTTGATGGCAATCAACTGTGCCGCCCAATAGTACTTTTTAATATTTGGTAGGCCAATTCCCCCGTCATACCAACTTTTAACCAGTTTTGTGAATGCAATTCTTGGTGGACTGTTTTCCCATAGCAAAGTTCTCTGCGCACTATCTACAGATCTAAAGTATGCCGCCGGGACCAAATCAGGTGAATTTTGGAGGACATACAGAAAACGAGGTAACGACATCATCTTAAAAAGTGCCGCTCTACCTAATAGCGACAGTGGAAGAGTCTTCCAGTGTTCCACATCGTGTCTCAGCCGCTGTAGTGGCGGCAACAAGTTGGACGCATAGTATAGTTTAGGGTCTTTAGTAATGAACAGTCCAAGATATTTGAATCCATCCATGGCGATGGCCACCTTGCAATCTTTGGGCATGGGGGTGGGTTTCCATTCAAAACAAATAGGAGCGATTTTGACCAGTTAATGGTGTAACCTGAGAAGGTGCCAAAGTTAGTGAAAATGTTTAGTACCCTGTGCAGGGATCTCCCTGGAGAGGCTAGGTACAGCAAGATGTCGTCAGCGTAGAGTGAGATACGATCTTCCCTCTCCTCTGTCCAATGTAATCCCCGTATTATAGGATCTGTACGGATCCAGTGTGCTAGTGGTTCTAACGTTAATGCAAATAACAGCGGGGACAAGGGGCAACCCTGTCGTGTCCCTTTGTGAAGATGGAAGATGGCCGATTTTTTATTATTAATTACAACTGTTGCGAGGGGGTCCGCATACAAGAGTCGCACCCAGCTGATAAATGCAGGACCAAACCCAAGTTTCTCCAGTACAGCGAAGAGATATGACCATTCTATGGTATCAAATGCCATGGTGGCGTCCAGGGACACCACCACTGTATCCTCTCTTATGGTATTCGCCCGCCCCATCACCCCATGTAATCTCCCCAAATTTAAGGATGTATTTCTTGACGGCATAAAGCCCGATTGGTCTGGATGCACCAATCCGGAAATTACCCGGACCAGCCGGGTCGCCAGCAATTTGGCCAAAATTTTGACCTCTGCATTAAGCAGTGATATAGGTTGATATGATGAGCATTTATTTCTGGGTTTACCGTCCTTATGTATCACGACCAGGGTGGCTATTCTCTGATCGTGTGGAAGGTATCCCTTCTCAAGACTTTCCTCATACATTTTCTTAAGATGGGGGTGATTTTATCCGGTCGTAGCTTGTAGAGCTCGATCGGGAGACCATTTGGGCCCATCGCCTTCCCGGTTGGAGGGCACTTATAGCAAGAGCTATTTCTTCCTGTGCGAGATCCGCATCTAACTGTGCTCTCTCATCATCCGCCAGCACTGGTAGATGCATTTCTGACAGTAACTCCCTCGCCTCTCCGTCCTGCCTAGTGATCTTGGAAGTATAGAGCTGCTCGTAATAGTGGGCGAATTCATCCGCGATATCTTGTGTATCTGTGAGACAATCGCCATCGTCTGTTAGGAGCTCTGTGACCAACCGGCTCGCCATTTCTTTCCTGTCTAGCCACGCCAACAGTCTCCCTGCTTTGTCTCCTAGCTCATATATGCGCCCTAATTTGTGTCTGTTCAATGTTTTCGCCATGTCCCTCGCTTCGCTTCTATACTCTTCTTTCTTTAAATAAGTCCTAAGGTATACTTGCTTTAAAAGAATACTATAAAAAAAAAATGAAAGTTGGTAACAAAGACTAAAGACATTTTTTGCTCTTCCCAACTATACCAGTAATCAAGTGGTCTCATATCTAAAACTTGCATTCTCTTGGGATCTCAACAGTGAGTGCCTGATTCATAAAGGTAAACTTACACACTGTGTAAGCTTACTCTTTAAGTGCAATTCACAAACCACGTGTAGAGTTTTTTGTGTCTGCATGTCCAATCTTTTTATGTGCTGAGTTCTTCGTATACTTACTTGTGCGGAGACTCCACAGTCATGGCGGAGGTCTCCACACATAAAAAGAAAGGACATGCAGCCATGAAACCTCGCTCATAGTTTGTGAATTTCACTTAGTGTAAAGATACATTAAGCGTAAGTTTACTCAAGTCCTCAGTATTTAAAATTACAATTTGGTCTGTTTGACATCAGTGAAATTCTTCAAAGGTAGAAATACAAAAGAAAGGCGAAAAGGTGCAACTATAAATGCAAATCTTTGGCACATGTATTAGGCTGCTCTCCAGCTTTTAATAATGAACGTAAGAAAATATTGCTTCCACACTTAAAAAGGCTTGAGATGTGCACCTGCCAGTGTGCAATACCGACTTGTTTTAATTGCACTTCAGGCCAGTTGAAACCTGGTTTTGTTCAATTGATGACTGTGATAGTAGACAAACTGGATAAATTAAATCATCAGAGATTTGTGAAATATTTAATTTATTCGTTAACTAACTTGGGGGCATATTAGCAAGACCCACGTTAAAATTATCGCCGTTTTAGCGGCAGGAAACTGCCGCTAAAACGGCGATAATGGGCTTGATAATATGCGTTATGGAATTCCAAAAGAAGCCCAGGTTAGATGTCCTGCACATCTAACCTGGGCTTCTATTGGAATTCTATAACGCATATTAGCAAGTCCATTATCGCCGTTTTAGCGGCAGTTTCCTGCCGCTAAAACGGCGATAATTTTAACGTGGGTCTTGCTAATATGCCCCTTGGTTTTATAAAGCATAGACTTTTTTTGCTGTATTTATATGGTTTTAAGAAAGTAACAATAACATTAGTATTACATTTGTAAAGTAAATATTGCAACTCCTTATGATTCACAAGGAAGGTGGGGTGTGAAAGGGGTACCCCCTTCCTCACATATCACATTTAAATCTATCAGTGCTTTGCAACTACAATAGCATTTGCAAACCATTAATGACATACAGAATCCCCAAAGGGAGTGGTATTGCATTTGCAAAATGGAAGTTGTTTTTGATGGACAACTTACACTTTGTGAATATCAGCTTTTGTTGTGAAAGATTTTTTTTAAGCAGCTTTTATCCTTATAAAGGACAAGTGCTTCAATGTCAGGATTCTGAGAATATCAATGCAGGATGAAGGTCTGCTGTCCCCCCCATTCCTGCATTCACAGTCCTTTCGGTAGGATTCACATACAGATCCTGGCTTAATAATATTGGTGGGCCATGATTCTGCAAATCCTAACGCATCCTATATAATGCTCATCTTTATGCTGTAACAAATTCGAGTATCTGCTCCTTATGGCAATTCTGTACATTTAGGTGTCAGGAAAACAGGTTTATGGAAATGAATGTGAATACTGTACAAAACATTGTAAATTCTAAAGGTCTCGGGCAAAATACACTTGTATCTGAGATTTTTAGGAATAGTTTAAACAGTTATAAATCTCTGCCATGTCTAATTGTCTACCTAACCACCACCCTATTTATGACCTTCTGTGAATTAGGCCACAAACTATCCGTAGACACTTGCCAAATTGGGTTGCTTGGTACTAGAGGAAAAACATGCCCACTGCTCATGGAGAATGTCAAAGAAGGGTCCACTCTATTTTAGTCCACCTGCAGAATCGGTTTTGTGGTGAAAACTCTGCTCTACAGTTGGACTAAAACAGCAGCTGGAGTCTGTGCTTGAGCATGCAAAAAGGTTATGTCTTAGCTGCCCAAACGTCTGTGGACTGGAATACAGCACATGGAGATGTCCAAAGCATTTATGATTTGTTGCTTTAAAGCCAATCAGAATAGCGAAAGCAATGAAATGGCTTCTGTTTGATTGTAGGATAGCCAAAAAGAATTTCTAAAAGAGAAGATTGCTTCGAAATTTTGATTAGCTTCTTCTTAAAAAAAAAAACAGGAGTCAGTGGGCCAGATTTACTAAGATTTCACGCAATGCAGCACAGCAGGGAAACTTGCTGCATTGCCTGAAAGGGAGGCAGCAGAAATGCACCATATTTACAAAGATATGGCTCATTTCTCCTGCCTCCCCCTCCTAGCGCCGGCACACTGTGTGCTGCTTAATGCAACGCAGGCACCCTTGCGCCATGCTGCGTTACAAGCAGGATTGTTTGTGTGCAGGAAGAGATACCTTCCTGCACAAAAACAAACCTTAGAGGCATTTTCCTCTTTCAATGTGTGCAGCAGAATGCAGCATGCATAGTAAAAGGTAGTAACAAGGAGAATTTCTCCTTGTTATGTCTGGGTCAGGGAGGCGCAGAATTTTGGATCAATCCCAGGTTTACTAACTTAAGAAAATCTGGGATTGCATCAAAAACATGGCTAGATGTATGGGAAAGCCCATGGTCCACTCATGGAATGCCTACCACAAGGAAATGTTACACAAAGCAGTGCAATCCATTGCCTTTCATTAGATTTCATGTTAAAGCAATGCAATGGCGCTCAAATCGGCCCTTGCGTGGCTTTGTAAATCCCAGTTAAGGACTTGCAATGCCTTGCGATGACTTGCGTCACTCAATGACAACACAAGTCCTTCATAAATAGGGGGGTGTGGCCAAGGAGCATGGACAACCAGATGTGTTCCCATTCGCTCCCGCCAGCTATTCACTATCCTGACCCCAATCCTGTGGCATTGAAACCTTTCACCACTCCAGTTCTACTGCCTGACATCCAACTAGCTGCCCTGCACGAAAGGGAGACGTTTTTGGCAGCCGGAGAGCAGTGGTGACAGAAGTGAGCCCGCCAACATTAGAGACACAGCCATGTTGCTGGAGACGGCAGCGCTCACAGTCGTCCTTCCTGCACTTTTGGTGGACAGGGGGCTTGGAGGGTTGTGTGGCGGCCTCTCAGAGGCCCAGAGCATCATCTGCATTGCAATGGAGAGGCGAAATTAGCGGCGGACTGGGCAGCTTTTGAGGCTGCAGAGTGGCTCGGCCCATTGAGAACGCTGTGAGCTGTTGGGCCAGAAGCGACCTTCCAGTGCGGCAGCGCTGTTTTTACTGTTGGTGAGTGGGCTCGGTGGGGCTGATACTCAGAGGCCGCACCCGCAGAGACACTCTGGCCTGCATGGGAGGCTGGGACCTGTGTTGTTAAGGAGGGGGGTGCTCTGCAAACTCAGACCCCCTCCACCCATGCTCCGACAGCCCCAACAGATTGATCGACCTGGAGCTGGCTGGTTTCCTGAGAGGGCCGGAGCGGCAGCTAAGACTTGCGGAGCACTAGGGGGTCGGAGATCGAGGCTTTGTTACCCACCCTGCAGAGTGGTGCATACCAGCTGGTCCCAGAGGTTTGTGTGTTGCCCCTTGAACTATTCACTCAATTCCTGCCATTGGATGGGGAAGGGAGAGCCTCATGATTGCAATGACCATATGTTGTTTTTTGCTGCCTGGGCGGAACAGAGGTTGTGACTGCCAGTGATCTGAACCAGTCCTGGGAGGACAGCTGAGCTCGAGTGTTGCAGACGTGGAGAAGGTGGGCAGCAGGACCTGGGACATACCTGACACTGATCTGGTGAGTGCCAGGACGCGGAGGAGGTGGGCCGGGACTAGTGGCCTGGAAGACGAGGTTGCTGGATGCAGCGGTAGGCTGTATGGCCTGCTTGGGGCCTCGGGGTGCCCTCTGACGGAAGTGTGGTTGACGTGAATTCCTGGCATGGATAAGGAGTACTGGGGGGTACTCAGACTACTATTGTACTTGCCTGACAACATTGCGACTGGTTGGCTCTGGCAACACCTGCTGAGTGTAAGAGATCTGTGGTGGTGGACTTGTGTAGCTGTCCTGACTTGCACGCTAAGATTGGGAAGGATAAATCAACAAAGCAGTCCCAGCTGAATAAAATAGTGAACTACACCCATGTTATCCAACCGGAAGTCCCGGTGACAAAATCGAGGGCCCATAGTGAGAGGTAGGGGCAACAAACCCTAACGCTGGATGATCTGATGGTGGCTAATAATGGCTCGAGAACTGAAGCCGTGGTTAAAATTGACTCAGTGGTGTCGATGTGAACTTGCTCTGTACAGATCCCTGGAAGGTCGCAGACAGGGTCACTGAGACGGAGGGCGCGGTCTCAGAGCTCCAATGGGAGGTGAAGGAGTTGAGAGAGACTGTCTCACAGCTGCCCAAAGAGTCCATTATGCTGGAAGATAGTGCGGAAGACTAGGAAGGCAGGTCCAGACAGAATAATCTGAGCTTCATAGGATTTCCAGAAAAGGCAGAAGGACCATTGGCGGAACTGTTCTTGGAAACATGGATTGTGAAGGAACTGCGATGCAAGAAACGGTCAAAATTCTTCAACATTGAGAGGGTGCACAGAGTGCTGGTGCCACCGCCGAGGCCCAGGCCCCCCCCCCGAGGGCCATCATCACCCTCTTGTTTAATTTCTGGGACTGAGATATCATATTGCAACATGTTTGGGTCCATGGCCCACCGCAGTCCGAGGGACACAGCATTTCGGTATTCCCAGACTATACTAAATGGGTGCAGGATCTGCAGAAGCAATTTATGGCAGTCAAGAGACGGCTTCAAGCCTTTGGTTTGACAGACAGATTGATGTTTCTGGCTAAGATGAGAGTTGTATATGATGGAAAGATGCAGTTTTTCTATTCACCGGAGGAAGCAAGTGACTAGTTGGACACGTTGCCTGGAGGTACTCCGAGTGGAGGTGTGCAGTGAGAACGGAATCGACGGACCACAGTGCGACAATCGGGCAGGTGGTAGGGGTGGACCATGTCGACATTGAGTCAAAACTCCTCGCAACCACTGGGATGTATAGTGGTTTGCCCTGATGGGACATTGACGGACTCGGAGGCAGTGCGGGACACTGGAGACTTGTTTACGAGACATAGAGGGAGCCCGGGTTCAGGAAGTGACACCACTGATGGAGGCCTGGTGTGATGGTTCCGGACTGCCTGAGTGAGACCTTGTGGAGAGGGTGGGGGCACGGGGGGCATCGGGTACAGCCAATATGGGGTTGTACTCCTTGGATCACAGTTGGTGGAGGTAGTGTAGTATGAGAAGGTTAGGACAAGATAAGATGAGCAGTCCGATACGAAACGACTTATGCTTGAAAATTGAATAATAATTATTTGCTGGCGGAGGTGATAGGGGCCCTGCCGCCGGGGGAGAGGGGCTTGAGCGATACGGCCTGGCCACTCCCTTCGGTCGGGGGACCGCTAGCATATAACAAGCACTAGTTGAGGGGGACATAGCTGACATTGGCGGGTGCGGATGGGCAATGGATGGATTACCACGAACTGCTAGTTTCAGGGGTGGGACTGTTACATGTGCTGCCCGAGGGAAGGGGAGGGGACTTTGGGGTTCTGTTATTGTTGATTTACAAGGGACATTGAACTGCTCCTATGCGATCTTATTACTGTATCAAAGTGTCAGAAGTGGATGGAGACCTTATGGATACACAGGGGTCAGCAATGGAATGACGGCCGACCAGGCATGGCAAGTAATGTCATTAAAATATTGACCTGGAATGTCATGGGGCTCAGCTGGGTGGAGAAAAGAAGGAGGGTCCATGTGTACATGAAACAATATAGGGTTGCAATAACCTTCTTGCAGGAGACACGTGTGGGGTGATTGTATTCAGGCACTACGAAAAAAGATGGAGGGGCCATCATTACTCCTATTCTGGTTTTGCGGGGGTGAGATGATCAGAGTGGCTCGGGGATCCCATTCAGTTATAGAGCCCACAAGTGTGATTCGGAGGGCAGGTATGTGATCCTGTTTGGAGCATTAGAGGGTAGGGATGTATGCCTCATCAATGTCTACTCACCGAACTCTGACTGTTCACACTGTTATAGTAGGCTTTTGCGGATGCAATGGAGTACCTCTCAGTGGAACTAATACTGGCAGGAGACTGTAACTGTGTAATGGATGGGTTATTGGACCGAGACCCACCTAAGTTGCATACGAACTAGCCCTGACGGTGTCCCTAGGGATAGATTGGCAATGTTCATGTTACTCCCCAGCAGCTGGCATGTACAATTGTTTTGTTACAGGGTCTTTGATGCAGAGTGTACAGGATATAGCATACCTGGCAAGGTAAATATCTGATCACTCCCCTTTGTTGGTAGGGATACAATTCGGTCGTGGACATCCAGCTATACCACTCTGGAAATTGAGAGCTGAGGCGTTGTTGGATCCGATCTTTGCGGCCGTGGTCAGTGACACTTTGACACTCTGCTTCACTGAGAACTGGGGTAGCGTGAGTAGTAGAGCAATGGAATGGGAGGCTCTGAAAGTGGTACTCTGTGGACAGTGTATGAAAACTATATACGGGATCCGAAAGCAGTTGGACCATAGCCTTACTAACCAAGAGCGTAAACTGAGTGCACTTGAATTGGAGTTACGGCAATGCCCTGACAAACTCCCTGAGTGGCAGCAATGTAAATGAGAAATCCTGGCGTATTGGAGTAGATTAGATACATTTGTCTATAGAACCTTTTGGCAACTGTTACATGCTGGGGGAGATAAAGTAGGGCCATTGCTGGATCAGTTAGTCAATCAGGAGGTTCCTTGGACGCCGCTGCTGTCTATAAAAGATGCAAAAGGGAAATTGGTGTGCACCCAGCAGGCCATTAATGCCTCGTTTGTGATTCATCTCTGAAACATCTATCAATCGTGGCCTAAGAATGTAGTGGGGGGGAGTCACTGTTTGCGAGATGCTCCTATGCGTAGATTGGAGGCGGAAGATAGGGATCACTTGGAGTCACCACTGATCAAAGAAGAGATTATAGCGGCTATAGGCAGTCTTAAAGCAGCAAAGGCACCGGGAGGGGATGGGATACCGGCAAAGCTTTATCAAAGGTATGCCGGAGTATTGGCGGATACATTTCTAGGCGTCTATGAGGCCTTAGAAAGGGGATGACAACGGATTGAATGTGGGAGTCACTAGTGGTGATGTTGCCCAAGATGGGTAGGGATCCGGCGGAGCCATCATCATATCGCCCCTTATCAATGATGAGTGTGGACGTTAAGATTCTTAGCAGCGTGCTGGGAATACATCTCCTGGGTTACCTTCCCTTGCTGGTCCACTCAGGCCAGTGTGGATTCATCCCAAAATGGAACACCCTTTGCAATATTAGGGGATTGGCACATGTCTACCACGCCCGCATTTGGAGCAGGACGCCTATGCCCTGGCATTCCTGGATATCGAACAAGTGTTCGATTCGGTGGACTGGCACTATTTGTGGATGGTACTCGAAGGGTGGCCTGGGTCATAAATATATAGCCTGGGTATGACTTTTGTACACCAAACCAGGGGCGAGAGTCGGGACGAGTGGGATGGTTCCTGAGAAGTTTGACCTCCATAGGGGGACTTGATGAGGTTGCCCACTGTCACCGCTCCTGTTTGCTTTGGTGATGGAGTCACTGGCCGGCATGCTCCAGAGAGTGATGGGACCTTGGGGTATCCAGGTGGGTGAAATGCGCCATTTAATATCACTGTATGCTGATGATGCCTTGGTTTATCTTCGGCAGCCACAGTATTCGGTGCCCATGCTATTGGAAGCTTTTGGGTGAGTTTGGGGATGTCTCGGAGCTCCGGGTGAGTCATGCCAAGTCCTCCCTTTTCCCCTTGGGGGAGTTGAGGGGGAAAGCGTTGGACCAATTGCCAACATCAGGCCTTCCTTGGGAGACCGAAGATGTTCAGTACCTAGGCATTAGAGTTGCACAGACTGAATCTAGCTCGACAGTCCTGAACATTGGGAGGGTAGTAGACAGCCTGGGACGGCTATTCGGTTTTGGAAGAGATTGCCTTTGTCTCTGATGGGCAAATGGCCCTGATTAAAATGGTTCTGCTGCGGTGCTGTCTCTATACATTGCAGGTCTCAATGTATGAGATGTCATGTCGGTACTTCACAGAAATAGATAAGCTAATTACTGAATTGCTTTGGTCTGAGAGACGGGCAAGAATCGGCCTTAGCACCTTTAAAAGGCCTTGGAGTAGGGGGGGCTTGAGGTGCTGGATCTGGAGTCAACTATATGGCAGCGCACTTGCAACATGCAGTCATCTGGATGGACCCAGAGGACAACTGGGAGAAACAATGGTTGCGGGGATCTTGTGAGATAGGGTTGCTTCCCGACTTGTTAAAGAAAGGGGCAGGGGTGTTGTCAGAGATGCCATATGTGGTGCGGAAAGATGTGTAGACTATTGGAATGGGTGGTGAAAAAGATCTTAAAGAGGTCACCATATATGCGCCAGACATGCCTATACTGGTGCTTCAGCCATTCATGAAAATGGCTGCCAATATGACTGTAGAGCCGTGGAAGAGGGGAGGATGCAATACTTTGGGTGACCTGTACACGGATGGACATTTCATTAAACAGCAGGAGGTGATTGAGGTCTTTGAGAAGGGGCAGGGACAATATCTCCAATTCCAAAGATCTCTGCCATAGCGCGAGAATTGTGACTTAGTTTCCTGGATGAACCCCCACACTCACAGACACTGGGGGCACTTTTATCTCTAGCGGGGTAGGGGTTGATGTTTCACATGTACAGGGCAGTGTGTGGCGATTATTCTGTGACTCCATTAAAGATACAGGCAAAGTGCACGGCAGAGATACCCAAACCACTTACGGACACTGACTGGTACAAGGTACACTGGGGCCAAGATGGTTTCCTCTAATGCGAGAATCAAGTTGATTCAATATAACTTCATTCATCATGCATACCTCACCCCCAAGACATTGCACATGATATATCCTGCAAGAGAGGCGACATGTTCAAGATATGGTGAGGGGAAACAGATTTTATGTGCATTGCCTGGTCCTGCAGATCCCTGGGGACCTATTGCCAGGTAGTAGTGGAGAGGTTCAACGAGGCCACAGGGTGGAATGTACAGCTTAGTATCAAGGGGGTGCTGTTAGGGTTACTCCCACAACCAAAGGGGAGGAAGTTAAGTTGGAAGCTTGTGCTCCTGGGGCTAGTATTGGCCAAGCGAAGGATCACAATAAGGTGGATGGCGTGCAATCCTCCCAGTGTGGCAGAATAGATCCAGGATATATGAGAGTGGGCAGTAGCAGAGGAAGTCCATATGAGACTGACCAGGCGTGACAACAAGGTGGAGGTTGACCTACAAGCACGGACGGCTATGTTGGATTCACTGAGGGACTCCCCTGGATTTGCACCCCCCTTGAAGGCATAGCAGTTGAACAGCATAGGATAATTCATCAGGTAGGTTCACATCCCATAGTCTGGGCAGGCTGGGAATATGCAGGCTCGACGACACGGGCAAAGGGACAATGTTTTGTTGCAAGCACTCCCCATCAACACTTGAAGGAGATGACGGCCATTGGTGTGAGGTGGAAACGCACAATCTAGAGTCTAGAGTCTTTTTCTGATGCAATATGGAGAACAGTTGGGGTGGGGGACGTTGGGGGAATTCTCTACAGTGTGGTTGTGTCATATGTGTGGAGCACAATAATATGAAAGTATTGAATGCAATGTTGGATACCAATAAAAATTATTTTACAAAAGTCCTTAATAAATATGAGTATTTAGGTCATTTTGAATTACGGGTGGGCGCCAATTAGAATGCTGCACACGCCCTAAGCATAGACTGTCCTTGATGAGGTGATCTGACAATCTTGTAGCAGTCCAGGAGCCACTGCAGATACCACCTACCTTACCATGAGGTTCTCTGCCTAGGAATGTATGAATGTTTGTAGTATTTTTATGTATAGTGTCACAAGGACAACCGTCTATGCCCACGGGGACCAGGGTCAGAATACATTCTATAAACAAAGTCCACCGTGGGACTCTTTGAAACCTAATGGAATCCTCTCTATGTGAATCACGGGAAACCTGCAACAAATGTATAATTTAGACAACCCACTGGAAGGTTCTCATCTGGGTTGTAAAGACAGACAATTAAACTGGGAAGGTTTCTGTTGCTGTAGTGTATTCTCCTCAAGTACAGATGCAAATAATTGTGTGACTTTTATACAAGTGCAGACCACGCAGTGCTTAAGTGTGTGTGTGTGAACATTCAAAATATATACAAAAAGGCAACCATTAATCATCCTTGGTTCGTATATGAAGTTTTTACAGATATGCATGTGCATGCAACATAGCAACAATGCGGATCAACAATAATCAAAGAACCAAAGGAGATCTTGGCTTTTGTAAAACATTATTGCTAAGAGAACTGAAAGACTTTCACCAATATAAAAAAAATGGTTAGAAACTAAAATGTTTTTATTGTCTAAGAGCACACATTGCCATAGTAATCGTTGGCACTGAAGAGAGCTACTTTGTGTGTGGATGACAGTGAGGTTAGCCAAAGGGCTAAAGTGCACTGCCACATAGCCCCATGCTTTTTGCTGTAGTAGGCAGAAAACAAATGTGTACAGACAGCAAACCAATGAATGATGAGGGTTGGTAGAACGCCCCTGTAAGTAAATACATTATATATATATAAAAAAGTTTTTTTACCATTAAAGAAGGCACAAGTCAAGCAAATAAGATACTGGGCACTACAACTACTCCCAATGACAATCTTCAGGTTTCTGATGCCTCTACCCTTCTTACTATGTATGAATTGAGTGATATGACCAACTCGGAACACCAAACACATTCTAGTATAGGATCTACACAAGAAAGACTACAAACACTGGACATTGTTCAATCAAGAGGGGGCAGTAGCCCCTTTAAACCCAGATTGAGATTCTTACCGATGACGCCTAAGCACGCCATCAATATTTTCCATGAACGGGTTGTGGAAGACCTCAAAAAACTGAATCACAAAGTGAAACGTATACAACAGAAAATCAAATATCAGGATCACCAATATGAAATCTTAATGAAGAAACTCAGAAATAATTATGAGATTGTAATCAATAAGTCTGATAAGGGCGGGAACATCGTCATTTGGCCCAAACAGGAATATCTTCAAGAAGCATATCACCAACTCGAAAACAAGGAGTGTTATGAAAAAACAAATATGAAAGAATACAACAAAGCAAAAGAAGGCCTAAAAAGGGACTTATTACAATGGAAGAGGCAAGGTTTAATTTCTAAAGA
Source organism: Calotriton arnoldi (assembly GCA_963921515.1). Taxonomy (NCBI): domain Eukaryota; kingdom Metazoa; phylum Chordata; class Amphibia; order Caudata; family Salamandridae; genus Calotriton; species Calotriton arnoldi. The sequence goes on from CAWUFW010001512.1 coordinate 2,664,188, forward strand.
AGAATTTAAATTTATGCACAATGAATTCCCGGTGCTCCCCACGATTTATTTCATACCTAAAATACATAAGGAGACAACACCCGTTCCTGGCAGACCAATCATCTCAGCAAAAAATGGCATCTGCGAGAATATAACACAGTATGTTGATTATTATCTCCAAGAGCATGTTCATAAACTCCCCACGTACATCAAAGACACTGGTGACTTTTTGACTAAATTGAATCAAATTGTATGGGCAGAAGGACTACTGCTTATTACATTAAACATTGAATCGTTATATACGAGTATTGACCATCAAGTGGGTCTAATAGCAGTTAAACACTTCCTAGACACCAGACCCTTGACCAACTATAATCATAACATAATGGTGTTGGAACTAATTAGGTGGTGTCTGTTCAATATTTTTTCTTCTTTGGGAAGGATTTGTTTAGACAAAAACGGGGAGTAGCGATGGGAGCCTGCTTCTCCCCCAGCTATGCCTGTTTACATGGTGGCTGGTGGGAGGAGCAGGTTTTGAAGAGAACACATATAGCAATGTATTCCACACATGTCATGCATTGGCTTAGATTTATTGACGATGTTTTCATTATTTGGAGGGGAGATCATGATAGCGCAATGAAATTCATCCAAGAAATCAATAGCAATAATGTGAACCTGAAATTTACATCACATATCAGTGAGCAAAGCATAGACTTCTTGGATGTGAGAGTGTATGTGTCGGACATGAAACTCGAGACGACACTACACCGTAAAGCAACGGCAGGCAACACAACACTGCACGCTAGAAGCTCCCACCCCAAGCATTTGGTCAAAAGTATCCCCTTTGGTGAATTCCTTAGGCTAAAAAGAATTTGCAGCACAGCAGCAGAGTTAGACAAATGCATGTATGAAGCCAAGGAAAGATTCAAGAAGAGAGGATACAGTGATAACATTTTGAATGAGGCAACAAACAAAGCTAAGACCAGAACGAGGGAGTCCCTGTTACAACAATGCAGCAAGGAAATAGAATCTGACAAGGAAATAACAACATTAGAAATATCGACCAGTATAGATGAGAATACACCTAGACTCATTACTACGTACAATAGTCAAGAAAGGCAGATAAGGGCAATTGTAAAGAGGAATTGGCCAATATTACTTACAGATGGTGTAATGGCACCCAGACTACCGGCATTACCATCGTTTACCTTTAGACGAGAACCATCTATGAGAACTCAGCTTGTCAAAAGCAGCCCAGAAATTGGCCAGAGTACCTCGTGGCTCAAACCCAAGAAAGGATTTTACAAATGCTCATTTTGCAGAGCATGCAAATTTGGGATCAATACTACACACTATGTGACACCCTTTAGTCCCACCAGGGTAGCCATTAAAGGTAATTTCAACTGCCGGACTGAATATGCGGTGTATGTGCTCACGTGTACCTGCTTCCTGAGATATGTCGGTAGCACCAAGCTGCAGGTACACGTGAGAATTCTCCAGCATTTACGGGCCATAGAGAACAGCGATGCCACGTATCCAGTGGCACGCCATTTTAAATCAGAACATGACAATGATCTTAACTGCCCGAGGTATTTTGTTATTGATGCCATTCCGACCCTCCGACGAGGTGGAAACAGAACGATTGCTACGTCAGTTAGAGTCACGCATGATTCTAGAATTAGACTGTAAGACACCGACAGGGCTGAATAACAATGAGGATCTTCATAACTTCCTTTAAACACTGTCCACTTAGCGTTGCATTATTGTAGCATTGGTACACAAAACAGGATATATACATAAGTATGCTTTAGAGTTATGACTATGTATATAATGTGCCATGTATCCGCTAACCTATGTTATTATCACTTGAGAACCTTTGTACTATGTAATTTGACAATTATCTTTGGTGGAATATAATCATCTATAAGCCTACTGCCTATCCATCAACTAATTTTTAAACCCATAAAATCAAAACAATAACAAAAAATAAGATTATTTAGAGGTGTGTACCATTGGTATTTAAATGTGTATAAAATGTGTTGCACAAGTTTAAGTTTGCACTATGTCGCACCAGGCACTTTAAAGCACTATGCACTTATAGGGAAGTTAGGAAGCACACAAGTACTTTAACTAGGACTATCAGGCTCTATTTGCACATAAAATGCTGCTAAGGCTCACATTTTAGACTTCTTAATTATGGTTTTAGATATACTAACAGGAAGAACATCGCTGACATTGCACTGAATTAAGTATGGGAACAAACTACATAATGCATTTAGGCATGAAATTATCAAATACTATATGGTTCCTTGATGACACAAATTAGGTGTAGAGTCTCATAGTTGAGGTAATAGAAATGAACCATTTTAAATTAATTTTAAATTAATTTAAATTCTGAAATGTTTATTCATGAATGTATTTATTTAAACAAAAGGTTTGGATATGCATAATGAAATTTATATTTATGAATGGATTGGAAGTCTGTCCTCACTTGGGGGCCATAAGTATGAGCAAGCATGCATTTAAGCCGTAATGAAAGTATGTTTATTATGTCCATTGTTGAAGTTATCACTTGACACAAGTGGGTTTGTACTAAAGTAATGGCCGCAAAGCGGTTCACTTTGTGATCAAGGTCACACACTGACCGAAACGCGTTATGACACTGGATTGTGAATAAAAGCAAGCAGAAGAAATAAGAGGAGCTGGTGCCCTTTGTGTTCTTACCAAGGAGGTGGAGGGGCGCTTAGGGTGAATCCGATATATATATATATATATATATATATATATATATATATATATATATATATATATATATATATTTGTCATTCAGCTTTGTAGGTATAGCTTTAGCCAAGATGATATATCTATCTATCTATATATATATCCATATATATATGTATGTTTGTGTGTGTGTGTATATATATATATATATATATATATATATATACTGTTAGAAATGGGATTTCTGGTTGGCTGGGGCATGCGCCTAAGCCAGGCAGAAACCACCACTCTAGTTGACCTAAACAAGGCCGAAAAACAAATTTTGGCACTTGGTTTGTCCTACTGTCCGGAATCGAATTTCGACTATGCAAACACAAGAATGGATGTATATAGATTTGTCCGCAAACTAAAATTACAAAAATACCATGCCTTACAAAAACAGAAACCGAGAGTTGAATTAGACAAGCAAAGTATCAATCCGACTGACTGCTCTCAAGAGTCAAGCTCCGCAGTGGACTCATCTCTCCTGGAAAGTTTAATGGAACTTCAAGCAGAAAATGAATGTACCGGAAGTCAAGGGAGCTCTCAAGTATTAATTTCTGATGAGGACTCTACATCTATAAACCTTAGGAAGAAGACCCCATTTAAGAAAAAGTCCACCTTTACTCCGATAGCACTAAGGGACGGAATAGATATTTTTAGTGAGAATGTTGTTAATGAAATAAAAAAATTGAATTTCAAAATCTTACACATCAAGAAGAAAGTCAACAACAGAAATAGACAATACCATCAACTAATGACAAAATTAAGAAAAGACAAAAACATTGTCATTAGAAATTCGGATAAAGGGGGCAACGTGGTCCTATGGGCCAGAAAAGATTATATGGCGGAGGCAATGTCACAATTAAATGACAGGGCTTGTTATCGGATCAGCAATGCCTTGGCCCTAAAAGGAATTTCCAATGAATTTTACGGAAAATTGGTGGCATGGAAAAGTGCTGGACTTTTAACCATGGATGAATATCAATTCATCAAAAAAGATTACCCAACTGTCCCAAACATTTATTTTATTCCTAAAATTCACAAAAATGCACTGAAACCTCCCGGGAGACCAATCATCTCGGCACAACAAAGTTTACTTGAAAATGCTTCCAAGTATATTGATTATTATTTACAGGACCTAGTTCATCAATTGCCAACGTATATAAGGGACACGAGCGATTTTATCTCTAAGTTGAAAAACTTTAGATGGAACAGAAACTACATGCTATTAACGCTGAATGTTGTATCCTTATATACCTGCATTAACCATAAAGATGGGATACATGCAATTGAGTATTATCTAGGGAAGAACAAAATGACTTTGCCCCAACACAATGTGATGTTACTGAACATGATAAATTTTTGTCTAAATAACAACATATTTATGTTTGATAAGACTCATTACCAGCAGATGCGAGGGGTGGCTATGGGGGCCAGCTTCTCCCCCAGCTATGCCTGTTTGTTCATGGGCTGGTGGGAGGAGCTGGTCCTCGGAGACATTCACAAGCAATATATGGACAAAAATGTTAGAATGCTTTATCGTTACATTGATGATTTGTTCATTGTGTGGGAGGGCTCACAAATGGAAGCCATGAATTTTGTGTCAGATATAAACAAAAATAATATCAACCTAAGTTTCACGTCCACTATTAGTGACACCAATATTCATTTTTTGGACGTTGAAATATACCCTAAAGAAAATAGATTAGAAACTAGGGTATATAGAAAAGAAACAGCTGGTAACTCAGTCCTCCACTCTTCGAGTTTCCATCCGAGACACTTAATTTAAAGTATCCCCTACGGAGAAATGTTGCGCCTATAGAGAATCTGCAGTAATCCCTCCGATCTGGTTAAAGCCCAGCAGGACAGTAAGAAAAGATTCTTATCGAGGGGATATTCTAGTAGAACTATAGAGGAAGCTATCCACGAAACCCAGAATTTAGATAGAGAACAGCTTCTAACTACTAATAGAAACAAGATTTCAACCACTAGTCTGAACCAAATTTCTAATGAATTGAGACTCATTATAGCGTTTAGTGCTCAAGAGAAAACAATCAAAAAAATCGTGCATCGCAACTGGCCTGCTGTAAAAAATGATCCAGTGATAGGATTTAACTTGCCTCCCAAACCAAGTATTACCTATAGAAGGGCATCCTCTATGCATAGTAGTCTGGTCTGCAGTAGTTCAGAAACGATTGAAACTCCCAAGTGGTGGGCTCAACCAAATGGGTTCACCAAGTGCAGGAACTGTAAAGCTTGCCAGTATGGCATTAATAAAAAAACGTATTCCACAGCTTTCAGTGAGAAGGAAATTAACATCACAAAACCTCTTCACTGTAAAACTAAATATGCCATTTACATTTTAGAGTGCTCCTGCAAGCTCAAATACGTAGGGAGTACTAAACTCCCAGTGAACAAAAGAATCCTGCAACACATTAGAGCTATAAAGAACTGTGATCCGACGTACCCGGTCGCCAGACATTTCCGAGAGGTGCATGAAAACAATTTAAAAGACTTCTCATACTATGTCATTGACTTTATACCCAACTTTAAAAGGGGAGGCGATAGGGAAGGACGTCTTAGAAAACTGGAGACCAGATATATTTTAAATCTAGATAGTAAAATCCCAGGGGGGCTAAATAACACAGAGGATCTCTATACCTGTTTGTGATGGGATTTTCACTGAACATCCTTGCCCTTTGATTTGCACTGTATTCAATTAAATATAAACTTTATGTATTTTAACTGAACATTCATATGACCATTATTTTAGAAACTCTCTCATTTGGGGTAGAAATAAACATATGATGAATGGGGACGAATTAATGTGAGCCACGGTTGGCCATTATCAAGGAGGCTGCTTTCAAACCTTAACCATTTACTATTATGGTTTTTTAAATCAATTGCACGTGAACACGGAGATTAGTTTTTAGCATCACTACACATATAATGTTTTAGGGGGCAACTAAAGGAGATGGGGGAAAAAAATGACATAAATATCAATAGCACGAGCACTTTTAAAAAAAGAATAACTTGGGGACCCATTAGTGGGTGAACTCAATCTATGGAGAAACCTGCATTTAGGCAAAAGAAATTTCATTCAGCAGGCACATGTTAGTAAGGATTGTTTAGCACTGTAACAATGTGATACAACAGTGGGTTATTACTTTTCTCAAATGTGAAAAACAATTTATGGATTTATCCGTGTTATATTTTAGTGGAAAAACAACTATTTTTATGAAAACTTTTATCATAATGTGTATTTATATATTTATATATTTACCTGCCTGTTTAATTTATGATACGTATTTATTGCACTGTTTTTAACAATATGATTTTAACATTGTTAATGTATCACTACTTATGCTAAACCCTATTGGTATTTATACTACTATTGGATGTGCCTAAACCTCCACACAAAACGGGTCTGTTATGTCTATGAATCACCACCAATCAAATTTAACGTATTGCACTTTAAAAAGGTCGTAAGAACGTAGCAGCGTTGTCATGTGATCAAGGTCCGGCTGGACCGAAACACGTTATGGCCGACATTAAATCATCTTAAAAGCACTAACCTTGTGGTCCGCGGCTGCTTTGCTGGAAAATGGAATGAAAGCGATGAGCAGCTTTTTTGAATATTGAGACTGGTGAGGCTTTGACCAGTCGTACGCGGACCCCCACTCAGGAAGAGGCGACGGCAAACTAAAGCTACCATCTCCGGTCTGGTACCGGAAGCAACTCCAAATCCGGAAGGAATCTGGACTGTCAGCCCCCCTGCTACCACGGATTGAGCTGCCCGATTGGAAGGGGCGCTCGTTGTGTCGGAGGACCCACGAGACGCCAGAAAAACGAGAGAGGTAGGACCAACCGGTATTGCGGGGTGAGTGGTGTGCAAGCGGTGAGCTGGACTAAAACGGCATTGCTGAATTCATTTTAGACCGCGGGACTCCGTCTCAATTTGAAAAGTATTATTAAGACCTAAAATGTCGGCGGACACGCTGAGAGACCGGGAGGCGGCAGCCTCCGAAATGTTTAGTAACGTTCCATCAAGTAGCGTCTTGTTCAATCAACGGAATACTAAAGCCATGCCATTCGGATGAAAGTGTTAAAGATAAAATGCGGGCATTGGAGAAACTGATGCGTGCTGAACAGGGGAAGTGGTGGGAGCACAAGTCCCTGCAAAGGTACCTTGACGTGGAGAGAATACCAAGGGGATTAAGGATTTTAACAGCACCGAGTTACGATCAACCGAATCCAGACATGATGCGAGATTGGGCACAATGTAATCTCGATTCATCTAAGAGACTTGTGGAAATTTTAGTGAAATATGCAGAAATAGATAGAGCTGCTCTGCAAATTCGGATAGAGCAACTAAATGAGGAAATTGAAAAAATGGGCCAGAATGAGGAAGTAACCAAATTAAGACAAGAGATGTCAGTCAGGCTTCGTAAGGAGGAAGATAAGGTGATGGAACGCAAGGCGTTTAAGTTCCACTGTGACAGGGTGGACTATGAAACGGGACCCGTCTTCACCTTCTCGAGAAAATATGATGCTATGAAGTCAAATAAACATGCGGCTAGAAGTACACAACAATCGGGGGCCTCAACCAGCAAACAGGGCCCAGCAGATACATCCAATTCTGACCTGAGCTCTGCAATGGAGAGCGAGGTGGAAAGCGAAAACGCTCAAGCCATAGCAAGTGGAACACGCCGTGCTCTATCCCCGGCAGAGGAATGGAATTTTTTAGCGGAGACAAACCCTCCGCCCAAGACCTCAAAAGAAACCAGCAGGAAGAGGCGAAACCACAGGCGCCGGCAGAGGCGAAAGGCAAGAAGACAGGCCGACCGCCAGCAAGAGACGAGGGAGGGGCTGGTGGAATCGAAAATAAACAAAGATGAGGAAATCGAGAAAACAGCAGTCAATTTAATGAACATTGATCTAAACAAGGCCGAAAAACAAATTTTGGCGCTTGGTTTGTCCTATTGTCCGGAATCGAATTTCGACTATGCAAACACAAGAATGGATGTATATAGATTCGTCCGCAAACTAAAATTACAAAAATACCATGCCTTACAAAAACAGAAACCGAGAGTTGAATTAGACAAGCAAAGTATCAATCCGACTGACTGCTCTCAAGAGTCAAGCTCCGCAGTGGACTCATCTCTCCTGGAAAGTTTAATGGAACTTCAAGCAGAAAATGAATGTACCGGAAGTCAGGGGAGCTTTCAAGTATTAATTTCTGATGAGGACTCTACATCTATAAACCTTAGTAAGAAGACCCCATTTAAGAAAAAGTCCACCTTTACTCCGATAGCACTAAGGGACGGAATAGATATTTTTAGTGAGAATGTTGTTAATGAAATAAAAAAATGAATTTCAAAATCTTAAACATCAAGAAGAAAGTCAACAACAGAAATAGACAATACCATCAACTAATGACAAAATTAAGAAAAGACAAAAACATTGTCATTAGAAATTCGGATAAAGGGGGCAACGTGGTCCTATGGGCCAGAAAAGATTATATGGCGGAGGCAATGTCACAATTAAATGACAGGGCTTGTTATCGGATCAGCAATGCCTTGGCCCTAAAAGGAATTTCCAATGAATTTTACGGAAAATGGTGGCATGGAAAAGTGCTGGACTTTTAACCATGGATGAATATCAATTCATCAAAAAAGATTACCCAACTGTCCCAAACATTTATTTTATTCCTAAAATTCACAAAAATGCACTAAAACCTCCCGGGAGACCAATCATCTCGGCACAACAAAGTTTACTTGAAAATGCTTCCAAGTATATTGATTATTATTTACAGGACCTAGTTCATCAATTGCCAACGTATATAAGGGACACGAGCGATTTTATCTCTAAGTTGAAAAACTTTAGATGGAACAGAAACTACATGCTATTAATGCTGGATGTTGTATCCTTATATACCTGCATTAACCATAAAGATGGGATACGTGCAATTGAGTATTATCTAGGGAAGAACAAAATGACTTTGCCCCAACACAATGTGATATTAATGAACATGATACATTTTTGTCTAAATAACAACATATTTATGTTTGATAAGACTCATTACCAGCAGATGCGAGGGGTAGCTATGGGGGCCAGCTTCTCCCCCAGCTATGCCTGTTTGTTCATGGGCTGGTGGGAGGAGCTGGTCCTCGGAGACACAAGCAATATATGGACAAAAATGTTAGAATGCTTTATCGTTACATTGATGATTTGTTCATTGTGTGGGAGGGCTCACAAATGGAAGCCATGAATTTTGTGTCAGATATAAACAAAAATAATATAAACCTAAGTTTCACGTCCACTATTAGTGACACCAATATTCATTTTTTGGACGTTGAAATATACCCTAAAGAAAATAGATTAGAAACTAGGGTATATAGAAAAGAAACAGCTGGTAACTCAGTCGTCCACTCTTCGAGTTTCCATCCGAGACACTTAATTCAAAGTATCCCCTACGGAGAAATGTTGCGCCTAAAGAGAATCTGCAGTAATCCCTCCGATCTGGTTAAAGCCCAGCAGGACAGTAAGAAAAGATTCTTATCGAGGGGATATTCTAGTAGAACTATAGAGGAAGCTATCCACAAAACCCAGAATTTAGATAGAGAACAGCTTCTAACTACTAATAGAAACAAGATTTCAACCACTAGTCTGAACCAAATTTCTAATGAATTGAGACTCATTATAGCGTTTAGTGCTCAAGAGAAAACAATCAAAAAAATCGTGCATCACAACTGGCCTGCTGTAAAAAATGATCCAGTGATAGGATTTAACTTGCCTCCCAAACCAAGTATTACCTATAGAAGGGCATCCTCTATGCATAGTAGTCTGGTCTGCAGTAGTCCAGAAACAATTAAGTGGTGGGCTCAACCAAATGGGTTCACCAAGTGCAGGAACTGTAAAGCTTGCCAGTATGGCATTAATAAAAAAACTTATTCCACAGCTTTCAGTGAGAAGGAAATTAACATCACAAAACCTCTTCACTGTAAAACTGAATATGCCATTTACATTTTAGAGTGCTCCTGCAAGCTCAAATACGTAGGGAGTACTAAACTCCCAGTGAACAAAAGAATCCTGCAACACATTAGAGCTATAAAGAACTGTGATCCGACGTACCCGGTCGCCAGACATTTCCGAGAGGTGCATGAAAACAATTTAAAAGACTTCTCATACTATGTCATTGACTTTATACCCAACTTTAAAAGGGGAGGCGATAGGGAAGGACGTCTTAGAAAACTGGAGACCAGATATATTTTAAATCTAGATAGTAAAATCCCAGGGGGCTAAATAACACAGAGGATCTCTATACCTGTTTGTGATGGGATTTTCACTGAACATCCTTGCCCTTTGATTTGCACTGTATTCAATTTAATATAAACTTTATGTATTTTAACTGAACATTCATATGACCATTATTTTAGAAACTCTCATTTGGAGTAGAAATAAACATATGATGAATGGGGACGAAATAATGTGAGCCACGGTTGGCCATTATCAAGGGAGGCTGCTTTCAAACCTTAACCATTTACTATTATGGTTTTTTTAAATCAATTGCACGTGAACACGGAGATTGGTTTTTAGCATCACTACACATATAATGTTTTAGGGGGTCAACTAAAGGAGATGGGGGGGGGAAATCACATAAATATCAATAGCACGAGCACTTTTAAAAAAAGAATAACTTGTGGACCCATTAGTGGGTGAACTCAATCTATGGAGAAACCTGCATTTAGGCAAAAGAAATTTCCTTCAGCAGGCACATGTTAGTAAGGATTGTTTAGCACTGTAACAATGTGATACAACAGTGGGTTATTACTTTTCTCAAATGTGAAAAACAATTTATGGATTTATCCGTGTTATATTTTAGTGGAAAACCAACAATTTTATGAAAACTTTTATCATAATGAGTATTTATATATTTATATATTTACCTGCCTGTTTAATTTATGATACGTATTTATTGCACTGTTTTTAACAATATGATTTTAACATTGTTAATGTATCACTACTTATGCTAAACCCTATTGGTATTTATACTACTATTGGATGTGCCTAAACCTCCACACAAAACGGGTCTGTTATGTCTATGAATAACCACCAATCAAATTTAACGTATTGCACTTTAAAAAGGTCGTAAGAACGTAGCAGCGTTGTCATGTGATCATTGGTCCGGCTGGACCGAAACGCGTTATGGCCGACATTAAATCATCTTAAAAGCACTAACCTTGTGGTCCGCGGCTGCTTTGCTGGAAAATGGAATGAAAGCGATGAGCAGCTTTTTTGAATATTGAGACTGGTGAGGCTTTGACCAGTCGTACGCGGACCCCCACTCAGGAAGAGGCGACGGCAAACTAAAGCTACCATCTCCGGTCTGGTACCGGAAGCAACTCCAAATCCGGAAGGAATCTGGACTGTCAGCCCCCTGCTACCACGGATTGAGCTGCTCGATTGGAAGCGGCGCTCGTTGTGTCGGAGGACCCACGAGACGCCGGAAAAACGAGAGAGGTAGGACCAACCGGTATTGCGGGGTGAGTGGTGTGCAAGCGGTGAGCGGGACTAAAACGGCATTGCTGAATTCATTTTAGACCGCGGGACTCCGTCTCAATTTGAAAAGTATTATTAAGACCTAAAATGTCGGCGGACACGCTGAGAGACCGGGAGGCGGCAGCCTCCGAAATGTTTAGTTACGTTCCATCAAGTAGCGTCTTGTTCAATCAACGGAATGCTAAAGCCATGCCTGCGGATGAAAGTGTTAAAGATAAAATGCGGGCATTGGAGAAACTGATGCGTGCTGAACAGGGGAAGTGGTGGGAGCACAAGTCCCTGCAAAGGTACCTTGACGTGGAGAGAATACCAAGGGGATTAAGGATTTTAACAAGTTACGATCAACCGAATCCAGACATGATGTGAGATTGGGAACAATGTAATCTCGATTCATCTAAGAGACTTGCGGAAATTTTAGTGAAATATACAGAAATAGATAGAGCTGCTCTGCAAATTCGGATAGAGCAACTAAATGAGGAATTTGAAAAAATGGGCCAGAATGAGGAAGTAACCAAATTAAGACAAGAGATGTCAGTCAGGCTTCGTAAGGAGGAAGATAAGGTGAAGGAACGCAAGGCGTTTAAGTTCCACCGTGACAGGGTGGACTATGAAACGGGACACGTCTTCACCTTCTCGAGAAAATATGATGCTATGAAGTCAAATAAACATGCGGCGAGAAGTACACAACAATCGGGGGCCTCAACCAGCAAACAGGGCCCAGCAGATACATCCAATTCTGACCTGAGCTCTGCAATGGAGAGCGAGGTGGAAAGCGAAAACGCTCAAGCCATAGCAAGTGGAACACGCCGTGCTCTATCCCCGGCAGAGGAATTGAATTTTTTAGCGGAGGAGCGGAGACAAACCCTCCGCCCAAGACCTCAAAAGAAACCAGCAGGCAGAGGCGAAACCACCGGCGCCGGCAGAGGCGAAAGGCAAGAAGACAGGCCTACCGCCAGCAAGAGACGAGGGAGGGGCTGGTGGAATCGAAAATAAACAAAGATGAGGAAATCGAGAAAACAGTAGTCAATTTAACGAACATTGATCTAAACAAGGCCGAAAAACTAATTTTGGCGCTTGGTTTGTCCTACTGTCCGGAATCGAATTTCGACTATGCAAACACAAGAATGGATGTATATAGATTCGTCCGCAAACTAAAATTACAAAAATACCATGCCTTATAAAAACAGAAACCGAGAGTTGAATAAGACAAGCAAAGTATCAATCCGACTGACTGCTCTCAAGAGTCAAGCTCCGCAGTGGACTCATCGCTCCTGGAAAGTTTAATGGAACTTCAAGCAGAAAATGAATGTACCGGAAGTCAGGGGAGCTCTCAAGTATTAATTTCTGATGAGGACTCTACATCTATAAACCTTAGGAAGAAGACCCCATTTAAGAAAAAGTCCACCTTTACTCCGATAGCACTAAGGGACGGAATAGATATTTTTAGTGAGAATGTTGTTAATGAAATAAAAAAATTGAATTTCAAAATCTTAAACATCAAGAAGAAAGTCAACAACAGAAATAGACAATACCATCAACTAATGACAAAATTAAGAAAAGACAAAAACATTGTCATTAGAAATTCGGATAAAGGGGGCAACGTGGTCCTATGGGCCAGAAAAGATTATATGGCGGAGGCAATGTCACAATTAAATGACAGGGCTTGTTATCGGATCAGCAATGCCTTGGCCCTAAAAGGAATTTCCAATGAATTTTACGGAAAATTGGTGGCATGGAAAAGTGCTGGACTTTTAACCATGGATGAATATCAATTCATCAAAAAAGATTACCCAACTGTCCCAAACATTTATTTTATTCCTAAAATTCACAAAAATGCACTGAAACCTCCCGGGAGACCAATCATCTCGGCACAACAAAGTTTACTTGAAAATGCCTCCAAGTATATTGATTATTATTTACAGGACCTAGTTCATCAATTGCCAACGTATATAAGGGACAAGAGCGATTTTATCTCTAAGTTGAAAAACTTTAGATGGAACAGAAACTACATGCTATTAACGCTGGATGTTGTATCCTTATATACCTGCATTAACCATAAAGATGGGATACGTGCAATTGAGTATTATCTAGGGAAGAACAAAATGACTTTGCCCCAACACAATGTGATGTTAATGAACATGATAAATTTTTGTCTAAATAACAACATATTTATGTTTGATAAGACTCATTACCATCAGATGCGAGGGGTGGCTATGGGGGCCAGCTTCTCCCCCAGCTATACCTGTTTTTTCATGGGCTGGTGGGAGGAGCTGGTCCTCGGAGACACTCACAAGCAATATATGGACAAAAATGTTAGAATGCTTTATCGTTACATTGATGATTTGTTCATTGTATGGGAGGGCTCACAAATGGAAGCCATGAATTTTGTGTCAGATATAAACAAAAATAATATCAACCTAAGTTTCACGTCCACTATTAGTGACACCAATATTCATTTTTTGGACATTGAAATATACCCTAAAGAAAATAGATTAGAAACTAGGGTATATAGAAAAGAAACAGCTGCTAACTCAGTCCTCCACTCTTCGAGTTTCCATCCGAGACACTTAATTCAAAGTATCCCCTACGGAGAAATGTTGCGCCTAAAGAGAATATGCAGTAATCCCTCCAATCTGGTTAAAGCCCAGCAGGACAGTAAGAAAAGATTCTTATCGAGGGGATATTCTAGTAGAACTATAGAGGAAGCTATCCACAAAACCCAGAATTTAGATAGAGAACAGCTTCTAACTACTAATAGAAACAAGATTTCAACCACTAGTCTGAACCAAATTTCTAATGAATTGAGACTCATTATAGCGTTTAGTGCTCAAGAGAAAACAATCAAAAAAATCGTGCATCGCAACTGGCCTGCTGTAAAAAATGATCCAGTGATAGGATTTAACTTGCCTCCCAAACCAAATATTACCTATAGAAGGGCATCCTCTATGCATAGTAGTTTGGTCTCCAGTAGTTCAGAAACGATTGAAACTCCCAAGTGGTGGGCTCAACCAAATGGGTTCACCAAGTGCAGGAACTGTAAAGCTTGCCAGTATGGCATTAATAAAAAAACTTATTCCACAGCTTTCAGTGAGAAGGAAATTAACATCACAAAACCTCTTCACTGTAAAACTGAATATGCCATTTACATTTTAGAGTGCTCCTGCAAGCTCAAATACGTAGGGAGTACTAAACTCCCAGTGAACAAAAGAATCCTGCAACACATTAGAGCTATAAAGAACTGTGATCCGACGTACCCGGTCGCCAGACATTTCCGAGAGGTGCATGAAAACAATTTAAAAGACTTCTCGTACTATGTCATTGACTTTATACCCAACTTTAAAAGGGAGGCGATAGGGAAGGACGTCTTAGAAAACTGGAGACCAGATATATTTTAAATCTAGATAGTAAAATCCCAGGGGGCTAAATAACACAGAGGATCTCTATACCTGTTTGTGATGGGATTTTCACTGAACATCCTTGCCCTTTGATTTGCACTGTATTCAATTAAATATAAACTTTATGTATTTTAACTGAACATTCATATGACCATTATTTTAGAAACTCTCTCATTTGGAGTAGAAATAAATGTATGATGAATGGGGACGAAATAATGTGAGCCACGGTTGGCCATTATCAAGGGAGGCTGCTTTCAAACCTTAACCATTTACTATTATGGTTTTTTAAATCAATTGCACGTGAACACGGAGATTGGTTTTTAGCATCACTACACATATAATGTTTTAGGGGGCAACTAAAGGAGAAGGGGGGAAAAAAATCACATAAATATCAATAGCACGAGCACTTTTAAAAAAAGAATAACTTGTGGACCCATTAGTGGGTGAACTCAATCTATGGAGAAACCTGCATTTAGGCAAAAGAAATTTCATTCAGCAGGCACATGTTAGTAAGGATTGTTTAGCACTGTAACAATGTGATACACTGTGGGTTATTACTTTTCTCGAATGTGAAAAACAATTTATGGATTTATCCGTGTTATATTTTAGTGGAAAAACAACTATTTTTATGAAAACTTTTATCATAATGAGTATTTATATATTTATATATTTACCTGCCTGTTTAATTTATGATACGTATTTATTGCACTGTTTTTAACAATATGATTTTAACATTGTTAATGTATCACTACTTATGCTAAACCCTATTGGTATTTATACTACTATTGGATGTGCCTAAACCTCCACACAAAACGGGTCTGTTATATCTATGAATAACCACCAATCAAATTTAACGTATTGCACTTTAAAAAGGTCGTAAGAACGTAGCAGCGTTGTCATGTGATCAAGGTCTGGCTGGACCGAAACGCGTTATGGCCGACATTAAATCATCTTAAAAGCACTAACCTTGTGGTCTGCATCTGCTTTGCTGGAAGATGGAATGAAAGTGATGAGCAGCTTTTTTGAATATATATATATATATATATATATATATATATATATATATATATATATATATATATATATATATATATATATATATATATATATATATATATATATATATATATATATATATATATATTATCTACTGGCGGTCGCCAGTAGATAGTTATAGTTAGGACCTATTATCCATAGGAAATCCGCGACATTCTATTTGAAATAACGTTGGCGCCGGTTGACGAATCTTCGCGAAAGTTTCCAACTTGTTGGGGCGCTCCGCTCCGCTCCTACCCTGAAAGTCTCGAGTTGATTTGTCAAGCGGGGGCCGAGAAAAAAGGGGGGTCCCAAAACGCGTTTTCCCCATTCATTTTTCCATAGGAACCTTTAGTCGCAGCTACAGCCCGAACTGCTGAACGGAATTACACCAAATTTGGCAAAGAGGTAGCCCTTGGTTCAGACTGGTGCCTTTGGCTTAAATGGTGTAAATCCGTTCAGTAGTTCCTGAGAAATTCACAAGTAAAGTCACATATATATCTATGGCCGAGTAGGGTCTGCGTACCCTCAGCGCACCCTGCGCGCACCGTCCCGATCACGAGCTGCATGCTAATTGGCTGTCAGCTGGCTGTCAACACTTCAAACCAGGAAGTGTTGGCAGCCATTTTGTCCCTCGGTAGAACCGAGGCACAAAAACAAGTGCGCAAGACGCACAAAGGGGGCAGGGTAGAAACACCCTGACCCCTAGGTCTGCTCAGGGGTCCCACAAGGACCCCCTGGGCAGAAAAAGCATTTTTTATTTTTTAAATCGGCAGGATGCGCTCAGGGTGCGCGGATCCTGCCAATTAGAAAAACCCCCAGAGGAAACAAGTGCGCAAAACGCACAAAGGGGGCAGGGTAGAAACACCCTGACCCCTAGGTCTGCTCAGGGGGTCCCACAAGGACCCCCTGGGCAGAAAAAGCATTTAAAAAAAAAATCGGCGGGATGCGCTTAGGGTGCGCGAATCCCGCCGAAAAATAAAAAAATCGAAGCGCGGTCTCCCGCGCTTCGATGTTAATTTGCCCCCGGGTGGGCCAAGTCCCGGGGGCATGGTTGGGGGGGTTTAAATTTAATGTGGGGGGCCTCTAAGGCCCCCAAGCCCCGGGGACCGCCACCCCCCGGGGCTTTGAAAAATAATGGTGCGGGAGGGCTCTTGACCCTCCCGCAGCCCCGGGACCGCCACCCCCGGGGCTTCTTTTTTTTTTTTTTAATTTTTGACCTGTGTGGGGGCTCCAGCCCCCCACATGCCCCGGGGACCGCCACCTCCCCGGGGCACTAAAGATTTGAATATGGGGGTCCGTTACGGACCCCCAAAGCCCCAGGGACCACCACCTCCCCGGGGTTGTTAAATGGTTGGGAGGGGGCTGCGCGGCCCCCTCCTGGAGCCCTTGATGGCCCTGGGGACCGCCACCCCCAGGGCCGGCTCCTGCAGTGTCCCGGGGTGCCTACCCCCGGGACACTGTAGTTTGCTATGACAGGACGGGAGCCTCGCGGCTCCCGTCCTGTCATAGCAAACTTAGTTTGCATTTTGAAAGAGAGAGCAGGAAACCTGCTCTCTCTTTCAAAATGCAAATCAAATTAGCTTTCCACATGGGGAGCAGCATGTTAGCTGCTCCCCATGTGGAAAGCAATGCCGGCTCGCGCAGGAGGCGGGGAGCCGGCTGGGACTGTGGGGGATTGGGGACCCCCACAGTCCCCAACCAGAGGCCAGGCCCCGGGGGATGGGGTCCCCGGGGCCATAAGTGGCCAGGGAGGGGGCCACGCAGCCCCCTCCCCAAATAAAAAAAAAAAAAAAGGGAAGGCCGGCCCCGGGGATGGGGTCCCCGGGGCCTTAAATGGCCTGAGGAGGGGGCCACGCAGCCCCCTCAAAATTTAAAAAATAAAAATCGAGGGCATGCCCCGGGGATGGGGTCCCCGGGGCCAAAACAGGCCCAGGGAAGGGGGCCACGCGGCCCCCTTCCCGTTTTTGTTTTTTTATTTTAAAAAAAAAAAAATTCGTCAGGCCCCGGGGGATGGGGTCCCCGGGGCAAAAGTGGCTGAGGGAAGGGGGGCCACGCAGCCCACCTCACAATCAAAAAAAAAAAAAAGACCGGCATCGTGCCGGAGGCCCCGCCCCCCTCCCTGCAGTACTCTGCAAACGCGCCCCTGGCGCGTTTTAAGAAGGGTAAGTAATTCCCCTTGAATACTGGGGGTCCCTGGGGCCAACTAGCCCACCAGGAACCTCCAGTATGCGCCAGGGGCTGCGTTGCAGAGAGGTGTACAGAGGCCACGCCCTTTTACACCTCTCTGCAACGCAGCTCTGTGGCGCTTTTGGAAGTACATGGTGGGCTAGTTGGACTCCAGGGACCCTCAGGATTCAAGGGGACTTAATCCCCCAACTTAAAATGCGCCACAGGGCGCGTTTGCACAGTGGTGAAGGGAGGGGGCGGGGCTTCAGGTGACATGTGTGCAAACAGGCCCCGTGGCGTGTTTTAAGATGGGGAATTAAATCCCCTTCAATCCTGAGGGTCCCTGGGGGCCAACTAGCCCAACAGGTACGTCCAGAAAGCGCCACAGAGCTGCGTTGCAGAGAGGTGTAAAAAGGGGTGTGGCCTCTGTACACGTCTCTGCAACGCAGCCCCCTGGCGCATACTGGAGGTTCCTGGTGGGCTAGTTGGCGCCCAGGGACCCTCATGATTCAAGGGGACTTAATCCCCCAACTTAAAACGCGCCACGGGGCGCGTTTGCACAGATGTCACCTCAGGCCCCGCCCCCTCCCTTCACCATTGTACAAATATTCCTCTAAAATCAGCCAAACTACGAATTGCTCTTTACTAACCTGTTATCAGGAGAGACCTCAGTGCTGCATCTTTCAGCCCAGTACTGATCCTGAAAAGTAATTTTAACCGTACTTACCAGTAACTTGAATTTCCTTCCATAGGATATCATTGCCTGCTTTTTGATGAAAAAGTTTCTAAGTGTCGATTTTTGAAACATACAAATATTCCTCTAAAATCAGCCAAACTACGAATTCCGATTTACTCACCTGTTATCAGGAGAGACCTCAGTGCTGCATCTTTCAGCCCAGTACTGATCCTGAAAAGTAATTTTAACCGTACTTACCAGCAACTTGAATTTCCTTCCGTAGGCTAACATTGACTGGTTTCACTTAGAAATTCTTCTAAGTGTGGAGTTTTGGAACTTTATAATATTCCTCTAAAATCAGCCGAACTACGAATTCCAATTTACTCACCTGTTATCAGGAGAGAACCCAGTGCTGCATCTTTTAGCCCAGTACTGATCCTGAAAAGTAATTTTAACCGTACTTACCAGTAACTTGAATTTCCTTCCATAGGATATCATTGACTGGTTTCACTTGGAAATTCTTCTAAGTGTGGAGTTTTGGAACTTTATAATATTCCTCTAAAATCAGCCGAAATACGAATTCTGATTTACTCACCTGTTATCAGGAGAGACCTCAGTGCTGCATCTTTCAGCCCAGTACTGATCCTGAAAAGTAATTTTAACCGTACTTACCAGTAACTTGAATTTCCTTCCATAGGATATCATTGCCTGCTTTTTGCTGAAAAAGTTTCTAAGTGTCGATTTTTGAAACATACAAATATTCCTCTAAAATCAGCCAAAATACGAATTCCGATTTACTCACCTGTTATCAGGAGAGACCTCAGTGCTGCATCTTTCAGCCCAGTACTGATCCTGAAAAGTAATTTTAACCGTACTTACCAGTAACTTATATTTCCTTCCATAGGAATCCATTGTCTGGTTTTCAGCAGAAAAGTTTCAAAGTGTTGATTTTCACAAACTACAAATATTCCTTAAAAATCGCCTGAATGACTTAAACGCATTCTTTCAACTGTTTACAGGAGATGCACCAGTGCTGGATCCAGGATCCACCACTGAGTAAGAAAAAGTAACGATAACACTACTTACCTGCTAAGTGAATTTCCTCCCATAGGATAACATTGGTGATTCTATGTGAAAAAGTTTCTTAGTGTCAACTTTTAAAATACAATAATATTCCTTAAAAATCACTACTGTAACCAAAACGCTTTTACTCAACTGTTTACAGGAGATGTCCCAAGACTGACTCTAGGATCCAGTCCTGTGGTTAGAAAAGTAATCCATAAAGTAACTAATTGCATTTAACTTGAAATTCACATTGAGCTCAATGTTGCATTGTGTTTAAAATTGTGTTGCCCATTGCAATAACTGTAACTACTGTACTTAAAAGTCTATTGCCTATTTGCAAAGTATTTAAACTGAGAAAGTATATTTTGTAATGTAATGTATAATGTAATTACAATGTATTTAAAAAAATAAAATATCTAAAAATAAATAGTTTAAAAAAATGTAGTAAATCAGTATCAAAAAAATAAATATAACAATTAATACATTTAAAAATTGTCATTTACAAAACCTTTGAAATTCACTGAAAAAAACCATAGGTTTCAGACATGTTATAGTTAGGAATTAGCATTTAAAAAACCTTTGAAATTCACTGAAAAAACCATAGGTTTCAGGCACGTTATAGTTAGAAATTAGCATTTAAAAAACCTTACAAATTCACTGAAAAAACCATAGGTTTTAGGGACAGTTATAGTTAGTTGGACATTGCACTCGTACAAAACCTGTGAAATTCCCCCGTTATAGTTAGTTCAGGTAACTATAACTCGCGCCCCCGCAATGCACTGCTGATGACGTCACATATTACATCACTCATGACATGGTCAGTGACATCACTGATGACATCACTGATGACATCTCAAATGACATCACTGATGACATCATCCATGTGATAATTTCATTCATCTTCTCACACCCTAATATAACTTTTGATACACCCACTCTAAATTACAGACTGCCATTCGCAAAACCATAGACACTCCAACACCAATAACTACATACCCACTCACTGATTCTTAGGTCTACACACACACACATCCACTCACTCACCCGTACAGTCACTCATACTTATGGTCACTCAGTACAGGACTATCATATGCACTCTTACTCCTATATAGACACTCAAACACCGCCACTCATCAATAGAGGTACTCACACACCTAGTCAGTCATGCAAATAATTAAACACACTGCCATTTACTCACCTATACAGTTATACACACACCAGCTCACTTAATCATACAAATACTAGCACATTGTTACGCTCTTATACAATAACTGATACAAGCACACACGCATCCATACAGCCACTATCACAATCACTCACTCTCGCTTATAGCTATTTATATACTCCAACACACATATATACTGCCTTTCACATATGTAGTTACTCACACATGTACCACTGGGACATACATTCACTCACTAACACACTCTTACACACACTTACCCACCCATACAGTCTATCACAGATGCACTCTTGAAACCATCCACCCAGTGAATCACCCACTCACACATCTATGCACATTGTCGCACACACCCCTCCCACACAAACACTCAGGCACCCATACAGATACTCAGACAACCATTCAATAACTCATATAGACACTCATGTAGCTATTCACAAACACATGCAGCCACTTACACAGCAACAGACAGACGGATACAGACATTCACCCAGTTTAGTCACTAACCCATGCATTCAGTAAGATACGTTAAATCACTCACTTATAGAGTCAGTCACGCACCTACTAAATCATCCATACAGACACTTATACAGCCACTCATTCTTCAATACGTCTTTTCCTATATATATTAAAAATATTTAAACTTTACAGAAACACACAGTCACTGCATGATGTCATCAGTGATGTCATTTGAGATGTCATCAGTGATGTCATCAGTGATGTCACTGACCATGTCATGAGTGATGTAATATGTGACGTCATCAGCAGTGCATTGCGGGGCGCGAGTTATAGTTACCTGAACTAACTATAACGGGGAATTTCACGGGTTTTGTACGAGTGCAATGTCCAACTAACTATAACTGTCCCTAAAACCTATGGTTTTTTCAGTGAATATATATATATATATATATACTGTTAGAAATGGGATTTCTGGTTGGCTGGGCATGCGCCTAAGCCAGGCAGAAACCACCACTCTAGTCACGGCAAGGGAGTTACACGCTGAAGATAACCCCTGCTCACACCCTTGGTAGCTTAGCACGAGCAGTCAGGCTTATCCCAGAGGCAATGTGTAAACCACACACACCACAAAAGAAACTCCACACAAGGTTATGTAAAAATAGCCTTTGTATTACTCATAAAAAAGATTAGAACGTAATCACATATATATACCCTGTGGCACCTGGCACTAGGTATGACTTCACAGGGGATTATATACATTACAGGGCCAATCGGGCCACTGTCATAACCATCAGAATTATCTGTTGGCAAAAAGTAACCAGTAACTATTGGTAAAGGTGCTCCTAGCACCACACAGTAGGCATAAACATATTAGGCTCGCACATATTAGGCATACATCCTAAATTAGCACCAGTGTACCGTAATCATTGATAAGGTGCACACATCACCTCAGGGCCTTAAGCCCAACCAAAACATAAAGGGCCGTCTGGCCTTCCTCGGGGGCCCGTCTTGGGCTTCCCCGCAATGCCCTTTGTCCCAAAGTCAGGGCTTCCCTAACATGAGGCCTCCAAACTGGCCCCCTGTCTGCCGATGCAGCCAACACAACATGCCCAGTGCAAAGGGGGCGAGGGGTGCAACACACCCTTGTCTCCAAACAGGAATGCCCCTGACGTTGCAGTGCCGCAATCCGGCGGCGCAGCTGTGACACTAATCAGGCACCAACAGTGTGCCTCACAGGCCCCACTCAACAGGGCTTCTCCTCGGCCTCCCCAACCGGAGGCAACCTGTTCCAGGCGAACGACGGGGGAGGCAGGGGGTAACCTGCCAGGCTCCGGTTCTTCCTCCAGCTGCACCCGGGGCCCACCCACAGACAGGCCCAGGCAGCACGCGGGGCTCTCACCGGCAACACGGGAGCCCCGCCCACACTCTGGCACAGGCTTGTCTGACTTCCTGCTCCGGCTCTGCTTCCTCTGGCCGGCCCCGCCCAAGGTCAGGCTCTCCTCGCCTGACTTCCGGTTTGCGGGGAATTACGGACCGGGGTCTCCGCCGACTTTTAGAAAACAGCGTGACATCTTGTTCTGCGCCTGTTGGGCAATCATGCCCCACGAGCCCCCTTCTCGGGCTCAAGCAATTGTTATGTTAAATTATTTTTGTAAGGCGCACAGCTACCCAAAAAGGGTTTCCCAGCGCCCGCCTGAAGAGTGGAAAGGAAAGTACTGATGTTATTGGTTGAACAGCCATGTCTTTAAACCTTTGCGAAAGTTTGCAAAGCTTGTTTCGTGCCGAAGGGATGCAGGAAGAGTGTTCCACAAAGTAGGGCCGAGAAAGGCAAAGGAGCGGCCTCCCATCCGTGAAAGTCTAACCCTGGGCACCAGAAATTTTCCCTGGGTAGTGGAACGCAGCAGGCGTGAAGGTTGGTAAGGCTGGGCTAAGGCTTGCAGATATTGGGGAGCAGTGCCGAACTTGATCTTAAATAAAAACCTCAAGGCTTTGAACTTAACTCGGCTTTCCACTTAACTCGGCTTTCCACTTTCAACCAGTGAAGATCGCGTAGATAGCTGGAGATGCAAGTAGCTTTGGGAATTCGACATAGTAGTCTAGCCGCAGCGTTCTGCACCACCTGCAGCTTCCGTAGTACATCTTTATTAGCCCCTAGATAGAGGATGTTACCATAGTCTATTCTTGAGGTCACAAGCGCTTGGACCACAGTTCTTTGGGTGGAGCAGGGAAGCATCCAGACAATTTTTTTAGCCATTTTAATACAGTGAAGCAGGTAGCCGCCACCTTTACTACTTGCTGTCTCATAGACAGCTGATCATCAATATTGAAGCCCAAATTACGGACTTGTTGGGTGGGCTGGGGAGGGGTTCCCATTTCGGTAGGCCAATGCTGGGGGCCCCATAGATCTTTATTATTCCCCAAAATGAGGACCTCGGTCTTATCGCCATTAAGTTTGAGCATGTTAATTTGCATCCATGCTGCAATTTTTCTTAGGCCGTCCTGAAGAGCTGATGGACCAGACACCTTTTCAGTGGAAAGCGAGAAGATAATCTGGGTGTCATCCGCGTATGGAAAATGGACAACCCGGCCTCCTCTGCAATGGTCGCCAGTGGTTTGACAGATATTGAAGAGCAGTGGACTAAGAATAGAGCCCTGAGGGACCCCATAGTGGGAAAGGTGAGGTTTGGAAGTGGCAGCAGAAGAAAAAATTTGAAATGTACGATTGGTAATAAAAGATGTCAACCAGTCCAGTGCTGAGCCAGAAATGCCGAGGGATTGAAGGGATTTTATTAACATGGTGTGAGACACCGTGTCAAAAGCAGCGCTCAAGTCGAGTAATATGAGGGCTGCTGTGTCCCCCATATCCAAGTGATGTTTCAGCATTTCCGTAACACCCAGTAGGGTTGTCTCTGTTGAAAAACCAGCTCTAAATCCGGACTGGGAGCCATGTAAAAAATTGGAGGATTCAACAAACTGTGTGAGTTGAGAATTTATATGTTTTTCCAAAATTTTGGAATATATCGGAAGTAGGGCGATAGGCCAAAAGTTGGAAGGTTGGGCAGGATCAGCGTTGGCCTTCTTCAGGAGCGGAAGGATCATAGCGTGTTTCCATTCAGGTGGAACAATTGCTTCCTGTATGGAGGCATTAAGAAGGTCCATGATTAATTCAAGGGAAGATGTGTCAAGTTGTTGCAACACCGTGGAAGGTAGAAGGTCCCGAGGTGAACCTGATTTGATGCTACCTAGGATTTTCTTGAATGAATTAATATCTAGTAGTGACCAGGATTGCAGTTTGTTGGTGGGTTCTGCCCTATCAATAGACTCAGGACTGTAATTTTGCTGCATAGGCATGGCTGTCAGAGAGCTACTAAGCATGGAGTGGATATGCTTTACTTTGTTCACAAAGAAATTGGCAAGGTCGTCGCACTGTGATCCATCTAGGGCGGGGGGCGTGGGTTGAGTGTCTGAGCCCGATAGTTTTTTAACCATTGAGAACAACGTTCGCGAACAGTTCTGTGCATTGGAAATGGTGGATGCAACATAATTTGTGGGAGCAGTTTTGCAAAGGGCTTGATATTCTTTTAAGGCCTTTTTGTATTTTAGTTTGGAATCAGTTTCGTAATTTCTCCTCCAAAGTGCCCACCAAAGCTTCAAAAGTGCCCACCACGCACTCCTGGTGCACGGGCACAGCACTGAGGGGCACAGTAAGGGCAAAGTGCTCCTCGTGCTCCAGGGGGGTGCACCAAGAACAGCCCTCACCACGCGCTGCTGAGGGTCAAGCCCACTCCAGGGGCTCAACACCTAGGAATCCTGCAGCACCCCAAGTCCCAAAGTCCAGAGGGGCAGAGCTGGGCACAGGCAGGCCAGCATGTAGGGACCCCCAGGAGATAGCAGCTGGGTCCCACGGCGGTTCCCCCTCACGCCCAGCAGTCCTTCAGCTCCAAGCAGGGAACGTTTTCATGGGGTCACAGCCCCAATATTTATATGGCGAATGTCTTTGTTCTACCCCCTGGCACAGGCCTAAGCCCAGTCCAAACTAGTTCTGGGGGGCACTTAGAAACATCTTTACAGTGCACAAACACCCTCATTGTTAGTGTAGGCTTTGGCCCCAGACACACCACAGGGGGGCATTGTGTAAGGCAGGCACAGTCCTATTCAGGCCAAGGTGCTACTCCTCCCATTACTCCAAATACAGATTGGCCTATTCAGCCTAGCGCAGACTCACCCAGCCCCTCTGGAGCCACTGCACCTCCCCAGCCCCTGTCATCCAGAGCCAGACATGCAATACACAACAGGCAGGCACAAAGACACATAGCACACAGAAATGCCCACTTCTAAAAGTGGCATTTCTAAAATAGTGATAATAAATCTGCGAACACCATTATGCAGCATTTATTACCACTATTCCAAACATACCAAACCTGATCACGGCACTCCTCTCATGTCAGGAATTACCACTGAAACACATATCAGGGAATCCCCAATGCATTCTTATGAGAGAGCAGCCTCACGGTAGTGAGAAACCAAAATGGCTGTTTGTCACTACCAGGACATGCCACACAGTTAAGGCACATGTCCTACCTTTTATCTACAGCGCACCCTGCCCATAGGGCTAGCTAGGGCCTACCTTATGGGTGGCTGATATGTAGTAAAAGGGGAGTCGCACATGTGGCACCCACTTTATGTGCCACGTCACAGCGGCAGTAAACTGCGCGCGCAGGCCCTGCAATGGCAGAGGCCTGAGACAGGTTTGAAAGGCTACTTTGGTGGGTGGCGCAAGCAGCGCTGCAAGCCCACCAGTAGCATTTAATTTACTGGCCCTGGGTATATGAGATACCACTTTACAAGGGACTGATAGGTAAATTAAATACGCCAAACAGGTGTAGACCAATCTTACCACGTTTACCATAGAGAGCACATGCACTTTACACTGGACAGCAGTGATAAAGTGCCCAGAGTCCTAAAACCACCAACACCAGGTCAGAAAAAATACCAGGAGGAAGGCAAAAAGTTCAGGGATGACCCTGCAAAAAGGGCCAAGTCCAACATATACACAGAAACATACATATATATATATATATGGATATATAGATAGATAGATAGATAGATAGATAGATAGATAGATAGATAGATAGATAGATAGATAGATAGATAGATAATTGTGGCAAAGCTATACCTACAAATGTATTCTAGAAGCTGAATGACAAATAATTTTTTCATTGGCAGTGCTATATGTCTCAGGCAGCAAATGGCACTAGTTTTGCTCTAAACACTGTTGTTAGAAATGGGATTCCTGGTTGGCAGAGGTATGTACCCAGGCCAGGCAGGAACCACCACTCTAGTCAGGGTAAGCTAGACCCACACTAAAAGATAACCTGTGCTTACCCTCTGGTAGATTGGCACAGAGCAGCCAAGCTTTTCTAAAGAGGCAATGTGTAAAGTATTCGGAAAAGGTTTAGAAAAATAGAGAATATTTATCTGAGCAAAATGAGACCACAACAACAAAAATCCAATGAGCAGACGTTGAGTTATAAAAAGTTAAAGATTAAATGCAATAACAGTTCTTAGAAGTCACTAGTGGATAAAACGTTACTTGAGGTCGCGAAGGACCGGTACAAATCCAAAGTTCAGGTCGACCGCAATGGAGGGCAGGCCGCCTACAGGACCCACACAGGGCCCGCTGGGAAAGTACCCTGGATGGAGCAAAGCGTCAACGCTGAGGGCTCGATGCATCAATCTTTTTCATGCAGTCGGGTCACTGTATCATTGGTGAGCTTCACTAAAGTGAAGGCAATGCGTCGTCGTCGCGCTGCGCAGAGCGTCGTCATCAATCCGCTAAGGCTGTGGAACCGCTGTCGTCCAACAGCCTCTGCGTCAGCGTTGAAGGGTGATGTGTCGGTTCCAAACAGCGCAATGTTGATGATGCGTCAGTTTTGTTGAGAAACAGCTGCAGAACACACTTCTAGGGCCCAGAACTTGGAGAGGGCACCTCAGGCAAGATTAGGACTCACAGCAGGCAGAGTCCAGCAGCACCAGCAGAATTGCAAAAAGTCTTTTGTATCCCTGAGTCTTCTGAAAACAGAGGGCAAGCTCACAAGCCCTTGGAGATCACTTGGAGGGAAGGAAGAGTCCAGCTCTCCTTCAGCAGAGTCATGGAGCAGCAGGCAGCAGGGCAACAAGCTGAAAATCAGCCTTTCCAGAAAAGCAGTCCAGTTGAGTCCTTTAAGCAGCAAAGCAGTCCTTCTGACAGAAGTTAATTTTAAGATCCAGAAGTGTATGATTTTAGGGGTCAGAGACCCAGTGCTTATACCCACAAGTGCCTATGATGAAGTGGGTGACTTCAAACCAGCTGTCTGAAGTGCTCAAGGATCCCTTTGAACCCAATCCTGTATGCCAGCCTATCTGTGGGGGGTAAATCAGTGCTTGTTGTGTGGACAGGGCACTACCTATTGAAGTCCAGGAAGACCCATCAGAATGCAGATGAATGCAGATGAGTGTTTAGAATGCAGATGTGCTTCACCTTCCTGTGTTAGGTGGCTGTCTAGAGGGAATGCACACAGTGTAGCTGTCACCCAACCCAGACGTTTATTGGAGTCAGGCTGTCAGGCGCAAAGAGCAGTAAGTACAGAGAAAAGTCCACTTTCTAAAAGTGGCATTTCTAAAACAACAATGTTAAATCCAATTTCACCAGTAAGGAGGATTTATCATTACCATTCCAAACATATGAAACATGAAAAGGCCACGCCTCTCTGATCAGGAATTACAGCTTTAAAGTGTATTAAGGAACTCCCAATGCTCGCCTATGAGACAAGTAGGCCTCACAGTAGTGAAAAACGAAATAGACTGTTTGTCACTACCAGGACATGCAAAACATACAAGTACATGTCCTAACTTTTACTTACATGGCACCCTGCCCTTAGGGTTACCTAGGGCCAACCTTAGAGGTGACTTATATGTAATAAAAGGGGAATTTAAGGCTTGACAAGTAGTTTTAAATGCCAAGTCGAAGCAGCAGTAAACTGCACACACAGGCACTGCAGTGGCAGGCCTGAGACATTTTTGAAAGTCTACTTCTGTGGGTGGCACAATGAGTGCTGCAGCCCGCTAGTAGCATTTACAGTACAGGCCCTGGGTATATGGTATACCACTTTACAAGACAGTCAGGTATACACTAATGTCATCATGTTTTATGAGAGAAGCACATGCACTTTAGAACTCGTTAGAAGTGGTAAAGTGCTCAGAGTCCTAAGGCCAACAAAGAAAATCAGCACAAATGGGAGGCAACAGGCAAAAAGTCTGGGGAAAGACCACCTTAAGGATGACAGGTCGAACAACTGTGTACTGTTCTATCATGAAACTTGAATTTCTGCAGCGGTATAATGAGGAAGGAGTCTTCCTACATAGTTAACAGACAGAGGCATTTTCTGTGCCATGCTACAGGAGCCTGATTTCATGTGCAAACCAAACACCTGGGGTATTATTTTAATAATATCCAGAAATTAATACCGTTTATAATAAATGTGCAGAATTAACGTGTAAGCTTTATTAAAAAATAATGTGTTTAAAAATGCAATAATTGTAATAAGCAACCACGTACACATGCAATAGGCCTCAAATGGCTGAAGTAACATTGCCTGACAAGCTGACTTGACTAGAAATGCTAAATGTGCATAAAATGTTTATTTCCTGACATTTCCATGAACCTATTTTAAAAAAATAATAATAATAGTTGTTTGAAAGTTTTCATATAATTCTTCAAACGGTCCTTCTTTTAGACAATTATCGCTGCTAACAATCAGACAAGTTTATTATTTAGAATGAGATAGAGATGAAAATCCACCACGGTAAAGTACTTTTAACCAAGATAACATATTACAAATGTACAAGATGTAACCACTATTCAATAAAAAGTAAGCAACATTGAAGGCTGCTATGTAAAAGTCATTGTGTTTTCTGTGAGAGGACGAGGAGTGATCCTGTTCCCATGACAGCATTGCAAGATGATTGGTTGGCTGAAGGAGGAAGAAGACTGAAAGCTGCAACATTAATGAAATGTGTTGTCTAGTGCGTGTTCCTAGAGTAGGGTAGCGCACGCTCTTCCCCACACTTTTTTCAGACACTTGTCCGGACCCTTTTACCCTGACTCAGACCCTTATGCCACGTTGCTCTGAGACTCTACTGAGTTTCTTGAACCTCTCTGTATGAGAGGTTCTGCTTTTATTGATATTTTGATTTATATAGCGGATTCTGATATTAAAGTTTTATGCTTTCTCTCTTTCTCTCGAACTAGAGCTCTTTATGGGTTCTGACTGACACCATTTCTCTCCCCATTACTAGAATAGGGATTCTTTCCTTTATGGAACATGCTTAAATGCATTTATATACTCTGATTAACCAATATAGATTTTCTGTTTCTGTCATATGCTGATGATTGAGATTAATACGAATTTAACTTGTGATTTACAATAAAGATGAACTACTAAAAGAGTTGATTAATAAAAACTTTAACTCATAACAAACTCTCAATATTGATTGAAAGTAGATTAGTGATTGTGATGATAATTTATGTGATGCGTAGCTCCTGATCTTCTCTAAAACAACGGCAAAGATTCATTGGACCTAGAGTGATCCAAAGTGGAGATTAGCTCCGATGATGGTAACTTGAATTTTTTTTATTTAAACTAAATCCAAGCTCCAGCACACCCTTTAGTGCTTGTAAGCACCAAAGGAAAGGGGAAAATGAGGTGACTTCAACTTGAGGTATTGATGGTAGTGTTGCAGAAAAAAGCATATTCAAAACTATAGCATGTGTTGCACATCAAATGTTAACTTTGGTTCGCCTTTTAGTTTTGTGTCATACTTCTCTTTCCTCCATGGTGCAAGTAGTCTGTGCAGATAACTAAGATTGCCACATTAACCTAATTATGTGTTTATGTCCATGCACATTACCAAATGGTCACTAGTTAGCAACTGGGTTCTCTGTAAACTTTTTTTTTTTGTGTTCAATAACTTTATTATTTTAAAAAGTAAGAGTTCATACAAATACAATATAATGCAATACAACAGAGCAAAGTGATCAATAAATAAGTAAAAAATTTAAGAGAATACAGACCCAATGGTAGAGTTCATTTCAGAAAAATAATGAAATCACAAGTAGAACCGAATCAATATATAATATACAAAGAATATCTCATAATAGATTGGTAGCAAAAAGAAAAAAATAATTGTATTGCACAAAGACCAAAAAACACCAGAATGAAAGGAAGAAGAAGAGAAAAGGAAAGGATAGAAAGAATAATTAAGAAGAGGGAACAAGGAAAGAAAGGAAGAGCGAGAAGACGATAGACAGAAAAATAGAAAGATGAAGAGATGGGGACACCTGCTACAATGGGGAAAATAAGTTAAGAAGTAGAGACAAAAGGATATTGAGCTACCAACCCCTGAGAGGACAGATTCATATATTTATCCAGAGACCTCCAAATAGTATTAGAGATTGAAGGAGTACAGTGTTTCTCTTCGACAGAAGAATGGGCACTACGAAGAAATGATACCCAAGCCCACCAAGTATGAAAAGACAGGAGATTAAAGGATTTCCACTCAGTTAAGATAATTTTGACAGCAATTGATATAAGGAGATCTAATAGCTGCATATCCGTATCATCCAAGGGAAGAGGAGTAAATGCAGCCCACGGACCCAATAAGATCATAGGTAACGAGAGCTCCAATGAAATATCAAAGATTAGTGATAAATGTTTCTGGACTAAATCCCAAAAGGATTGTAGTAACGGGCATTCAAAAAACATATGTTGGTGAGTACCTGAGACCAAATTACAATTCCAACAAAGATCATTATCCCTCAGCTTCAGCTTGTATAAGCGAGCCGGGGTCCAATGCAGAAGATTCATAGTGAAGAATTTAGATTGCATAAGAGAAGGAGCAATCTTATTCCGTAATGAAACCTTCCCAATTAACTGCCATGACTCTTGTGAGATATGTTTGAAGATATCACTATCAAAATGATGTGACCATTTATCGTGTGTAATAGTAGCCTGTGAGGGAAGTGGCACAGATAAAAATTTATATATTTTCGAGGCCGTATGACCTGAACGAGACCACATAGATAGAAGTGAAATAGTAACCGAGTCTGTACAGAGGGTTACTTTAGCGAGGGCAACCTTTAATTTTTAAGAATGATAGAAATCCATATTGTTAAGATTATATTTACTGGCCAAAGAAGAAAAGGGCAGAGGATCATGATTGGAGTCATAAAGATGTTTGACCAACGTAAGACCTCTATTAGCCCAGGAAGACATCGTAGCAGTATCAATATCAGAAACAATTTTAGGATTATACCATAATGAGGACCATCTCGATTTATGAATGGGGTTGGAAGCCTTTTTATCTATATATTTTAGAGCATTAACTGTGTCTGAAATAATGCGACTTGAATGAGGCAACACAAGTTTAGAGGCAGTGAGAAAAGAAGGGGTAGAAAGGGGAGAGCACAATTCCCGTTCAATATAAATCCACGGAGGAGTATGTTGTGAATTCGGTAAAAACCAGAGAGCACCCTGAGACGATAAAAAAGCAATTTGATACAAGTTCCAATCAGGAAGATTACATCCACCCAAGACAGATGGCTTTCTAAGATGTTTATATGCAATTCTAGCACGTTTGTCACTCCATAAAAACTTCGAGGTAAGTAAGTCAATCTCACGAAAGAGGGATGAGGACAACCTCACAGGCAGCATGGAGGACAAAAAGTTAATAATCGGAGTTATCATCATCTTAAGAGTTTGAAGTCTTCCCCACCAGGAGATATATTTCGGAGACCAGGAGGACAAAAGATCTTTAATCTTAGCTAGAATATTGGATTCATTATAAGAGATAGTATCTAAAAGGTTATTACAAAACCAAATTCCTAAGTATTTAATTCGAGTCGATTGCCATTTAAAGCCGGCCTCACCCATGTGAGAAGGGAAGCACAACTCATTAAGAGAGAACATTTCCGTCTTGTCTCTGTTCAGAGTATATCCTGAAACGAGTGAAAACTCTTTAATGGTATTAGAGATGGCAGGAATGGCAGTAGCAATGTCTTCAGAGAAGATGAGAACATCGTCTGCGTACGCAGCCGTTTTAATTGTATGTGAACCAAATTGAAAGCCTTTGATATTGTCATTTAAATTGAGTAACCGGAGGAGTGGGTCTATAGCCAATAGAAAAAGAAGGGGTGAAAACGGGCACCCTGCCTAGTGCCTTGACACAGATTAAAAAAGGAAGACGTAGCCCCATTAACTCTGATGTTAGCCTTAGGTTGCGCATATAGGGACATTACCATGTTGATAAAAGAATCCCCTAAGTTATGAGATTGGAGTACAGCTTGTAAAAAAGGCCAAGAAACTTTATCAAAAGCCTTTTCGGCATCAAGAGCAATCGCAGCCGATGGCAAGGCAGAGAGTTTCGCTTTCTCCAAAATATGGCAAAAGGTTCGGATATTATCTCTAGCAAGTCTCCCTTTTACAAAGCCAGTCTGGGAACCATGGATAAGGTTAGGGATATGGCCCTCTAAACGCTTAGCCAGGATTTTGGCAAAAATCTTAGCCTCCATATTTAGTAGGGAGATTGGACGGAAATTTTTAGGGTCAGAATGATCTTTCCCTTCTTTCGGAATCACAACAATAGTAGCCTCAGCGGCTGAACCAGAGACTTTGCCAGACATTACAAAGGTATTAAAAACTTCCTTGAGATATTTTATTATTGAGGATGAAAAAGTCTTGTAGAAAACAATAGGGTAACCATCAGGCCCTGGAGCCTTCCCCGACCGAGTCGCCCTAATGGCTTGAATTATCTCTTCGGAAGTAATCGGTTGACCCAGAGCAGTCATCTCCGACTGCGAAATAGTATGTGTAGGGATCGAGGACAAGAATTGCTGACACACAGATAAGTCACATTGATCCTTGGGAGTGTAAAGTTTTTCATAAAAATCACGAAAAACTTGAAGAATTTCTTGAGTATGGAATTTCCTAGAACCATTAGTGTCATTAATATGGGAAATCTGAGCAGTTTTGACATTCTCATTTTGATATTTTAAGGTGGCAGCCAACATCTTACCAGCTCTATTTTGTAGCAGCAAGCGTATAGACTTTTGAGCATGTACACCAAGATAAGCTCTCTTAGTGACAATGGAGTTAAAAGAGTATTTCAAATTCTTGATGTCTTGCAAGAGAGACTTATCATTAGAACTTCTATATAAAATCTCTTTACATTTAATCTCATCCCCTAAAGATTGTAGCGACCTTTTGATGTCACTATTCCTTTTTGACATTTTTTTGATAATATGATCCCTAATAGTGCATTTAAATGCATCCCAAAGCACTATTGGGGAGTTTACCAAAGACTCGTTATCATTGAAGAAATTGACAATTTCCACAGATAGTTCTTTAACTTCATCCTTATCATCCAAAATCTCTGTATTAAGACGCCAAGTACGAGGACCTTGTTTATCCGTCAAATTAAGGAGAATAAAATAGACAGCTGCATGATCAGAAACAACTATTGGGTGAATCATAGCGTTACTAGTGTGTTTTAGAAGAGCAGCATCAACTAGCAGATAATCAATACATGAAAAACTAGAATGTGGAGAGGAGAAAAACGTGAAATCACTACCCGTCGGATTATGTAGCCTCCAAACATCAGCAAGCTGATGAGAAGAGCACATATTGAGCATTTGTTTATGTGACCTGGGAGGACGAAATTTAAAAGCAGAATGTCTATCTAAAATAGGATCCAAAGGCAAATTAAAATCACCTCCAACAATTATTCTAGCATTTTGAGGGATGTCAGAGAGCTTTTTATTTATTGAACGCCAAAAGAGTTGATCGTCAATGTTGGGAGCATAAATATTCATAACATATAAATCATCTGAGCCATTGGACAACCGAGAAAGCAACCATCTGCATCATGTTCAGCAGTGACAAAAGATAGACCAGAGTTCTTAGAAATCAAGGTTACAACCCCGTTCTTCTTACCGGCGGCTTCAGAGCAAGCCACATCAAGAACTCACTGTTTCCGTAGGAGCAAAGCTTCCTTAAAGGCTATCTTAGTCTCCTGGAGAAGAACAACATCACCAGATAGGCTTTTGCAGTAGTCTAGGATCTTGGCCCTCTTAACAGGATGATTCAATCCACGAACGTTAAGAGAGATTACATTTAGATCAGTCATGAGTAGACATGACACCAAACAAATAAGAGCATCTGCTGAAAGAGAAAGGGAAGACTATATGACATGTGAACAAGCACCTGAATAAATGGACAACAAGAAAAACATAAAAAATGAACCGAAGCAGGAGTCCCCAAAGAAGAAAAGATAGAAATAGGAGAAGAAAAGACAAGAGAGAGAGAGAGAGAGAAGATGCTCCAAAGAAAAAAGGAGCATAAAAAAAGAAGAACCCCACCAGGGGATGTCTGAACCAGACAATTTGCATGGGGGGAAAAAACGTGGAGGAGCAACCACAGAGGCCAACACTGACAATGCAGACCGCTCAGAAATAAATAGATATGTTATTAAGCAACAGCACATTAATGCAAATGAATACAATATTAACAGCATTTGCATCAATAGGAACATAGAGGAAACAGTCCAGTAACGCCCCAATCTAAGACTGACCAACAAATTATCATATCTTAAATAGGAAAGAGAGACATCAAAAAATATAAATAGTAAATGAAGGCATCATAAATAACATTAATAGATATTATAAATAACAGCCTAGGGCAATATTAAATTAAGGCATCATAAATAACACTAATAGATATTATAAATACCAGCCTAGGGCAATATTAAATTAAGGCATCATAAATAACAATAATAGATATTATAAATAAGAGGTTAAGGCAATATTAAATTAAGGCATCATAGATAACAATAATAGATATTATAACTAACAGCCTAAGGCAATATTCGATTAAAGCATCATAAATACCAATAATAGATATTGTAAATAACAGGTTAAGGCAATATTAAATTAAGGCCTTATAAATAACAATAAGAGGAATATAAGTAACCTCCTAAGGCAATATTCAAGTAAGGCATCATAAATAGCAATAATAGATATGAGAAACAACAGCCTAAGGCATGGTAAATTTCATAAATGATGTAATTATTAATAAAATGAGACATTAGAGATAACAATATGAAACTTTATAAATCATAACCCACTAATGTGCCCAACACCATGAAAATTGGTGGCATCTATGAAAAAATACTAAAATATATAAAAAGGTAAGTATCATATTATCAATAATCCATCAGTAGGAACAAAAAGATAAAAAGTTCCAAAAAACCACATATATCATATTTGAAGGCAGAATAAGACAATAATAAAAAAAAATAAAAAATCAAGTAAAAGCATTATGAATAACCATAGTAGAAAATAGAAATGACAACCTAAAACCTAATAAATACTCATAAGAGGCAGACTAAAATAGCAAATTGAAGTAATATAGCTACCACTAAAACACATTATAAGTCACGAACCGCTGATGTAACAAACGCTATAAAAATTGATAATATCTGTGAAAAAGGACTAAATGATATGGAAGGGAAGGAAGTAGACAGTAACGAACAGAAACAATACAAAACCTATAAGATATAACAAGTTAGATAAATGACCAACAAGTAGTCATCTAGGAGTCAGTACCAGAATATATGAAGAATTAAGAAATAAAAAGCATATTCCACAGAAGACGTAATTCATGGCTTAGCTACATAAATACATAGAGCAAGGAAAAAAGAAGATAATAAATACATTCATATATAAACAATTGTACAGACGAAACATAACTGAATCAAAGAAAAACAATTATGGTCAGAAACACAAATAATTAATGAACACACAGAAAGGGAACAATCACCAGCATAGAATCAGAGAAAGAGGGAAAGCAAAAAGTGAAGCAAAACGGAGACTAAACGTACAGGAAGCATGAAGAGAGAAAAACGAGCAAGAAGAAAGAAAGAATGAGGAAAGTGAAGACAACCAATAATTAACCAGATAGCCCCGAAATAGAACTAACAAAAACAAATGTAAGCTCCAAACACCATTCATATGAATATAAACGACCTTAAGACCTGTAAAGGAAAAATCAGTTAAGAGAAAGTATCCAGTATAGAACAAAATCGCAACCAATGTATAAATATCATTACAAAAAGAACACAGAGAAGCACTATTACCAACACACTATGTGGTAAGGCATAGAAGCAAAAAACAAACCATCAGAGCAATAAGGACATTAGGGGTGAGAAGTGCCAGGAAGAGAGTCGGCGTCCATCTGTGATTCAGACTGATTATCCAAAAAAGTGGAAAGCTCTGCAGGCTCATAAAAAATCTTTTGGCGACCTCTGAAAGTTATTCTGAATCGTGAGGGACCTGCAAAGGAAAATGGAATATTCATATCTATAAGTCTTCTGCGTAGATTCAAGAACCCTTTACGGCGAATGACGGTGTCTCTGGCAAAGTCCTGTGATATTGATATTCTGTGCCCTTCCCATTGTAATGTTTTAAGCTTCCTCATTTGAGCTAGAATTTGCTCAGCATGTTGATGACGCAGAGGTTTAAAAATCACTGGTCTTGGATAAGATAACGTTTTAGGTTTAAAGGTGGGAACTCTATGGGCACGTTCTATTTCAAAGTCCTTTTGAAATGAAATGTTCAGGACAGAAGGAATCCAGGTAAGTAGAAAATCCATCACTGAAGGAGCAGTTTTCTCGCAGTCTTCCGGTAGACCAAAAATTCGAAGGTTACTGCTACGATTTCGGTCTTCCTGTTCAGTCAGGTCTCTCCTCAAAGAAGCTAAAGAGCACTCCATACTTTGAACCTGTTTAGCTTGTTTATTCGTGAAATCTTCAACAGTACTTATTCGCGTTTCTGCATTGGAGACACGCAAAGAGAGATTCTTGAGGTCATTCCGAATGGCCGCCACCTCAACTTGAAGTAGATCTGTGTTCGTTTTGGTACTCTGCGCAATATCATGAACTGAGTTAAGTTTGAGAAGTATAGTGTCTAGTGTCGAAGCAGCTTCCAAATTGCCCTTAGCTATAACCTCTGAGGTGGGTGAGTTTTGTTTGGCTCTCTTCAGAT
This sequence comes from Calotriton arnoldi, assembly GCA_963921515.1. Classification (NCBI taxonomy): domain Eukaryota; kingdom Metazoa; phylum Chordata; class Amphibia; order Caudata; family Salamandridae; genus Calotriton; species Calotriton arnoldi. The sequence goes on from CAWUFW010001512.1 coordinate 2,701,606, forward strand.
TCCCTTTTGAATCCCTGTCCTTGGGAGTAACACCCATGCCGTCTGCCATTGGACTCAAAAACAGTGGACACACCAACTAACAGAAAAGCGTAGCAAAAGCGGTATGAGCACAGAGAGCTTGAGGACAATATCGCCAGGTATTGTTGCGTTCAGGGAAGCCGTCCGCAACCACAGCAAACAGTCTAATCTGCTCTTGCGCTGTTACGCCACTCAAGCCTGCAAATTGGTGATCAGTTTAGACACAGGGCGCAATACTGATTAAGTTTCTCACCACCAAGCGTAACAGAAGAGGTTCCAAAGATTTAAAATTGCACAGTCAATCAATGAGCTGAGGAAAGTTCACCCTCACTGAATCAGTAGCAGCTGGATACTAGGTCACAGATTAGCCCATATGGTTGAAACAATTCAGTCAGCAGAGGCCATTTTCTATGGTCAGAGCACGCTGCAGTATCATTCCCTCAAAAGTCCAACATACTCCCAAAAGAGGTATAAAAGGGGGTAACACAATACCTCATGTAGAGTAGGGAATACACATGGCGCTGAAGTGTAGAGGGCAATTCAGTCAGGTGTTCGAGCTGAATAACGCCGAATCTGCCATATCAGCCGCCATTTTGAGAGCCGGTCTGAAGAGAAAATCGTCGTGGAGCTCGCAGCATCAGGGGATAGACCGAATCCCCTGAAAGTCGGTCCTGGAGTTCCTAAGCCGTTCCGCCGCCCATTAGTGCTGTGTGGTGAACATAAATCACCAGAACAGCATAGTTATGTGAGCGTCTGCATCAGCGGTCTAACGGAGCTCACAAAAGCGCGGCCATCTTGCGTGCGCGCTAAGCCACGCCCCCCGGGTTCTCTGTAAACTCTTGATTGATATTTGAGAAAGGAACATCAGAAGCTGAGGTGAAGCAACAAGATGTGTTCATTTCTTTACCGGCATGAAATGCAGCATAAGCCAATACACATAACTCAATGAGCACAAATGACCCGTTTCACAGAACCATTTATGGACTACACCTAGGTTTATGAATAAAATGGTTGTGCTTATGCTTGCAATGTATCACTAAAAGGATAACTGGAAGACATACATGGTTTTATCACTGCACAATTGAATGCCATAACTGTGTAAAGTTGTGAGGAGGAAACCCCTTGCAATATGTTAGGAGTGGCGGAACAAGACATGGTTTGCCTCTAGAATTTCTGAACACCCACTAACTTGTAATTTCGTAATATTCACAAACATGTTTCCAACTCTTTCACACACTCTGTTCCTTGGAGATTGATTCCAGTGAAGTGGTGGATTACGCCCTTTCTAGGAAATGAAGGGGAACAGAACAACAACAAACTTTACTGGGGAGAAGAGGACGGTGATTCTTGAGAGGGAAAATATTGCCCAAAACTCATATATCTACGGACACACATACATACGAATGCATGTTATATTTTTGTGAATCAAACCGCATCAATTTACTACTTCTAAAAGTGCAGAAATACCACTAATATAGCTCACCTACTTTATATGTCTGCAAGAGGACTAAAATACCAATCACATTATCAAGCATGCCACCCTCGATAGCTATTGGACTGGTCCAAAGTGGAAAACGAAAACAATGGTATTCCTCAGACCACCTCTGGTGGGGAGACTACTGTGGGACTATCATGGTACATGGCAAAGGATAAGCCCATTAACATGGCGCTTTCCCCATCACAAGAGTGACCCTTAGAGTTTGGGACACAGGGGGGTAGCCAAATGGGACTCACCTCTTTACCAGTGCCATTTGCCGCAATCTTGGAATCTAGCGTTTGCACTTGGGATCATCAGGGAAGCTTTCTGTGCATTGTGCCCAGCCTCATCCTCAAAATTGGGTGATCTAGTCAACAAGAGGGTTGTTAAACCCAATGAAAACATAAAAATCAATATGGGTTACCTCAGAGAGATGCAGGTACATTCATGTATGCTGCTGGGTTATCCCGCCATTTCGAAGGCAGCAGCTACGAGGCCCTGCACTCCATTTGAAAAACTCCTTCAGAAGGTGTTAGGCAAGAAACATCTACTCTTTACAATTTATCAATTACTGCATGGAGGTGGGGTGATTGGGAGAGCCAGACACCAAGCTAAGTACCAAGTGGAAAAGAAATAGGGATAGACATGACAGAAGACCAATGGAACACAAATGGGACACAATAATGCTGTACTCCAAAAAGGGGATAACCCATGATCATTGCTTAGAATTGTTTAGCAAAATCCTCCATAGACAGTACTTCACTTTTACACACAATGAATAAGGATAGATCAGGCAGATGCCACAGGGGATGTGGCAGCAAGCAAATTATATCACATATCATTTGGAGCTATGACAAGATCATAGGTTTTGGGATAAAGTGCTAAAGACTGTAGGGGAGGTGCTTATGATACAGATTCCTTGGGATACAGGGAATATTCTCCTGGGCTAGTTTCCTTAGGCCAATTAGGTCTCAAGCAATAGCAAAGTGATTTTCTGAATATCATACTATTAACGGCTAAACAGAAATCTTGTTGAACTAGGCCCTGACATTCATCCCACATCTTCATGAATAGTACCATAGGCTGTGGTAGGTTCTAGGTATGGAAATCAATCATGCATTCCATCAACTGTGAAGAAAGAGGTTTTGCATTGCTACTGGTTACCAACATCGTTTGCAATGGACTGTATAGAAGTAGCATGCCCAAGAACCCTGATAGCCTGGGGATCATACCCAGTAAAAAACAAATCACTCAACTCACGCTCAGCAAATTGCGTTGATTTGAATTCATAATAAGTGTGTGGCGCCAAAAACAATAAGTGGCGCTATCGATTAACTAGTGATTTGTGCTCCAAAATCTGTGACCCAAAGGCAACAGGAGAACAAATACTTTAAGTTCAGATTGGCTTCTTCCATGAAATTGTAGAGTATATGTCGGGCCCATGAACCAACGTTTTTTACCCCAGGTCTAGAACCAGAACACCAGACCGCTCATGCATAACAATGTGCACGAGGCATGACAGTGTACACTAGGCGCGAACATAAAACACAGGTAATACAACATTGAGGATACAACACTGGTCTTTGGGAGGAAGGATCACGAAAGGTTATGTTTTGTCTTTGATAGCTTCTTTTTATTTTGAAAACTCAACAAGCATGTATTGAGCTATAGAATGGCAGTCAGTAAATGTTCATCTTTTTCAAAATAACATGTTTTGGCAACTTTGATGGGTGCATAATATCTGAATTGCTTACATGTAAATGTGTTATTCAAAAAGTATGATACAAAATATTTACATCATGTATCATCTATAAATACTTCTCATTTTATTGTCAACAAACGTCTTCTGGCCAAACTAGCTCCTGAACTCAGAAAATATATTTAGCAAGACGCTATAATGGAAATTAAGGCAGTTATCCTTTAATACCATTTCCTCTCTCCCTGACACAAATGGCTAATTGCTGTTTTGTCCCAAGGTCCAATCAAGTCAAAGGGAGTGTGCACTCATTTGGGGGGAAAAAAAAGAACAAAAGATGTTCTGGGCACCGTTGAATATATTACATTTAACAAGGGAAAACAATTGCCCTGGGCACAGACACGCAGCACTGACACTGATTCTACAGCACTCATGTCTAAAACAACAAGTATACAATATATCTTATAGAAAAACGTCAAGAAAGACTAAGAGAATGTGTTGTGATTTGTGTGAAATGTATCCTTGATATACACAAACATTACAAATTCTAAAGTTACACCTTAAATTTATAATTTACGCATCACCTTTAAATTACTGTAATTTCTATACAAACTTTAAATACACAAAAATTATAAATTCTAAACATATACTTATATCTTAAATTTGTAACTTACCCAACACCTTCAAATTATTATAACTCCCGGACCTGCATACACACTGGTCTTTGGCCGTGTGCAGTGTGGGGTTGGCTCCAAGGCCTGGCCTGCGGCCACGCCCTGCATCCAGCTCATTAGCGTAGTCCCCCTCCCCAAGCCACTTTGGGCACCGGGCACCCCTTCCACAAGTCCTTTTTTAAGGGGAGGGGGCATAGGTTCCACCCCCTCAACCCACTTCAGGCCCCGGGTCCCCATCCCCGGGCTCAAAAGATATTTGCAAAAGGGGGGCACGTGCTCCATTCACCTAGTCACAAGGGGCCCGACGAACCTCAACCCCTGGGACCTTTCTGCGAGGAGGCCGCACAGTCACCCTTCCCAAGCAAATAGTCGCCCTGGAGACCCCAAACCCTGGGGCCATTACTTAAATGTAGGGGATGGGTGTGCACAACCTCTCCCCGAGCCCTGTTAGGCCCCAGGAACCTCACCAGACCAGCCTTATCAGCCCCCATGGACACCACCCCCCCGGGCCGAATTTAATTAGTTGAGGGAGGGGGTCATCCGGCCCCCCCTCCCTGAACCTTATTAGGCCCCCGGGACCCCCTCCCTCTAGGCCGAAATTCATTACTAACAGGAGGGGGCATTCCGCCATCCTCCCAAAGCCTTCATGGGCCTCTGGAACCCCATTCCCCGGGACCAGAGGTGGTTTCCTCGATGCTCACCCTGGCACACACAAAGCCGCTCGCTAGGACAGAGTGATTGAGCCGGCCCCGGGGGATGGGGGATGGGGTCCCCAGGGCTCAAGGAGGCTCGGGGAGGGGGACCACACAGCCCCCCTTCCCTTTTAAGTTTACTATGGCCCTATGGGGATTGGGTCCCTGGAGCCTTTCAAGGCTCATGGAGGCCCCCTCCCCTTTTTATTCTAATAGAATTCAGCCTAGTGGATGGGGTCCCCGGGCCTAATTAGGCTCCTGGAAGGTGGACCACGCTGCACCACTCCCCTGTTATTATGCATTTTGGCACCAGGGATAGGGTCCCGCTGGCTTAATATGGCTCATGGAGGGGGACAGTGCACCCCTCCCTTCATTTTACACCTCAGTCCCGGAGAAATGGGGTCCCCAAAGCCACACAGAGGATCGGGGAGGGAGGTCACGTACCCCCCTTTCCCCCCCCCAAAATAAACGTTTTGTGCCACATGCCTGGGACCTGGCTTACCCTAGGGTGTTTATTAAAAAGAAGTGCGGGAGCCCGTGATTTATTTATTTTTTATTTTGCTGAAAAGTTGCTGAGTCCCAAGTCCTAAGATGGCTTCTGCCAAATCATTGTTGATGTGGTGGCAGCCAATCAGATCTCTCCAAGAAATCTGTTCGGTCAGCGGATCCTCCGCAGCATGATATATACAAAGATTTTGAGCATTAATTGCTAAATGTATTTACACTAAATCACAAAAAGCCCTTTTTCTGGACCAAGATCTAGCTTTCTGCTACATATGGTGTAAATCAGTTCAGCAATTTGGGGTGTAGCTGTGTCTAAAGTTTCTATGGAAAAACTGATGAGGAAAATGTGTTTTGGGATGCCCCCTTTTTCTTGGCCCATGCTTGAGAGATCACCCCAAAACTTTCCAAGAAGGAGCTGAGGTGAATTTCTTTTAGGGGGGATCGTTTTGTGAAATGGTGCCAAAGATATAGGCAAATCAAAAAATGCATTTCTAGGGGCGGCTCCTCCATTTGAGCAGAGGAGCGCTTCTCCACAAGCCCCAGAGCTGGAAAATAAAATGGTAATAAAGTTGACTTATTATCATTTTACTTTTCAGCAACCCTTCCCGAACTGGGGGGATATGTACAAGGAAGTGGCGGAGCACGGCGTTAGCCTCCTTGGTTTAACACCGCGTGGCGCCACTTCTGAAGCGCAGGGCTGCACCATATTAACAAGAATGTGGTGTAGCCTTGCGTTTCCTCCTGCGATGACGCTAAGTTTAGCAACTTAGTGCCAACGCAGGCACCCTTGCATCATAGTGCAAGGGTGTCTGCGTGCAGGGGAGGATTGTTTATGTGTAGGAAGGTGTCCCTTCCTGCACTTTAACAATCCTAAAATGACATTCTGTTACTTTCATGTGTGCTGCTTTATGCAGCACACATGAAAGTGACAAAATGGCATTTTTTAAAGATTGTTTATGTACAGGAAGGGACACCTCCTGTACATAAACAAACCATGGCATTTTGCTTTTTCCATGTGTGCTGCACAAGGCAGCACACATGGAAAAAAGCAAAAACCAGGAGAAATAATGCATTTCTCCTCGTTTCGCCAACTTAAGACCAGGATTTACCTGGTCTTAATTTTGGCGCTGCCTTCTATGTACGCCACCCTTGTACATAGGGGGCAGTGTCAAAATGAATGGGTGTTGCGGTGGAACGTCCACCGCAACCCCCACTGCCCACCCCTTTCACGCTAAGCATAGCGTGAAAGGGGGCCTTATGTACAAGGCAGCGTTAAGTCACGTTAAGTGGCTTAACGCTGCCTTGTATATAAGGCGCAGACCCTATCGCCACCACAACGTCGGTAGAAGTGACGTTGTGGTGGCGCTAGGGGCTTGCACATATGCCCCGGAGTGTCAGGAAGGGGCGGGCCATTGCTGCCGAGTACAGCCAGGAGCTGTGAGCTAATGTTTGAAATGCACATGTCTCTTTGGCTGGCCGTCTTGCGATGACCAGCCAGATATGTGCATTTTAAACCTCTCTAGCCCAGCTGTCTTAGACAGCTGGGTTAGAGAAAGCGCATGCCCCCAGTGCTCTTGAGAGCACTGAGTGTGGCTGCACTCTCCAAACATGGTGCTTCTCTCATGCTGGTGAGAGCAGCACCACAATTGGTTAGGGGAGCTGGCTGGGTCCCACGTTGGAGCAGACCAGGGCAAAGGAGGACATTGCGCAGCAAGCCAGGAAGGTAGGTACTCTTGCATCATGGAGCAAGGGTGTCTGCGTTGTAAGCAGGATTGTTTTTGAGCAGGAATGGGCAGCTTCCACCACAAACACAATCCCCGGAGACATTTTCCTATTTCTATGTGTGCTGCAGAATGTAGCACACAGAAAGGGGGAAAAAACGAGGAGAAATTAAGATACTTTTCCTCATTACGCTTCCCCTGGGAATGCGTAGCATTTTGGCGCATTCCCAGGTCTACCAGTAATGATAAATCTGGGAATGCATTGAAATCCATGGGAACACCCACTCACCACCCATGGAACGCATCCTGTAGCAGAGTAACGCACCGATTTGCGCTGCGTTGCATTACTCTGGATTCATCAAGCCACTCAGGCCCATGCAAGGTAGCCTTGCGTGGCTGATAAATCGCTTCCATGAGGGTTGCGTCGCTTTTGCACCACTTTGCATGGTGCAAAAGCGAAGCAACCCCTTGATAAATATGGCCCTTAGTTCTTCAGACAGGGTAGCCCTCATTTTCAGTCATCTTATTTCCAGCTGCAGTATTGGTGCCTGCCTCATATTATATGCTAGGCCATTTGTCCCATCATTAATGGTTTTCAACTGTGATTTTATTTCTGTACTAATGCACAAATAATGGTTCGACAGACTGATGCAAATCCAAGCTGCATAAGAAGGCATACAGACCCCCCATATGTAGTGCACTAATTCAAACATCTTAACACTACTGCTAAGTGCAACGTCTTCGTCTCCTTTTCTCTTTCAAGGCCATAGCTATAACTAGAGCAGCAGTTGCAGTAGAACTGGGAACCAGGGGTGTGAGGGGTCCATTGTACCCTAGTTATGTGCGAACAATATATGTAACCTGATATAGGTGTAGATTCTTCTGCTACAAAGAAGCGTACACTTTTTAATGGAAAACTTCCAGTTGCATCTTTTTTTGCATCTATAAACTCATCACTCCAAACACTTTAAAATTGCATTGGACCTTAAGTCTAATGAGAGAAACTCCTTAAATAAGATGATTCACAGAACTGCCAAGCCCTCGACTGGAATACATCCGATCTAGACTCGCCCAACACAAAATACCCCCCCCCATCCCAATGTAGATACAGGACAGTGTTTTAGGGCCTATTGAACTACCTTTAAACTTTACGAACTCGGTTCGTGTGTGCGTGTGGGCAGGGGCCACACACGCACACATACATGCTCACTCACACCACATACACACGCACACACACATTCACAACATTCACTCCCAAAGACACACATTCATTCATACACACATACATGCAACGAAACATCAAAAAACATAGGGGCTTATTTCAAAGCCCCTTGCGTCGCCGGTTTGTCACTTTCTTTGATGCACCAGCGACTCAGTGTGGTGCTCCATATTTTCAAGTTAACGTAAAGCCATTCTGCGTGGCTTTTCGTGGCCTTGGAAATACTGCCCCTTTTCACGCAGTACTTTACGTGAAAGAGGCGTGCCATGGGTGTTGCTGTGGGTGTTCCCACGCAGCACCCATGCATTCTGCGGTATTCCCTGATGTACAACATTTTGCATACCTGGGAATGCGTCGGAATTGTACGCCTCCCCAAGGGAGGCGTATGGTGGCACAACAAGGAGAAATCCTTATATTTCTCCTCATTTTTATTTTCTTTATATGCGTGCGGCATTCTGCAGCAAACATAACAAGAGGAAAACAGCTCACATGATTGTTTTTGTGCAGGAAGGTGTTCCTTCCTGCACAAAAACAATCTCCCCTGAAACGCAGACACCCTTGCACCATGGTGCAAGGGTGCCTGCGTTGGCGCATGGCAGCCAATTGTGCGCCAGCACAAGTGAAAGCACAGGAATGTGACATATTGTTGTAAATATGACGCATCCCTGTGCTTCGAAAGTGACCCAGCGGGGCGCAGCCAAATGGCTTGCAATGCCACGCTGCGTCACCTTCTTGTAAATATGCCCCATAAAACATACCTTCACTGCAGCTCTCTGGGAGGGAAGCCTCAGAGGTCCCATGGGGTTGGAACTGCAGCCTTCTCTCATTAGATCAACCAATGAGGGAAGGCAGCAGTCCCTCACTCGTCACAGAGTGGGATGGGATTAGTGAGACTGCTGACCTCACCCCACTCTGTGACGAAGTGTCACTGATTGACACTTGGCCGTGGGCACTACAGGGTTTAAAACTGAAGCGCCCAGGTCCCCTTGTCACGAGGGGGTGGGCCTCGAGCCACATTTGCCAGGATGAAGAGAGTGGTCAAGTCTACAGGGCGGTGAATTTCTCAGCCTGGCAAAGATCAACTCATGCAGCCAGGAGCCTTCGCATTAAGCGCATGTCTAGCTCCTGGCTGCCTGATCTGAACAAGAAGAGTGTCTGTCAGGCTGACCTTTGTCTAGCCTGACAGACACTCTCTTGTCGCGGGGAAGTTGGGAGTGTGGCCTCACCGCCTGTATGGACAGGCCGCTGCTTCTCTCTGAATGAAATGTTCTTAGAACTTAACTCATCAGTTTGTTCCTTAACATGCACCATACGAAAATAAATATCTGGAAGAAGTTTGCCAAATTTATCAACTCCCCTAAACCCCCATAAAATAGAGGTACGCTGACCCCACTGGTCCTCTAACACCAGACAAACACCAAAGTCCGACACACATGCTAAATTGACAAAGATTCCAGTCCTCACCTCCATCTCTCTCTATTCCTACCAACCATCTACTCACTGCCCCCTCACACCTATCTTATTTTTCTTCTCTGTCCCTTCTCTCTTCCTCCCTTAACTCATTGTTTCCTTTAGTTTTTTTATGAGTTACAGTGCATTCATGCTGTCTTACAAAGTACATTTACCATTGTGTTGACTTATTTAAGTAATTCAAGTGTATCTCAGGCAAATATAGTCTGATATTTTATCATCTACATGTCTTGCACAAGCACCAAAAGATCTTTTTGATGTATTTTATTGTTTCTTTAAAACCCAGTAAAACTATTTTGAAATAAAAAATTAATTTGGATACATCATTATAAATGGGTGGAAAAATAGGAGTGGATAAATACAGATAGAAATGTAAAAAACAAAGGGGCATATTTACAAGGACTTAATGCCGCTGTAGCACCAATTTTTTGACGTTACGGTGGCTTTTTTTTATCGCCTTATTTACAAGTTGCCGCTTACTGCAGTTAGCGGCACTTTTCTAGCGTAAACGTGAATTTTCAAGATCGCCACTTCTGTTAGCAGGACTTAACAAAAATGAGATGCAAGGTAGGCGTTCCCGTGAAAAAACTGCCGCTAACCACACTTCGCGATATTTACAAGAAAATCCTTGTATGGTGCAAAACCGAAAAAACTGCCTCTAAGTCCAGTTAGAGGCAGTTTTTAAGACCAAAAATAGCTGGTCTTAAAATTGGTGCAAACACTTGGGCCACATACAAGATGTTTGGGTGCTGGACAGTGCTGCAATGAATATTGCTGCGCTGCCATGCGCCAAAGCAAAAGGTCAGGAATGCGCCCTATCAATAAGATAGGGCACATTCCTGGGCTTCATTCATGAAAAGTGTTGCATCGCTGCGACAAAACAGCGTTGCAACACTTTTCACTGCGCCCTCCTTGCGACACCATGGATGCGCCGTATTTACTATACGTCGCTCCATGTCTCAATCAATGACAGATACGTCTGGAATCCTGACATATCTGTCAGGGCTAAAGTCACGCATTGCTGCAGTCGTGCTGCAAGCATGACGCAACTCCAGCAATGCTTGGGGCAGGCCTATCCCTATGGCACTGTGTCACCCTTACGCCCGCCATGAGGCAGGTGTAAGGTTTTGACGCAGTGGCGTCCTAGAATTGTCGCAGTGAAATCTGATAGATTTCACTGCGCCACTCCTACGAGGCTTTGTTGCGTGGGAGCGCCCACCCTGCATACATCATACCTGGGGCAGGTAAAATGTGGCGCAGGGCTTTACAAGGTCACACATATGCCTAGATGTGTCACTTTGTAAATACGGAGCAACGTGGTGCAAAATTAACGTTGCAAGTACCTCAAGAAAATGATGCACCGGCGGCTTTAAACTGTTGGAAGGGGCTCATGAATAAGCCCCCCTGCATTTTTCCCCTACATTGGCGCACAATGACTGCCATGCGCCAACACAGGCACCCTTGAGCCATGGTGTTGCGGAGTGGATTGATGTTGTGCAGGAATGGACACCTATCTGCCCAAAACCTATCAATGCAGGATATTTCCTCTTCCTCTGTGTGGTGTGCGTTGACTGCGGATTTGATGGTTGTGTGAGTTTCAGGGTTATTGTTGTGGCTCCTTCTCTTCTCAAGATGTCTGCAGGTACGTCTGGACTAGTGGAGGGTGGGAGTGAACCAGTTGTCCTTCTTGGAGTGTTGGTTGACTGGTCTTTTCTTGAGGGGTGTCAGGGTGTTGGCGCAGTTGGCGATCCATCGGTGGAGGTTGCACACTGCGGTGTTGGCATCTCTAAGCAATGCCGGAGTGGTGGTGCTGAGGGAGTTGACGAGAAGTACTTCGGTGGCCTTGATCCAGCTACAAGGGGGGGTGATGGCGGTCGTGTAGGTGGGCGTGGTGAAGGCATGATGTATACAATGATGGTCGGTCCAGGAGGGTTCTGTGGTGTGGCTGTAGTTGAAGTTCCCTCTGGCGGAGAAGACGGGCTTGAGCGTGTGTCCGACTATGTGGGTTGGTGCGGTGACTAGCTGCTTAGTCCGATGTTGGTGAGGTTCCCCAGCAGGGGGGTGGTGTTCTGGTCACTGGGGTTGTCCAGGTGGAACATGAGGACTCTGAGTAGGATGTAGTCGGTGGATGGGAGAGCCTAGGGTGCGATGAGGTCTACGATGGCATCGGTGAATGGGGGCCTGTAGACGAGGGTTTCGCAGAGGGTGGTATTGGGGTTGGTCTGGATCTGGAAGTGAAGGTGTTCCATGGTCGCCGTTGGGTCATTAGAGTGCGTGGTCAGTCGTAGTGTGCTTTTGTAGACAATGGCAATGCCTCCTCCTGGATGGTCGGGGTGGTCCTTGCGGGTGATTTTGTAGCTGTCGGGGATGGCGATGTCCAGTCAAGAGCAGGGGTTGGTCCAGGTTTCAGTGAAGAAGGCGATGTCTGGAGAGGTGGCGTCGAGGAGGTCCCAGATTTTTGTGGCGTATTTGTGGAGGGACCGCAGTTGAGGAGGATGCAGTTGAGCCAGTCGGGTGCACTGTTGGTCGGCTGGGCGGCAAGAGGCGCTGTTGTGCTGATGTGGCAGATGGTGTGTTTGCAGTTTCGGCAGGCGCAGGGTACAAGGGTATTCTTCGGTGATGCTAGACGGCAGGTGGCGTGGCGTCCAGGGTTGAGAGTGAGGAGGGTGCTGGTGTCGTAGCGGTGGAGTGTCCGAGAGGCACGGTCCCTGGTGCTGGGCACGGTACAGGGGCGGACGGATGCAGACAGGCTTGCCTTTGGCGCACCAGTGGCACGCCCGCAGCACATGGACGCACAGCATCCACCATTAAGTAGTGCTGCAGGGGGGCTGGACAGCTGGGAGGCGAGAAACGCGGGAAAGGACACTGGAGGGGGCGGGGACACGGGGATCACAGTGGCAACAAGGGAAAGGACAAGGAAAAAGGAACTGAAAAAAGCACAGGAAAAACAAACCAAAGATTTAAAAAAACAGAGGTAGAAAAGCAACGGAGGCTTTAAAAGCAGAGTCTGGGCGTGGCCAAGATGGCGGCACGGTAGGACGCGACTCTCAGCTCCTCCGGCTCACCGAAAATTAGCCTTGTAATTGCCCTGTCCATCGGCCAGCAAATAGCAGCATCCCGAGGTTGGCGCTCTCCGGAGGCTCCGGCGCGAGGAAGAGCGCAGCGGTGAACCGAATGTGGGCCCTGTCGGGCACCGACTGAAGCCCGCGCAGGGACTGCGGTAACGAGGGCCGGGACCGCGGAGATCGCATCAGCGGGTCCCCCGATCGCAGGTCCGAGGCGCGGCCCCGGACTGAGGTGGAAAATCTACAGCTGATCTGAGGAAGCCTGAGACCCCGGTGGGGGTCTCTGTATGAGGCGGCGGCCTCGCTGAGGGAGTCGGTGATCCGACCCGGGTTTCGGATCGGTCTGCGCCCGCCATTTTGTGGTCCTCGCTGCCCCGGCCCGAACGGACATTGGAGGGGCCCAGCCCGGAGATCTCTGCTAAACGCCTGGAGACTGAGCACCTGCTGACAAGAACTACAGAGGTGAGAGGTCCGGTGGCGGTGTCCTGCGCTCTGGGAGCGGGCGGTGCTGAGGTCTGGCGGGATAAATCTTCCCATCCGCCATTTTGACCTCGACCCTACGTCGGGCGGTGAGGCCCAGGAAGTGCAGTCTACAGCCCACTCTGCACACTGAGGGGGTCATTGGCGTTAGAGGACGCAGCTTGGCCTGTCGGCGGCTGTGGGCGTTCGATGAGAGGAGCGGTGGCTTGAGACCTACCGGTGAGTGGCGCACCGCAGTGCAAGGGGGCCCGGGCCGCATCGTTACAGCACCTGCGCTGTGGATCCCAGGGCCGGGTGGAGTTGCGGGGAGAGTGCCGTGCGGGCCGGGGCGCTCTCTCCACCCCAACGCCTTGACGGAGTGACCCGAGCGTTGTGAGCCTCGCCTGCCCTCCCGGGGGCGCTGCACCTGGACGCCGGACGCCGGAGGGAACCACGGGGGGACCCGCTGACTACAGCTGCCCGCACCTTGCCCCCCTAGCCTTGCGCCCGCCTGGGCATCGTGACCCCCTGGACTGGAGGGCTACTGCATTGACTGCCTCATGAGGTGCAATTAAATTCATGGTGGGGCGGCGCAGCCTATCAATCTCCGCACGCCCACTGTCACTTTACCCCGCATTGAGGCCTGCTCAATGGAGGCGTACCGGAGAGAGGCGGTGATTGAGGTGACACCTCAGAGCTGGTGCTGGTTCTTCACTTTCCCTCAGCACATCCGAGTGTCGGAATGACTTCTGCCCGTGCAAGAAGGGAAAAGTCCCTTAAAGAACTCATGCGTGCACCGACTGGAGACGCAGGGACCTCCCAGGGGGCAGCTGGAGACCAAGGGAACGCCGCCTCGGTCGATGGAGCAGATGGACCAGCGACGAAGGCCTTCATGCTGGAATTGTTCTCGGCCATCAAAGAAGACATTCTTGAGCTGAAGGGCCAGCTCGCATCGGATCTTAGAGAGGTGCGGCGTGATGTCGACGAGGTGGGTGAAAGGGTGGCAGCCCTTGAGGAGCATGAACTGGCACGGGAGGACGACCTACACCAGCTGCAGCAGGAGGTCATCCGCTTGAGGGACCAGAATCTCGACCTCCAGGCCCACGCGGAGGATCTGGAGAACCGCTCCCGGAGGAATAACATCTGCATCCGTGCAGTCCCTTGGAAGGCTGAGGGGGACGACCTCCGGGAGTATGTCTCGTCCCTCTTCCGACTCATTTTGGGGGATGTTAGCCCGCAGGAAATACAATTGGACCGTGTCCATCGGGTCGGCCTGCACAGAGGAGGGAAGGCCCCCCCGCCCGACGTGCTGGTCTGTGTGCATGACTTCCAACTCAAAGAACTAATCTTGAGCAAAGCCAGGTCGGCCCCGCCGATCCTCTTCCGTGGACATACACTGGCCCTCTTTCAAGACTTAGCAGCGTCTACACTGGCCAAAAGGAGAGAATCCAGAGCAGTCACGTCGTATTTACGAGACAAGGGGATTCCATACTCATGGGGCCACCCTTTTCGTATTATCTTTAAGTACCAGGGGAAGTTGAGACAGATGCGCTCCCTCGAAGACACCTTACACCTGCTGGGACTGGAGGCAGAGGAGACTCCGAATTCTCGAGGTGGCCCCGCGGCCCCTGTCAGGCGATCGCCTCCTCGATGGCAGACCGTGGGCAAATCGTCGGTCTCCAAGAAACCAACCCCAGAGGAGATGGCTAAAGAGCGCGAGGCGGTGCTCACGACCCTGTCTCAGGCCCAGGAACGTCCGGATTCTCCGTGAGGTTGCTCCTCCTCCCTCATTGCAAGGACGGCAGCAATGCCAGGCAGTCGGAGGGGCGCAGGAGTGAACCGCCTTTTCAGACTCTCGAGACCTTCACCGGCGGTCCGTGGACCGGCCGACACCACGAATGGGAAGGTCTTCCTCCGGTTCACGCTCCCCCCCCGACTCTGTACATGAGTTGGACATCGGACTCCTGCCTCATTTGGGTTAGACCTTGGTCATGTTCCCACTGTTACACTTTGACAGACTTTTGTCATGTTCTTACTTTATTTTTGTCTTTTTATTTTGGGTCTGTTGGGTTGGGGTGGGTTTTCTCCTCGATGAGCCTTTTCGTTGCTGCGCCATACGTAGCCTGCGCGCTTGGGCCCCCTTCTCCCTTCACTCTCCCGCGTACGGCCACTATGTCCGTGCCCCCACCCTCTTCAATATGGGGTTGTGGGCCTTCGCCAAAGCTATACCTGCTTTCCCAATCTCCACCTGGATCTCAAAATAGTCTGTCTCAACGCTAGGGGTCTCAATAATCCGGTTAAACGGAAGGCGGTGCTATCCCTTTTAGAAAACTCAGGGGGGGATATTTGCCTTATTCAAGAAACACATTTGCTGCTGTCTGATACCCACCGCCTACGCAACCCGCACTTCCCTCTCCAGTACTGGTCCTCCACCAATAACAAGCGGGGAGGGGTAGCCATTTTAGTTGCTAAAAAGTTTAAGGGTAAAGTCCTTGGGTCAATCTCGGAGATTAAGGGTCGCCTGCTAGCACTACGCTTCCGGCTGGGTTCCTCCCACTGCACTATAGCTTCCATCTACTCACCTAATGAACGCCCAGAGAAATTCCTGCTTGAGGCGTGTGCAGATGTCTTGCAGTCTCCTGATCCAGTGGTGGTAGTGGGAGGGGATCTCAATTTGGTAATGGATGGAGAGCAAGATCGCTCGGGCTCTCGTTATGGACACACGGGCGCTCTGTCTGACACGGGTAAGGACTGGCTGCGCGAAGCAGGCATCAGGGATGCCTGGCGAGGGCTACATCCGACTGAAAGGGATTATTCTTATTTTTCGGCTGCACATAAGACGTACGTGCGTCTTGACCACTTTTTAGTCTCCCCAGCTGCTTGGGCCTTGGTGGCTGATTCCACTATCGAAGCACGGAGTCTTTCGGACCATGCACACATTACTTTATCTATGCACTTCCCCTCTGAGCGGGTCGCGTCCATCATGCGCTGGCGCATGCGCGACTCCCTTCTTAGGTCTCCAGAGAATGTTACGGACCTAAGGCTCTGCATCACGGACTACATAGCCACAAACACTAGAGACGACACACCACTAGCCTCGGTCTGGGAGGCGCTCAAATTGGTCGTTCGCGGCGCCCTAATTGCTAAGGCAGCCTACGAGAACAAGATACGGCGGTCGAAACTGACTGATCTGGAGGCAGCGGTTCGAGAACTTGAAGCCATACACAAGCGCATGGGTGCCCCCCGGATCTGGCGACAGCTGGAGACAGAGCGCCTCCAGCTCCGTCGGTTGGACCTGGATCGTGCAGAACATGCAGTGCTTCGTCTGAAGCACAAATATTTTGTAGGTTCCAACAAGGGAGGCCGTATGCTGGCATACTGCTTGCGCAGCCAACAAGAGGCTCACTCAGTGTCTGCACTCCGGGATGCGACGGACCAACTCTGCACTGATGACGCTTCTATTGTATCTATCGTCCGATCTTTCTATAGTTCACTCTACATGGCTGGTTCTTCTTTGCACGCCGACCCCTTCCGCTACCTCCAGGAAGCGGGGGTGATGCCCTTGCCGGCAGGAGACGTGGAGGCCCTAGAGGCACCCATCCAGGTAGCCGAAGTAATATCCGCAATTGCAAGATTGCAGTTGCAGAAGGCCCCGGGGCCCGACGGATTTGGCGCCCTTTTCTACAAAACTTATTGCGCTGAGCTCGCCCCTTTATTGACCCGGTTATTTAACTCCTTCGCAGAGACAGGATCCCTCTCCCCTTCCATGTTGCAGGCATCCATCGCAGTTATTCTTAAGCCGGGCAAGGACCCGGAACTGTGCGGCTCCTACAGGCCGATATCCCTATTGAATGCTGACGCTAAATTATTCGCTAGCATACTAACTCATAGACTGAACCCCCATATGCCGGGACTTGTTGATCCAGACCAGTCTGGGTTTACTCCGGAGCGGCAATGTGGGGACAACACAAAACGCCTCTGCCACCTCATTGATAAAGTTCATCGGTCAAAGGAGGAGCCCCTCCTCTTAGCTGTTGATGCGGAGAAGGCCTTTGACCGAGTACACTGGCCCTACCTCTTTGCAACCCTTGAGCGCTTCGGTCTGGGCCCACGGTTCCGACACTGGGTTGCGAGCATTTATAGCGTGCCGCAGGCGGCCGTCCGGGTTAACGGTGTACTTTCTGATTACTTTGATGTGGGGAGGGGAACGAGGCAAGGTTGCCCTCTGTCTCCCCTACTGTTTGCTTTATATATGGAGCCAATGGCTCAGAGACTCCGAGACAATCGCCTCGCGCACGGTATACCATTCGGTCTAGATCGGCATCTTATTAGCTTATATGCGGACTACCTCATTTTCTCACTGGCACAGCCTCTGGCTACCCTGCCGGCGGTGGTTGACGACCTGCAAGTGTTTAGTCAATACTCTGGCTTCAAAATCAACATGCAGAAGTCACAGGTCCTTAATCTTTCCGCTACCCCTACGACGATAACGAAGCTGGGTGCTGACTTTGCCTTCGAATGGGTGATGGGCGGCATACCCTATCTGGGGTTGGTCCTACACAGAAGCCTTGCACAAACCGCAGAGGTGAACTATTCGACTTTACTAAAGCGTATCCGAACTGACCTACAGCGGTGGCGGCGCCTGCCCCTGACATGGTTCGGTAGACTGTCAGCGGTTTAAATGAACGTTCTGCCATGTGCCCTATATCTATTCCAGACTTTGCCACTGGAGCCTCCCACCCGGGTCCTGGGGCAAATTCAGGCGGCCGTGGAGGGGTTTGTGCGGGGCCCCACTGCGTCACGTTTGGCGAAAACACAGCTTCAGCGACCCAAAAATCACGGAGGGATAGCATTTCCTAATTTCATTCGCTACTATCACGCTTCCCTCCTCCGGTTTCTGGTGGAATGGAACCGCCCTATGACCGAGAAACATTGGGTATTTATGGACCAGACGGTAGCGGGACATCATATCTGGCGCGACGCATGGTTACCGAGATCGGATAGGGCCTGGGGCCTTTATTCATCCCCTGTCACGCGCCCCACGATGATCGCTTGGGACAGAGTCGCCCGAAGGGCTCATTTGACCACATTTCCCTCCCCTTTGATGCCGCTTTTCATGAATCCTGCTTTTCAGCCTGGGATGAATAAGGGAGTGGCCGCTCGCTGGATTGAGGGAGGTTGTAAGCGACTGGGGCATCTCTTCGATCTTCGGGGTTATATCCCTTTCAAGGAGCTCCAAACGGACTTCCAGCTATTGATGACAGATCAGTATTTACACTCTCAGATGACACACTGGTTATCTGAGCCTGAGACGCGCTCCCGGGCATACCGGCCAATGTTGCCCTTCAAAAAGTGGGTGGTTCGCAAATCCGATGACAAGCACCTTATTTCGGAGATCTACTCTTTTCTTACCTCTGCTCTACCAAGGGCACGCACGGCCGGACAGAAACGTTGGGACGCGGAAATAGGGCGCACCTTATCCGACAAAGAGTGGGAGGATATTTTTTATCACGCACACCACACCACATACTCATCAAGCTATTCCGAAACGGCCTATAAACTAGCGACGTATTGGTATTATACCCCTGCTAGGATTTCCAAATGGCAAGCCCAGTGTGATGGCCTTTGCTGGAGGGGGTGCGGCAGCCCCGGGACCTTGATACATCTTCTCTGGCATTGCCCCAAACTAACCCGCTACTGGGAGCAGATCCTCGATAATATTGATAAGGCTTTTAACACCTTTATACCCCGGCTACCCGCATACACTATCCTGGGGCTTCCCAATGCGCTCACCTTTCCTTTGCGTTCGCCTCGGGGGCGGCAAATGGCGCTAGCGTTGAACGCAGCACATAGGGTTATAGTGGCGAGGTGGAAGTCGGACAGGGCTCCCGAGCATATCCATTGGATACACCAACTCTGGAACCTATTAGCAATGGAGAAACTCTCTATGGCAGCTGCGGGGAAGATGGCAGACTATGCTAAGATATGGGCCCCTTTCATAACGCTCCTCTCCACTGAATTCCGCGAACTCACTTGCCCGCAATACCTCCGTATTCTTAAACTGATCCCGGAGGATACCTCAGCGATACCTTGATCCTGCATGCCCATAGCCTATACTGGGTGCCTGGCGGATGGGCACTTAGGCTCAATTGGAGCGCGTATCCTTTCACACCCTTTTCTTTTGCTTGGCTCATCAAGGGGACGGGGAGGGGGGAGGGGAGTTTTTGTGTTAATTTTCTTTTTTTTCTTGTTATGGGTTTTTCTGGCCTAGGCCAGTGTTTAATAACGGAATACCAGGTGGTGTAGCAGCCTCCATGGGCCGTCCACCGGCTTAGGGGGCCTCTTACTCGCTGGCCAACGAGCAGGCTGCTAGCTAACAGATATTCTAACTACCGCCTGCCTTATGACACGGCCGGCCCTGAGGGGTTGTAGGCGGCTTGCTGTGTTTAAAGCTTTGACCTACAGTTGTATTGCTGTCATTGACTGGCCTGCATATTTGAGCTTCTGGCGCCGGCCCGCTGGGTTGTGGGCGACTGAGCTAATTACTCACTTGGTGTTCTGTCAATAAAAAACAGATTTAATATTAGAAAAGCAACGGAGAAGAGCAGAAGGATGGACAGGAACAGCAGAAAAGAGGGATAGGAGGGCAGTCAAGCTGCAGAGCAGTGACCCTCTACCACTGGACCACCAGGGATGAGACGCAGGCAGGAGCCTGCGGGTGGAGAAGGGACTTAAACACCTGACCTCCGGGTCAGAGGAGCCAGCAGCAGCAGATGGGGACAGCAGCAGCAGCAACCAGATGGCGCAGCGCTGTGGGAAGGGGAAGAGGAAGTCCACTAAGGGATAGTCCCCCTTACACCAAAAAGCAAACTAACAGGGGGCAAGGAAAGGCAGCACCACCCGGTTGCCTCTTCCGATCTAACAGTGGTGACCAGATTCCAAAACGAAACAGCAAGCCAAACATCTACACAACAGTGTACATGTGACGCACTTCCCCCAAAACAACAATCCCCCACAGAGAGTCCAGTATTCTGAGTATTAAGCTCATGCGGTGTGCACCTCCACGGCTCCCGCTGTTTCCAGAGAGCAGTCACCAAGACCAATGTTAAGTTATCACAATCATGGATTGCACCACCAATTCCAAGAGTAATTAGGTCCATCCATTATTTGTATCACAAAATTTCTTTATTCTTCTTTTCGAAAAAAACAGCCAACGCGTTTTGTCCAACTTCTGTGGACTTCCTCAGGGCTGTAGAACATATAAAACATATAGTGTATAGTACAATGAAAATAACCACGGATGGACAATGATACATAACAACACACAATATTTACACTTAGATTTCCAGACAGAAAATCTACGTAGAAAACTAACATATAAATGTTCACATATAAAGAGTCCACATCTAAACAATCACATATAACGAGTTACATGTAAAAATGTTCATGTAAAAATTCCCATCCAAAGCATTCACATATAAAAAGTCACATATAAAGGACAGGGACAGTCTCGACACGTGTCCAGTCAACAAGGAATATTGTATAACTGGGTGACAAAGTGACATAACATAAGAGGTGAGCAAACGGGGACCAAAGAATACAGAGGGATACTTATAAAATGATGAATTATAGTGCACCGTGACTAATCAGAGAAGTTTGGACACCATAAGAGTGAAGATACTACAGAGTAAAGGGAGAATGTTAGCACAGCAGTGTCCTTAACGGCATTAGTGCCCAGAAGTGAATGTCGCCAGGGCGACATACCTTAGTATCTAAGTATCTAAGTATGGTCTTCTATGGTTGTTGGCAAGCGATCTA
The DNA here is from genome assembly GCA_963921515.1 of Calotriton arnoldi. Lineage (NCBI taxonomy): Eukaryota > Metazoa > Chordata > Amphibia > Caudata > Salamandridae > Calotriton > Calotriton arnoldi. The sequence continues at coordinate 2,722,419 of CAWUFW010001512.1, forward strand.
ACATTGGAGTATATTTTAGCCATATATACTCGCGCTACTTTTTGTTATGGTGGCACAAGGATGATGGACATTTACACATACTATACGTGGGGCTAGCGCAGTTACTAATACGCACTATGGGGTGGTTTCCCTTATTGGGCCCGACACCCATTGGGATGACGTTGGACCTACATCTAAGATTCCATTATGAATTATAAGGCATAACACCACAGAGTGTGGAAGGGCTCTAATGCATTTCCCCGTTTGGAAAGGACACTATCTTAATTGCCATTGTTTTTAACTGCATGCATTTTTTCACACAACTATTATTAAGTCCCCCTTATTCCTCTGGGTCCAATAGTCAGGATGAGGGCCTCTTATTTTCCCCCTCAACTCTTATTGCTCTACCTTGTAGGCACAGGAGCCGAGCAATATTGAACTTACCCTGGATCCAAGAGGGAACAGTTCTAACGAAGGACATATACTGAACCTGAGAACACTTTTGCAAAGACCAACAACCATAGGAAGACCATACTTAGATACTAAGGTATGTCGCCCTGGCGACATTCACTTCTGGGCACTATTGCCATTAAGGACACTACTGTGCTAACATTCTCACTTTACTCTGGAGTATCTACACTCTTATGGTGTCCAAACTTCTCTGATTAGTCACGGTACACTATAATTCATCGTTTTATAAGTATCCCTCTGTATTCTTTGGTTCCCGTTTGCTCACCTCTTATGTTATGTCACTTTGTCACCCAGTTATACAACAATATTCCTTGTTCACTGGACACGTGTCGAGACTGTCCCTGTCCTTTATATGTGACTATTTATATGTGAATGTTTTAGATGGGAATTTTTACATGAAAATTTTTACATGTAACTCATTATATGTGATTGTTTAGATGTGGACTCTTTATATGTGATCATTTATATGTTAGTTTTCCACGTAGATTTTCTGTCTGGAAATCTAAGTGTAAATATTGTGTGTTGTTATGTATCATTGTTCATCCGTGGTTATTTTCATTGTACTATACACTATGGGGCCGATTCCGATTCGGGCCGGAAATCTCTCCGACCGAGCCGGACCCGGAGAGATTTCCGACCGAATCGGACCCGTGCAGTCCGACCGAACGAGTCCGATGCATTCGTATGCCACCGGACACGAGTCGGTCGGACTCCCATTGAACTCAATGGGAGCCGGTCGTACAACGCGTACGCGGGCTCCCATTGCCTCAATGGGTGCGAGGCGGACAAGGGCGCTCCCTACAGCGAGTACGCCGCGAAGCGCTCGCGGCGTACACGCACAGGTAGGGGGACCCATGGGTCCCCCTGTGTGCGCCTCGCACGGGTACGCGTACAGGGGGTCCGACACGGACCCCCAAAGTACGGCTCCGACAGCGAGTTCGAGTCGGACGGCGCGAGTCGGTCGGAGCGGTCGAGGTGCGCATCGTACTTACCCGGCCGGAAAACGTCTCCATTGCGCGGTGCGAATCGGGTCCGAGCGAGTCGGTCGGAGCGGTACGATCCGGGTACGAGTCGGTCGGAGCGGTCGGGTCGCCCGGACGAGTCGGTCGGCGAATTCGCATCGTACTCGCTCGGCCGGAACCGCGTACGATTCGGTCGGGAAACAGGGCTCCGAATCGGATCCGGTAAAGCCGAATCCTATTCGGAGCCCTACCGGCCGAGATCGGAATCGGCCCCTATATGTTTTATATGTTCTACATACGCGTTGACTGTTTTTTTCGAAAAGAAGAATAAAGAAATTTTGTGATACAAATAATGGATGGACCTAATTACTCTTGGAACTGGTGGTGCAATCCACATTTGTGAGTGACCAGATTCCGTGATCCCCAGTTCCCCAGTGAGTAACGGTGGATCAAGCTGCATACCCAAGGGCCTGAGCCCAAACCGGTCCCCGTGCCCCTGGCACCCAGTGCCACCAATGGCCGATCTCAGCAACTTGAGCCAGTTAGTGGAGTCCCACCAGTCTTGTGTGGTGCCCTCGGTGAAGCAGGTCAGCCGCAGCGCAGGGATTGCTCAGGGCACGGTTTGCGTCACCCACAGGCGTTAGGCCTGGGCCCGACTCGACCCCAGGCCTCCTCCGCTACGCGGCCCACCTTCTCCTGACCTGGACATTGACACCGGGGCTCAATACGCTGCACGCTCTCCAAATCTGTGACTCAGCCAGCAGGAGCCTCAGTCAGGTGGGATTTCACAAGCTGGGTACCGCAGTCGCCGCCAAGTCCGCTGGGGAACCGCCCGATGCAGGTGATGCAACAGGCCCCCCTTAGGCGTGAAGTTGCAGCGCTCCCACCACACAAGTTCGGCGCAGCTCAGGGGCCTCACCCTCCACAGCGTCTGGCCATCGCAACATCCCCCGGCCTGTGATGCAGAGAGGCGCGGACCACCATTGGTAATCTCCTCCGTGCACCCGGGTGTAGTGGTGGCTTGAGGCATGCGATGCAGACCTCCATATGTTGGTGCGCAGGAGGCACCTCTACCATTCACAGCTCCAAGGGGCGCCAGGCGGTCTTCTCACACAGGTCAGCAAAGTGTCTCCATGCGACCTGCCAGACTTCACCACCAGGTAAGGGCAATCGCCAATGCCTCAATGTCTACTGCCACAGCCCAGCAACTCCACAGCACCTCTCCCTCCCACTCCAGGTCATAGACGCAGGCCCAGCGAGGCCTCCGGGCTCCGGAGACTGTCATCGCTTTCAAGGTTTTGGCTGCCACGGTGTTGCAAGGGCGCTATGAAAAGTGATGCATCACTGGTTTTTCCCAGCAATGCGCCTCTTTTCATAAATGTAGCCCTGACTCTGCATTTCCTCTTCCCCTGGGACTCTGGCTGGTCATCCTGGCTGTTGGGGAGTTTGGGGGGTTGTTGATCTGTGCTGCACTTGGCCCTGGCTGCTCCATTCTGCATTCCATTGTTTTTATTTTATTTTTTTCATTGAGGGTGGACTTATAGGCTATTCTTGCCTCTAGAGACTTTGGGCTGACTAACGTGTGTTTTTTTGCCACTAATTGGCCTTTCGTCACTTTTCTCTCGCTAACGTCGACATTTTTATCGCCTTGACGCTAGTATTAGAGGCAGTTTTCACCACGGCTAGCTGATACTATCGCCATGTAGCGATGTAGTGTAAATACATCACTAACAGGGCAATAGTTTTCGGTGATAGGCCGCGTTAAGAAAACTGCTGCTAACTAACGCTAACACTAGTTAGCGGCAGTTCTTCAAAATATACCTCAAAAACTGCAAAACCAGGAAACGAGCTATACTAAAACTAGGAGGGTGGACTTTGGTGACAAAAATATGAAATACCGTCTTTGGCAGTCAAGGTGCAGCACCCATCCACCAGAATATTGAAGGGGCCGAGCCCATATGTTCTAGATCTGGTCTAGAACCACAAGTCGGTGGTACTTTTTCTCAGCATGAAAGCGTTGAGGGGAGAAAAGTAGTTAGCAATGTCAATCCATTCAATTGCGGTTCCTATTGGTCCATATTAACTACAAACTACTAAGTAAGATTAGTTAATTTATTACAAAGCCAAAAATAACTGAACATAAAGACACCTCAAGATGAGGGTGTAGAAATACATTGGAACCAACATAAAGCCAAATCTCCGAATAAAATTGAGTCGGTGCAGCATGCACAAGACATTTAATTCAAGAAACAGAATGCAGAGAATCAAAAGGCATGAGTCCAAGTTCCCCTGTATCGAGGGTTGATGAAATTAAAGCATTAATCAGTCCCTACACTAACACTAGCATGACATCCGTACTTAAGCATTCTTCGGGGCAGTATAGGTAAAGGTGTCAGCGTGTAGAGCCTTCCTTAGAAGTCTCTCCCCTTCAATGGGTCCGGTAGCATGAAGCTATTTAGTCAGAGCTCGTTCTAAGATGCTCTCTCCTCGAAGGCAAAGGAGAAGTGGGGCTCTTTCCCTACTTGCAAGGTTCCAATATCACAGGTGTCTTCCCAGGATTCCTTTCGGGTCACGCCATCCGATCAGACCACATTCTCATAGGTAGTTTACCACAGGACAGCGATGCTCCCGATCAGCAACAAGATGACCTTGATTCCCAGGCCTTCTCCGGTGAGAAAATACAACAGTTCTCATTATCAGCATTGACTTCTAATGTATCCTCTTCTCTCCTAGCCTAACTCCTAAAACAAAGACATTAATCTAACAAGGGCCTTTTTTTCCACCGGCAACACAAACGTGAGAAAGAGCAGAATCCAACTGGCACATGAAATTCAAACTATTAATTCTAATGCGAAAGCTTCCAGGGAAACTGTATTACAGGCCTATAAGATTCAGCTAACATTAGAGAAATGGAGCATGAGCTTTACAAAATTGCATAGAAAATAAGGCAAATTCGGTTAATATTCCTACCTACATATAAAAGGACACAATTAATACACACATTCAGTAATAAATGGTTGTCAGTTGCACAACATGAGTGTTTCTGTTAATGTTTTCTGATGGTTACATTTGATTTCCAACATTAATTCTTGGCATATTCTACATAATGGCGTAAACATATCACGTTTTATGTTATTACATTACAAAATACTAAAGCTTAGGTTAACATGACAAAGGATTATATGCGGATGCGTTCTACGCGTCTGATTACAATGCACCCCTACAATTGAAAATGAATTTTGCGCTACATCGATATCTACCTTGGTGTATAAGTTGATGATAAAACGAAGTAACATGTTAAAGCAGAAAGGTAACGAAAGACACGAGCTCAGCAGTAAACACTTTCGTTAATTTCAATACACTTTTTAGGTCGAGCCCTGAGCCAGCGCGCAAGCGCTGCTCTGGGGTCGATCTGGGGTAGTTGAGTATGGGTGAGAAGTCACGCCCACTCCCCCGCCCATCTTTTTCATTGGCTTGTGTCTTTGTCCTTTACTAAATGCTGCCTTACATTGGTTTATAGGCCTGTTAGTCCCTCCCTATGACGGCCATGTCGTCATTTGTATCCTTACATGGCTACTGGCCCCTTTACTTCGAGTACTATTTTCTCCCCGTGCCTTCTCCCCCCCCTCCCGCAGTCCGTGCCTTCTCGCCCCTCCCAGCACTCCTGTTGTTCATGCCTTCGCGCCCCCCTGATCCCCGCCCGCCCGTTTGAAATGCAATAGGTCTCGCAAATGCGAGTCCTATTGCATTGCAAATGCTTGTTTTGTAGATGGAGTGTACCATGGCACCCGCGTGTTTTTCGCTAATGGGCAAAGATGTGAAAAGAGCAACTTTCTCACCTAATCAAGGACACTTGGAACGCACCATGTCACGCCTTCATAGAGGGGAGTACTTAGGAAGGGAATACGGTTGCAGTAATTGAAGGAAACGAAAGGCTCTGAGTCTAACCAAAGGAGGGCGCGTGCAGCTGCACACGGCCTCGGTAGGAGCAACAGAGCTGCCAGACACTTCAATGAGTGATACACTTGCGGCCCCAGCCCCGCCTGCACACACAGCTGACTGGGGAGGGGGCGAGGGTGGAGGCTAAAGTCCTTTCCGCCCAGTGGGCTTCGCTCGTCTGTGGACCCGTGACCTACAAGAACAGGTCAGTAAGAGGCCGAACACGCAGGCAGACTTGGCTATCTCATCCCCGATAACTTCAGAGACACAACCCAGTGAGTTACATCTTGTTCCATGTCTAGATAGCAGCTTCCAGAGACATGGGTGGAGCTAATGTCTGTTTGAAAGGTTATCTAAGGGATTTTAAGACTGGACTAACACTGCGACAACCCTCCCGTCGGACATTGTGTCTGAAATCAATAGACTGAGCTACTGTAACCATGAGGCAAGATTACAGGGCGCCAAAAAGAGTTTTCAGGAAGTGCAGGATATAGTAACTGGTACGTGTTTGGTTTTAAGACAGGCAAATTGGTTTGTCTGGAATAAACTGATTTGGATAAACGGTTTGAGTTTTGTTTCAGACACTAATAACATTTAAATAAAAGTGTTTATAATAGAAGGTGCAAATTTGACATTCTTAAAGCGATAATGGGAAGAACTCTTGAAAACCCTCTTCAGCGTTAAAGGGATGCCGAGATCGCTACTAGAGGAGTGTACGCATACGTCTGCTGCCTTATAGGGTGCGCGAAAGGAGTGTATGAGGCACGCTGCACGCACATGTCTGCTGCCTTATGGGGTGCAGGGCACGGGCACAGCGCCGAGAGGAGTGTATGAGGCACACTGCACGCACGTCTGCTGCCTTATGGAGTGCAGGGCACAGCGCCGAGAGGAGTTTATGAGGCACGCTGTGCGGACACGTCTACTGCATTGCTGGATGCAGGGCAGGGTGCCAAAGCGTGTACTGCCTTAGGGAAGTAATCTGGACTCGTTTCATATAGGTGTCTGCTGTAGTCAGTTCACATATTTCACCCTCACTGTGGGCATCTCACACATTTCAACCTCCATCCACACTGTCAGCCTCGTTTATACTTGCCTGTGCTGCGGCAACAATGGGGAAAACATAGGGAACAAGTGCGTTCCTTGAAGCATTTCCGCACCAGCGCATAAACAGAGGCGAAATCTGCGTTTAAAACGCGCAGGTCTGAAGTGAAAAAGTGCAATAAAAATGTGTTTTAATATTCCGCTTCTTATTGCACTCAACCATCTTTTCATGGATTCCTCCTTTAACTACAGTAAGGCGGTGGAGCAATTGAAGGACCGCCAGGCTCGAGTTGGGTGTTTAGGGGAGGTTGTGCTGTTACACATATTTTTTTTTATATATCGTGTAGGATTTTTTGTTTTGTTTGTAATCGCAGCACACTGGACCGGCCGAGCAGGCTTCTAAAATTGACTCCAGGTATAACATAGAAATGCCCAAAAATCTGTCACGGGAAATTGTTTTTCATTTTATTTACATTTTGAGCAATAAGTTAATGGTATTTGGGAACCGAGACCTACAGAAGCTTCCAATAGGCCCGACCCATTCTCTATCCCCTATCCTCCACCCAACATAGCGGCACAAACTGTAGCAAGGATTTTGCTACTGATAAATGTAAATAATTTAAATCAAGAATTAATCACTTTCAAAGGGCGTGCGCATCACACAAAGTCCAATAGTCAATTGTATTTGCAAAAATTATGATTTCTTTATTTTCATCAATATAAAAAAGCATTGAACATTAATACTCCAGCCAACGCGTTTCATTCCCACACTGGGAACTTCATCAGGGCTGAAAGGTAACAAATGATACACATATTATTACCAAATTATGACACAAGACTAGACAAAAAATAACCTTCACATAACTCCACAAAACATCAATATATATTTAAAATAAGACAACATCAAACGTCCACATTTACAACAACACTGACCAAAAAACGAAATTATATATAGACATATATAAATTATTATTTTTTAATTTTTATAAAAAGTTTTCCTTAGAGAACTGAACATCCTCACACCAGGTGCCCCTAAATACCAGCACCAACTGACCCATCACACAATGCAAGTTATAAAAATGCACACCATCATATACAATGTCCATATAAGTGGACTCGACATGACCCCTCTTTGAACACACATCTTTTATAATTAATTGCCTGTAATTATGTATCTCAATTTCCTCTTTATAAACAAAAAACCAACCCATGATCAACCAACCCATGATGGATCGTATTTTACAAAGATAAAAACAGTTTAAAATCAAGGCAATCATTCAAACCAAAAAGTTGGGTATTCTATTGCAATTCTTACCGAATTAAAAAAAGAAGAAAAAAATCGTTTTAAGTCCGTAGTTTTTATATTCCTCGTGTAACTGATCACAGTTGAGGTGCAATCACCTCTGACATGTGTATAAGTATACGTGTTTCAATGTGCCTGTTAATGGAAGAGCAGATTTTACAGCATGCACATAACATGTCAGTTCTACAATGCGCTCAATTCTTTTCTCTAATTTGAATTACAACAGAAACACCATAGGTGTTAAAGAATAACAAAAAACGAAAAAAGGAAGGAAAAAAGAGGGGAAGAGAATGAGTAAAAAACAAAGAAGAAAACATGTAATGGGATACCTATTCAAACACACACCAAATGTGTCATTAAACCAAAAAATCATATACCTAACCCCAACACCGTAACATGCATATCTCCTTAAGACAACAGAGCACACCATCATCCTCGGTTGGTCTTTAATCATAATAAGTATGCATGTAATACAGACAGACCATCCCATATGGGAAAAACCATTCCAGTCACCTGACGAATCAAACAAAAGTTGATGGCAGTAATATACACATGCATCACATACTATAAATCGTACTACCATAGGGAGAAGATAAATTGGCGAGCTTCATTTATAATTTAAATGTTAGAAAGAAAGAAATAACAGAGTCCAATGAATCAGTACTCATCTACCAAAATATATCGTATAGTCAAAGAAAAGGGGAGGAGAAGAAACATTTTTCATTTGATATTTAAATATTTGCTCTATGTTATATAGTTAACCTAACTTCTAGACACTTGATGGCAGTAGTCAGAAAACGTTGTAATCATGTACTCTAAATGTAAATGGATATTCACGGTGGGTCCTACCTCTTATCTTGATATTCTCAATCACTGAGCTTGCGGTTGTTTGAGGCACGGTCCTGTGTATTCCACTAGGACCCAACAATATAGTCTTGAGTATGATAACTCCTATAAAAGATAGGAGAAGAGGAAAGACCCCAAATTCATATCACAATAGTACAACAATTGCTGATTAAAGTAGCTCTCATAATAATTTTAACAAGTGTATCTGCCGTGCAGCTACCCCGCATACCACAATGATAGTCCACAAAGTGGATGTTAATCAAAGTGGCTACCTTGTTCATTAAACTAGCATCTCCCCGTACCGCTATCCCGCAATTCCCAAACCATGGAGTTTACACCTACGCGCTCCCCGCTTAAATTCCTACCTGCGTGTACATGATAATACACATGTCAATACGTATGTGTCCTGGGCCGCATATCTTTGCCTGAATTATAAAGCACACTGTTGTGCATAACTATATCCTAATAGAACAACCCCACTATGAAAAAAAGCGGGGGTAGTTCCACAATCAAAGCCGACACCGCCCCTCAGCCTGTGCCGGACACAATATGCCGTAGAGCAAGTGACTAATTCTCACTTGTTTCCCACGCCGGCTTCGGTCAAAGATATAACAACAAAGCTGCCGTTTCTACCAATAAAGGATCCCGCTGCGAAATGCTGTACCGCCCTTGCCACCTTACCTCGCAATCGTACGTGTCTTCCTCCTTATTCTCGTGTCAAATGAATTCTCCCGCCACCGTTCGTAAATACCCAAAAATCCCGCCCACATGAAACGTAGACGTCCAATCGGCGGACACAGAGGGCGGGGGTATTAGAACGCCTGTCTGGGATAATCAACGGGCCGGAAGGTCAAAACGTCGCCATTTGTAAGCGATAAAGAATCACTCTAAACTAAGTCCTACACCTTGATGTACCAACATATATAAGCCTAAATCGGTAGAAAAATATAAAGCGGTATGTTTTACTACAGTCATCAAATTACGTTGATCCACAATATATCTAAATTGGACTACCTGGTCACAAATTTAATGTCCCAATCGCGACCCTTAATGTTCATAAAAAATACTCGCATTGAGATTATAAATTGTGATTAGCGAAATCCTACATGAATCCACTTCTATATAACACGGTGTCCCTAGTAATGAGTATATCATAAACTACACCGTATTGGAGGTCGCCATTGGTAAGTGGTTAACCTCACAAATTCTGCATCTATGCAGACAGAACATGGGGGAAAATTCCTGCCCATAACTGGAATAAAAATATATAAAACGATACCTGTGAAGAAAAAAGGGGGAGTGTAAGATATTGTAATATTACTCCATACTGGTATGTGTATAAAGTCATATATGAAAAGGATAAACGGTGTCCCTATGTTATTCCATGATGGTATTTTAAAACCATAATCGATACCAGGATACAATTATGCCAGCAAGTGTCCAGAAGTCAGGGTTTGGATGATAATCCAAAGGAAAAAAAGAGAAAAGAAAAGAAAAACCAAATAATGCGCACACATACATTAACGATGTTAGAGAGGTACAAAGCAACTTGGGTCATGAGTGCTCAATATATCGCAAATGAGTCGTCAAGAATACCAACTAATGTAGTGCTTTACAACATTTTTGTCAGGGTGGTGACTCAAGCAAAGCTTTAAGTGCACATGTCACTCCTATAGATGAAACAGCCAATTACACACACACACTGCTTGTTTGTCTTTGCAGGATATAATACCCTGTAGCCCGAACCGAAACTGGGAGGAGGGGGAAGGGGGTGGGGGGAGAAAAGAGGGGGAAAAAGAAGAAAGGGGGAAGGTTTTGAGAGAGGAAATAGCTAGAATTCTTAAACCTATCCAAATACTCAACACATTCTTGTACATACTGAGGGCTAAATCATTTTGACACAGATGTATCAAATGTTACACTCTTTTCAAAGTGAGGTAGAGCATTTTAACTATTTCCCAAGAAGAAATGCATTTCATGGTCTGTGTTAAACCCCCTACTAATACTCCTTAGCCTGCATATCCACTTGGATTCACACCTTCGTAGGTTGAGTTCTCTGTTGCCTCCCCTAGCCCCTACCTCCACATATTCAATGGCATGGAACCAGAAAGTGGCTTCACCTCTATGGTTTTCCATGAAATGTTCAGTCATTGGATACCGTAAATCTTTATTAAGAATGGCCCTTCTATGTTCCTGAATACGCAGTTTCAAGCTGCGCTTGGTGCTACCCACATAGATATGTCCACATGAACAACCAATCACATAGACCACATAGGTGGTATTACAATTAATACATTTTGAAATGGTAAACTCGATAGATCCATTGAAGGCAAAATTCTTAGTCCTATTGATGCCTAGATGACATACATTGCATGAGCTGCAAGTGTAAAAACCCTTAGGTTTTACTGGTAACCATGTCTCCTGTTTCCCTGAGGTTGAAGTTACATAACTCGGACATAGTTCCTGTCTCAATGTATTGCCTCTCCTGTACGTAACTGATGGATTCTTTCTAACCAAAGTGCAGAGGTTGGGAATCTCCTGTAGCAAATACCAATTCCTCTTCAATAATTTGAAGATCTCACTGCTGTGTGTGGTATACTGTGTGATAAATCTGATATCCGCATTCCCCCTCTTGTCTCTAGTTTTATCTTTTTTAGCTAGTGTAGAATCCCTAGTCAGCTTACGTACTCTACTTTCCGCTGTGTCGAGGACCTGTAGTAAAACATACCGCTTTATATTGGTAATAATATGTGTATCATTTGTTACCTTTCAGCCCTGATGAAGTTCCCAGTGTGGGAATGAAACGCGTTGGCTGGAGTATTAATGTTCAATGCTTTTTTATATTGATGAAAATAAAGAAATCATAATTTTTGCAAATACAATTGACTATTGGACTTTGTGTGATGCGCACGCCCTTTGAAAGTGATTAATTTTCTGATCTGGAGCACAGTGACGCCACGCAACGGTTGGCGTAGGGGCAGATTTGCGCATCAAAACTTTATCTTTTGGAACTGGCACGAGGTGCGGTACCTGTGGTCCGCCGTTGTTCAAACTGATACTTATCTTATTGGACTAACCAGCACTCGTAGCCATCCTTGTAACAACATGGCACGTTTTGACGATAAAAGAAAGGAAATGGCACAAGACCTGTTTGGAAAGAATACAACATCATCACAGATTGGATCAAGTGCTCAAAATACATCGGGCTTACGTGCCCTATTTATCAAATTAGAACGCCTAAAAAAACAAGAACTCTCCCGATGGTGGGACGGGGTAACTCTACAACAGTATATCGACAACAAAAAAACGCCTAGAGGGTTACGTATATTAATATTTCCCACCTTTGAGGATCTCAGTGATGAGCTCCTCAAGGAGTGGGAAGTGAATTTAGAGGGTGCCTCTCTCATTATGATGCAAATCCTGATAAGACACGCGATTGAGAAGGGGGCGAAGCTCTTGTCAGAGATAGAGATAATTGAGAAAGAAATTGAGGGGCATATTAGCAAGACCCACGTTAAAATTATCGCCGTTTTAGCGGCAGGAAACTGCCGCTAAAACGGCGATAATGGGCTTGCTAATATGCGTTATAGAATTCCAATAGAAGCCCAGGTTAGATGTGCAGGACATCTAACCTGGGCTTCTATTGGAATTCCATAACGCATATTATTAAGCCCATTATCGCCGTTTTAGCGGCAGTTTCCTGCCGCTAAAACGGCGATAATTTTAACGTGGGTCTTGCTAATATGCCCCTGAGTCTTGTGAGAATAAGGACCTGGTGGATAAGAACTATGTGATCCTTAGTAAGGTGATTGAGGGGCATCAAAATTACTTGAAAGAGAAAAAGCTGCGTAAGATCAAGCGGGATGATAGGGACTATAGGGATGGCAGAATATATACTTTTGCGAAAAAATTTGACATGATTACCGGCAATGAGGACAGAAAAAGGGTAAGAGAGCGAAGTGAGGAAGCAAGGTCATCTAGTAGCACATCACTGTCTTCAGTGAGCAGTGCATCTTCAAGTAATATCACTGGTGAGCGCCCTTTAGGGGAGGGAACCACCGGTTTTCAAAGAGAACTAGCCAGACTCAGGAACAGTGGAAATCAGTTGAAAAAAGTACAACCAAAAAGACAAGGAGAGGGGGCAGGAAGTCACAAGGTAGGCGAAGAAGGGGTAGCCGAGGACACGCTCAGGAGATCAGAGAGGGCAAAGACCAAACAGAAGTGAGATTGAATACGGATACTCATCCTTTAGGGGTGGAGGCGGAGGGTGACTTAGAATTGAAAATTGTCAACCTCTCTTGCAAAATATTGGACTCTGATGAAACAAGTTTACTTTGTAAGGGTTTGGGCTTTTGCCCAACTCAGGAGGTGACTTAACAAATGTACATGTGGATCTCTTCAAGTTTTCGAGAATCTTAAAATTAAAAGATTTCTTTAATGAGAAGTTGTCGCATGAAAATGTCTCTGTTAATAATGTGGAACAAACTGATTATACTATACTGGAAGTTAGAAACCTACAATGTTTAATGTCACTGAGTGGTGAGGAAGAGGTGGATGTACACTCGGTTTTAGAGGAATTAAACATTTGTGAGAACTTGACAGGGGAAAGTGGACTGCGACCCACTTCGAAATTTACACCAACAACATATCATCATAATATTGATGTATTCACTGATAGAATAAGTGAAGGCATATATAAATTGGAGAACCAAATGAGACGAACCCAGGGGTCTATGTGTAATCTGACGGGAGGTGAAAAAGAAGCCCTCAAAAGGCTAAAAAACGATACTGAAATTGTCATAAGGGAGGCTGACAAGGGCGGAAATGTCGTTGTGATGAACAAAATGGATTATTTTGGTGAAATCGAACGCCAACTGGGTGATGTACAATGCTATGAGAAATTGAGACATAATCCTATTAATGACCTAACAAGGGTGATTAATCTCAAACTTGTGGAGTGGAGGGAGGTTGGTCTGCTGAGTGAACAGGAATATAGGTACCTGAGAGTGGAGAATCCCAGGTTTCCCTGTATCTATATTCTCCCCAAAGTTCACAAGCAAGGGGCATTTCCCCCAGGGAGACCCATCATTTCTGGGGTGGGTTCGCCCACTGAGAGACTGTCAGAATTCATCGACCTCAGTTTACAGAAACATGTTCTGGATTTACCATCATATATCCAAGACAGCCGAGATATTTTATCTAAATTTAAAGACTTTGTCTGGTCAGATGAATTGTTGTTTGTGACACTTGATGTAACAAGCCTTTACACCTGCATACAGCATGAGTTTGGACTGAGGGCTGCGAGATCCTACTTAGACAGGGAGACGGCTGACCACTATGAACGCAATCAGATGGTCCTTGAAATGATGGAGCTTATCCTCACAATGAACTACTTTCTGCATGATGGCACATGGTACCATCAGAGGAGAGGTACGGCCATGGGCACCAGGTTTGCCCCCTCTTATGCCTGCCTCTTTATGGGGTGGTATGAGAGGGGGCACGCCTGGAACCAATGTGCCTCCCCCTACACTGAGCACATTGTGTTCTGGGGGAGGTACATTGATGATATCATCTGCCTGTGGTCGGGAACCGAAACACTGCTTTTGGAATACTTCCAATATTTAAACAGCAATCCTTTCAATGTCAAACTCACAATGGAGCATCACAAGGAAAGCATTGACTTTTTAGATCTACACTTTTATATCAAGGATGGGCTTATACAAAGTGCACTGCATCGCAAAGAAACAGCTTGCAATGCGACACTGCATGCTAATAGCGCTCATTCAAGTTCAACCATCAAGAACATCCCCTACGGAGAGATGGTGCGCATGAGGCGCAATTGCAGTGAAGATGACTGTTTCAACAGTAATGTACAACAAGTGAAGAAAAGATTTCTAGCAAGGGGATATAAGAAGCAGGTCCTCGACACAGCGGAAAGTAGAGTACGTAAGCTGACTAGGGATTCTACACTAGCTAAAAAAGATAAAACTAGAGACAAGAGGGGGAATGCGGATATCAGATTTATCACACAGTATACCACACACAGCAGTGAGATCTTCAAATTATTGAAGAGGAATTGGTATTTGCTACAGGAGATTCCCAACCTCTGCACTTTGGTTAGAAAGAATCCATCAGTTACGTTCAGGAGAGGCAATACATTGAGACAGGAACTATGTCCGAGTTATGTAACTTCAACCTCAGGGAAACAGGAGACATGGTTACCAGTAAAACCTAAGGGTTTTTACACTTGCAGCTCATGCAATGTATGTCATCTAGGCATCAATAGGACTAAGAATTTTGCCTTCAATGGATCTATCGAGTTTACCATTTCGAAATGTATTAATTGTAATACCACCTATGTGGTCTATGTGATTGGTTGTTCATGTGGACATATCTATGTGGGTAGCACCAAGCGCAGCTTGAAACTGCGTATTCAGGAACATAGAAGGGCCATTCTTAATAAAGATTTACGGTATCCAATGACTGAACATTTCATGGAAAACCATAGAGGTGAAGCCACTTTCTGGTTCCATGCCATTGAATATGTGGAGGTAGGGGCTAGGGGAGGCAACAGAGAACTCAACCTACGAAGGTGTGAATCCAAGTGGATATGCAGGCTAAGGAGTATTAGTAGGGGGTTTAACACAGACCATGAAATGCATTTCTTCTTGGGAAATAGTTAAAATGCTCTACCTCACTTTGAAAAGAGTGTAACATTTGATACATCTGTGTCAAAATGATTTAGCCCTCAGTATGTACAAGAATGTGTTGAGTATTTGGATAGGTTTAAGAATTCTAGCTATTTCCTCTCTCAAAACCTTCCCCCCTTTCTTCTTTTTTTCCCCCTCTTTTCTCCCCCCCACCCCCTTCCCCCTCCTCCCAGTTTCGGTTCGGGCTACAGGGTATTATATCCTGCAAAGACAAACAAGCAGTGTGTGTGTGTAATTGGCTGTTTCATCTATAGGAGTGACATGTGCACTTAAAGCTTTGCTTGAGTCACCACCCTGACAAAAATGTTGTAAAGCACTACATTAGTTGGTATTCTTGACGACTCATTTGCGATATATTGAGGACTCATGACCCAAGTTGCTTTGTACCTCTCTAACATCGTTAATGTATGTGTGCGCATTATTTGGTTTTTCTTTTCTTTTCTCTTTTTTTCCTTTGGATTATCATCCAAACCCTGACTTCTGGACACTTGCTGGCATAATTGTATCCTGGTATCGATTATGGTTTTAAAATACCATCATGGAATAACATAGGGACACCGTTTATCCTTTTCATATATGACTTTATACACATACCAGTATGGAGTAATATTACAATATCTTACACTCCCCCTTTTTTCTTCACAGGTATCGTTTTATATATTTTTATTCCAGTTATGGGCAGGAATTTTCCCCCATGTTCTGTCTGCATAGATGCAGAATTTGTGAGGTTAACCACTTACCAATGGCGGTGTAGTTTATGATATACTCATTACTAGGGACACCGTGTTATATAGAAGTGGATTCATGTAGGATTTCGCTAATCACAATTTATAATCTCAATGCGAGTATTTTTTATGAACATTAAGGGTCGCGATTGGGACATTAAATTTGTGACCAGGTAGTCCAATTTAGATATATTGTGGATCAACGTAATTTGATGACTGTAGTAAAACATACCGCTTTATATTTTTCTACCGATTTAGGCTTATATATGTTGGTACATCAAGGTGTAGGACTTAGTTTAGAGTGATTCTTTATCGCTTACAAATGGCGACGTTTTGACCTTCCGGCCCGTTGATTATCCCAGACAGGCGTTCTAATACCCCCGCCCCCTGTGTCCGCCGATTGGACGTCTACGTTTCATGTGGACGGGATTTTTGGGTATTTACGAACGGTGGCGGGAGAATTCATTTGACACGAGAATAAGGAGGAAGACACGTACGATTGCGAGGTAAGGTGGCAAGGGCGGTACAGCATTTCGCAGCGGGATCCTTTATTGGTAGAAACGGCAGCTTTGTTGTTATATCTTTGACCGAAGCCGGCGTGGGAAACAAGTGAGAATTAGTCACTTGCTCTACGGCATATTGTGTCCGGCACAGGCTGAGGGGCGGTGTCGGCTTTGATTGTGGAACTACCCCGCTTTTTTTCATAGTGGGGTTGTTCTATTAGGATATAGTTATGCACAACAGTGTGCTTTATAATTCAGGCAAAGATATGCGGCCCAGGACACATACGTATTGACATGTGTATTATCATGTACACGCAGGTAGGAATTTAAGCGGGGAGCGCGTAGGTGTAAACTCCATGGTTTGGGAATTGCGGGATAGCGGTACGGGGAGATGCTAGTTTAATGAACAAGGTAGCCACTTTGATTAACATCCACTTTGTGGACTATCATTGTGGTATGCGGGGTAGCTGCACGGCAGATACACTTGTTAAAATTATTATGAGAGCTACTTTAATCAGCAATTGTTGTACTATTGTGATATGAATTTGGGGTCTTTCCTCTTCTCCTATCTTTTATAGGAGTTATCATACTCAAGACTATATTGTTGGGTCCTAGTGGAATACACAGGACCGTGCCTCAAACAACCGCAAGCTCAGTGATTGAGAATATCAAGATAAGAGGTAGGACCCACCGTGAATATCCATTTACATTTAGAGTACATGATTACAACGTTTTCTGACTACTGCCATCAAGTGTCTAGAAGTTAGGTTAACTATATAACATAGAGCAAATATTTAAATATCAAATGAAAAATGTTTCTTCTCCTCCCTTTTCTTTGACTATACGATATATTTTGGTAGATGAGTACTGATTCATTGGACTCTGTTATTTCTTTCTTTCTAACATTTAAATTATAAATGAAGCTCGCCAATTTATCTTCTCCCTATGGTAGTACGATTTATAGTATGTGATGCATGTGTATATTACTGCCATCAACTTTTGTTTGATTCGTCAGGTGACGGGAATGGTTTTTCCCATATGGGATGGTCTGTCTGTATAACATGCATACTTATTATGATTAAAGAACAACCGAGGATGATGGTGTGCTCTGTTGTCTTAAGGAGATATGCATGTTACGGTGTTGGGGTTAGGTATATGATTTTTTGGTTTAATGACACATTTGGTGTGTGTTTGAATAGGTATCCCATTACATGTTTTCTTCTTTGCTTTTTACTCATTCTCTTCCCCTCTTTTTTCCTTCCTTTTTTCGTTTTTTGTTATTCTTTAACACCTATGGTGTTTCTGTTGTAATTCAAATTAGAGAAAAGAATTGAGCGCATTGTAGAACTGACATGTTATGTGCATGCTGTAAAATCTGCTCTTCCATTAACAGGCACATTGAAACACGTATACTTATACACATGTCAGAGGTGATTGCACCTCAACTGTGATCAGTTACACGAGGAATATAAAAACTACCGACTTAAAACGATTTTTTTCTTCTTTTTTTAATTCGGTAAGAATTGCAATAGAATACCCAACTTTTTGGTTTTAATGATTGCCTTGATTTTAAACTGTTTTTATCTTTGTAAAATACGATCCATCATGGGTTGGTTGATCATGGGTTGGTTTTTTGTTTATAAAGAGGAAATTGAGATACATAATTACAGGCAATTAATTATAAAAGATGTGTGTTCAAAGAGGGGTCATGTCGAGTCCACTTATATGGACATTGTATATGATGGTGTGCATTTTTATAACTTGCATTGTGTGATGGGTCAGTTGGTGCTGGTATTTAGGGGCACCTGGTGTGAGGATGTTCAGTTCTCTAAGGAAAACTTTTATAAAATTAAAAAATAATAATTTATATATGTCTATATATAATTTCGTTTTTGGTCAGTGTTGTTGTAAATGTGGACGTTTGATGTTGTCTTATTTTAAATATATATTGATGTTTTGTGGAGTTATGTGAAGGTTATTTTTTGTCTAGTCTTGTGTCATAATTTGGTAATAATATGTGTATCATTTGTTACCTTTCAGCCCTGATGAAGTTCCCAGTGTGGGAATGAAACGCGTTGGCTGGAGTATTAATGTTCAATGCTTTTTTATATTGATGAAAATAAAGAAATCATAATTTTTGCAAATACAATTGACTATTGGACTTTGTGTGATGCGCACGCCCTTTGAAAGTGATTAATTTTCTGATCTGGAGCACAGTGACGCCACGCAACGGTTGGCGTAGGGGCAGATTTGCGCATCAAAACTTTATCTTTTGGAACTGGCACGAGGTGCGGTACCTGTGGTCCGCCGTTGTTCAAACTGATACTTAATTTAAATCAAGCATTTGCAATGCAATAGGTCTTGCATTTGTGAGAGTTTGAGCTATTGGCATTGTAAATGATAATGCCTTTTATTTGTGTGTTTTGAAAACCTGCAAGCGGTGTGTAAACACGCACTTTGTACTTATAGTCCTTGCTTACGAGAAACAAGGCTGGCAGTAACTCTGCCTCTTTTACTGCCAGCCTTGCTTCTCGTAAGCAAGGACTATAAGTACAAAGTGCATGTTTATGCACCGCTTGCAGCTTTTCAAAACAGATAAATAAAAGGCATTATCATTTACAATGCCAATAGCTCAAACTCTCATGAATGTGAGACCTATTGCATTGCAAATGCCACTTTATGTATGTTTCCACTTGCTCTCTGTTTCATCCTTGGGCACTGGACTTGCTTTTCTTAAAACATAACACACACACACTGGGATTGTTCCTAGATAAATACTAGAACCGGTCCCGCCACAAAATACAGAATAGGGGGACCCCCTGTATTGTTTTGCATGTTAGATGTATGTGTTGCACCAAGGGTTTTTGTTTTGAATGACACGACATAAAAAGGCAGCTTCCTACACTTAGGCCCTTCCTTTTGGCTCGGGAGAAGAGCAGTAGGTCTGCAGGGGTTGCTACGTTGGTCAGAGAGAGATGCTTCACTAGGGACTCAGTCACAGAGCTTGAAGGTGCCAGAGCTCTTGTCATGGACGGTGCATGGGGAGGAGAGCCAGTTAGACTCTGTAGGAAACTGTCCTTTTTGACATGGTTAACCCCCCACTTTTTGCCTGGTATCTGATGCAACTTTGAGTGAAAGTCTACTGGGTGCCTGGTAACCAGGTCCCCAGTACCAGCGTTCTTTCCCTAAACTGTACCATTGTTCCACAATTGGCACCCCTTTAGGCCCCATGTAAGTGCATAGTAAATGGTACCCGGCATTGGACCTAAAGAGGGTCCCTAAGGGCTGCAGCACAAATTGTGCCACCCTAAGGGACCCCTCACCAAGTTCATGCAAACTGCCATTGCAGCCTGCGTGTTTTGGTGCAGAGAAAAGTGAAGAGTCAACATGGAACACATCCCTGTTTGCCATGTCTGCCAGCTCTACATGTGGTATAGGTAAGTCACCACTACAGTAAAAGAGGCGCAGTTACTGCCAGCCTTGCTTCTCAATAGAAAGGACTATAAGTACAAAGTGAGTGTTTACGCTTGCAGGTTTTCAAAACACATAAATAAAAGGCATTGTCATTTACAATGCCAATGGTTCAAACTCTCGCAAATGCGAGACCTATTGCATTGTAAATGCTTGTTTAACACTGAGACTCACGCGCATCTGTCCCTCATGTGAATGACCCTTTACAGGAATTCAGTTCTATTGTCAATGGATAAGTGGCAAAAACATGAGACTGTTTTTTGTTTTTTTATTTACTCTGTATTTGCATCGTGTCTGGGTGACTCTCTTCAGCTACAACAACCTTGCTCTGCCCGCCTACCCCCAGCAGGGAGAGGGTGGCGGCTTTTGTTCATCGTCACATCTTGTTGAACTAACTATGTGGCAAAGCATTCCCCCACACAGAGGACCGCAAGGCGACTGCCAGGGAGACAAGTAACCAGCTCTCATCCAGCCGCCATCTTAACAAGCATATAGGTCTCACTTTACTAAAAGGTTGAGCTTATGGTTGCAAATAATAATGTTTATTTATTATTATTTTTTTAAATATCCCAGCAGTAGCATAAGTAATAAAATAAAATCCACATAGCAAGAAAAGGGTGCAGTACCACAGACTATTACTCGGTATCCCTGTGGAGTTCTAAAGGGACCTCTATTAGCCACGTAACGTACTGCACCCTCACTTATGCTACTGCTTGGATATTTAAAAAAATAAAAATCTAACAAACATTATTATTTGCAATGCCAATAGCTCCCACTTTCAGTAATGCAAGACCTATTGCATTGCAAATACTTGTTTTCTGCAGCAGACACAGTATTCTACTGAGCTACTTTCCTGATCTAACAACCTTTGACAGACAAGTAACACAAATGTCCTTGCAGCAAGTGCATTCATGACATGAAATACATCTTTTTGATGTATACATACTATGACCAGTTTCCATCCATGCATGCCCCTTCCAGCGAAATACGTTGCCTAATTTTGAAGATGTTCAAGGCTAGCTTAATGTTTCTTAGGTTATTTGCTGTTTTTAGTTCATTGTGGAGAAGTGGGTGTTTTATTCAGACCTGCTAATGAAATTTGAGTAATGTTTGCGGCTTTCTAACATTCTTTGCCTGTGATTGAGATGGGATTATGATTAGTAATTGAATGTGCAGTAAAATTTGGTTTTAATTAACATTTTCTGTGATTCATTTTATTTTTAGTTGTTTGTTTTTATAAGCATAAAAACATAAACAAACACTCTCGAGACTTGCAAGGAATTAGAGCATGTTCCTAGGGAAAATTAATAATTGAATTGCTGTACAGAGTCCGCTAGGAAAATCTTAATAATGTAAGCCTCATCTACCTTTTATTAGAATGTGGGCAAACACAACCCAAAGTGTCAGTATCTGAAGCAGAATAACGTATTATTATCATTATTATTAGTATATAAATAACGTATTTCAATAAAACAAACAAGTCTTACAAAAAAATATTTTTAATGAAATGCAAGAGAGACTATGCAATCCCAGCAAGCCACTTTCCCGCTTATCCAGGTTAGATCTAAAACGCAAATTATAACCTCAAATCAGAGGCAAAAAAACAAGCATTAGCAAAGCCAAGGAGACTGGCCTGAACGTGTTAAAGCATGCAAGTACAGGCATACTCAAATACCCAATAACAAGTTGTGCCACCTGACTCTTTTGGCCCTCCTATGGATGGATGTGCCTTGTGTTTTTATTCCATAATCTTCTAGTGTTTGGTGTCATTAGCATGAGAAGAGAAGGAAATAAAAACAGCAACACCACAAACTGGGATCAAATAAAAACAGGTCAGAGATGAGGCATAAAAAGAGACAGATTGCACAGAGACATGTCGAAAATAGTCTGCGCATGAGTATGCACACTGTCGCAAGAACTTTTGTCTTTGCTAATGGCTGTTGCCAATGTGTTTGCGGTCTCTTGATTTTACCATACCCATCTTCAGTTTATACTGAAAGAGTGTGTTTTTGTCAGGACTTTTTTTTAGATTCTTATTGGGAGCATGAATGGGGCAAAGTTACAATAGATTGATGTGAAGGGTTTGAAGTAGGTGTATGTGAAACTCGTATAATTTGCGTTTTCAGAATTACGCAAAATTTCAGGAGAATTACAAAAAATCACACATTCTTACTAGGGGATGCGAATTTTACGTCATCTTCTTTTGCGTAATTCAGCGAACTTTTGGAAAACAATTACGTTAAAATATACCGTAATTATGCCAAACAAACAGTGCCATGTAGTGCTGTATTTTAGTGCGAAAGGCATCCTTGAGCTTACGGTGAGGGCGGATTTTGTGATTAAAAAAAATTGCAAAAAACAAAAGTGATGCAAAGAACAGCCACATTCTGGCGTTTGTGTTTTCCCATGCATTCGCTGTAAAATTTTACAGAGAATGGCGCATTCATGATACATTTTTACGATGAACTGCACGTAATTATGTGTAATTTTGGGATTTTTACGTACAAGTAATATGAAATTTCCAAAAGTACGCTAATTATGACATTGTAACCTAAATGGGGCCCAGGCTTAGTAATCACCTGAAATGCAAATCTGCCATTTAGCACAATTTTTGATACGAGGATGAATTCTATGCAAAAAACACGAAAAGCCACCTGCTTCTGTTTGTTCTTATTGTTCTCGAGCTCCCACAACATACTTTTACTGTGACCAGCGATGTAATTGTGCAACTGGCATACTTGCATGAATTTCACATAACAAGTGTAACACGAAGTTCCCAAAATTAGATGAATTACTCAGGTGTATCTTAAATTTCACCTGCCGGTAGGTAAAAGAGGGATGTGTGAGAATCTGTCTTTTTCCAGTGTAGGTGGAAAAATCTCACAAGAAATCTGATTACAGAAGGAAGTGAGTTGATCAGTGCTATCTTCAAGAAAACCATGAAAAAACCTTTAGCTGCCAAGTGAGCGATATAAGATCCTATTCTCAGTATTTAAGTTTTCTTGTTTGTAACATGATGGTAGACATGGTCTCAGTATTATTGTCCATATCCATCCAGAATCTTTTAGGTCCTTCACCATATTAAACAATATGGTGAAGATATGGAAGTTGATATCTATGATATAGAATAGGATCTTCCTATTTTCATGCATTGTGATGGTAGCTTACATTTCTTATCATGGTAATCTGAGACAATGTTTTCCCTTAAGGGGAAGTTGTATTCTTTGAGAGGAAGAAGGGAAATTAAGCTGCAGAAAGGTATCTGCTTTGCGAGGTTGCATGAAAGTGCTTTTTACTCCATTTCAAGTTTTTACATTTAATTACCCTTATTAAATAATTGCACCTCCCCGGTCCACCACAGCAGATTGTCTGCTGTTTGAGTGGAGGGAGGCTTTCTTTTTAAGACTCTCACTGCTTTACTCGACAGCCATTTCGCTTACTCTCCTCCCCGGTCCACCGCAGCAGATTCTCTGCTGATTGAGTGGAGGGAGGTCTTTGGTTTGGCGTGGCCTGGACTCACTTCCGCCGGGCCATTACCAAGCCGCCATCTTGGAAGTGAGACGCTCTAGTCTCCTTCCAGTGACTTGGGCTTCCGGCTACTAATAGAGAGGATGGCGCCCGTCCGCGCCTGGATCGCGCCCAGCACCTGTCCCCCTGGTCCTTTCGCCCAAAACACAGTAGTTATCATTAGGTACTCGCGTGATGCTCTACTGGCACTGACATCGTATGGTAAAGGCTCTCCTGATACTAAACTTATCACTCCTGCCCAGACCCCCTCTCACCTTTCCTGCCCCAATCATACTGGGTGCCCCAGACCTAAGCCGGAAAATAACCCAGTTGACACAGGGGCAACTGTCCAGCTAAATAGGAAATGCTTTGGTCCAACACTTTCAAACATCTCCTACATGCTACTGAACACTAAGGGCCAGATGTACGACGATTTTTGGTGTGCGCAAACGGGTCTTAGACCCGTTTGCGCACGCTAAAAACCATGGGCCCATGTACAAACAGTATTTTGCGAGTCGCAAATAAATCGCGACTCGCAAAATACTGTTTTGCGACTCGGTATTTGGAAGGGGCGTCCCCTTCCAAATAGCGACTCCATAGCCATGTACTAGTGTTTTGCGACCGCAATTGCGGTCGCAAAACACTCGCAAATTACCACCTAGGTGGTAATGCATTCGCGAATGGGTCCCCAGGGGACCCCTTCCCCTTTGCTAATGCATGCAAAATTATTTTTTAAGGGCAGGCAGTGGTCCCATTTTTATATGCCTGCCCTTAAAAAATGAAACGAAAACGTTTCATTTCTTTTTTTTTAAATGCATCCCATTTTCCTTTAAGGAAAACGGGCTGCATTTTAAAAAAAAAGCTGCTTTATTTAAAAGCAGTCCCAGACATGGTGGTCTGCTGAGCGCAGCAGGCCACCATCCCTGAGAGGGCCAGCCATTCCAAATGGGGTCGCAAAATGCGAGTGGCTTATTAATATTCATGAGCCTCGCATTTTGCGACCCCATTGGGAATCGCAAACAGTGTCCAAGACACTGTTGTACATGCCAAATAGCGAGTCGCAAACTGCGAGTCGCAAAAGCGACACAATTTGCGAGTCGCTATTTGGCAAGCCGTACATCTAGCCCTAGGTCCCTAGTGAAACATCATCTAGAGTTCTCTGACTTAGTGCAAGTACAGTGCGTAGACGTGGCATTGTAACCGAAACGTGGACAGATCTTAGCTCTGGGCCAGAAATTGTCCATCAGCTGAACAGACAATTAAAAAAAGGAGGGGGGTTGGCGGTATTTTACCGTAATCATTTTAAAACTACTTTTGAGCCACTCACCACCCCTGGTTTCGAGGCCTTAGCCTTCTCGGTGCAGCCGCCCGACTCGCAGTCTGTTAAGGGACTGCTAATCTATTGCTCACCAGGACCGAGGTGTGGCTTTGCCGACAAGCTCAGCATGATAATGGAATCCTCCATCACCAACGCAAATTTTTGGGTGTTAGGCGATTTCAATTTTCATCTGGAAAGTGAAACAGACCCAGATTCCCTAAAATTGATTGATGCTATGAACGCATTTGGACTATCCCTAATTACCAGAGGTCTGATGCACAGGGCTGGACACATGTTACATGGGACCTTTTCCAACTATCCTGCTATTACCCTACTCCCTTCTCTCCCTCTCACCTGGTCCGATCATTGGGCAGTTAACTGGCAGATACAGACTGAGAAAACTACCATGCACAGAAATACTATCCAACAAACCCCAAGTAGAGTCTGGCAAAAAATTCGGCCGGCCGAACTGAGAGACGCCATTATCCCTGGACCCTGGGAACCAGCCGATAACCTGGAGCAGAGTGTCGAAAATGTTTCGCTTTAGCTAAACTCAGCTCTGGACATAATAGCACCAATCAATCAAAAGAATTGTAGCCAAGAAAGTATCCCAGCCCTGGTATAATGAAAATCTTAGGATATCAATGCAGGATTTCCGGAGACAAAAACAAAAATGGAGAAAAAATTATGAGGTGGAGGAGAAAAATATCTATAAAAATAAACTAGCTAAACATAAAAAACGTATCCTAGCAGCAAAAACCTCATACTACTCTGAGCATATAAAATCAGCCTGCGATGCAAACAAAACCCTTTTCTTAGTTTTAAAAAAAAGTATAGTACCAGCTAGCCCTAACCATGCAGTAATAAATGAAAATGTCTGTGATGTGCTGGCAAACTTCTTTCAAGAAAAGGTTGCTAACATTTTTAATAATCTTTCAGCGAAGAGGGTAGCGGATTAACAGGATGGGTGTGCCTTAACTGCCTCTTTAGGTAAAACCAGATTCTCCACCTTTAAGGCCCCTTCAGAAGAGCAACTCACAAAGTTAATCACACTAATCAAATCTGGCGCACCTCAAGACCCCTGTCCTCCTAAAATAATGCATATGATCCCTGCACAAGTGGCACAATATCTGGGCCAAATTCCGAACAACATGTTTGCAGGGGGAACCTTCCCTACTCACTGGAAACCTGCCTCTATTCTGCCCCTGTTAAAAGAAGACAATCTGAATGCTCTGAATCTGAATAACTACCGCCCAATATCAAGACTTCCCTTTGCTGCTAAGCTGGCGGAGAAAGTAATGAATCAACAACTCTCTGAGTATCTAGAGGAAAACTCTTTACTGGACGATACACAACACGGGTTCAGAAAAAACCGTAGTACTGAGTCTGCTCTGGTGGTAGCTACGGAGAATATTCGGGAACTGCTGGACAGGAGAGGGACAGCGGCCCTGATTTTGTTGGATCTCTCCGCAGCATTTGATATGGTAGGCCATGAGATCTTGGCTGACCATGTGCGAAGTCTGAGGATAGAGGATACAGCACTAGATCTCCTCCAACCCTTCTTGGCTAACACTCGCGACAATTATTAAAAATGCTGGTTTTCTCTTGGCGTCTTACGCCGATGACACCCAAATCGTGGTGTCGCTAGCAAAACCTGAGAATAACTCTGGTATGGCATCTAGATCATGCATGAGCAATGTGAGCAAGGGGTTGAACCACAGCTGCCTTAAATTAAATGCTGCTAAAATTGAGGTCATCCTCTTTGGCAACAGCCCCTCATTTTGGACGCCGGATTAGTGGCCACCTGAGTTGGACTCACTTCCTGAACCCTCAAACAAAGTAAAAAACTTAGGCTTCCTGGTAGATAAAGAACTGAAGTTTAAGGACCAACTAAATAAAATTACATCTGTCTCATTTTCCTCCTTAAGGCTCATAAAAAAGATTGAACATTTTTTGCCTCTTGAACTTCTGAAAACTGTAACCATTGCACTGGTACTTACAAGGATCGATTACTGCAATAGTCTCTATCTTAATCTCGCATCAGGTCTCTTGCAGAGGCTTCAGACTTTGCAAAATGCTGCTGCCCGTTTCCTTTTAAAATTCCTTAATATGAATCGGCTAGAGGAGTCATCAGGAAACTACACTGGCTGCCAGTCAGACAATGATGTAGGTTCAAGGCTCTTTGTCTGGCTTATAAATAAGGCTCCCTGTTTTCCGTTTTTACTGATTTTTACAGATAAATACAGACAGAAAACCATTTATTTTCTTGTCTGTATTTATTTTTAAATGTGGATAAAAACGGAAATTGGGTGCTTTTTGAGTGATTCTAAATACACCTTGCCATAACTGTCAGGCCAATTACTGTGTATATTGATAGGTAAGGGTGTTAAAAAAGAAAGGAATTCCAGTAAAGAGGCTTAAACAGCAGTAGATATGCACAAGGCGGATGCTGAAATGTTCATATTTTCATATAAGTGCATTGATTTATCTTCTGCGGGTGTTCATATCACTGAAACCTGGCAGGCATTCAACGATGACCGCATATTTATTGGTGAAATAAATGTAGAAATATACCAGTTTCAGCTTTATTTTTTTCACAAAACCCATAATAAATATGGATAAATACAGATAAAGTTGACAAAAAATACATATGGATAAATACAGACGGAAATGTCAAAAAAATAAATACCATAAAACCGGGAGCCCTACTTATAAATCATTGCACGGACTGGGGCCAGCCCACTTCAAGGAGAAACTCAAATGGTACATCCCAGTGAGGACGCTTCATTCAGGCTCTGCCATGAACCTGACTAACCCCTCATTTAGGAGGACCAACTGGGGCGGGAAGAACTTTTTCAGGACCACAGCTGTGCTCTGGAACAGCCTTCCACTGACATTAAAAGCTGCTCCCTCTTTACTTACATTCAGACCTGGCTTTTCTCGCAGGATTAGAAGGCACCTGATCATCTGCTTGACTCGCTTCCGACATCTGCTGTAGCTGTATTCGTTTTCTATAGCGCCAAGACGCCCAAGGGGAGGAGTTTGCGCTTTATAAATTACATTCATTCATTCAAATGCATAGTGTATCAGTCCAGGGTGGTATGATTTTAGTAAAACAATGAATAAATTAGTTTTAAAGGAGCCCAGTCTGAGACTATGGTATTTTGTCAAGTAATAAGGTTCCTGAGATGGCTATCAGGGTTCAGTGTTTGTCAATAAGTACTATAACCGTGCCGACATTGCCTGCCCGTGATGCCTCTCGGTTGACGCAGAATTGCTTCACATGGTATGGAGCTGCCCGCGTCTGAGAGAATACTGGGAATCTGTGGTGCTTTCCCTAAGTCGCTACACAGGTCGCAGTGTGCCCTTATGTTGGGAAACTTGCATCCTACATATATATAGCAGAACTAAGGATCAAAAAGTGACCTCCCGTTTCATCGCCCTGGGGCTGATAGTTGCTAAACGGCTAATCACCAAAAGGTGGCGATCCCCTCAGCCTCCTGTATTTCTAGCGTGGCAGCGCTCATTGCGGGTCTGGGCCACTGCAGAAAGGGTTGTGCTGCGAAGAGAGGACGCCCTAGGGCTGAGTAAAATACCAATTGCCACACACTGGGACACGATAATGCGCATGCTCCAGGAAACAGATGGGACCCCTGATACTGGGCCAGAGATTGCACCAGATGAGTAGTAAACTTAACAGTTGGAGGGGTGGAGCGGCGGTCTCCCGTGACTGCAAGAACAGGCACAATGGGTATGTTTATGGCTGACCAGGCACAACTTCGACAAATCTTGCAGGCTGGTAAGTGGAAACACACTAATGTGCACTTGTCGTCTCTCCTCTTTTTGTGGGATGCGAGAAGAGAGTTGGCCCGAGCTGTGGGCGCTACCTTGTTAGTTGGAACTCACACTCCCAGTTATGTTTTAGTTGTCCCCAACATTATTATCTGCCTCCCGTGTTATCAACTCTCACTGCGGTACGCCTACTGACGTTCATTTGGCGAACTATGCGATCCAACAACTACCCGTTTATAATACGTCATAAAATTGTATGAAACACGCATTGGGAAGCATTTGAATGTGTACAAAGGCGTTCTTTAACACTGTGAAATTACTGCATGCACGTAACATGAATGTATTGTTCACAGTATGCAGGCAGCATACGCCATACTGCAGATATTTTCTTTGTTCTCTTGTTGTAAAACTCAATAAAACAGATTCAAACAAAAAACATCAGGGTTCGGTGTTTGTGCTATTGAGGTTAGTTTTGGATACTTGCATGTTGGAGTGTAAATTTTTTTTTAGCTCTTAGGTTTGGTGATCGTTAGAAGGAGATTCAGTATGGGACAGCTCCAATGTACAGATTTGGGATATAACCCAGTAAAGAGAGAAAATGTAGTAGTTAGTTGTCACAATAAATGTAAAAGGTGAGCATCAGTTTGACCTCACATTTTGTGGACAGTGCATTGTGATGTAAAATCTTTAGTTATGTGCAATTTCACATTTAGGTGCAAAAATACAATCAATTGTAGGTACAAAATCACGTTTAGGTCTCCAAGCACCCTAAATGTAACATGGACAGGAGAATGAAGACATTTATGAGTGCAAAAGCACATGTAGGTGCAGAAGCCACTTTTAGGCGGACCAACAGAGTAACGTAGAAAATCACCCTTTCCTTATAGTTAGTAGGATTGTGGTATCACTTTTAGGCGCAAAATCTCTCAATAAAGACAGAAAATGCAGTAGTCAGATGTCAGTTATGTGTAAAATGTGTGTATCTGTATGAAAACACATTTTTAACAGCATATTGAAGTGCAAAACCACTCTCAGTACAACATTAACATTAGCATGGAAAACGTTTAGGAGCAAAAATCAGTCTTTTGTTCAAAATCATATATAGGCCTGAAAAATCACCTTTGGTGCAAAACAGGACATTGCGATATCACATTTACCTACAATATCACCCTTGCAAAATCATCACCTGAAGTGTGAAAACACTTGCATTAGAAATACTCACATTTATGTACAAAATCATGTTTAGATAAAACTCACACTTGGGCACAGAGTTAGGTGCAAAATCACCTTTGTCTCATATCAGAAGAGTGTGGTATCACATTTAGGGGAAAATTGACTTAACACAGAGATGAAATGCTATAATAAGATGTCACCATATATGTAAAAGGTGTACATCAGTATTGCATTAGAGTGCACAATACTCTCATCACACCATCAGTATAAGTCTGGAAAACGTTTAGGAGCACAAACCACATCAAGTGCCAAATCCTATTTAGGGCGGAAATATCACCTTGGGTGCAAAGTAGTAGTAGTGCTACATTATGAAGCAAAAGCCCGTGTTTAAGTGCAAAATCACGTCTGGGCGCAACATCACCCAGGGAGTGAAAAATATTGTATGTCCAAAAATAACATTTATATGTAAAATCAAATTCAGGTGCAAAATCACCCATGGTGCGACACCAGCAGGAGTGTGTAAATATCTTTATGTGCAAAAACACATTTAGGTGTAGAAACACAAGTTGCAAAATTAAGAGGAGGGTGTTATCCCATTTAGGTGCAGAATCGCTCTGTGCAGACAGAAATTATGCTAGTAAATTGTGAGATCAAGATTGAAAAATAAGCATCAGTATGACAGTACATGCAGTAGACAGTACACTGAGGTATAAAATGAAAATTATTGCAAAATCACAATAAAGTGCAAATTCACACTTTTAGGAGCACACATAGCAATTAGATAACATATTTAGGTGCAAAATCCCTTTTAGATGCAAAATCGCCTATGCTGTAGCATCAACAGGACTGTGAGCATGCTTAATAGCTGTGCTTCCCTTTCAGTGCATCATGGCTTCACTTAACTGTTGATGCACTGCAATCGAAAGGACTTGGTAGATAAATGAATTAACACACCTTAGAACCAATAGTTAAAGATTAGACTAAAAACCTCCTCTTGCCCGATCCAAAATATGAATGGCATTCTTTTTCAAGGCAATATGTAATGGTTAGACTGAAATTCTCCTGACGTCTGATTCCAACTGTGAAATGACATTTTCTTCAAGAAATGACTGAAGGGAGCTGACCCAAAGCCTCTCTCTAATTATTTGGTGTTAATGACATGAGCTCTTAAAGCAGTATGTGGCCAGTCCCAAAAAAATTGAAAATTATGGCTGTACCATGTTCAAACAGAATAAATGACTGTCCCCTTGAGCGAGTGACA
Organism: Calotriton arnoldi; assembly: GCA_963921515.1. NCBI lineage: Eukaryota > Metazoa > Chordata > Amphibia > Caudata > Salamandridae > Calotriton > Calotriton arnoldi. The sequence goes on from CAWUFW010001512.1 coordinate 2,753,420, forward strand.
TGATTGGCAAAGGTTCCACACCACCCACTCTAGTTTGCACATGAAACAAAAACACACTCTAAAACCATTTGTACCCAACATCAACCAAATATTAGTGGAACTTATATTCTTTTGCCTCATGTGAGTCCGTTCGGGCCTCGCCTTTATTTTCTACAAGCTCTGCATAATTCGCGTGCTTTTCATGTTGACGTTTCATAAAGCAATCCTATTTTTGGCTAAGCAGTTCTGTCGGTCTTTGACTTAAGTGTTTACTTTTGGCAAGGGGAAAGGCGTTTGTGTTTGCTTCACTATCAAGTGCTTCTGACTGCATTCCACTACATCGGCCAGAGTGTTCCGTACCTAGACTAGAGAGAGAATGGAAACTAGAATAGAGAGTACAGAATAATCAGCACATGTAATTACCACTTCATATATCAAATTAATGGGGGGCGCTAGAGAGCACGAGGCAAGATGGCCGCACTATAGTGAGGCTCTGCCAGCCGGGCTAATAATCCGTCAATTATCTGCGGACCCGATAATCATCAGAAAATATTATCGACAGCGTTAGATGGCGAAAGCACGGGGGAGCAGGCCGGTGTGCAGCAGAACCAGACTACATAAAGGTGGAGGAGAAATTGAGGCATTGAAGTTTCGGCTGCGGCCTCAAGTAAGACCAAGATGGCGGCTGGGCAGAACTGTTGCTGAGCGGGTGAGGAGTATGCCAGCGAGCGCACTGGGGACACGGAACAACTGTCATTGTGGTGCATCCCTGCGTGCCGGACAGTCGGATTTGTGAATTCCCCCTCCTAACAGACATTACATAGTGCTGAAGAGGTGCGGCGCACTGCTGCGGCCGGAGCCCGAAATATTTGCGCGGGCGGCTACTTGCCTGACTTACCGGGTGAGTGGGCTCTGCGTGCTGAGTGCTGCGTCGGTCCTGAGGTGGTCATCTGGGTGCCGGGACTGGGACAACACCACACCGGAGCTACACGGAAACTCCAGCGCGGATATTGCTGTCCCTCGGATCTGACGGAGCTCCGTGCCCGTGACCGCCGTGGGGGCGCTGCACTCCCGTGAAGGCGTCTCCGGTGGGTGTCGGCTGCTGTGTGCGCCCTGGGGTGCGGGGCGATGCGGATCGTGAGCGGTGGGCAGCAGAGGCCCAGTGACGACTGAGCAGGCGTAGGAATTGCCATGACAGGCCCTGACCTGTAGGGGAACAACAGACGGCGAGACAGCACTGCGGTCCAGTTGTGTTCCGGTGCTTATTCAGAGTGCCAGCCTTCAAGTGCGTGTTCAGAGGTGCCCCCATAACAAAAGGACGGTGAGCACGCTGGGGGCCTAACTCCGCTGAGTGGTGGTGACGCACGTGTGGCACGTAGCTTCTTGATGCACGGGTAAGGAGAGGGGCCCCTGCGGTGGCGAAAGTTGTGGAGCTATCAGTGTGCCTTAGAAGCGCTTATGGTGAATGCGCTTGGGGGGACAGTTGAGATAACGATTCGTCAGCGGCTGGGACACTGGAGTGCTGAGGCACTGGGCACTGTAGACGGGTGCATGGAACATTCGAGCTAGCTGGAGAGTGGCAAAAGTCTTACGAGTGGGTCCTGGTACTGTACATCTTGCCTATACACATTGGCGCGGTATTAACAGCGGACCTCTCGGTCTGGCGGGAAACACTTGGAGGGGGACTAAGGAGGTGCCCTGCCAAATGCTGGTGCGGTAGTCCCTACCTTCTGATACGTTTCAAAAACAGCGCACTACAGGTGGGGTGGCGGCTCCGACCATTGGACGCTCACCCAAGTAAAGAGGACCTCGAGTACAAAGATCTACATCGGTGTGGGGGGCACGTGCCGGTCCCTCTGCATACCAGCATGGGTAAGACAGATAAGCAACAGTCTAAACTGTCCTTTGATCCCCGCCGGTCATCCCGTCCGGCGGGCACACATTCGGACACAGAGTTGGAGCAACAGCAGCAGCAGTCCTCCACGTTGGAGGTCACGCTGCAGGCCATTCAACAGAACCTACAAGCCATCAATGGCAAGATCGACGGTCTGCCCATTCGGATGGACAAGATGCAGGCCACTCTGGATAAGCAGGGAGAGAGACTCACAACGGCTGAACAAAGAATATCAGCGGTGGAAGATAAATCCCGCGCCACCACGGGGCAATGCCGGGAAATGGAGAAGCTTCTGGAGGTAATCAGGGCTAAAAATGAGGACCTAGAGGCATGCTCTCGGCGGGGTAACCTACGAATAACTGGAGTTCCAGAGACTACAAATACGGGGAGACTCGAGGACTATGTGGAGGCAATGCTAAAAGATCTATTTGGGGCGGAGAATCTGTTGCAAGTATTAATCGTGGAGCGTGTGCACCGTTCCTTGGCGCCCAAGCCGCCTCCGGGAGCACCACCGCGGCCTATTGTAGCAAAGATCCTCAACTATAGGGATCGTGATTCGGTCCTGTGGCTGGCACGGGAAAAGCAGAACACGTGCTACCAGGGCAATGTGGTGTCCTTTTTCCCTGATTTCACCGTAGCAGTGCAAACGGGCCGTAGGGAATACTTTGAATTGAAAAAGAAATTGCGTGCATTGGAGATACCATATGCAATGTTATATCCTGCAAGATTGAAGATCACGATTGATGGCAAGGTGAAGTTGTTCCAGTCTCCGAGGGCGGCACAGGATTTCGTCAGGCAGATTTTATCCCAGAGGAAAAAATCCGGTAGCGGCACCTCCTCTCAACACTCTGCAAGATCGGACACGGAAGACTAAAGAGTGTTTCCTGCCTAATAGAGCTTTGGATTGGTGTCCGTGAGGTGGTTGTGCTGCCTCTACCATGGGCAGCTCCCTGACCAGGGGGCTGCTCCTACTGTTGAAGTACAGGAGTTGCGGACTTCGTGGGTGCTGGCGGGGGGGGGGCTGCTCCTGAGACTGTAAATGATTTAGCTCTTACTAACTGTTTGGTTATGGCCTCCTATGCAGCAAGGTTGGGGTTTGAGTGCTACGAACTTTATGCTTTTGTGTGAGCTAAGGACAATACTCTACTCAAGCGCAATGCCTTTACATTGTTTAAGGGGGTTTCCCCGGGGCTGGGGGGGGATGCAACCGCTCACCTCTGCTTGCTATCATGTACTCCCTCCTTCCCCTTTTTTATGGATATCGGTATGTCGAAACTGTTGATCATTGCAATGTTATATACTGCTAGTGTTTGCAGGGAATGGTTTTTGCACATAACTTGGGCTTTTATAGAGCTATGCTATACTCCGCTGCAGAGGTTTCCGCATCAAGGATCAAACTTACCAATGGTCAGCTGAACATTAATGGTCTATTACTGTGGATAAGTTCAATTGGACTGCGAGACGCTACATGCAAGAGTAGGGTGGGTTCACAGAGATTTCGCCCGGCCACGCCTGCCTCGCAGGCGGGAAAAGGGTACCTGGCTGTCCCCCATGTGGGTATTACCCAAGCTGGTTGCTAATGTTTTGCTATTGTTATTGGGGACATGTCTTTGGCATGATTGGGATGCTGAAGTAGGTGGGGGGGGGTTGGTTTATCTGTTTTTACAGTGTGACACAATAGACACAGCAGGAACATGTGTATTAGAGGTTAACAGAGAGCTTATCAGTACAGGTTCAATATTTTCTCTATACAACATACGGGGATGAAAGAAAGTGATATCCGACTGGTGACATGGAATGTTAGGGGACTGAATAATCCCAAAAACATTAGACAGGTGCTTGCTTATTTGGACAGAAATCATGTTCAGTTGGCTCTTTTACAAGAGACACACCTGACACGGGTGGGGGAGGGCAGGGTAGGGGGCAGATGGGCAATGGTAAAAGTGTCCGCTTCATATTCCAACTATGCTAGAGGGGTAATGATATTGGTAAAAAAAGGCACCCCATTCAAGCTGCTATCTATGGAATCGGATCATCTTGGGCACTTCACTCTGGTGCGTGGGAACCTCGCGGGAACGGTGCTTACGATTATAAACACATATGGCCCCAATGTTGATGATCCCGATTTTTTCACTGTCTCTAAACCAAATTATTCCACATGCAATCCGACCTAATACTATGGGGGGGCAACATGAATACATATCTAGACCAAGACAATGATAGAAGCGCCGATACGCCCTGGCAGGGGAAACGGTCAAGTAAAGTAATACATGATATTATGCATACATTTCACATGAGGGATATATGGAGAGATAGGCACCCGACTGCCAGGGAAGGCCCCTTTATATCGGCGGTACACAAATCTTGGTCCAGGCTGGACTATTGGATTATCTCGGAGTCATTGGCACCTTGGGTAAATGAGGTTAAGCATATGCCGCGAACACTTTCAGATCATGCTCCGGTAGTGTTGGATATCAACATTCCGACCAGGCATCATCAGCCATTTCAGTGGCGTTTGCAACCGTCTTCCTTACTGGATCCGGTCTTTAGGGAGGGAGTACACCAAGCCATAGAACTGTTCTTTGAAGAGAATGCTGGTACCGTAGAAGAAGCAGGCACCATCCGAGGGACCTGCATTGGGCTTCAGGCTGAGGTCCTAAAGGCTTTATGCTCGCGTATGAAACTTCTTGAGGGTGAGATAATGCGTCATGAAAGGGAAGTACAATCGCACACTGAGTGCACAGGAGTTGGCAGAGATCAGACCGCTAGTGACTGAATATAATGAGATAGCGAGGCAAGAAATACAACACATGTCGCGGCGCTGGAAGGCTCGTTTGTATGGTGAGGGTGGTCACCCGGGTCGCACACTGGCAGCAAAACTCAAAGGGGGGAGATCTCAGGAGTATGTTACCGAAATAATAGGGCCTGATGGAACAATTCATCATCATTCCCCAGATATCCTGGCCTGCTTCAGTGACCACTATACCTCTCTTTATGGGGCGGGGGATGATGCAGACAGCGAAGAAATCGGTGAGTTCTTCGAGGAGATAGCTCTAGTCTGGCTCTCTAATGCTCAACGGGAGTATCTAATGCAAACACTCACTGTAGAGGACGTGAAAGAGGCCATAAGGTCGCTGCCGTTGGGCAAGGCTGCGGGTATCAATGGACTGCCTGGTGAATTCTACAAACAGTATGTTGATCTACTGGCCCCTCATATGGTAAATATGTATGCTGAAGCATATGACAAGGGTGTACTCTCTCCCACACTCCGAGAAGCGTTAATTGTTACGCTGCTGAAGCCCGTGAAATGGGCGGACAGCTGCGAGTCGTATCGACCCCTATCTTTTCTGAATATTGATACGAAAATTGGTGAGCAGTCAAAATATCGAACATTTTAAATCGATATACAAAAATATCGAGTTTTGAATATCGATGGTACTAAATATCGATATTTGTATGTGTTTAAAAATATTGAAGTAGATAATATCGAATGTGAAAATATCACAGTGTTAAAATATCGTTATAGTATAGTATTTTGTAATTGTTATTAGTTTTTGGTACTTTTTTATAGTAAATAAGGGGGTCATTACGATGGCGGGCGGAAGCACAACCACCGTGCTGGCGGATGCAAAAACCACCAGTTACCGCCGGCACGCAGCAGTCCACACGCCCGCCCAATTACGATGCGAAAAGTAGGCCAAACACCGCCGGCAAGCCAGCAACACCGTCCGCCATCAAAGTGCGCCCGTACACGTAGCGGCGCAGCCCAACTGACACACACCGTCCGACGAAAACACGTCCCGCCCGGCGCATAAATTACGATGCCGCAAACAAACGGCTCCCACGGCCAAGAGATACCGTACGACAAACCGAAGCGGTAACACGGACGCCGAGCACGGACAACGAAGAAGCGGCTCCCCGAGCATGAATCCAGCACTGCAGGCCCTCCCCATGCTCTTGCTGATGCACCACCAAGGACGCAACGTACCGCGGAGACGCAGGTAGGCACACACACAACAAGTGCACGCAAACAGCGCACACAGTGCAAGGGCGGAAAAAGCGGACAACCCCCCCAGCGCGTGTACACTACACATCCACCATTGCATCCACATATGACACACAGGCCAAATCGTAACATCGCGTAACACATGTGTACACACCACCTGGGACTAGGAACCAACGACCCCGTCACGGCCCCAAAGCGGCGATGACGCCGCCACACATGCGCACAACGCAGAGGCCAACCGCAGCGCCATGCATGCGTCGCACACAGACACAGGGACACAACCAAGCAGCACACACATCAGCCCCACCCCGAACGCACATGACACGTGACAGGCCTGCCACAGACATGTCCCCAACGCCCAATTCACGGACAACACCCAACGCCACACAACCGACGCACACATGTCAGTGAAGTCACGCAACAGCAGGACACACCCCAGTGTAACAAACATGGCGAAGCACACAGCGGCGGCAACACCAACTAGGAGAAGCAGGGCCCCTTCGGGAAGAGGAACGCCAGTACCACACTGAAACACCCATACCACCCTGCACATATGAACAAGACATATAAAACGGAACACCAAAGAGCCCGGGGACCGACAACAGGTGGCCCAAGAATAACATTCACACACAAGGCCCAACGCAGAGCGGAAAGGCAGCCTGCCGCCCACACAAGGGAGAGCAGACAGCACTGAATGACCTTCCATTCCAACTCCGAAACCACAGCCCTACGAAAGAAGCCGGTGAATACAGCCATTGTCCAAGAAAAGACCAACACAGGCATGCCGAGGAGACCGACCACAGGGCAGATAGCGCATATCACAGAAGCACACAACGGAAGGGGAAGAAAGAAGAAAACACTCCCCCATGTCGGCCACATGCAAGTTAATTGGAAGGAGTCACACATCACTGACCTTGAACTGTCTGAGAAGCATGTGGGATGAGGGCCCGTGTCCTCCAAACAAGCCAACAGAACACAAGTCCTGTCTCCCTACGACTACACAGAGCTCACAGCAACCTCGGAGCGTGCACATTGCAGACTGCACACACAGCCGGAGCACGCCACCACAACGCACCGCTGCGAAATGGCAACCGCAACACACCTACCCAACTACGCCGGACAGCTCAAGCTGTACAAAACCAACCTGATACATATATTGGGATGCGATCTCCTGTCCCTGCTGAACGTAAGTTACCGACTGACTTACCGCATCACATTGTTCAGCTGCGTCATGCCCGTCTTCTACTGTCGGAGGTGTCCCTACCAGCATCCCGTGGAGATATGCCTCTCCAACCCGGCATGTCTAAAGGCGGACCTGCTACCACTACTCCTCCCTCTGGACGCACACGACAGGGCCTGCTCTGCCTATGGGGGCATGGCGTATGTGGCCAACATCGCACCCGCACTGAAATGGGACCACTGTGCCTCCACACGACGGATCATCGAGAACAGCTACATCGAATGTCACCCAGCATGCCCCATCATGGTCCTCCAAGGGACAACTTACGAACAACACCTTGACAGCCACCATCCGCTACATTGGCTGGCAAACATGTACACCACCAATGACATGGAAGCCCTGCTGGACGGCATCGCATACCTGACAACCTGTAAATTCGTCGGACCACAACGCAGGTTCCCGATTGACCTATGATGTCCAACCCCGCACCCATGCTTAGCTTCCGCACGGACTGGCCAGTCACCACCACAACAGCCATACCAAACGACCGGCAACTGTTACCACACCATCAATGACATCGCCATGACATCGGATATGACCGGGACATGCACACTGTTCCCCATCACATCCAGGAACACCGCATGCATCGTGGGAGGCAGTGGCATGGGGTCTGTGTATCGCACCCACATGGATGGAACTGCACGAACAACCAGGACACGACATGGATCCAGCGCCCATGGACACACACACCGCTCAGTGGACATGAATAGGTCGCCTGGAGTCTGTGGGTGCTGCACCCTCCCACCCCGCCCGGGAATCCCATACCAGGACCTTTGCATGGACGACAAGTGCATACAACAACAACACGACCCCAGTGACTGTGACATGTCCAGTAACCACCACATTGCAACAACAAGTGGCACGCCGCTGCATGCACGCAAGCACATGCCCTGATGTCATCTCACATGCACGCGTGCATGAGGAACAACCGCAGCAAACCTGTCACATGGAACTGAGATGGACTGTGCCCATGATGCCAAGCGGTCTGGTAGGCTACATGTATACCGTCTGTGTCAAAGTCCGCAGCTCCGCAGCTATACGTAAATGTACATTAGCACAGCCTTGGCCAAGCAGATGTAACTCTGAAGCCCACATCCCACATGCAACAGCCAATCACATGTAACCCCACACCCTATCCCATTTGCAATCATGCTCAGTATATCCTCAACATGTATTCCGCTGCCAGTAGTGTCCACTATACTGCATCACAGAGGACAGAAGACTCAATATAATGTTTGAAACCAAAACTGTCTCCGCTGACTCATTTCACAAGTACGAATGAGAGAGGATGAGAGTATGTGAAGTACACGGCAGTCGTGACATGACCATGTAGTCCACTGGTATTGGATGTCAACGCAAATGAGTAGCACAACTGTGGAAGACACACATGTGTCGTGTGAAGTCGTATGGACGCAGTGCTCAGGTGGGTGGGTGTGACGGGTAGATGCGCACATGCCAAGTTGGAGCACGCCGTGTCGGGAGGGGTCATGAACAGTACACCACCGCTTCCCTGGGCATTGTGAGAGGACACCTGTCGGGGGGAGTGAACACGTGTGTGCACAGCAGCCGGGCACACGTACAAAGCGGTACCAGGCGCACCTCAGCCCACCCTCTGTGGACAAGCTGGATCCTGTTGTGCGCCCGCCATGCCCCTTGACAAGGCACACACAGCCCCAGTCGACCAGGTGTAACCCCAACATAGTCAATCCGCACAGGCGATACAGGGCACGGGATGGCAGTGGAGCATGGTGTGTGAGAGGTCTCCTCGCGCTCCTCCTGGTCATATCACGCAGGCAATAGAACCTCAACGTCTAGCATGGCACAAGTCAAATGGAAGTGTAGGGGGACGCACCACAGCACGAGCAGCACTGACGTCACGGGAGGTGGCTCGCACCATCCCATCCATTGCCCATTATACCAACCACGCCACATGCCATTGCGACTAAGTGCAAGCGCGTGCGCCACCACCCCCGAGCCCTCCCCAGAGAGGCCAAAGAGTGAATGTGTGGGCCATCAGTCACAGACGGACGCGGCATGGCCGCAAGGGCAGCCACAGCCACTGGGTGTCGCAGGTGGCGGATCCGGAAGGCGAAGACTGTGATGCATAGTCCATGCAGGCCGGGTCTCCATTTGGGGCACCACGCAGGTGGACGGCGTCCCGCAACACATCATACCCTGAGACAGCCCACTCGTGCAACTGGACCCACACATACACTCCTTGCCCTCTCTGGTGCGAGCTTGGGGCTGCCTGTGCAAGCGCTAGCCTCGCAGGTGCACATGCATATTGGGGGAGCGAGGGGAGGACATGAGGGCTGGGGCGAAGATGACTGTATCACTGTCAGTGAGTACAAGGGATGACCCAGATGTGGAAAGGAAGAGACGTGTCCCGTGTGTACTGCAACTAGTCGCCAATCCAACTACCCCCCATGTCTGGAATGTAAGCCCGCACCTAGGCCCGCCCATCCGCCACATCGAATATACCACCAGCACGACAACCTTCCCATTCGAAACACTGACTGGGGGTGGCGACCAGTGAACAATCATGTGTAGCCTACCCACGCGTACATGTGGGCCCTCCATGATCCATGTCACCTGCGGCAAAGTCATGACATGCGCAATGAGGGAAGTGAGGAGAGCTGTCCGCCCCACGCACAGAAGGTGCATCAGCTCCACAGACCCAGCAGCGAGTCCAGCAGGGGTCACATGTGCAGGGGCAGCTGTGCCTGGTGTGAAGGCACATGCATATAGACAGCACATCGACCAATGTGTAGTCTGCCCACATCTACAGTCCATCATCATGCGACCATAGGAATTGAACACAGGGCAACACATCTGAGTGGGTGCACCCACCGTGACCAACAATGCGCAATCATCGACGTACCCGCCCTGTGCATGGCCCCCCACCCAACGGAGGCACATCCAGTGCCACCATCCCACACACACAAGCCTTCCACGGAACATGCTGTGTCCAATGCTCAGTAGAGAGTCAGCGCCCATCTGGTGGATCCTGAACAGGAGACACATGCACACACATGCCAGCTCCCACTATGTACGTCTGCCACCTGGCACGTGCAATGTAACCTCTCACCTGTGACGTGTGACTGCAAGCACACAGCCGTCTTGGCATGGGGCTGTCAATGTGGACACCTGTCAATGTTTCGGGAGGTGTGATCCGTACAGTGCTGTACATAGGGTGCAGTGCTGACACCTACTACTGTCTCATATCCCCTCGTGCCACAGGTCCCACTTGTTTTGGCCGCTCAGCCTGTGCCCACATCGTCGTCGTCGTGTGCCATACTCATCCAGCCTCGGAAGCAGTTCCATGCTCAGCAGACATTCATGTTGCCGTGGCGTTGCCGCTTGACGAATATGCAGTCAGTCCCCATCAGCACGCCCCGCAAGTCATTGGGGCCTAGATCCCCATGTGCATGCACATGGCAGTGGTTTGTATCACTAGCCATTGCCATTGTTGGGAGACCTGTGTAAGTGTATTGTGGCCGTGCCGTCCCAGCTTGACAGCTGGGCTGTGGCTCATGTGCTTGCTCAGTCATGTCAGTGATGTGTATGCGAAATTGCTATGTGTTGTGTTGCTTTGACATGTGTCCACTGCCATTTTCCCTAGGCGGAGACCGAACATTGACCGCCCATACCAATTGCTGGCGGACATGGACGATACAGAGGTCATTAGGAAGTTTCGGCTGGACAGGCCAACCCTGCATCGACTGTGTGCCATGTTGGAACCCCATCTCCGTCCCCGCAGGGTGTATCCGACAGCTGTCACCCCCACGGCTAAGGTGATGGCCGCCATGCATTTCTTCGCCACTGGGTCATTCCAGCACACAGTGGGCAGTGGAGGAGGGATGTCCCAGCCCATGTTCAGCAAGGTGCTGAGGGATGTACTGGCAGCCATGATGCTGTACCGAAACAGGTACATCCGCTTCCCCAGGGCTCGTGAATTGGCGGCAGTGAAGGGTGCATTCTATGCCCTTGGCAGAATCCCACACGTCGTTGGAGCCATTGACTGCACACATGTTGGCCTTGTTCCACCACAGGCCACTGAGCACCTGTACCGCAACAGGAAGCACACGCACTCCCTGAATGTGCAAGTGGTGTGCCTTGCGGACATGGTGATCACCCACGTGTGTGCAAAGTTCCCAGGCTCGGCCCATGACGCACACATAATGCGCAACAGCATCTTGCCACGACTGATGTCCAATCTGCAACAGGATCGTGGCTGTATTGTCGGTGAGTATGTGGAGTGGTGTAGCGTGCTGGTTGTGCGATGCTGTCCCCTGTCCAGTTGGAATAGCAACGGTTCTCTGTGTCCCTCACACCCAGGTGACTCTGCGTACCCGAATGGGGCATGGCTGCTCAGTCCATTGAGGAATCCTCGCACCCCAGCAGACGATCGCTACAATGAGGCACATGGGAGGACCAGACGTGTGGTCGAGCGTACCTTTGGCCTCCTCAAGTCCAGGTTCAGGTGCCTGGACCGCACCGGGGAGTGCGCTGGCGTACTCCCCACAGAAGGTGTGCCAGATAGTGGTGGCGTGCTGCATGCTGCACAATCTGGCCATTCGGAAGCAGATCCCCTCATCGTGGATGACGGAGATCAACCAGGGCCCCAGCCCGCAGACCAGGACAGCTCGAGTGAGGAGGACAGCGGAGAGGAGGAAGCTGGTAATGTGCGGCAGCAGCTCATCGCCCACTACTTCACTTGACGGTGAGTGTCCATGTACGACGGCTGATGTGGCTGTGTCTGTGCAGGTGTGTGTGTGCTGTGTCAGGGTGGCCGTTTGTTCACTGTGTGCTGTGTGTCAACGCTCCATGGCCAGGGTAGTATGCCACTGTTGGTGGCTGTGGCATTGTGCCCTATTGCTCTGTGCGATGTGTGTACATTGCTTGTAGTTGTTGACATGTACTGTGTGATGGGTGTGTGACACACTCATTGAATGTGCTCCTGTTCTGTCTCCCACCCCTAGGTCCCTACAGGCCCTCCGGTTCCATTGCCATGCCACGCATCAGGTGCCTTTCCGCCCAAGGTGGCCGTTGTATTCCGTACAAATAAAACACAGGGCACAAACAGCAGTTTGTGTAAGAGGTGCATTTATTTCAAACTGTGACATGTGATTGTGTGTAAGGTGATGACATAAGTGGTGCGTGCAGTGACAATGAGCTGTCGGTCATGGCTGCGTGATGCTCAGGGTGTACCCACTGGTTCTATGTCCATAGTCCAACACACACATGCCATCCAGATGGCTGTGTGGAGTGGGATCGTAGTCCAAGTCAATGCAGTAGGTGGTCAAGGAAGGCTGGCTGGCTGCCTCACTTGCGTCTGGATCGTGCGAAGTCCTCCCGGGAGATCTGTTTCCACTTCGGACGGCCCCTTCCACGTTTGCGAGGGGGTGCCTGCTTGCGACATGCTGGTGGTTGAGGTGTGCTCACTGGCTGTGGACGCAGGGGAACTGGACACTGCTGCTCGACCCTGCGCCCCGGCAGGTGGTGGCGGAGGGGAGCTGCTGTCCCTGGCTGTGACCTCACCGCCACCACCAGCTGGCCCATGAGGTCCACGAGTTGGCCCATACGGGCGTCCATGGACCTCAGCACCCCCAGCACCTCCCGCGTGTCTGAAGCAGACCTGACCCATTGTTCTTGGGCCTCTTCATAGGCCCCAAGGACTCTGGCCATTTGAGGCAGGGCATGGCTCCCAGGGGAGACTTGCGTTTCCCTGACCCTGCTCCTCCTACCAGTACTGCTGCCACCGGCCTGCCCACTAGCCACATTGCTCACCACGGTCCTCGCTGTGGCTCCCAGGGTGGATCCAGTCGGCCGGGCCACCACCTGCGTTGGGGCTGGTGCCAGCGAAGACGTGGTGGTGGTGGCGGCGGTGGTGGTCGGTGCGGCGATGGTGGCGGTTGCGGCAATGGTAGTGGCCGCAATGACCGTGGGTGTGGCCGCAATGACCGTGGGTGTGGCCGCAATGACCGTGGGTGTGGCCGCAACGACAGTGGCAGCAGGGGGCTGGGAATGTTCAGCAGCCCTGGATGATGGGTTGGTGGGTAGGAGGGGTCCTGGGGAGCGGCTGGGCCCTGCCACACCAGATGGGCCTGCTTGGTGGTCCGTGTCCGAAGAGGAGGACAGATCCTCCACATCCGTGTGTCCTCGTTGGGGGCTTGTAGGCTGGCTGTGCTGGCTGCTGTCTCCATCCCCAGCATCCAGCAGTTCGTCACCTGTGGAGAGAATGAGATTTGTTATTGTGTTGCACCTGGCGAAGTATGTATTTGTCGTCTGACATTAACAGTTCGTGCAATCTCGTACATGGGTTTCCCGGAGGCGTGTGTGTGGCTGTAGCATTTGTAGTTGTGTGTGCTTGACAATGGGACTGTGTGCTGTGCACATGTGGCATGGGACGGATTGGCCATGCCGATGGGTGTGTTGCTGTGCCCCTACTTATTGTGACTCTGGTGTATGCGGGCTCCTGGCCCATCCTGGGTCTGGTTTGTACTTTGCTTTTGGTGTTCAGATGGGACGCTTAGGAACGCATATGGCAACATGGGGGCCATGCCCCAGATTCGCATTTGGGATGGAATATGCTTTTGGGGTACATGCTGTGAGCCATGGGTGCCGAACATGACATGTGTTGTGGCAGCATGACAGTGCATGGTTTGAGGTGTGTGCATGCTTGACATGGCCTGCATATTTGCTGTCTGTTGTGATTACTGGACATGGCATTGGACGCATCGTTATGAGTGAGTGATGGTTGTGTGCCATCCAACGTATTGCAGTTGTCCCATCTCCTTGGTGTGCGTGCTGCCCTGTGCCATGTGCATCACTGCAGTGCTCGGGGGGTGTGGCCCATGTTGTGTGTTGTTGCTCACAGTGTGTCGTGCGCTTCATTGACTTCTGGCACATGGTTGGTCATGGGCATGTATCTTAGCGTGACTGCTGTATGTGTGGCAGCTGTGCGGATGACATGCCTTTCATGAGACTGGGGCTGACGGATGGGATGGATGGTATGTTGTATGTGCATGGTGTGTCTGTGTGTTTGATGGGTTCAGTGGTGTTCGTGTGCATTTATGTTGTTCCGCTCTGTTGCGTCTAGTGTTGTTTGTCTTACATAGGCGTAGTTGTGGGGTGTGTGGTTGACAGGCAGTAGGGGCTACATGGACAGGACTTCAATGGTGTTTCGGTTGTGTGTGATGGGTTGTACAGTGGCTGCCGTGTGGTACTATATTCAGTGTGGCTTGTGCATGCAGACGTGGCTCCTTGGGTGTTGCTGTGTTTGTGATGGGTCATGTGGGGTGTGAGTCTGTGGTTCATGTCCGTGTGCACATTGTTCACTTGTTCGTGACGGTGGGCGGTGCTGCGTGTTCGTCTGCTACGTGACATGTCCCATGTGTTGGTCGTGTTACGGTCCTCATGCCTCCAGTAATCCAGCCCTGTCCAGTTACCCACCTGCAGGTTGTTTGTGCGTGCACTGTACTGGATGCCACATGGTTCTAAGCGGGGGTGCTCCATGTTGCAGGTCTGTGGGGGTGGGGGGTGTTGTGGGTCGTGGTGGTGGCTGGACACCCACTGACACCGATTGCTGTGGACCGTGATGTCTACCTTTCGGCTGTCGTTGTGCACTGCGGTGGCTGACACGTGGCTGTGGGGTGTGGGGGATGCTCCTCCTTGCTGTGCTGTGGGACTAGGGGCCTGGTGTGTTTTGTACTTGGGCTGTCCACCCTCCCACCCACTGCACTTTGTGTTCCTGCCACTTACCTGTTACTTGTCGGTTAGTGCAGCTATGGCGGACACATGGGTGTGGTGGGTGCTCGTTGTGGCGCTTCTGGCATATTTGGGGACCTGTTGGTGGTTACGTGGCTGGCTGAGTGTACACATGTCCCCACGCATCTTACAGTTGTTCGGTTTGGGCTGTGTGTGGTGGTGTCTGTTGCATGTGTGTGTGATGTGTTGTGTATTGTGTGCTGGACATGGGGGTGTTTGTCCCTGGGAGCTGTGGCATGGTGGTAGTGCATGTGAGTACATAGCGGTGTGCTGGTATACATTAGTTTGTACTTACCAGCCTCCACTCCCCCTGCTAATCCGGCGAGGATCTCGGGATGTATGATGACTCGCACCTTCTCCTCCCACGCTTTGAAGGTCTTGAAGAGCGCGGGATTCCCTCCGCCAGTGACGGCAGCCAGCTCTCTGTTCTTGCTCTCCTTCTTCTTGACCAGGCTCTTGACATCATTCCACCGTTTGTTTATTTCGACTCTGTTCCTGGGCAAGGTCCCGACTGCATTGACCTGGTCTACGATCCGGTTCCACATTCTCTTTCTGGTGGCTAGTGGTGTGTGCTGGACCAGGTTCCCATAGATTTGTGGGTGCACCTTGATGATCTCGTCGACCATGACCGTCAGCTCCATGGGCGTGAACTTGGGCATTCTTTGTGGTGCCATGGTGTTTGTGGTGCTGGTGCGGTGTGTGTTGTGTAATGTGCAGGGGGTTTGTGGTGCCGGTGTTTGGTGGTGGTGGTGGTGGTGGTGGTTGTGATGTGTGCGTTTCTGTGGTGTGCTGCTGTCCTTGCTGTGTCACTGTGTCCTCTCCTCTCCTCTCTAGTTTGCAATGTTGCAAGGGGTTGTGGTCTGTGGGAGTGCTGCTTTTGTACTTACCTATGTGGGTGTGTCCTCATGGTCTGTTGTTTTCAGGTGTGTTGTGTCTGGGGTTCTGGCCTTTGTAGTTTTTGTTTGTCCAGGGGGGGGGTGTTTTCGGGATGTTTACTGTGCTTGTGTATTCGTGCGTGCCTTGCTGTGTGGACTTGTTGGCCATGTTGTGTGCGATTGTTTTTGTCAGCGGATTGTTTCTGTGCAGGGACGTGGGCGCCATGGCTTCTGCCGTGTCGATTCTCATCGGCGTTGTTTGCGCTGGCGGGCGGTATATTTGTAGTTTTCCCGCGCTCATGGCGGTGCGATCGTAATCTCACGTGCGGTGTGTCGGGCGTGAGGGCGGGCGGTTTTGTGTTGTTGTGCGTGTTTCCGTCCGTGGCGGGCGGTTTGACTCCGACTCGGACGATGGCGGGCGGTATCTTGTGTGATTTTTCCGCCGATGGCGGTTTTCGGTTTGTGTAATCGTAATGGCGTGGTCGGTGTTCAGACGGTGTGTGCGGGCGGATTTTTGCCGCTTCCATGCCTGGCGGATTTTTTACGCCGGGTATCGTAATGGGCCCCTAAGTGTTTAAAAATGTTATTTTTAATGTTTTAAAAATGTATATTTAATATATTTAATTATGAATAAATATTTTTAATTTTGATATTTAATTTTAGGAGCGGGATGTTGGGTTTATAGGGGATAAGGGTGGGGAGTGTTTTAAAAATATATATTTTAAATTAAATATTATATAATTATTTTTAAAATTGTAGATTTTTTTATAATTAAATATTTTTTATTTTGATATTTAATTTTAGGAGCGGGATGTTGGGTCTATAGGGGATAAGGGTGGGGAGTGTTTTAAAAAACAAAATTTCTAAAATAAATTAAATTGAAATTCATTTTAAATTAAACTTAAATTAGAATTTTAAATTTAAATTTTTAAGTTTTGATGTGGGAGTATTGTATTTTATGAGATAAGGGTGGGTAGTGTTTTGACAATATTCTAAAAATTTGGAATTTAAACTTTTTAAATATGTAGAAAATATATATTGAAAATATTTTTTATGAGCGTGATGTGTTTAGAATGTATGATGTTGGTAGTTTTAAAAAAAGAAGTTGAAAATATTTATAAATTTTAATATTACAAATTTAATATTGAAATTAAAATTTGAAAATAGAAATTTAATTTTATGAGTGTAATGTTTTGTTTATATTGTATAAGGGTGTTAGTGTTTTCTAAAATAGTCTATATATTTAAATTATATTGCAAATTTTAGAAATTGAAATTATGGAAAAAAATTAAATTTACTATTTTTATGAGTGTAATGTTTAGTTTATATTGTATAAAGGTGTTAGTGTTTTATAAAATAGTTTATATATTTTTATTATATTGCAAAATTTAAATATTTAATTTAGGAAACAAATTTTGAAAATAGAAAATTTTATTTGGGGGAGCAAATTGATAATGTTTAGTGTACATCACCTACTGTTATTTAGTTTATATTGGAGTGGGAATAGTTAATTAATTATGTTTAGTGTCCAGCACCTACTCTAATTTATTTTAGACTGGAGTGGGAATAGTAAATTAATTATGTTTACTGTCCAGCACCTACCCAATTTATTTTAGACTGGAGTGGGAATAGTAAATTAATTATGTTTAGTGTCCATCACCTACCCCAATTTATTTTAGACTGGAGTGGGAATAGTAAATTAATTTTGTTTAGTGTCCAGCACCTACCCCAATTAATTTTAGACTGGAGTGGGAATAGTTAATTAATTATGTTTAGTGTCCAGCACCTACCTTAATTTATTTTAGACTGAAGTGGGAATAGTAAATTAATTATGTTTAGTGTCCAGCACCTACCCTAATTTATTTTAGACTGTAGTGGGAATAGTAAATTATTTATTTTTAGTGTTTAGCACCTACCCCAATTTATTTTAGACTGGAGTGGGAATAGTAAATTAATTATGTTTAGTGTCCAGCACCTACTTTAATTTATTTTACATTGGAGTGGGAATAGTAAATTAATTATATTTAGTGTCCAGCACCTACCCTAATTTATTTTAGACTGGAGTGGGAATAGTAAATTAATTATGTTTAGTGTCCAGGACCTACCCCAATTTATTTTAAACTGGAGTGGGAATAGTAAATTAATTACGTTTAGTCTCAATCACCTACCCCAATTTATTTTATACTGGAGTGGGAATAGTAAATTAATTATGTTCAGTGTCCAGCACCTACCCCAATTACTTTTAGACTGGAGTGGGAATAGTTAATTAATTATGTTTAGTGTCCAGCACCTACCTTAATTTATTTTAGACTGGAGTGGGAATAGTACATTAATTATGTTTAGTGTCCAGCACCTACCACAAGTTATTTTAGACTGGAGTGGGAATAGTAAATTAATTATGTTTAGTGTCCAGCACCTATCCTAATTTATTTTAGACTGGAGTGGGAATAGTAAATTAAGTATGTTTAGGGGTCGATTCCGATCTCGGCCGGAAGCGCACCTAACAGTATTCGTCTGTAAAAAAAACAAGCCGAACGCGTGTTTCCCGACCGATTCGAACAGTCGTCCGAACGAGCAAGTACGATGCGCATAACAGCACAGATTCCGAGCGAGCCGTACTTACCCATTCCAGCTCCTGTTCCCCGCCTGAGCCGGATCCGTAAACGCCGAATCGAGTCGCACGGAAGCAAATACACAGCACCTTCCGGCCGGACTAGTAAGATGCGCCTTCCGTACGCGCCGAACCCGTCGCTACGTCCGGCACGTCACAGCATCTGGGAGAGCTGTACATAAGCTCCGATTCGCGCCACAAGACGATCCACGGCGATGAGACGAACAAGCCAGCGACGAGTACGAGTTGAAGCCACGAGAAACCCGAACAAGACGACCCAACCATGAATACCATCGCGCAGGTCCTACCAATACCCTACATCTATTACCGGGACCGGTACGGACGCGTACGGCGCAGACGGTAAGTCAAACACCCACAACACAAACAAACGACACGTACCCGAAATATGTCACACACACATAGGGATGCAGAAATGACGTGCAACAGCAGAACCATAGGGGCGGGATGGCTATCACCAATGCCATACACACCCATAGGGGGATGGATGCCTACCACTACCACCACCCCTACTCAGGGGGGCCTGGATGCCTGTCACTACTACCATCCCCACTCATAGGGGGATGGATGCCTACCACTACCACCACCCCTACTCATGGGGGCCTGGATGCCTGTCACTACTACCATCCCCACTCATAGGGGGATGGATGCCTACCACTAACACCACCCCTACTCATGGGGGCCTGGACGCCTACCACTAACACCACCCCTACTCATGGGGGCCTGCATGCCTACCACTAACACCACCCCTACTCATGGGGGCCTGGATGCCTGTCACTACTACCATCCCCACTCATAGGGGGATGGATGCCTACCACTAACACCACCCCTACTCATGGGGGCCTGGATGCCTGTCACTACTACCATCCCCACTCATAGGGGGATGGATGCCTACCACTAACACCACCCCTACTCATGGGGGCCTGGAAGCCTACCACTAACACCACCCCTACTCAGGGGGGCCTGTATGCCTGTCACTACTACCATCCCCACTCATAGGGGGATGGATGCCTACCACTAATACCACCCCTACTCATGGGGGCCTGGATGCCTACCACTAACACCACCCCTACTCATGGGGGCCTGGATGCCTACCACTAACACCACCCCTACTCATGGGGGCCTGGATGTCTGTCACTACTACCATCCCCACTCATAGGGGGATGGATGCCTACCACTAACACCACCCCTACTCATGGGGGCCTGGATGCCTACCACTAACACCACCCCTACTCATGGGGGCCTGGATGCCTGTCACTACTACCATCCCCACTCATAGGGGGATGGATGCCTACCACTAACACCACCCCTACTCATGGGGGCCTGGATGCCTACCACTAACACCGCCCCTACTCATGGGGCCTGGATGCCTACCACTACCACAACCCCTACTCATGTGTGGATGGATGCCTGTCACTACTACCATCCCCACGCATAGGGGGATGGATGCCTACCACTACCACCACCCCTACTCATGGGGGCCTACATCAAAAAAAATTGAAAAAATTATGAACATTCATCAAAAAATTTTGAAAAAATTATGAACATTCAATTATCACATTTCATCGACCACAATAACTTTCTTGATGACACCCAATTTGGATTTAAGAAAAACCATGGAACCGAGACGGCCCTTATTAAGGCTTCTGATGAAATCAGGATGATTCTAGACCAGGGCGGCGCGGCAGTCCTGATACTATTGGATCTGTCAGCTGCCTTTGACACGGTCGATCATGCTATCCTGATCGACCGTGTCTCCACCATCAGTATTCATCATCTGGCTAAAGCCCTTTTAACCTCCTTCCTCTCCAATCGCACTCACTCAGTTAAACTTGGCGATTTCTATTCCCCTGTATTCTCTCCTCCCTGTGGTGTGCCCCAGGGATCCTCCCTAAGTCCGACCTTATTTAACATCTATGTGTCGGACTTGGCCAGGGTCATCAAAGCACACGGGATGAGACTAACTTCTTACGCCGACGACACCCAATTGGTGCTGGCAGTACATAACGATGGGGAAACGGTCGCTGCCAGTTTCCGAGAGGGAATGCTAGCCATCAGCTCCTGGATGGCAAGCAACTGTTTAAAGCTTAACTCCGATAAAACGGAAGTAATGATCTTCGGCAACCTAGCCCCAGGCTGGTCCCCCACCTGGTGGCCAATCGATCTGGGTCCCCCTCCTCGACCTGTCATTAAGGTCAGGAATTTGGGTGTAATGTTTGACGACAAGCTATCTTTCATCCATCATGCGAACGCGGTCGTCTCCTCGTCTTTTTACACCCTTAAAATGATAAGGAAACTTCTACCATTCCTCCCCCTAGCGCCGGTAAGACTCTCATGTGCACATTAGTGATGTCTAAGGTTGACTATTGCAATGGACTTTTCTTAAATGCCCAGGAGAAAGTCCTTAATAAACTGCAATTAGTTCAGAACTCAGCTGCCAGAATTCTGTCTGGCACCCCCAAGTTTAAATCAATCTCTAGAGTTATACGGCAGCTCCATTGGCTGCCTATCAGAAGTCGAACTAAATTTAAAGCATTGTGCATTGCATACAAAGCAATTAACAAGACGGGACCCGAGTTCTTACAAAAAGAACTTAGTCCATACAACCCACTTAGATCCTTGCGTTCCGCCTCAGCCCACCTTCTGACTATCCCTCGCACGAAGAAAACATCTTGGGGAGACAGACGTTTCACAGTTGCCACGGCGAGACTGTGGAACACTCTCCCCCTCCACATCAAAATTAGTCCCACCCTTTTGACATTTAGGAAACAAGTGAAAACCTGGCTCTTCAACCAGTAGTCATCCAACTTAGCTGCCTCCTTCGATTCCGCATCGCCGAGACACCCCTGGGTATTTGCGCGCTTTATAAATTGCATAAATAAATAAATACCACTAACACCACCCCTACTCACGGGGGCCTGGATGCCTACCACTACCACCACCCCTACTAAGGGGGGCCTGGATGCCTGTCACTACTACCATCCCCACTCATAGGGGGATGGATGCCTACCACTAACACCACCCCTACTCATGGGGGCCTGGATGCCTACCACTACCACCACCCCTACTCATGTGTGCCTGGATGCCTGTCACTACTACCATCCCCACTCATAGGGGGATGGAGGCCTACCACTACCACCACCCCTACTCATGGGGGCCTGGATGCCTGTCACTACTACCATCCCCACTCATAGGGGGATGGATGCCTACCACTACCACCACCCCTACTCATGGGGGCCTGGATGCCTACCACTAACACCACCCCTACTCATGGGGGCCTGGATGCCTACCACTACCACCACCCCTACTCAGGGGGGCCTGGATGCCTGGCACTACTACCATCCCCACTCATAGGGGGATGGATGCCTACCACTAACACCACCCCTACTCATGGGGGCCTGGATGCCTGTCACTACTACCATCCCCACTCATAGGGGGATGGATGCCTACCACTAACACCACCCCTACTCATGGGGGCCTGGATGCCTACCACTAACACCACCCCTACTCATGGGGGCCTGGATGCCTACCACTACCACCACCCCTACTCATGGGGGCCTGGATGCCTGTCACTACTACCATCCCCACTCATAGGGGGATGGGTGCGTACCACTAACACCACCCTTACTCATGGGGGCCTGGATGCCTGTCACTACTACCATCCCCACTCATAGGGGGATGGATGCCTACCACTAACACCACCCCTACTCATGGGGGCCTGGATGCTTACCACTAACACCACCCCTACTCATGGGGGCCTGGATGCCTGTCACTACTACCATCCCCACTCATAGGGGGATGGATGCCTACCACTAACACCACCCCTACTCATGGGGGCCTGGATGCCTACCACTAACACCACCCCTACTCATGGGGCCTGGATGCCTACCACTACCACCACCCCTACGCATGTGTGCCTGGATGCCTGTCACTACTACCATCCCCACTCATAGGGGGATGGATGCCTACCACTACCACCACCCCTACTCATGGGGGCCTGGATGCCTGTCACTACTACCATCCCCACTCATAGGGGGATGGATGCCTACCACTACCACCACCCCTACTCATGGGGGCCTGGATGCCTACCACTAACACCACCCCTACTCATGGGGGCCTGGATGCCTACCACTACCACCACCCCTACTCATGGGGGCCTGGATGCCTGTCACTACTACCATCCCCACTCATAGGGGGATGGATGCCTACCACTAACACCACCCCTACTCATGGGAGCCTGCATGCCTACCACTACCACCACCCCTACTCATGTGTGCCTGGATGCCTGTCACTACTACCATCCCCACTCATAGGGGGATGGATGCCTACCACTACCACCACCCCTACTCATGGGGGCCTGGATGCCTGTCACTACTACTATCCCCACTCATAGGGGGATGGATGCCTACCACTACCACCAGCCCTACTCATGGAGGCCTGGATGCCTACCACTAACACCACCCCTACTCATGGGGGCCTGGATGCCTACCACTACCACCACCCCTACTCAGGGGGGCCTGGATGCCTGTCACTACTACCATCCCCACTCATAGGGGGATGGATGCCTACCACTAACACCACCCCTACTCATGGGGGCCTGGATGCCTGTCACTACTACCATCCCCACTCATAGGGGGATGGATGCCTACCACTAACACCACCCCTACTCATGGGGGCCTGGATGCCTGTCACTACTACCATCCCCCTCATAGGGGGATGGATGCCTACCACTAACACCACCCCTACTCATGGGGGCCTGGATGCCTACCACTAACACCACCCCTACTCATGGGGGCCTGGATGCCTGTCACTACTACCATCCCCACTCATAGGGGGTGGATGCCTACCACTAACACCACCCCTACTCATGGGGGCCTGGATGCCTACCACTAACACCACCCCTGCTCATGGGGGCCTGGATGCCTGTCACTACTACCATCCCCACTCATAGGGGGATGGATGCCTACCACTAACACCACCCCTACTCATGGGGGCCTGGATGCCTACCACTAACACCACCCCTACTCATGGGGCCTGGATGCCTGTCACTACTACCATCCCCACTCATAGGGGGATGGATGCCTACCACTAACACCACCCCTACTCATGGGGGCCTGGATGCCTACCACTACCACCACCCCTACTCAGGGGGCCTGGATGCCTGTCACTACTACCATCCCCACTCATAGGGGGATGGATGCCTACCACTAACACCACCCCTACTCATGGGGGCCTGGATGCCTGTCACTACTACCATCCCCACTCATAGGGGGATGGATGCCTACCACTAACACCACCCCTACTCATGGGGGCCTGGATGCCTGTCACTACTACCATCCCCACTCATAGGGGGATGGATGCCTACCACTAACACCACCCCTACTCAAGGGGGCCTGGATGCCTACCACTAACACCACCCCTACTCATGGGGGCCTGGATGCCTACCACTAACACCACCCCTACTCATGGGGGCCTGGATGCCTGTCATTACTACCATCCCCACTCATAGGGGATGGATGCCTACCACTAACACCACCCCTACTCATGGGGGCCTGGAT